>CM054380.1:4812500-6012500 GCA_028858755.1 Ara ararauna | reverse complement strand
TATTTCTCCTCATCTTTATCGCCCTTCCTTGTTCTTCTTCAGGTTTCACCCAGACTTTTTGCTATGAGAAAAGCTAGAGCTCCAAACAGCACTCAGATGCGTTCAGTGGTGTAATGAAGCTTTCTGTTTTGTCCTTGTCTCCTTTTCTAATAACGCCTGGGTATTCTATTTGTCTTTTTAGCTACAGAGCACTTACCTGGTATTTTTAGAAAACGGTTCACAATAAAGGAAGATCTCCTCCTTGAGTAATAACAGCTCATTTGGAGCCCAGTACTGAGGGAGGAAAATTAAAGATATTTTCTCCTGTGTGCATGGGTTTCACAATTATTGACGTACAACTTCATTTCCCATCTCGAGTCGAATCATAAAGTTCTTCTGAAGCCCTGAGCAGTCTGATAAGCTGAATAATTTCATATTATCCCAAATTCTGTCAGCTCACTACTCACAAATTACAATTTGTGTTGGACAAGTTCCCAATAAAAACCATTCTAACAACAGTGGGAACCTCTCAGTATTGTGACGACAGCATTTATTCTTTGATTTTCTATCTTTTAAGTTCATACCATATAAGCAAATTAATGGAAGAAAAATGCATGAAGCTTCACAGAATAAAAAGACATCATATTATCTCTGGCTCAGGAAATCCCGGAGACAAGGCACTAGAAGCTAAAAGAGCCTCCTGGCAAAGCAGTTTTGCTTTATTCACATGGTCATCCCCCACCAGCCATCCCTGCAGAGAGTACACCGGACAACCAGTCCTCAGTGGTTGTTATACTCCTATTAATCCAAAAAAGAACCTTCATTTATAGAGTAAAGTTTCTTTCTGACCTTTGGCTCAATGCTTTTTGAAAGGTCAAATACATTCTGTCAACCATATGAGCCTTGGCCAAAAGGATTGTTGATTCCTTCAGAGAACTCTATCAAACTTGTTTGGTGGGAGAGGGGGCCTATAGGGATGCTGGGGAGGGACTCTTCATGAGGAACTGCAGTGAGAGGACAAGGGGTAACGGGTTCAAACTTAAACAGGGGAAGTTTAGATTGGATATGAGGAAGAAATTCTTTAGTGTAAGGGTGGTGAGGCACTGGAATGGGTTGCCCAGGGAAGTTGTGAATGCTCCATCACTGGTGGTGTTCAAGGCCAGGCTGGACAGAGCCTTGGGTGGCATGGTTTAGTGGGAGGTGTCCCTGCCCATGCCAGGGGGGTTGGAACTGGATGATCTTAAGGTCCTTTCCAACCCTAACTATTCTATGATTCTATAATGTAAAATTTCTGTTTGCATTTAAGTACAGGGGACTTAACGCTGCTCCGAGAACCTCACCTTTCACATGTTAACTGCGCAACTAATGTAGATTAACACTGATCTTTGCATTGAATTTTCTTAGATTCCTTATCCAGAATATAATTTAAAAAATTATCATCTTGTTTGATAATACTGACTTGTAAATGATCTAAATTAAGTTGAAAATCCCAGCACCCATCTGCCAGTATCCCAACATTCCGCAACAGAAATTTCAGGCACAACAAAGAGGTCATCTCTCCTCTTCAATGGGCAAAAGTTCTAAACTTTTCCATAGAAGCCGGTTGATCCACAACACATTCAGCACGGAAGCGTCTCCTTCCCAAACAGGCAGCTTGAATTGCTTAAATGATTCGTAAGCCCGACCCCTGCTGGCAATTTTCATATATTAGAAAGTATCAGCTTTTTTTACTCTTGGAAGCTTCTAAAATGCCGAGGAGCAGCTTTTAGCATCGTCCAAGACATTAAAAAAGACCATCAATTATTTCCAGAAGAGACACACAAAGCTAGTGGGGATGGAGGATGCTGGAGAAGCCGGAGACTGAAAAGGTCGGAAGAAATGGAAATTCAGAACGGAATGAATGCTTTTAACAGCGTGTTTCTAAATGCATTGCAGAACAGGACACAAGAGCAACATCTTTCTCTGAGGAATAGTGCAGCAGCTACTGAAAGGTCAGAGCCAGACACAGGACTCTCGTCAGGACTTTCTTCATACTTGACATGCTGAATTTTAATGTAGAACAAATCCCTCCCCACCGAACCTCCCAAGTAAGCTGTGATGTTGCCGCTATCTGCCTGCAGAACTCCTCTCCATGTGGAGGTTCAAGCTCAAACCTCTTAAGATGCATGCCTTCGGAAAGTCATTCATAACAGTCTCCAGAAGACACTTCACAAAGATCTGAGTGAACTGTAACAAGGGTGGTTCTAAGTCACTATACTGTTGCGCTGTTTTGCCTGCTATTTTAAGATGTAATAATTGGTATCCTCCTTTCCAAAGGTTGTGTGCCAGGGAAACGAAGCCCACCGAAGCACAGTGAGCTCCTCTCCATGCTGCCTTGGCTCTGCCCATCTTCAGAGACACAACTTGCTGCTTGCTTCATGCTGAGGACCAGGAGCAGTGCTGTAGCCTCTTAGTACCAGATAGGTTCTTGGGACTGACTAGTGCCTTCACTACTTCTCCCTCTTCTATTTTTAAAACTGTTAAGTGTCCTGGATCTCCAGTGGGAAAGCATTAAGAACCATTAGCAAACTGTTTGTGCTATTCCAGCTTTGCTTTCCAGCCCTGGGGAACTCTTCCCAATAGCAAAGAGAGGGAAGCAAGGGAAACCCTATCTATATATAAACACAGCAAAGCATTTGCAGCTGGTGGTTAAGATACAGTAGTCAAATATTGAAAAATATTTACTTGCTTGGCACTTGGATCTCTTCATTCACATAAATTCAGGTACAAAGCCAACTGTGCACTGCTTTGGATGCAACAGCATCCACAAAGGCAGCTGTAGTCTGCACGTACCTCATGCTCTCTCTGTCCAGGGACATCCACACAAGGTATGCAATGTTATTTTATCACCAATTTGCATGCCTCAATTTGTGACACATGGGAGTTGCTTTCAGGTAGGGAGAACAATCACAGATAAATGCATGTGAGAACCACAAAGACCTACAGGAACCGCAGAAACCACAAACTACAGAAACATCTGGTTACAGATACAAGGAACAAATTCTTTACTATGAGGGTGCTGAGGTGCTAGCACAGGTTGCCCAGAGAAGCTGTGGCTGCCCCATCCCTGGCAGTGCTCAAGGCCAGGTTGGATGGGGCTTGGAGCACCCTGGTCTTGTGGAAGGTGTCCCTGACCATGGCAGGGTGTTGGAACTGGATAAGCTTTAAGATCCCTTCCAACCCAACACAATCAATGATTCTATAACCTACCAACATAATATCTGGTCCAGAATGAATGCTGGTGCCCATTTTAAAAGCAGCCTTGCAGCACAAGGCAGGAAGAAACTTTCTGAAATACTGACACCATTCTTAAGGTTTGTGATATAGGGAAAAATAATTTGGATTAATTCCTGGAAAATTTACCAACTTCTCCATACAGGTGTTGGAAAACATGACAATATTTAAACTCTGGCAAAGATCTCTTTGCATTTCTGGAAGGCTCTTCCTACATCAGATACAGACAGCTTAAACCAGAGTTGAATGCTCCACAGGCACAACACAAATTCAAGCCACCTCCATGGCCTTTCACAAGACCTAATCTAGTGCAAGAACACAGATTCACTGCTGTTTGCTCAAACTTGTGGATCTTCCTGCTTTAAAAACTGAGCTTTATATTGCTCCACTGGATGTGTCACTGTCCCACATCAGAAGGAACAAAAGAAAACAACCCTACAGCCTCAGGTCTCCTGAAATGACACTTGTGAGAACCAGGAGACATCACACTGTGTGTGTTTAGTCTACCTAAAAAGCGTTTAGATGGTGAGCAAGGGCTGCCAGACAGAAAAGCTGCTCCTACTTTAGAAAGGAAGAAGGGTTTCAACAGCATCTAGGCACTATCCCAAAATCTCTCTCAGTCCAGAGCTATTCAGTGCAGTTAACCAATGACAATTCCCTGCCATGAATTCCTTTTATTATCTTTTATTGGATTTTAATGTTCTCAGATGTGTGTTCTGTGGTCTCCTGTAGAGCAGTGTGGATATTACCCATGAGGACATGTCTCACAGAGGCCCCATCTGCAAAGAGGACACGGCCATGTGGAAAAAGCTATTGGTGAACTTGAAACTAGTGAATGGAGCAAAAAATGTATGTGTTGGGAAGACGCTATTAAGGGATCCAGATGGCATTGAGATGGTGTTAGAAGCAGAGCAGACAGAATTCCAGCAAGTGTGACTAATGGGCATTGGCAAGGACATGAATTTCTTTTGAATTACTGTAACTCTCCCCAGTCACTAAATCCACAGAAAACATTTAGGATTTACTGGGGTTGCAGTCTGACAGCAGAAAGAAGAAGTTCAGATTTGTTCCAGCTGAAAAGGTCCTTCAGCTCTTGCCACTTAAGTCTTCAATGAAGTTCTTTTTAAATATATTACTTTTATTTATAGGTTCTGAAATAGGAGTTACTGCACAGTTATCACCTTCCCTCTAAAAGGTGCTAAAGCCTAAATGCTCTCTGCTTTGCTGTACCCCACAGTGCATGAACTCAACAGTTCAACCACTTTTTCTCTTCGTAAGATCTGCAGAATATAAACAAATCTGATTTCAGAGGGAGCAGCAAGAAGTGTGAGAAATGACAGCATTAGCACCAGCTTTTATTGTCTCTTCAGAAACGATGATGCTGGGGAGCGAGTTTCACATTTAAAGCTATAAAAGGGCTGACGAAAGAGCACTTTGTTCTCAAGAGAAGGAGGAAAAACTGATAAAGTCTTTCAAGTCTCTTGCTGAAAATTTACTTTCCATACTAAAGAAAAATGAGACAAAGGATGTGTTTTTAAAAGCTCTCATTCACTCACAGGAGGTGAACACAGATTCAAAGGATTAATATGGATTTTCTTCCACCTTTATGTCTCTCCTGCTTTTGTTTTCAGAAGTTAGCTTCTAACCCAAGGGGTGTATGCGGAAATGCCTGGAGGCTCCCAGACCATTCCTGCTCTGCTGAATCCCCTCACTGGCTTTGGCTGGTTTTCCTCTCTTTTTCATATTCCTTCATGACAGCAGCTAACTGAAGAGGCTGGGCTCAGTCCAGAATAGCAGAAGCATCATACTGTAGGTTAATGGGATTTGAAGACCACAATAAGCTACAGAAATGGAAGTAACTCCCTCATAAGCTGTGGCATTTCTTTCCCCACTTTCCAATTTAAAAGTTGCATTCTTCCCTGCTTTCTAACAGAATTAATTGCTGGCAGTGGCCTGTAGAAGGAAGGAGTAATAGTAAAGCCTGTGTCGTTCACTCCTCCTTAGCAGCTATGTAAAACTGAGTAAACCAGTCCCACTGAGGCCCACAAAGACACAGCAGGACAAGCATAACAGACCTAATCCCTTCCCATACTAATCTTTATTCTCCTCCAAACCCCTTCTGTTCTTTCATCACAGCCTTCCAATTCGCCTCTGCTATAGGGACAGGACACATCCAGCTGAGCCCCGAGGAGTCTTCTGGTGTGGACCACAGCACATTATTCCTGAAGCCCAAAAGCCTTAGGGAAGATAGTGATTTATCTTGTGCTTCTTTGAGAAAGAGTCTCTTCTGTAAAGAAAGAACTTGGCCCTGTTTTTTTGTCCAACACACAGAAAATGCCAGAAAACACACAATAAGACCCGACCATAACCTCTGACTGCTTATGTCCAGAAGCCTAAGAAAAAAGTCTTTACGCAGTTGATTCTGCAAAGCTGAATTGAATTCTTCAGAGTCCAAAATGACACCTGAAGCAGTAATAGTAGCAAACAGTAAAGGAAAAGGAGCAGGGACTGGTTTATCAGTTCTCCAGCAGAAAGAACACTGCACCAAGTCATTTACTGTTAGAGCTCAGCAATGAAAAGGGTGATTAAAACCAAAGAAATGTATGCTTTTGGAACAGCTTTGTAGCTAAATGACTAGTATCAGAGCCTGGACAAATAGTTAAATCAGCCATAACAACAGAAAGTGGTTCAGTAAAAAGTGAAAGAAAAAACAGCCTGGAATTAGATCCTGAGACTGTGGCCCCTGTGCATCCACATTCAGCACCATCCTTAAGAGCATGGTACTGAAATGAGGGAGAGAAGAAAAGACAAAATATCACCATGAAACAACTGCAGCAGCTTAGCCTCTTTGCTGAAAGAGCTTTCAGTGCACAGCTCATCACTGGAATGTAGCTCTGCACCATCAATGGCTTTTTGTGTGAAAGGTTTGACACGATTTCATGAAAGGAGGAGATTAGCAATCAAAGAAATTCTTTGAAAACGAAGAGAGAAAAACATTATCTAAGGGAGTTTAGGGCTACCTTTGAGCAGAACCAAACACCACAATCCCATAACAAGGAGATACTTGGGAGCTCTGCTTCACTCTGCCCAGGAAACACATTTTCATTCAGGGCAAAGCCGGACATCTCTATCCCCACTGTCAAGAGACTTCCACAATGCAGAGTGGTCCTGCAGTATACGGCAATCCAGCTGTTACCCCCTCCACACGCTGTCCCTGGAGCTGCTCAGTTAATAGATGGCAAGCGCTGTTCAGTGGAGATAAACACCAAATAATGAGTCTTGGAGGTGAAAATAAAAGAGACTAAACACCTCCTACATGAAAGGGTGCTGCAGCTCAGACCAACCCAGGGAGAGAGGGAGGGAGAGACTGATGAGGTACAGGAGAAATACTCTGAATACTCTGAAAACCTTCAGCTCCCAGAAGACAGCAAACAGGATGCTGGCTTTACTGATATGGAGACACAGCATTAATCAGAAGTGACGAGTTTAATGTTGCTGAGGAGGTGCTGAATGCTTCTGCAGCAGTATAAACATCAGGTTTCAGAGGGTCCTTAGCAAAGGAAAGACCTGAATGAGATCAGGTCAAACAAATATGCCCAAAAGCAGATGAAGAAAGGTTTATCTCCCTGAAAAAGGCAAGCCATAGCATACTATCCTTTACCAGAAATCAAACAGGTGATAGAATAAGAAAGGGAGATGTACGCCTTGGGTCTCCAGAACTATTCAACCACCTTGAAGAAAACTGCAGGAGTCCTGAAGATGAGGTGTACAGCCCTAAAAGGTACTGGAACAGCTTAGCTGAACATGTGTTATTATCAAACACCTCCCCTGTGCTACGGAACTGGGCTTTGTGAGCCATAAAACAAGCTCCAGATGCAAAGCACAGGAGTAAAGTCATAACGTACAGGCCAGTAATTTCTGCCTTCTGTAAGATTCTGCTTGCTGCAACCTCTTGCTTTCAGTCCTATGAGGCAGTAAAGCTTTATAGTGATGGAACTGAAAATACAACAGAATTAAGAAGTGAAACTCCAGCCAAAGTCTTACATCAGCTGAGAATAAAAACCTCAGCCTGTCAAGATCTGATTTGCTCAACTTAAATAAAAGGAACTTTATTAAACATTCAGAATCAGATGAACTTTTCTGTGCTCAATATTTATTGTGTCACCTGCTTTGGAATGGAAGCTGCAAATGCTTTAATAAATACGTGGGAAGGTTGTCTAGCTTCACTGTAGCTTTTGTAACTGCTCATGTATCCTCTGCTGAAATGCTGTTTTGTAACTTCTCTTTCACTGAATCTCAACAGGTACCCCTCTGCCAGCTACAGCAATGCACAAGGGGAAACATCCCTCTTTTATCTCCAGTGCTACATGCACATCAGTATTACAAAAGCTGGATTCTAAGTCTCTTCACACACATGCCAACGGATCCTGTATTTACAGTCAAGATTTGGTCAAAATAAGAAACAAACAGCAATGCTGCTTCCACAAGAAAGAAAGTCAACAGTGGGAACAGTGATGCAGGAGCCAGCCTTATGAATTAACTGAGAGCAAGAGACCCCAAACATTGAAAGAAGAGAGCCTGCAGCCTCCCAGAAGATAGAAAAGCTTATAAAGTGTCTAAATGCAGGAGAGATCAGGGGCTGCAGGAGAGATCAGGGGCTGGGGCTTTCTATTAATTCTTCATGGATTTCTCATGTCCACAAAAGCTGTTGGGAAAGTAAAAAGTGTGCTCGGGAAAAACACAGCCTACTTGAGAGATGCAAGGACAATATGTTCTGACTGTGACATGCAGCACCTGATGCCTTACCATGACATGGCAATAACCAAAGCAAGCAGTGAAACTATGCCTGAGGGCATTTCCTTTCTCATTAGCTCCACTGAAAACCACAGAATCTTCTGAGTCTTCCCTTTGCTTTGCCTACCTTAGTGTGTCAATCTCCTCCTTGGTAATGATGGTACTTTGCTCTGCTGTGCACTCTTGAGACTTCAGGACTTTCATCTCCACCTCCAGCTGCAGAAGAGAAAAGGCATTAGCTCCTCCAGGAGTAATAAGGGGCACACACAAACAGCAAGGGGAGGAGAACATGTTCTGCACAGATCAGACCTTTCCCAGGATACAGACATGAAGCACAGCCCTCCATGTGTTGAACGTCAAGACCTCACTTAACCTTGCTTCCTTGCCCTTTTGCCTTTCCCAACATCTTTTCCAATGTAGATCAGGCAGAGAAACAGACTGTTTCTAAGCGAAGCTCCTGCTTCTCTTCCAGATATTTCCCCCACTTGTCCCCCATGGATAATGGGATGCAGAGAATTGGTATTAGGAGCTTGCTGTTACCTGAGATTCAGTATCGACAGTTCAACCTCATTTAGTTTCAGTTCCTCCCCAGAAAAATGAATCACAGGATTATGCTGTCTTGACCAAGACAAGTTTGAGACATGCACACTGAATCCAAAAGGCTGGGGAATACTTCCAGCACTTTCCAATATATACTTCTGGCTCCAGTTGCTTCGGTAGTTCTTGTGGAACAAACAAACAATTAAGAATACTTTCTGCTTCTGGCCTTGTTTGGGAAGGAACTCATAAGAAAGTACTTCAAAACTGTGCAGCCATGAAAACTTCTTACCAAGACTCTACCATTTCCAGGCTCCCTGACTTACGGGAATCTGTATCCCTAATCTAGCTATCAAGACAACACATGGATTGATAAACTACATACGTTTAAACCAGAAAATGATTTATTATGAAGTGTAAGCAGAAATGAACCACCCAGACGATACTCCAGCTTCTGCTCCAGCATATTCTCCCAGCTTAGACCTCCCTCACACTCATCCTTGAGATTCCGGATTTCCTTTTGTCATCTGTCTTCTAGCACCTGCCAACTAATTCCCCTAATAAATCCATTGACAGAAACAATATTTTTCACTCAGGAGGGAAGCAATAAGCAATTACAGATGCAAAACTTGTGACCACAGAGAGCTCAGTGCTCAGCATCAGGGAAATAATCCATTAATACACCATTCCCTTCCACAGCATGGATTAGAGCTGGAGAGCAAAATCACATTGCAATGGCAAATTTCTTGTAGAGACAGAAGCTGGCAGAAACTGCCCAGTTTTACATGGAAAAGGAGCATACTGACACGTGCAGTCATACTGCTCAGCCAGAACTGAGATTTTGACATATTGCCTCTTTGCCCTTCCATGCTTACCAGAACAGACAGGCCGAGCATGGCAGCACTGTTAGCAGGAAAGGGCAGGAAAAGGATGGTTGGATTAATCTCCCTCCCATTTCTGATACCTCAGGGACAGAGGGTAAGAGAGAGGACAGAAAAGAGGCTTCAGCCAAATTTCCCCCTGCTACCCTGAAGCCCTGCATTCTCCTCCTTTCTGTCAAAAGGCATCTAGGAAGCAAAAATAAGCAAAGTCCCCACCTGCACCATCAGGCTGTACAAATGTTAATGTATATTAGCTGCCTGATAAGATTATCACAGCCAGAAATGCTTCCCTCAATTTTCTGATTACTGAGCTTATCTCTCCCAGCTCAGCACATCGCAGATGGCTGGGGATAAAGCAAGTGGGCTAGATAATTCCAGGAATGTAAACAAAAGGTACCAGGACCAGGAGCAGGCTTCAATTCCAACCTGCTTCTAGCAGGAAAACACTCATTCTATCTCCCATTTCCCGTGCCTGCTGAAGTCTGGATGTGTTTGTTATTAAGAGTTTTGTGCTGCTTTTCTGGACTGCATGTGGACAGCATTTGAAGATGGAAGGGCTGGTAAGTGTGTTATTTATCACTGGCTAAGCAGGCTCAGCCTTGAGTCCAAGTGCCACCTGCTCACCGGCACAAGGAGATAAATCACAGCTGCCTTCGCAGGGGAAAAGGGGGGACAGAGGGGATGGGCGAGTAATCTGGTGCTGTGATCTGGGGTCTCTGGTGATGGCTGCATAGAGAGGAAAAAATGGAGTGTGTAACGGAAAAACGAGATAGGAGAGGGAATGAATGTCTGCTCCGGTGAACGCTGCCGTGACAAACATCAGCACAGGTCTTGCCTGATATCCAGTGGTGACGAATCAGTGCCAGATATGCTTAGTGCTGTTGTGATGAGATTCTGCTGGGTTTCTACGAATGAGCTGTTGTTGAAGGAGAGTGAGGAGGGAAGGGCACAGGGACTGGAAGGGTATTTTATGTCACTTCTGTGTCTTCCCAGTTTTCAAGCGGCAAAACTATCTGGACTGAAATCTGATGTGCCTGAGGTGAGAAGGGAGAGGAGAGCACAGCGAGATCTTTACAGATGAAACTGGCTTGAGCAGTTACATGCTGACACAGACCTGCTTCCCAGAACGAGGATTAAAACTACTGGATTAAAACTATTGGAGAGTCTAAAGTTTAGACCAAGGCACCACTTTGGGCCAGAGCAAATTACTGACATTAAAACCTTATTGTTTATGGAAAATAAAATAGTAAGTAAAACTGTTAAGGTATTAAGTATTTCATTAATATGCTGTTTCCTTTGACTCTTAAGAGTTTCAGTGAGGGAAACATCCCTCACTGACAATCTCAGAGAAGGTACTAAAAATGTTATTTATGTCTCTTCCAGGGCAAAAAGAAAGTTAGTTGAGATATGATGGAGCTGCTTGATGACGGGATCCAATTATGCTTTTCCAAAGCGCAGGCACAGCGCAGGCAAACAGGTCTTTCATGAAACAAGAACTAAGAGAAGAGCAAAAAAGAGCAAAAAATAAGGAACCCATTGGTAAAACCTTCCTCTTTTTCCAGTTTCACCTGCAGAACAGGATCTCACCAGCCTTTGGTGGGACCTGGCACACTCATACCAGCATAATGATGCATGAGACACTGCCACTGCTGGCTCCTCCAGCTGCTCCTCCACTCAGTTCTCCTCATGTGGTCAAGGCAGAAAGCAGAGAAAAGAAAAAGCAGCAGCAGAACGGAACGAGGAAAACAAGCAACAGGAAGGCAGGAAGACGAATAAAACAAACCCATGTTCCTTCTACATCACTTTCAGCACTATGTGGAAGCATAAGAGGTGAGGGGGTCACCCAAAACATTCCCTTTGACACAGCCTCTCAGGCAGCCCTGGGGACCGGGTGGTAAACATGAAATGACCCACTGAAGTGGCAAAGTTTGCCCCTTCCTGTACATTTGCCCTCAGGAAGGGATAAGGAGAGGAAAACCCAACCTCCTCTTGCTGTTTTCTCTGCCTAATTCCCATCACATCCCTTTTCCTCAATTAATTTCCAGTCCTAGTCTCTCTGGTTCACCAGATGCCACTTTCAGCAAGCTTTTTCTGCTTTTTAGACTAACTCAATATTGCTGTCTAAATTCTTCCAATTTCTATCAAGAATTTGCTATAACTGGTTGAGTTAAACTTTCATCACTTTGAATACATTAAACCAGAATCCAGACAGGGGAAAAGGGCTGCTCAAATTACAGCTCACTGCTGTATTCCCCCATTCAGTACCAAACAGTCAAGGTCAAGCTGGGCTCCTTTTGCTCTCTTTTATGTTTTTAACTTTTTTAACTAGTACTGAGGGCAGAAAGGGAACATTGTCCCAAAATAATTGCATCTCTTATCCTGAAAACTGCACAAGAGGGACCTAAGGAGCAGGAGCTTCAGGCTTAATAGCACACAGGATCAGACCCCCAGCAATATCCCCACTGCACAGAACACTTTAGCAACCTGAAAAGAAAGCGAGCTACTATATTTAATACTGGTTTTAAGTTATCCAAAGCTTTTCTGACAATAGAAAAGGGAGAATAATGAGTAATGGCAGAGCCCATGACTTGGGAATAAAACATATAAGCAGGTACTTAACATGTTGACTATGTGATGTTTTCAGAATACAATGGAGCCTCTTGCTCTCGACCTAAAATGATCCTGTTTATCTCAATCCTTTTCTACTCTCTTTCAGCTCATAAACATGAATTCAGTCCAGCTTCATTGCTCTCCATAGAAGTGATCAGGACACATCCAGTATACAGAACAATTTTAGAATGCCCATTTCCACAAATACGCAAGTGCCTCAAAAGATGAAATGCAAATGCTTTTTCCGAAAGAAGTATTGTCATTGTTATTTACCAACCAAGAAAGCGAGGAAGGAAGAACATGGATGGATTTTCATCTAGAGTTTTATTAAATGAAATATCCTTCTTCTTTCAGCCTTATTTTTAAACCTGCCTGGACAGGATTGCGAGATGGTGGTTCTCCTCCAAGTGTTAATGACATAGCAAACACCCACAGCAGTGGAAGAAATATGTTCCTTGCTGGTTCTCTCTTCTGGAGGAATTATTTAAAGATATATGAAATGACAGGAGAAACATAAAATTATGGATTCATCTCCTGACAGCTTGAAGAAACAGAATTTTACTTTAGAGAGCTAATTTTCTTGGTCTATTTCTAGCATTTGTCATTTATGACCCATATATGTCCCCTCCAAAACAAGCCTCTGCAATGCCACAGACTTGGCGTTCCTCACACTTGATTCCAGCAGGCTTTAGCACTGATGAAGACAAACCATTCCAAAGCATCTTACTGCCCACAGCCCATCTTCAGAATGAGACTTACCACAGGACTTGAACTTTTAGATCAAATCAGTCACACTTGAAAACCACATTTATGAACTCCTGAACATTATCACATCCTGCCCAAAATCATGATCAGATCCTTGTTCAGGTGCCTCATTTTGGGTTGGAAAGGACTCAAAATCTCAAGCATTTCATAGGATTTGCATGTTAAAAAGAAAGGGGCTGGTTTATTCGCCCACATCATGTACACACATTTCATAGAACATATGCTGGAGACATAGAGTTATTATTTGAATAATGAGTGCATTTTAGTGAGGGGCTGATACAGCAATCTTACCCTGATGAAGTGTGTCTGCACGTCATTCAGCATTCTTGGAACTGTGAAAAGCAGGAAATGCTGAATCCATTATAAATGTCTAAAGGTTTATTTAACAATGGGCTGATGCAACATCCTTTGAAAGGCCTTCCTCGGCAAAAGAGCTGATTTTAAAAGGCAGAGATAAATAGGAACCGAATTGCATGAAGCCCACGTGGAAAGGTGAATTGAGAGGTTGTGTTTGACTACAAGTTTCAACACAATTCCAGAAGCTATTTAAATACATAAATATTTAAATGGTGAAAAGCAAGCAGACTTGGAAAGAAAGAGTGTGCACTAAAATAGACAAGAACAGAGAAACAGGACCCTGAGTATGACCCATATGCTGAGGTTTGAAAACAGGCAAACTACAGCTCCCCAGGAACTTAGATACACCAGTTATTCCAGTGTTGCTACTCGTGCTTCTCTCCAAAGGATGTGGCAATGACTAAGGATCTTATTGGCCCCTCTTCCCACAGAGCAGCATGGCAAGCCTGGTGACCTCCTGCTATCTATAAGCTTATAAATCTGGTGTCAGGACAGAAATCAAACATACATGAACACCAGTGAGTTTAATCTGGGTGTCCAGCAATACAAGGGTGTAAGACACCATGCTGAGCACTGCCACAGATCATTCTGCTCAGCACAAGCAGTATCGCCTCCTCAGGATGTCCAGCCCCGTGACATTCTGAAGAGCTGTTCCCCATAACCATCTGCAGAGAAGCACACGGGGAGATTTAAACCTCACCAGATTTCTTACTGAACTTCACTCTTCTTCAAAGGAACAGGACAATACCTGCAAAATAAAATCCTACTTACATTCAGAAACAGGCTAAGCAGACCAGGATTAGTTGGTACATTTCCTTGGGAAAATGAATCCTTGATGCCATTGTGAAACAAAAGCAATAAAGCCAAAGAAAATCAGATATTCAATAAAAAAGAGGTTTAGAACTATCTATTTCCCACTTGGTTACCTTTAAAGACAAAGCCTAGCTGGATCAGAGTTGCCAATCTAACAAACTTGGTGTGCTTTTATCACTGAGAAGACAAAGCTAGAAGCAACCTTCCAGCAAACAGCTTCCTAAAAAGGTACTCGTGCATATATATATATTCTTGTAAATACAGACAAACTGGGAAACGGACATATGCTGACTTCTGCTTCTCTCAATACAGTCTGGCCTGTGCCTTTCCTCCTCCTGTTGCAGTAAAAAGAGAGCAATTTTTCAAGTTTATACTGAATGTCATTCTATCTCATTTCCAAATACAATCTCACAGAGAGAAGGTTCGCTTCGCATTGCTTCCAATCTCTAAAGTTAATATACAAATTTATATTCCTTTTTCCCCCTCGCTCTCCTAAATGAAGAGGCGTAATTACCAGGAACGCTTGCTACAAACGTATCGAGTGCCGAGGGAGAAGGAGCTGTCACCTCTGGACAGCTGCAGCAGCCACCCTTCTTTCCCTCCTATTCCCAGAGGATCCTGCTTAGGAGGCAGTTTATATCTTTCCTATTAGCAGAGGTAGTTCACACATAGACGCAGGCGCCAGCCCCTCCCTTTCCAAGCAGGACAATCACAAGGAATAGAATTACAGAATTCACTTCAGCCCGTCAAGGAGCCATCGGTACTCGCAAAGATGATTCCTCCCAAATTCCCCTTTTGCCTCTCCCTGGCTCTGCTGCCCTCTTGGGTGGTGGCTGTCATTAAGGTTTCCTTAATGACAGCAGAGAAACTCAGATCTAAAAATTCAGTGCCAGTCTCATCCCTTTCCCCATCTCCAGCACCCTCTCAAAAGGAAGATTGATTATTATAATCAGACTTCGCTCTGACACAGCATTTGCATTTTCAAAGCACAGCATAGTCATTAACTAATTCATGTCCCCCAGGGAGCCCTGACGAGCTTTCACCTCTCTCCCCTCTGCTTCCCAATCTGCAGGCAGCCCAGAGCTTTCCATCAAACACCTCCCCTCTACATTGAGCTGCACAAGTGAAATTCCAGACAAGCTCAGTGAGCCAAATCCAGCCCTGCTACAAAGGAGCCCAGCTCTGCTGTTAGCAGCTGAAGAACTGAACACACAGACACCCTATTTAAACTGGTTAACTAAGGTTTCCTCATGTAAACCATAATGGTATATAGGGTATTGCAGGGGAACAGGCTGTGGTCTGCAAAGTAGGGCCAATGAGACAGGGGTCCCAAAATTATCATGCTCCCATATCATAGAATCCCAGCCTGGTTTAGGTTGGAAGGGACCTTAAAGCTCATTCAGTTCCAAGCCTTGCCATGTGCAGGGACACTTTCCACTAGAGCAGGGTGCTCCAAGCCTGTCCAACATGGCCCTGGACGCTGCCAGGGATGGGGCAGCCACAGCTTCGCTGGGCAACCTGTGCCAGGGTCTTACCACTCTCATAGTGAAGACTTTCTTCCTAATGGCTGATCTGTATCTCTCCTCTGTCATTTTAAAGCCATTCCCCCTTGTGCTGTCACTACAGGCCCTTGTAAAAAACCCCTCTCCAGGTTTCCTGTAGGCCCCCTTCAGATACTGGAAGATTGTTATAAGGTCTTCCCTGAGCTTTCTCTTCTCCAGGCTGAACAAGCCCAGCTCTCTCAAGCCTGAGCTGCATGCCTAGATGCCAGCGCGTGAAGAAGGAAGCATCATCATGTCACACCCTCCAAACCCCAGCCCCCTCATGCACAACCCTTCCAACAACTCTCCCCCAAGCACCTACAACACACCTCTGCCCCAGGACTCTGCCTCCTGCCCCTGCTTAAGTCTCTTCTCACATCTCAAAGCCGTCAGAAGCCGATGGTCCCCACTCATCCACCTCCCTTTGGTCATCTCCACATCCCAGTCCACAGGTGCTCCATACAACAGCAGGTTATTGTTGATGAGCAATAACGTCTAACTGGAGACGACTAACCTGTACTCAGATGACCTATTTCAAATAACTCCTGTCTGGAATACTTCAGAGAAAAAGAGAAAATCAGGAAAATATTTCTTTTCTCTACTGTTACCTCGCAGCAATGCCCTAAGGACCGAGACCTGGTATCAAAACTGGAGGTATACAGGGTGCGCAAACCCCTGCAGCCCTGCCCAGCCTGAATGCTCCTGTGACCCTTCAGGGAAACACCTGGGGACCTTTTTCACAAGTGGTATATACAACATCATATAGTAGCTCTGAAAGGATCCTGTCCTTCTGTTTGAAGTTCAGATGCTCTGCTGGTGCTACAGCAGGTCCGAAGGCAACAGCCCTGGTCACCAGCACAGAGCCCACGTCAACAGCAAATAACATGCAATGCCAGTCAGTCATCACATGGGTACCAAAGTAGGATAGCTCTGACAGTTCTCTTCCTGAGCTTTGTTCCCCAATTTATGCTGCATTTATTTCTTTCCAGTATTCTGGGATGGGTGCAAGATGTGACAGTTTGGAAATAAGCACTACTGGACAATTCAGCAGGATGGAAGCCGGTTCAGAGCTCAAGATGAGCAAAACTGAAAAGTTCATGGAGAAGAAGAGCAATAAGACCACCAAGAGAGGAAAACTGGAGATGTTAATTTAAAACCCTGAGTTTATTCAAATATAATTACATATTTCAACTCTTACTCCCAGGGGAAGGAGCAGGCAAGGAATCTTTTCCCCTCAGCCTGTCCTGTCCATGCTCTCAGGTGCCACTATGAGACCTTGCCACCACTGCGTGCCAGCAAAACTTGACACTTCCATGCACAAACCCCTTCTCTCCGCTCTAACAGCTCATTCTGAAGAAGGATCACCTAATTTCCATGTTCATTCAGCTCAGAGCCTCTGCGCTGTTATCAGCCTCGCTCCACCACCTTCACCAGCATGTAGACGACTGTTTCCTTTAATTACTGCCAAAAGCTCCTCCCAGCAGAGAGAGCAAAACAGCTGCTGTCCATGGAGAGAAGAAACTCTGGAGTAATTAAGCCTTAAACGGCAGACACCTCCTACCCATTACTCCTGGTTAGAACAGCAAAACACAGTAACAGTCTCCTCAGGGAACCTGTCATGGTGTTGGACTGAATGTGCTGCAACCTTGCCCAGTGTGGCCATGGCACTGGTGCAATGGAAGTACCTGCTCTCAAGAACATCACACAGGTCACTTCTTTCATGCAGCAGCAGAAATGTTTGCTAGAAGCATGTCTTCTGGCAGCTGTAATTCATAGACAGCAACAAATACATCTGCAAAGATGCCATATTTCCTCTATACAAAGTTTGAATACAGTTTGTTGCCTGAAAATATACCCTGGAGGAGTTTCTAGAGCGTTCAGTCAGCAACTAGTAGCTTGAAATCCCACCTCTTGCCCCCCATCAGTTTTCTTGTTGAAAAATCATCACGTAATAAACAGCCAGAGAAGAATCTATGCAATTACCGACCACCTAGGAAGATAAAAGGTGAAAAGAAAGAGGAAACTAACATCTATTTTTGTTCCTTTGTCTCCCAACATAAATACAGTGGAATCAATCTTTGCTTAATACTGTAAAGATAGCAAAGGAGACTTGAAAATTGAACTTCATCATCTTGCTTCAACTCACATGGAACAACCCACAGCCTATACTTCAACATGCTTTTAAGAGCAGCTCTCACTCCCACTGCATCTCCAGCCCAATTTTACATTTCACTACAGCTGGAGCACTGTTTTCGGGACAGAAAGGGTGAGCAGGGGCCACCACAGCTTATGCTCAGAGTGGTTTCTGAACCCCCAGAGATGGGAAACACAAAAATGGCGCAAGAGATGCAGCTATGGGAAAAGCAGCAGCTCTCTCAACTCTCAACAGAGCCTCCAGCTGCCTTCAAGGACGCAGCTGATGCCTGAAGGAGTCTTGTTCCCCAAACCCTTGCCCAAAGAACAAACTAAGGAGCAGAGTTAAGGTTCTATCTAAATGACCCATCCTGAGGCCCTCCTGCAACAACAAGCAGGGGGCTTTTAATGCATAAGTAGTGGGAAATCTCTCTGCTTATGCCACAAAGCAAAGGTTACAGGGCCCTGCCAAGACTGCTCTGCCCATTTTAGCCTCTGAGGATTATTCCCTGCGGTTCCCTTCAAGTTGCCAGCAAACAATCATAGCACAAAAAGCAATTTCCTCTCAAATACCATGTGTTCAGTTCTGGTGCCAAAGCAGGAACGTGGCATTTTAACCTTTGGTGAACATGTTCTCGCTGCCACCAACAATAAACTCCGAGGTGCAGCTCAGAGAGGAGGGAAGGTGTAAGAGATGTGTGGTGGATGACATTAGCACTGAACACAGCCTCAATAGGACAGGGCCTGGCAGGAGCTCGGTTTTATACAGCCAGTCTTTAGAGGTTAATGAAATATTCATAAACAAGTCAAAATTCTCCTGACAAGCCAGATTCTGTAGTACAACAAAGAGTTGTCAGCCTCAATTAAGCGATTCCAAAGAGGTAGGGCACGGCAATTCATTATTTACTAAGAGGTCATAGGAAGAATTCTGCTCTATGATCCTCTTCTCTCCATGGATAAATTAGGTTTTATAGCTCCTGCTGCAGGACTCTGCTGCCCTGACAGAGCAGCTCAGAGAGACCCCAACCTACCACCAACACCACTACTACCTGCACCCAGCATCGATCAGCCGAAGGCAAAACCCACTGGGAACAAGCTCTTCTAAGGGCACTGAAGCACAAAAAGATTGAAAGCAAAAGAAATAACACAGGAGGCTGATGAGACTCTCAGTGCAAGGTCTAAGTTTTAAAACCTCATGTTTTTTAAAGCCTTTATCTCCCTTTCTGTACACACAAAGCCAGCCCTGGGCAAGAAGCAAAGTATCCAGCAATCTTTGATCCGCCAGCACATCCACTGAACATGCCCTCAATGACCCCTAGATGTAGAGGTAGAGATCTTCACATGCTCCTTCATGCCCAGAAAAAGCTGTGCCTACAGAATTGTGTTTCTCAGATCAGATCTCTCAGGATGTTCCCCTTCTGATGCCGTACAACTCCTCAGGTCTGTGAAAGCAGGAGAAAATTGGTCTCCATCCTTGTCACAAGCAAACTGGAAATTAGTGATTGCTTTGTCCCATCCTAACATGGCAGTTCAACAGACCAAGCCTTCTTTTGCACTTTCTGTGCACTGGAAGCACATGTTCCTTCTACAGCTTCTCCTTAGGCAAGGCAGAAAAAAGGAACAGAAGTTACGGAATCCTAGGGGTATCCTGGACCTCTCATCTGATTTTTCCCTATCTTTCAAGTGCTGAACATAACAGAGAGCCCCTGCACCCTCCAGGAAATTTTAGCTCAATTAAAACAAAACCACAAGAGTTATGAGACCACAAACTTCTTACAGACTGTGTAAACACAAAGGAAGTCTAGAAAAGCACAATACTTGCATGTGTATTTGTTATGCCTTTGTATCTCAAGGCTGTGCCTACTATAATAAGGCCTCTGATAATATCCCCATCCCATTCATGTTATTTAACCAAGTAACTTAGTGTAACTCAGATGTTGCAGTGACAACAGCAGCATTGACAACAGGACCTCTCAGTGCAGCACAGCAGCATCCTTTGCACAGGGAAATGATTCATGTTTCTCCTCCTCCCCACAACTGAAGGGACAAAAGCCCTACCCCTTCTCCCTCCACAGTCCTTGCTCCAATTACAATCCTGCAATGCAAAGGCGAGAGCGCATTACCAACTTGCGGCGTGTTTCGAAGTTGAATAGCCAAGAAGGAAGCCACTGTGTTTGTCAGTACAGTTTGGGTTTTATGGCTGCACCTATAGCATGGAGGTCTCTCCAAATGATGGGCTCAGAATCAGGTCCTTGTCCATGCATCCCATGTGAGCTGGAACAGCTGCTTGAGTTTGGGTCAGACTGTTTTCTCACAGGGATCCCAAAGGGAAGAGCAGCAGTCAGGCAACTCTCCACTTCAGGATGCTCCATTCCTTCCCTCTCAGAATCCTAACCCCATGTCAGCTCTTATCACCCCTGATGAGAAAATGAAACCAGTCCTGTTGAAACCAAACGGTGCTGCTGAGTTCCATAAAACTTTCATGTTAATGGATCCACCAGCAGGTTCATTTGTGTAATGGGACTTTTAAACAGACCGTTTATTTCTTTTTAATTTGAAGGGAATGTACTGTTTGATCCCATGTGCCTGGCTCGACTTTTAAAACAGAGATAAACCACAGGAATTGACTCACTGAGTGTCCTCTTCCAGCCTAATTAAAATAGCACTGAGATATTAACGTGCAGCAGTGACAGGGACTGATCACCTCTTTGCTCTGAAGGCAGTTTGTCAGCACTCATCTACCATGATCCCAAAGCTTCCACCACCCCCTCTGCTTTGCCTGCAGTCATACACAATAGGTGCTTCTCATGTTGACACAGTTCTGTGTGTTGAATGGGAATTTTCCAAGAGGGAACGTGCAGCAGGTGCAACACAACCAACTGCGGCAGTTCATCATTCCCTATGCTGAAAGAGGAGGAAAAGAAATAATCCCTCTGTTCCTCAGAGCTCACTATATTCCTACAGCATGGGGAATAGCAAGGATTAATTTTAATGTACTTGTTTACAGCAAGCACTGTGGAAGAGCTCTGAAACTGGAAAAGGAAAAGGAGAGTAACTCTGAGTGCTCCCATCCCCCTGTTCCAGGGTTTAATCCACCTGGAGAACCAAAGCTCTACAGTAAAAACATAGGGAGAAAAGTTGAAATAGGACATCGATGCCTCCTGCATTTCACCCCCTCCTTCCAACAATCCCATTTCTAAATAAACAGGATAAAGTAAAGAGTAATACACACGCTGTGAAGCGTGTATAGAGCAAACAAGCAACAAAAGGCTCTGCTGAAGTAAAACTAACCTGATAGAGAAAAAGCTGCCTCAGAGATCCATCATGAAAACGTGTTTAAAACAAACAAAATTCACTGAAGATCTTGGGTCAAAAAATATAAACACACAGACAACTGCTGATAGCACAAAGCACAGAGGCTTTATCACAAAGGAGCATAAAGAGATCAGAAAGAAGCAGCCAGGTGAAAAGTGAAGGAACAGCAGCAGAATTGAAATATAACAGCGCAAGTCCCACAAAAGACTCCTACAAACTGAGTCTTCTAAAGTCAGAAACTAGAGAGGATGACAAAGCCTTGGGCACATTAACTGATCCCAGGATGAGCACCAGTGCCATGAGGCAGTGGAAATCAGTAAAGTGAGGCTGTAAGGGAAGAGCTGAGCTCTATTTCTTCACCAGAAGGGTGGCAGGTATTGGAACAGGCTGCCCAGGGAAGTGGTGGCATCACCATCCCTGGAAGTGCTCACAAACCATGTGGATGAGGCCCTTAGTGACATGGGTTAGCGGTGGCCTTGGCAGTGCTGGGGTAAAGGTTGGATTTGGTGACCTAGCTGATTTCATGAGTCTGTGCAGGACAGAGAGGTACAAGATGCTCCTACAGAAGATACTTCTGCTGGAACACCACTTGGAATGACATGACCACTCTACTTCCTCATCTTTTAAGAAGACAAGAGAAATTGAAAGAGATTTAAAGAAAGGTACAGGATTCATGAGGAGACCAAAGAGCCTGTTTTAAGAGAAGACTGCAAGAGCTTGATTTGTTTAACCTAGACAAATGAAATGCCGGGGAAGAACAACTGTTCTCTATAAATATGTCACAACATAAATATGAGGGAGGAAGAACAGTCACTGTAGTTTAAGGAGAACATTAGCACAAGAAAAAATGACTATTAGCTGCACATATATTTTCAGTTGGAATTGGGAAGATTGCAGCTCTCAGCAGTCTTTCAATGATAGGAATGGCACAAATAACCAAAGCAGTTTCAAGACAGACTTGATAAATTTATGAACTGAAGTGTATGCTGCAATTCCCTTAGTTACCAAAGGACTCAACTTTATGATCTAAAAGTCCTCTTCCAGTCTTCTGTTACTATATCATTTCATTCTGGATCAGCTTTTTTGCTGCCTCTTTATAACCAGATTCATGTTTTTCAATCTGATTTGAGAACTGGGTATTTCCCCAAAATTGCCTTAGTGGAACTATTGCTGCGCTCATGCTGCTGTTCAGGCAAGTGCCACACTACTCATTTGTCTTGGGTTTGCTGGTCTCACATAAGGTGTTAGGATAAAATCTGTCAGATGGGAAGGAGATTTGCTGGCACCTTGCTAAATCAATTCAGAAATGATGAAATACACTTTTGACCGATGGAGACTTCCTCCACTGATCCGTAGTCTCCTTTCCCCTCCCAACCTGTTGGTTCTATATGTGTTGCAGAAAAGCTTCACTGTTATTTATAAGAACCATGGTTCAGTACTCTAATCCCACATTTAATATGGAATTATAATATAGAGAACGTACATTTCCACTAATGACCACCACTTTTGTTCTTATGCCTGGGCCGTTGTATTTCTTAGTTTGCGCTTATTAACCCTAAAACAAGAATTAAACAAGCTACATTGGTAAGTTACCCAGGGCAGGTCTTTCAATAATGAAGTTCACTTCTTTCATATTATCATTGTTCTAATCTGAAAAGTAAAATGTAACAGAATCTTGATCCTTGCCAGGTATTTCTCTGAAGTACCAAAAGTTACAGTTCTTACAAGCCTGGAAGTCTGGTGCAAGCACTAGAAAGCAGTGTCTTTCAAAAACAATGCAAATGGTTTATGGCCTGTGTGCGTCTCTTCTTGTTGATGTATTCCTGTTGCGGTGATCTTCCCAAACTCTTTTTAATTAACCGTATTGCTTCCAGTTAATAGCTAGCTCCCAACTACAGCACAGTGTTCTCAGTTTCCTTCTTTCATGTATTCTGCCTTCCATCTTCCTAACTCTTCCTGATAACCACCAGTGTAGGTATTGACTGACAATTAAATTAATCCAGAACACAATGGTTTCATTAGACTGAACACATGATTTGGCTCCTTAACTATTCCTGACCTGCTGCCACTAAATAAAGGTCTCCTGTTCTTTGCAGAATGTTAACCCACACTTTTACTCAAGGCAAGGGGCATTCATTATTTCATTTCAAGGTATCTTTATTTCCTCTATATGGACACTCCATTTATGCCATTCATTTTGTGACAGCTACATTCTTGGACTTCAAATCTTCTTTACCTCCCACCCTGCTAAGCAATTCTTCTGATTCTTATATCCATCCTTTTTAATCTGCTGGAGAGTGAAATATAATTTGTTCCAATGAGCAGTCTATAGATTTCAGAGCCCACATGGGCCAAGCTGTCTTTTGAAGATGAAAGCCAAAAGATACCCAGAACACTTCAGGGCAATGAAAATACAGGTGATCTGGTTTTAATACCAAGATGACTTCCCTCAGGGATTAATGATGGAGAAAAAGACTCTCTTGACATGAATGCCCCCTGCTCCAGACCCAGACTGAGAGTGTAAGATTAGGGATCACAGCTGTTGCTGGATGGCAAGCTTGAGACAAACAATTTCCTCCTGTCTATAAAGGGGTATGAAAAAGCCAAATGAAAATTAGAAAAACTAACGCATCTTCTGCTTCCCTCCCTCAGGGAGAGAAAGAAAAGAATATAACAAACAAGAAAGCATTTTCTACAAGCAACACTTTGCTGTGAGGGAAGCAAGCTCTCAGCTCTCTGCCAGTAGAGCACTAAACTAACATACCGTAAGAAGATAGATCCTTGGACCACAAAACAGGGAGTCACATGTGAATTCTGAGAGCAATCTCCTGGCACATCCTGGAGATAAAGCTATTGGAGCAGAAGCCTTGATAAAGAAAGCTTCCAGTGCTGCTAAAATGGTCAAGAAAGATGCATACATGCATACACAACAATTGCAGGGAAGTGTGCATGGGCATCAAGACCAATTCACAACAAAAACCATTATTTCAGCAAATACAAGAAACACAAGCCCCACAGATTGTGCGACAACTAAATCACCTGAGCCCTATCAGATCAGTGACTCTGATATGTGCCACTCCTCAGAAGACTGTTCCCTTACAACAGGAACGCACTCAAACTGTGAATAAAGCAAAATAAATAAATGGAGGGTTAGACGGAGAAAAAACTCAAAGTTTCACTGTTAATTACACAGCACAATGATAAGGGTAATTTTTCTTAAATCAGAAAATAAATTCGAGGTTCAAGTTCCCTGAAGGATATAAAATATTAGAGGATTTTTTTTATGGTTGTAATCACAAACCCATCTCTCCAGCCACTACCGGCCATGTCTAATTAGGGCAAAGGATGCTAATGATACAGAGGCCCAGCCCAGAGACGTCCTCCCTTGCAATATTAATTGCATTTAGGGAAAGATGCACGAATTGTGCTTATACAAGCTAATTACTCTGGGTTTGCTAATTAATAGTGGAAAGTCGAACTGCCTTTGTCTTGTCAACTGTAATTAGCTGAAGATGTTTAAATTTCTTTCCTTTTTTTCTGTTCTTCCAGTAGTAAACTCGCTGTTAGCTGGCAAGCAAGGCAATCATACACTGAGTCCTCAGTGTGCTCTGTGCAAGTCCATCTCACTTTCCTTCAGACCTTGTGCCCTGGCCCTGCATGGTGTCCCCTGTAGCACACACCACCCTTCATCTCATACCATCCCCATGGACATAATTCCTTCAGCTAGGTAAGGCCCTCTCCTCCCAAGGACACAAAGCATGCTGATACTGTCTTATTGAGGCCATGTTCCCATCAGATTTATCCCACAAGTGTTTTAACTATTGCTATGTAAAGAATGAATCGTTCACCAGGGCACCTAAGATGCCTCCTTAAGCATACATGGAAGCCTATCAAACTCCTCAGTGAGATCCAATCAGCCAGTTCACTGCCCCCACAGCACATTGCTTCATTTCCAGTGGTCTGGGGAAGGTGGCAAAGCCATCAGCACTCTTCAGGGTGGCAGCAGAGATGTCACCTCTACAGAGTTTATCCCAGAAGCATACCAAAGACTCATCAGACTGTATGATAGCACCTGACAGGTGTTTATTCCATTTCACTTAGGGCCATAAGCCTGTTTGCAGAATGGCTGATGAAAAGCAATATCCACATCCATCAGCACCCAGAGCAGGACGAGCCCTTCTGCATCCCCCTGGCTAGGGAGGCTTAACATCAAACTAACAAGCAGTGGATCATGGGTGAAAAAGGGGGAGAGGGATAAAAGGGAAGGCGAGACGCCAGGAATCCAAATCAGGCAAACAATTGCTTTAGAGGAGTCTGAAAATAAGGCCCTCCAGGTGAGACTCTGATCTGGAAAGGAGGGAGAAAAAAACCCATAAGGAACATTTTGTTGGCTTGCAGGGAGGAGAGTGGAGCTGATGGTATAACTGCTGAGCACTGGGGCAGGCAGCTGATGGAACAGCCCCACCCAGAGGGGGCATACCCCTGCCGCAAACATTGTAGAAGACACGAAGTGACACAACTTCCCCTTCCAGAAAGATTACACTTGGGGATGCAGAAGAACCATCTACCACCAGTGAGAAGCAGCAATACTGTCAGGTTTCCCCTCAAAATGGAGAAAGAGGCAAAACCAATCTCTTTCCCTCTGTATGAAGCAATTTTCCTATATTTACTGAATGCAATTCAAAATACTGAATAAAGCCTACACCTCACAATTGTCTCAGCACCACATAGCACCAGCTTCGTGTGAGGTTGAGGTAAGTTTTACTGAAAGATCACAAGGCATGCAGTCTTTCCCTGAGTAACCCTTGGGAGCAGGCACTGAACACTGACTGCTGCTTTATCCTCTGCTGATGGATGATGCACAACACCAGTTAACACGTCAACAGTGCAAGTTCCAGTTTCTCCAGCTCTCTGCTGGCCTGTTCAATACAACAAACTTTTAAAGGCAAACAAACAACTCAAAATTCAGGCTTAACAAAAACTCTGAAACGTTTAAAAACTCCACACTTTACCATACTTAAACATAACAGCAGATTTTCCTCTGGTAAAGAGAGTGAGCACAATGGAAAATGGATTATATAGAATTCCAAACTGTAACAAGGCAGAATGCAATGAGATCAGATGGGAAATAGGATTCATTCAGTTTTCTTTGGACATGGCAGTTTTAACCTGTGTCACCACAGAAAGCAGCTGGGCATACAAAATGTTTGCCCTCAATGTAAGAGCACCCCAGAACTGGGATCATTTAACACTCTCATTATGAAAAAGCTGATGTTGAAACAACAAGGAACACAAATTACATCAAAGATCCTAGCATCTGTATGGCAACCTCTTAATAGCACAGTAGGGACATGTCAGTTCTGCCCTTCAGCGCCCTAGTAGAGTTAAGCACAAGTCTAAAAAGACTCATGTTAGCGCTGGAGTTTATGATTTGGATGTTAGAACAGATGTCTGCTTAGTACCTACTTACTAGGCAGTGATGCATGCCTGTTTTCTCATTAGTAATAAAGCTAATCAAGTATAAAACACATCTCTAGAATGAGTGGGTATCTTGGGTACTTCTCAGGTTTTTCTTGTGACTAGAAAAATTTGCAGGAATCCCACAACTCGCCTGTTAGCAAAAACACTGGTTCACAAAACAGCTTAATGCTTACACCTCATTTACTCCTGAGTAAGAAGAATCATCTACAATACTCATGAAACTGCACATAAACTTCTCTATGGCCTGGTTTTGTGGCTTCTATTATTTCTGCTCCTTAAGGGAACTGCCAATAAAATAGACAAACCCAGCAGAAAATTAACAGATATTGTAAAAACCACCTTGTGGCAATTCTGTTGTATCTCATCTGCTGGTCCTTTGCACACTTGAGACTGAATCAAAAGCCCCCAGAGAAAGGATTTAATTCAGTATGAAATTCGGTGCTTGCTTCTAATCTAGAACTGCTAACAAAAAGAAAGCAAATTGCCAAAAAAAGGGGGAGACAGACCACTACATCTCATCCAACACTTATTCCAGGTGACTATGGTGCCAAGAGCAGCAGTACTGACACCAACTTTTACAGTGCTTATTTGTTATTCATTTCTGAATGTCTGGAACTGATCCACTGTTTCAGTGAACTGAACTTTGCATGTTAATGTTCGGTAAAACACTGTATAAAACCCCAAAAGATGAACACTTACCATCTCTGCTCTTTGCTTGTGATTCCCCACTTCTTCCAGAACTTGAGACAGCTGAGCCTTCAACACAAAGAAAATGAGGAAATTAAGTCCAGATCATATTATCAGTACAAAAACTGCACTCCTTGTCACACCCCCACCCCCATCCCCCAAGTACAGACTTCTATAGAATCACAGTAATTCAGACTGCAAGAAGCCAGCTCAATCCCTGCCCAGAGCAAGCTCAGCTCCTGTCACTTGAGTTCTGAGCATCAGCAAAGGGATGAACCCCAAAACCTCTCCGAGCAACCTGTGTGCACTGGGTTTGCATGGCAAGGTTCTGGTAATGAGGGGCTACAGGGGTGGTGGCTTCTGTGAGAAGCTGCCAGAAGCTTCCCCTGTGTCTAACAGAGCCAGTGCCAAGACGGACCTGCCAAGTCTGAGTCCAGCAATAGTTGGTGAAGGATAGAAAAGACACATTTTTCTTCAGGAAGAGGCTGTGAAAACTTTTGGACAGGAGAGAAATAATACAAAGGGATGGGAGAAATGAGAAATACAAGCAGGAAATATTCCATAATTTACTGGATGCATAATACGGCTGAGGGATAATAACCAAACCCAAACCTCTCAAGGTGCTATGCTAGCAGAGACCTAGAGGCAACGCTGGACAGCAAGCCCAAACCAGCAGTGTAACAGCAGATCAATATGGTTTGGAGAAGCAATCAGATAAGAATTAAATCACAGAGTAGGTTTTCTTCATTGCATTTATTTCCAGGCAGCTCATCTCAAAGGGAAAGAGTAGCTAACTAGTGGGAATTCAGAGAACAGCAACTAAACTTACAAGGTTGCTGGAAGAAATGATTTAGAAAGATTAAAAGATTTTTTAAATGTATGGTTTGCCTACAACTCCCACAGAAGAGCGAAAGGGACATATTTAATGTGCTGAGAGTTGTTAGAACACCACAGCTGGAAAACAGGAGGCTTTTCCAGCACAGCAGATGCTGTCCGAGGCACTCATGGACCGGAGCGGGGTCCTTCCTGCCCGTGCCCACGCAGGCAGGCATGGAATCACAAGACAAAGCCTCAACTTTCAGTAGGTCCCCTGTGCCTGCTCTCGCCTGGCTGTGAAACAGATGATCGGAATGCTTTATCACGTCCAGTTTGTAAACATTAGCCCTACCCCAGACTTTTTATTAGCTTAAATCAAATATTGAACCTAGCTCAGCTGTTAGAGGACAGCTGCTTGCAAAGTGATTCACTGCCATATTCCTTCTAGGCCACAAGAAAATACAACCTAATCACCAGCAGCATGACAGATGCACACATTTTTAATTATGAAGAAGAAATTGGGCTCTGAACTTATCCCCATGTCTCACTTCATCAGAGGGTTTCAGGGAACCTGCCAACCACCACAGCCATGGAAGGAAGGAGCTGCAGAGGGCCCTGGAGTGGTACTGAGGCCCCGCACGCAGCCCCACTTCAGGCATTTACCAGAACAGACCTGAAAGAATAGTGTTATGTTGTTTCTTGGAATTTAACTGTTGGATTTCTCCATTTAATCATCTCTGGTCACTTCCAGCCAACAAAAGCATGAGCAATGAACCCAAGCCATTTAGGGTGGTCAGGAAGGACATGGTGTGCAAGAGTCCTTGACGCCTGCACCAGCAGGCACAAAAGGGCTATCTGTAGCAAATGCAAGAGCAGTTTGCCAGTCCCATCTCAGAGTTTCTTAGAATCACAGAACGGTTTGCATTGGAAGGGACATTAATGCTCATCTAGTTCCTACGCCCCTACCACAGGCAGGGACACCTTCTACTACAGCAGGTTGCTCCAAGCCCTGTCCAACCTGGCCTGGAACACTGCCAGTGATGGGGCAGCCACAGCTTCTCTGGGCACCCTGTGCCAGCGCCTCAGCACCCCCACAGTTAATAATTGTTTCTTAATGTCTAATCTAAACCTCCCCTCTGTCAGTTTAAAGCCATTCCCCCTTGTCCTGCCCCTACAGGCCCTTGTAAAAAAGTCCCTCTCCAGGTTTCTTGCAGCCCCTTTAGGCCCTGGAGCTGCTCTAAGGTCTGCCTGGAGCCTTCTCTCCTCCAGGCTGAACAAGCCCAGCTCTCTCAACCTGTCTCCAGAGCAGAGGTGCTCCAGCCCTCGGAGCATCTTCATGGGCTCCTCTAGACTTGCTCCAACAACTCCCTCTTATGTTGTTGCCCCCAGAGCAGGACTGCGGGGGGTGGGGGGGTGGGGGGTGTCTCCCAAAAGCTGAGTAGAAGGGAAAAACCTCTTGAACACACTCCTTTTGATGCAGCCCAGCACAGAATCCTAGAATAGTTAGGGAGGGGAAGGACCTCAAGATCATCTAGTTCCAAGCCCCCTGCAATGGGAAGGGACACTTCACACTAAACCATATCACCCAAGGTTCTGTCCAACATGGCCTTGAACACTGCCAGGGATGGAGCATTCACAACTTCCCTGGGCAACCCATTCCAGTGCCTCACCACCCTTACAGTAAAGAACTTCTTCCTTATACCCAACCTAAACTTCCCCCATTTAAGTTTTAACCCATTACCCCTTGTCCTACCACTACAGTGCCTAATGAAGAGTCCCTCTACAGCATCCTCATAGGTCCCCTTCAGATACTGGGAGACTGCTATGAGGTCTCCACACAGCCTCCTCCTCTCCAGGCTGAACAGCCCCAACTTTCTCAGCCTGTCTTCATATGGGAGGTGCTCATATGGTTTATTGCACTGGGAAAAGCAAGGTCCTACCTGTATGTAGCTCAGCTGTTTTACAGACTTTTTGATTGATCACATTCAACTTGGTTTCTCAGGGATCTCTCCACAGGGTAGACTTGCATGTTGAATTTTCAGACTATGCATAAAAGTTAACTTAAAACCCCAAGGAAATTCTCATTACTTAACACACATGTTAAATTCCCATGGATCACTGAGTTTAAGTATTAAGAAATCTGATAAGCAAGCAGTTATTAAGAATCAGATATACAAACACATGTAAAGTCCAATTTCCCCACTGAAGGAAATACAACCAGGTAGAAGAAAATCAAATAGGAAAAAAACCAAACCCTCTCAAGTATTTCAGTCAACTACTTTCAGCCTCAAAAAAAATAAGGGTTTGACAATTCACAACATTCCTCTTACATGACAACACGGCCTAATCTACTGTCAATGCTACTGTCATTCTAAAAAGAAGAGCATGGCAGGAAGGGAAAGATAACCTGTGCTCCGGCCTCACAGGGATATTGCAGCTCTGGGCTGAAAGAGGAGCAGGAATGGTTTCTAAGGAGAGGAAGCGATTCAGCTCCTAAGGAGACAGTTCTGAATTGTTGCTTGCTTCCCTGCATCAATAATTCATGTTTTATACCTCCCAAAAGTCAGCCTTCACTGACAACGCTGGAGGAGGCTGGTCAAGGAGGGTTTAGTGAATGAAGCTGAAGCAATCTGGTGTGTACCACGCGGGTGTTAACACCAAGTGTATCAACAGCCCCACGCTCTTCTTCGGGGGCTGAACGTGAGCCGATTGCCCTGACCAACATAGAAGCAGCTCAAATGTGAGACTCGCAGGCAAAAATTAAATACTCAGTCTCTAATGAACAGTCTTTCTGTACACCACAATAGCTTCCACTCTACAAGCATTAGCAAATCGAAGCGCGCTCTCTTTTGGACCTGCACTAATCTACTCCTCAACGTTGCACATTAAAGAGCTCATAGGTACAGCACAGCAGAGTAGTAGCAACAGCCAAAGCCATAAAATTAAAGCTTGCTTCAAAGAGTAAGGGAAGTGAAATTATGCATGCTGCATACAGGGGATAAATCAAAACAACCTTCATTTGGAAACATCATTTCAGTCTTATGCTTTCATCAAAAACATGATTCTCTTACCAGTCACATTAGTACAAGGTAGGTACTTTACCAGGGAGAGAAACAAGCAGCATATTCACTCCCTCAGATTAAAAAGAGTCATTTTTATTCTTCCCCATCAGGGTGAAATACCTGAGAATATACTGAGCTGCCCAACCTGGGGTTGTGTTTTCCCAGCTAGAGATCCCAACTGTGGGTCCTCAGAAGGAAGGGCACTTGTTAGATGGGCAGCACCACTGCCTGGGAGGTGAAAAGGAGGAGGTTCAGCCTGGCAGAGCTGTGACACAGCCGCAGAACGTGGTACTTCTACAGCACAGATCCCAGGACACCCTGAGCAGTGTTTGAGATGCAACAGTTGTATGCAAATTCAAGTCAAGTGTGACGACTGGCAAATTTAGGTATAATGTTCATTAATAGCTATTTCAAATTAATTAGTTTCTAAGACAAACTCTTGCCTCTCCTCTTTGAGTAAGTTAACACACAATTTCAATTCACAACAACGGATCGGCTACTGATCACAGAAATATGAAATCTTGCATGTTCCGACATGCCAAATCATTTCAGTTTACTCGCGCTGGCTGCCCCATTCCCTGGCTAATTTCACAGTACCTCATTTTTCTGATGACTTACAAAAGAAGGTATAAGATGAAGCTTCTTGGCTCAAGCTAGATGGCCTTAATGTGTGGCTAAAATGCAATGTGACCTATAACAGGGTCCAAGTCAGCTTATCTCATCTGATGCCACAAGCTGGGGAAGAAGAAGAAAAATAGCATATCACCTCTTTCTATCAGATTCAGGAAGCACAAGAAAAACACCGTGCATCAAAGCTGTGGCTGGAATATAGAAGGAAACCCAAAAATACGGCTTCACTCCCAGGACAGTTCTGATAAGGAAAAAGCACTGATTAGAACACTTACAAGTCAATCAAATCTAAGCCCATATAGCTGTATGCACCACACTGATGAATTACATGAACAACAGAGGAGTATCATGAGAACACTCTGAAGAGAAGGTTGCACTCAGTAATTATCCCACACACAGAAGTTTTTATACGATTTTGGCTTGTAGGAAAAGCAGGAGGAAAACTTCCATTTCACAAAAGCTACAGAACAACAGCTTACTTACGGAGGTGGCAGAGCCTGAGACAGAAGTAACTCATCAGCCACTTGAAGTTTGACTTGCGTTTATTTGCATACTGTGCTCCTGCATATTAAAATACTGTGAGAACTGAAATGAGATTTTCATTAGTGTTCAATGTGAAATCTCAGCCATGGGATTCAGCTTCCAACACTTAATGCATGCATTTGCCTGTTTATACATTAAAGTAATATATCCATTTATCCCATGCTAACCAATACCTTCTGCCTTCAACCCCTTAGCACACCAGACTGGTAGCAATACAGTATTGCTTTAGCATCTCTGAAAGCACTACAAAATTCCAATGGGTTAAATGGTCATTTCTGATTTAAAATATTTCAATGCTTTGTAGATGGAATTACTCATCTTTCACAGAATGGCATCAGTTGAGATCCCAGCCAGGAAGACAGTTTAGTATCAGACATAGCTAAATAATTTTCTTGCTGCTTTACAGATTCAATTCTGTTATTCTCAAGAATGTTTTCCTGGTTATAAAATCAACTGCACGGCCTTTATGAAATGAGAAATAACAGTTACAAATAAACTCTGGTGCTGTCTCTAAAGCACCAAATCCACCATGTTATGTTCCAAGAGCTGGGCTGGGGGGGGGGGGGGGGGGGGGGGGCTCGGTCTGATGCAAAGGTGAAGGGGAAAATTCCCAAACAACTTCTGAAGATGTTTCAGAAATGTACATACTGATAATCTTATAGGTCTTTTCCAACCTTCATTCTGTGATTATCTACAGTGAAGTGACACTCGCTGCCTTGCAGAAAAGCTGCAATAGGCAAAACAGACTGTTACTGACATAATTCATTTTATGTAGATTACAGAACAATGCAAAGCATATGTCTCAGGCCACAGCTTATGTGGTTTTCCATCTAATTTACCCCTTCTTCATTTTACCCCAAGCAAGGAGAGGAAACAGAGGAAACTAGAATGCCTGTCAGCAACATGTCCCCCATCTCCAGGGACTCCTGCTCCTGGGCATCGCAAACCACAACATCCAGGGGCTGAAGGGAACTGCTTTGTGCAGAGTAGCCAAGGGTGGTTTTCAGCCCAAAAAGCAAGAGCTGCTACTTCTTTGAGTATCAGTTTTCTACTGGATTTGATGTGCGGCAGGGAAATGCCGCCCCCAAGTGAGAGACACAAGCAGCTGGATACCAAAAGAATGAATAAAGAACAAGCTCTTGGGTGCTAAACAAAAAAATGATACTGCAAATTGAAAAATTGCTGAAGTCACACTTATAATTACTGAGGATACAGGGAAAACAGCTGCAAGATACAGGCTCTTGTCAACACACTATCAAGATTTACTGGACAAAGAGATAACAACATCAATAGAAAGCTTTAGTTAAGTCTCAAGGACAGACCAATCTCTCTCCTCTTTTAAGAGACACAGTCACTTAGTAATGTCCAGGAATATCTGACAGTAAGCTTATTATAACGAAATCACCCCAAACTCACTGGTTAGGCTATGAGAAAGTGGTGTAAACAAAGACACCATGGAACAACTGATCTGAACAAGATAGGATTTCAAGCAGAAATTGCCCACATCCTTATTCCTGGCAAGTCACTTGACCTAGCTTAAAATAAGCTGCATAGGTCTGCAGCAGACCTGGCTTTTGTTCCCACTCTGCCTAACGACTACTGAGACCTGGGAAGAAAGACTAAAATCTCTGAAACTCCTTTTTTCTCTCCCTTTAATGTAAAGGTAATACTCACTGTGTAAAACCACACAAAAATCTCTGGCCAAAGGTAATCCCTGAGCAAAAGGTGTCACTACCAACACAAAATGCACCTGATGGGCCACACCACTCAGGCTGTAGAAGGATTAAGCAGCATGTTAAGTACAGAACTCGAGCACCTCCACGTTTGGAGGTGGTAAGAACCTCATCTCCCTGATCCTCAAAGCAAAGGTGACCTTCACAAGGGCAATAAAATGTAAAGCCTGGAGAAAGGTTCTGAACATCCCAAAATCTGTTCCATCAACACTGTTGACTGTCTCTTGGGCAGGTGCTGTCAGGCTAAGAACACATTACCCAAGCAAACTGGGAGATGGAAAAATGCAGAGCATTGTGTTCAGTAAAGAATGAGTCCCTGCAGATCAGACTGACCTATGCCAGACTAAAACACTTACAAAGCAAGCAGGTAGGTGCAGGTAGGTAGGAAGACAAGGGCTCAGGTGTTACCATATTTTTCATGTGGCAAAGCAAGCATCAGATATGTAAAAACATCTTAAAACAAGAGCAAGCATTTGTTGTTTTACTCTTAGCTGCAGAGGCGAGACTGAGGGAGAAGAACCGAGCAACTCCTCTCTCCTCCTGTTTCTCATTGATGTTTTCATTCAACACCTTGTGAAGCAGGAGCACAGAGACCAAAAGATTAGCACAGCTCTGCCGGGAATAACACACTTGCACAATAGGTCCTGCCCCCCATCCTAATCAAATGGTGCTGCAGCCCCTGTGGAGAGATACAGTGCCAAACAAAAACTGAGTCTGCAGCTGCTTCCTCCACAGCACAGAGCAGCCTCACTGATGAAACTCTGCCAAGCCAACTGCTTCGAGCATCATGCAGTACAGCAGCTCCTGGATGGACACACACAAGTGACTGCTGGATGCTGACAGACTCTCCAAAGGAGTCATTTCCCATCTCTGGAGCACCCATTATAAAAGCCTCTGCCTTTCTCTTTGTGGTCTCAGGATATTCCTACCTCAGGAAAGCACCGGAGTGTGCTGCTGTAGCAAGGAGTCCCTCCTCTTCTGCTGCTCCCCTAGCAGCAGAAAGATAACCTGGAATGAAATCTGTCCAGTGAGGGCTGACCACAAATCTCTTGCCAGGAATAAAAGATTATTAATATATTAGTGCAACTAAAACACGTTGGAGTATCAGCCCATTCCATAGGGAAACAGCAATGGGAAGGAATACAAATCATGTGGAGGACACTAAAGAGAATCAACTTTATTGCGCTGTGATCGAATCCCTAAACCTGAAATTAAGGGATACCAACACCAGATTCTGAGACAAATGTAGCACCTCTGGGAATCAGGTTATTCATCACTATTTCAGTGATCTGAAAACAGATACCATAAACAATTGTGGGATCAGTGAGCATGATGTTTTCTTCAGGTTGTGTTAACCCTTCTTGAACTGGGAAACAACGCTAGAGAATACACGCAGAAGACACAGCAGCTAACAGGCAGAATCCCTTGCTATAAGGTACAATAACAAAGTTGGCTGGGGAAAGGGGAGCAAATGTTTCTGCAGTTGTTTAATTTTCTGGCAAAATTTTAACTCCAGCATATTATCATATTTTTTCTCCTTTAGTTTATCAGCAGAAGGAGTTCAGGTTCCAAACCCCCATATTGATGAAAGCATTCACCAAACTCAGAAAAACAGCATCTCAAAGCCTAAAAGTGATGGCAATTTTACAGCCAGCACCTCTACCAAACTATGAACTTTCCTGCTACTCCTTCCTACACATTTTTACCATTACCACTTCCCTAGATTTAAGTACTCCCTCTGTCAGTTGCCTCCAACTAGGTCTGATAGTTAAGAGGGAAAGAAATGACATTTAGTTGATGAAGCCTGTAAATTAGCCAACAAAAATGTTCACTCTTATCCATTCATCAGAAAAAATGGTAGAATTACATCTTTACCTAAAAAAACCCTTCTAATTTCAGCCCAATGAGTCAGCACTGCTGCATCTCATCACTAAGAATGATTCATTGTCCCTGCACTTCTCAAAGTCAAGATTAAGGGTATTCACCCCAATTCACTGTCATCTCATAATGACTCTGGTTCCAGGCACTGTGCTTGCATAGAGTACTGTTATAATGATTTATATGACTGTGTCACTTCTAATTTAAAGGTATAAAGAGCAATTGCCAGTCTACCAACCATAAAGGAACATTTTCTTTCCAGTGGACAGGTGGATTTTCCAGTTGAATACCTGGAAAATATTCTTGCTGGACAAGAAGAAGGGGTATCTACATCCTGCGGGTGGCAACGCTTATGAAGACACAAGTGGATGGCCAGTATCTTTGGAGAGAAACACTAATACTTCATTATGAGTTAACAGAAGTTTTTCAGGGGAGGCAGCATCCAAACAGAAATTCAGACAAAAGCAGTATGGATGGAAAACCTCTGGCCCAAGAGGAAGCAATAGTGACAAAGAGAGTTTTGTGCATGGATTAGACCCCAGCCAGAAGATCTGTAGCTAGATGAAACAAGAACATCAGGAGCTAAGCAGCTGCACAGCTGTAGTTTTCTTTTCATACGAGTCTCCTAATCTCACAGTCATTTTGATTAACCTTTCTAAACATTAAACCAAGGCTACTGACCAACCCAATCTGACCTTAGCACACGTGCGCACTCCATGGCAGAGCCTTTCTCTAAGCTGCCCAAGGCTCTCTGGCAGTTGGTGATGCGCAGTAATAGCTCAGAAAAGATGTCTTTAATGATGTGTGTGTGCTGTGGCCCTGTCTCTAACTGTACCTCACAAACAGACTCCCAACAGGAGCCCTCAGGCATGTTGGCATACTTCCCAGTGCAACTGTTGTGAGCCAGCCGGCAAATGCCATTAAGGAAGTGAAAACCCATGTTGAAATCAAACTTGCTTTCTTCTGGGTTCATTTTACTCTAGTTTGGTTTCTTGTCCTAGTTCTCTGTACTACTGCACGGGTTGTGCTAGCTCAAATAAAGGTTTAGGAGGGGTTTAAGCCAGCACTACCCTCGGACTGAGAAATTCCAGACACCGTATTTTCGGCATCCAAAAGAGCAGTGGGTGAAGTGCGTAAGCCTCAGAGGGTCTCCAACACATTTCAAACCCTCCTGGAAGGTACTAAGTAACAACACTGTGACCCCCTCAGACAAGACTGCAATATTTGCTCTGACAAAGCAATGCCTGTATTGCCCTTGCTTCCGCCCTGGGAACACACTTGCTGAGGACCTGTCTCTGCTGCCGGAGTATTTCCAGTCTCTAGTCTGGGTGTGTAGCTGTATTTTGCCCAATAAAGCAAACATTATATTTTAAACAGAGCTATTATAATGAGCAGAAGCTCAATTCCCCTTCCAGACAGGGATTTCCAAATGTCACAGTGTGCTTAGCACAGCCGATCTGTGCCGATGGCTGCTCTAATCATGACTAACATGAAGGTCCAGAGTAAAGAATCAAGTCCCATCACAGGAAGTGAGACGAAAAACCAAACAGGATAATTGTCCTCCTTCATCTTGTACCTTCATTTTGTTGTATTATCTGTAGAAGGCAAGTTTAGCAGAGAATCTCCACTGAAGAAGGCATACTCAGACCTAAGGCTGATCAGGAATTTCTCTTGGAATGTTATGCCTGCTCTCTGGATCAGCCCTCCAGTGACTCTGCCTTGTTCTGCCAGGGTACCATGGCATAAAGATGAAGAGCAGTAAGAGGGAGACGAAAAAGGGGACAAAACCCCCCAAACTAGTACAGCTATTTGCTACTAAAACCCTTTTGCAGAGACTCAGGCAAACGCAGAGACCCAATCTAAACCAGTATTTGCTTTCAAAATCTGTTTTGGAAAAGCAAAACCAACCTTAGTTCTTACCAGTGATCTGCAGCATTAAAAAACAACTCTGCAAAGTATCTTTTCCTAACACATCCCTACCCACAGCAAAGAGCGCCTACCCTTGAAGGAGAATGCCAGTACTTGCAGCACCAGGTATTGCATAAAGCAGCGGTTTCCAGCCTCCTTGCAGACAAGCTTGACTTCAAAATCCCTGGCAATGCTCCACACCTCAGCATGTCCCATGGAGCCAGCGAAAGTCCAGCTGAGTTTATTAATGTAGGTCTCATGCAACATCTCTCCTGTGATGTACTTGTGCCTCACCCACACCTTCTGCCTTCCTGCTTGGGACATGCTCATATAAACTTCCCCCACCTCTCCAAAGCCCCACGAAGGACTGAAGATGGTTAGCACTAATCCTGCTCAACAAAAGGAGAAACCAAAGCACACAGACTGTGTGTCCTTTGCAAGGCCACAGGGGCAGTCACCAGTTACAATTATAATAGTACACCTCATCAGTTTTGTACTACAAACAGACTTTAGAGGTAGAATTTGCCTGACGTTGTAGGGAAAAAAGAAAGGGAAAAAGAAAAGGTGTTAACAGTGCTTACACTGAAAAAGTAAAAAATCCTTCAAGATAACAACCACCCTCAAATAAAAGCAAACAGCCCTGCGCAGCACGGTCACACTCCTGTAGCTCCTTTTGTAAGAGGAAAACTCTTCCACTTGTATTTGAGAATTTATTCAAAATAAACTAATCCCAGTGGGATTTAAGCACACTGCAGAGGCTCCAGCAAACCTCATCTAAAAGGAAGCGAACTAAAGAGATCCTCTCTTGGCACACTCTTGAAAGGAGAATTCGCCACATTTCTAATTGACTGCCACCATGGCTTAAGTGAATCATCTATAAACAGGCATCAAATGCAAAGCAAGCACTTGAAGGAAAGTGCAAGGGTTTTGTTTTCTGTTGTTACTGCTTAATGGTTTGTTGGGAAGGAGGTGGCCAACAAGGTGGAAGAAATGTGGGGAAAATGTAAAGAAACAATAAAGGACGGGCTGTGGGAAGGAGGGATAAAAAGACATGAAGACATTCAAATGGATGAAGTAAGATACGTTTTTTCCTTTAGTTTTCCAGAGGACTGAAGAATGAAGGATGGGGGAAGGTATGTCAGAGCATCAGTTAGTAACAGTGCCACATGCGAGGTAAGCAGGGAGTAAAGAGGAAGCAGAGGCAGCACCAGCACACACAAAACATGACACCCAGCCATGATGCTGACTTGGTGCAGTTACTCAGAAACAGGTCTCAGGCTCTACATTATGAACTAATGCTGCTATTTAAACCATAAGTACACAGGGAAAAGATGCCTGTGACTTAAGACTGAGGATGCTCCGGAGATCCCCACATACTCTCTACTCGAAGAAGGATTTTTATGCTATCAAGAGAGTCTTATCTGAAAACTCAAGCTCCTGTGGGCCATCTTGGACTCATTTCTAGTCTTTTCTACATACCAGATTCAATATTCTATTAAGTGCAGTCATTAAGTAAAGCACTGGCAGCGTTCATGCAGGCGTGTTGAGGTAACAGTCATCCAAAATAGGAGTGGACTTGAAACTGTTACAGTTAAGCAGTCATCACATAAGAAAAGTGAAAATACTCATGTCAATAAGCAACAGAGCTGAGGGAATCTGAGTCATTCCCAGAGAGGATTTACTTTCTGGAAAGCATTTGCAGGAAAACTTCTAATAAACTCCATTTGTTTATATTGAATAACTGTTTCTCAGAATAACCAGAACTTACATTTCACAGCTCCTGTCCTAACCTGCCTGCCCACCTTCCTCTTTCCCACAGCCAGACTGACTGCCCACAGCATCCCAGCCTCCAGCTTCCAGGCATTTATCAAAGCAACCAACTTAATCATCCTTTTTAATCACTTCTCTTAATCCTATGCTCCTTCATTCAAGACTGGAGGAGGCTCTCATAGAATCCAAGGAGCAGAATCACAGAATGGTTTGAGTTGGCAGGGACCTTAAAGCTCATCCAGTTCAAACCTCCTGCCACAGGCAGGGACACCTTCCACTACTTCAGGTTGCTCCCCGTCCAACCTGGCCTTGAACACTGCCAGGGATGGGGCAGCCACAGCTTCTCTGGGCAGCCTGTGCCAATGTCTCACCACCCTCACAGGGAAGGATTTCTTCCTGATGTCTAATCTCCCCTCTGCCAGTTTAAAGCCATTTCCCCTTGCTCTGTCACTACAGGCCCTTGTAACAAGCCTCTCTCCAGATTTCTTGTAGGCCCCCTTTAGATATTGGAAGATTGTTATGAGGTCTTTCCTGAGCTTTCTCTTCTCCAGGCTGAACAAGCCCAGCTCTCTCAGCCTGTCTTCAGGGAAGAGGTGCTCCAGCCCCTGTAGCATCTTTGTGTCCTCCTCTGGACAAGCTAACCTTCTGCCTTCTCTTTCCAAGGACTTCTACAAGCTTTAAGATCCTTCACCACTTCTGCAAAGTCCCCTCTTGCAGCTCCATGGCAGATTTGTCCAGCAGATGGAGTTTGCCAGCGAGCAATCCAGGACCTCCTCAGAGCCTTCTCCTCTGTGGGCATGGAGGCTTATCCCATGCCAGCTCTGCACAGGTTTACAGCTTTCTCAAAAGTAAATTCTTTCCTCCTGCAGGGAGGTGGAGAAGGCTGTCAATATGGTCGGTAACCCAAACTTTTAAACTCCATCAGTTAATATCTTCCCTTACTTGGTTCAGAAAGGGTATGCAAGGGGTAAAAACCCAGCTGCAGTGACAGGAACAGAACAAGTAAACCATCCTTGCACAGCACAGGCATGATATTATTCTCTGTTTGCCAGTCACCAGTTTAATTTGCATTGTAAAAACTTACAGGAGATTTACTGTGAGGGCAAAGTGTGGGATTAATCAATATGGGTCCGAAGCCCTTTGTTTATCCATAAAATAGAGCAGGAGGAACAGAAGTGTGTATTTCCTTAAATTGCTCTATCAGTGCTTCTCAGTTTTGGGCTGAAAAGATTAACTACAGAGGGAGCACTGCAATTTTATCTTAGACATGGTCCATTTGTTCCTTGGCCCGTCTGCTGAGACTGCCAACGAAGATGCCAGACAGGATGGTATTTTTGAGGTGCAAGTGTTTATCGTCTCTGAGTGAACCAAGCAGCATCTCATTTCAGGAAAGCAATCCAGTAAATCCCAATCGCTTCTCGCCCTAGCAAATGTAGACTGACAAGGCAAAAGGTGAAACAGCTTGATGGTCCCATTAGAAACCTTTGACTTTCCCTGCACCTGAATGCCTGTCTAGCAAAGCCATGCTATAAAAACATAAAGATCTCCATTTGGCAACGAAAGGAGAGAAGTCAGAACATATGCTAAGATCATCTCAGTTATTAGCTCCTGCCACACAGGTACAAGATGCCGTGAATTGCTCCTCCATCCCACAGCATGGGATGCCTCAAGGCTGGGAGTGCCGTTTCAGAGGCATGTACAGGCTTGCTGGTGGATGGGCATTAGGATAGACATGGTGAGTACACACAGAGCTGATGCTGCAGGCAAAGTTAAATCAAGCAATAGAGCCAGGGCAAGGCAACATGGAGATGACAGACAGTTCCCATCTGCAAAGATCTGCAAGTAGGAATTGTGAACACTCCTTATTTTAACCTTTTTATTCACGCTTAAATTTCCCTTCTTCTTAACCAAGCAGATAAACAGTTACAAAGCTTTGCCTCTGCCTGAAGGTGGCTGGCTTCACGGTGACACCAGCTTAATTGTCCAGCCTAGGCTGACCCATGCCAAAAATGTCTTGCTTTTTAAGGCAGATGCCATGCAGGAAGGGGGCATAAAACGTGCATTTGTTGTTGTGGCTGTATTTGTGCCATGCAGCAGTTCTCAGGTATTCATGGAGACTCCAGCGTGACCTTTTCGCCCCCTTTGCTGCTCAGAAACAAGATCAAGTGTAATCCAAAGAGCAAATGGAATGCAACGGAAACTAATATCCACAATAATTACAGCGATGTGTAAAGTGTTGATGGGCTGTAGAAATCAGATACAATGAATTTGGGTCTTGCCTGGCCTAAATAAAAAGGTGCTCATTATCTTGAGAGGAAATGCTACTTATGAACGATAAGGTCATGCTGCACTGCAAAGATAAATGTCATTTCTCTATATAGCTGTGAGAGTCTCACCTACTGTCTTCAGAAATGTATGCAAACAGCAAAGCAATAAAAAGCCTGTAGAATTAGCCTGAGACACTGCTATTTCAAGAGCATAACGTCATTCATCTGGAGTCCTTTAGATATGCTTTCTTGAACACATATGTATGTACTGAGAACACATATGTATGTACACACATGTACTGACATTGTTCTCTTAGGTCATATTAATCCATTAAAAAAAACAAACTGATATTTTCAAACAAGCTTGGATATGTTTGCTGCCATGTCTGCTGAAAGAATTGAAGACTAATTACACATTTATGCTGTTATAAACATTCCCAGGAATTACATACATCTTCATAGGTATTTCTGTGCTCATCACAAGCCCCCAGGCAGCCTCTGCCAAGCACAATGAGCAACTCTACTTTAAATAAATACCATACATAATGCTAACAGCTTGTCTCTTCTTGACAGCTCCGCGTGCTGCCATGCTGCAGCTGAGATACAATTAAGTACGCTCAGATGAGCTTTGAGTGAATGGCTCAGACAGCGCAACCTCCAGCAAGTAAGAACAGTGGCCCAGATGCCTCAAGCTGAGGTTGTCTGAAGAACAAGGGTTTCCTGAAGCACTCTGAAAGCGGCTGCTATTGCCCTTTCATACCCACATTACAGAAGGCAAATATGTGATCATGGTTTAACCACTGCTGGAATGTTCCCACCCAGAGAAACGGGGGTTTGCCACCACAGTGCAGACATCACTCATAGCTGCCCATAATACCTTTCTTCATCCAGAAGGTCACAGAACACTCAGAAATCAGCACCTTCATGTTGCTAGGTGCAACTAGAAGCACAGAGGTCAAAGGAGCACACGTGAATATCTGAGAAATCAGGTCAGCAAACTGACCTACCCTAAGGCTGCATTTTCCACTAATGAAACAGTGTCTTACAAAAGGGAATAAAACAGATGACCAGAAAGTGAAGCACACTGCATCTATGTGAACCGCTAATAAAGAGTAGTAAGAATGCAATTGCCAAAGGTAGGGTTAGTAATAACTAGCACAGCAATAACAAAATCCCAAAGAGCATTGCCTTATGGTCTCCACCAGTTCCCAACTGCATTGCACAGCCTTGGCTTTAAGAAAAATTCAGAGTTTGTGGTCTCTCAAGAGATACTCCCATAAATTAACACTGATACAGATATTCATCTTTTCTTTGTGTACATAAATAATGTATGCTGGCTTCTTTACACAAAGAAGCCTCAAAAAGCTCTCCCATTACACAAGTTAATCTACTTTAAATAACCTCTACAAAATAATTACTCTGTTCACATTCACAGCTACTCAATATATCACTGGGGTTTTATACACCAATAATAGTGTCACATATAATCTGTCAAGCTCGTTGATGTCCTTTAAAAATTAAAGGCATTTAGGTTTAGCAACTCTTCCAAGAATCAGCTTTCCAAAGGAAAATGAGCTATTTCTACCATTTTCTGAAAGGAAGTAAAGTTGATGTGACAAGAACTCATGTTTGCAAGTCTGCATTGTGGAATGCAGGCATGAGAGCACAGAATAGATAAAAATCAATGCTTTAAACCAGAAATCAGTTCTCTTTTTACAGCGGCCTTGGATAGAACTGAAATCTGAGTATACATCTGTCAAAGCTATTAGAGCTGTTTAAACAAATTGAAAACATAAATCAGTTCAATATGTCAAATCAATGTGCCATGCATCTCATATCTGTGTTATTGTCACCAAAATTGGATTCATGGCACACATACTGTACACTGGTACTAGTTGTTTTATTAAACAGCAGAAATAAATCGAAAAGAAAAATGTTACAACTTGCATTGCAGGAAGACAGTGGCTTTTTCCAAAACTTAGGACTTTCGGTTTGTTTTGCTGAAAAGCTTTTAGCACAATCAAAGCACATTTGACATTAACACTGATTAAAGCAAACAGATAAATTGCAAAGCCTCTGAGAAAACAGACTTGTTCCCTGCAATTTACCTGGACCACCCCTGAAGAGAGGAGATCTATATCAACAGCTTACTTCTGGTTCACAGCTTGGTGAAAGCTGCTATCAGCTGGCTTTGTCACTTACTCTCTTCCCAGCCTCTTCCAAATATTAGTAGGCTGGTCACATTACAGTGAAAAAGAGAAAAATAGAGAGAGAATTCCAGCCACCTTCCTTTAAATTCTGTCTGTTGTGACTTGCAGTGGTGCCGGTCTCTAATTCATGACCTCAATATGAAACCAAACTGGGGAAATGGAGATGCTGCAGCCCATGGACAAACCAGTCCACAGGGCAAACTTACGGGAGCAAATGCAACTCATGACTATGGAGAAGTATTAAGGGTGAATAATTATGTATGTTCTGAATTAAAACAACTGCAATTGGCTCTTGCACTAAGGCACCATTCAACTGTGCTCAAACACTGACTGAACCAGGCTTTGCAGACTAATTAGTTCCCTGAAGAAACACCTCTTCTACTACTGGTAATTAAGGTCAAAATAAAGAATCAATGGACTTCAAAAAGCAAACCAAGAGAGCAACTACTGTTATTCTCATTGTCACAATGACCAAAGCATTAAGTGTATTAAAGTGGATCTTACAAACCTTTCAAGCTGCAAAGAGCAGGAGCATTAGGATCCACAAGAGCATGGGAATAAGGTTGTGTGGAGGTTGTTTTCTCAAAGCACTTTTTATGTTTATATATTATATAACTATTTGGTAACAGGATTTCACAATACTCTGTAGCTGGAGCACGTAGCACCACAGTGGGCAGAAACGAGTGACATCCTACATGAGATCTGACCCTTGGGTTCTTGCTCCTGTGTTGCTTCAAGTATGCACGGACAGAGTATTAGTTGTCTCATCTTTTCACTATGTGGAAGAGGGATGGAGCAGATTAATTATGTCTACATCATTTCTTCCTTTTTCTTGTTTGCCCTTACGCAATGAATCCCAAGTAGAATAGATGCACACATACATACAAACTTTATCATTCTTTCCCTGCAGGAAATCTTTAGAATCTTTACAGTATGTTTTTAAATAGAATGTAATAATTAAAAATATTAATCCCTCTTTCTTACAAGAGATCATCATCGTGAATTAAAAGATGACACAAAAACACTTACAAAGACATACTTGAAATCTTAAATTAGGCATAGATTGGGTATTTATTCTGCTATGAAGCACTTCAAATCATAGAATTCAAATCCAATCATTATAAAAATCAACAAATCTCAACAAGTTCAGAACACCTCTTAAGCTGCCAGACAAGCACTATTTAATGTCATTAATACAACACAGAGTTAGGGAAAAGCTACAATTTCCGTGGCATTTTCCATGTAAAACATTATGCCAATGTGCAGTCTTAGCTTTTACTACTTTCACAGGATACTTACTTCCTTCCTCCCCTGGATCTGCTTGGTTTCCACAAGCTAGCAAAGCTTTCATCAGTGCAAGAATGTTCCTAAGCAGTAGTTGTAATAATTAGGAGGTATTTCACACCAACCTTACATCTGTGCTAGCACTGAAACCTGAATCACCAACATGGTTCAAAACAGGCAAGATGCACTGACTTGAGAACACGTCTGGGAAGGATGGATGTGGTATTGTCTTCAAAAGGATGTCACCACCCTGCTCCAGAAAGACACCAGGTATCCTGGTGTTAGGAAGCTTTGATCACTCCCATCCAAAGATCACTTGAGCAACTCCAAAGACAAACCCCGCTACCAGACACGGGGCACAGCAGTGCCATGGGCTCAGTCCACACAGATGAGAGCAGTGCTACATAAAAGCACCATGATTTCCAGCTTGGAAAAGATTCAAAGAGGTTAAATCTCTGAATTAAATGCAAAATGAAGCTTGTCCTACTTGGGGAATGTTTTCCAACATTGCAAAACCCCAAACAATTCTGCAAGTGTGGAAAACAACACTGGAAAATGGTGCAGGCATGGAGAAACCTGCCCAGCAACCTTCCTACTGACTCCCAGCCCTTCCCTTCACACTGCTGGGCTCAACAGCAAGTGATGGAGACCAGCATAGGATGTAAGAACATATTTCTGCATTTTCAAAGCCTTCCCTTTGAAAAGCTGGAAGCTACCTGTTCCTAACCCCATTCCTCAAGGATGCTTAACTGACCTTTTTCCTTCTGTTTTCCACCTGTGAGGGAAAAGATGTGTTATCACTGTTTTACTTGCAATCCAAATTCAGCCCCCTGCTCCCACTGCTTTGTGCTCACCACAGGAGGTGATATGCAGCATACTGCACAAGAGCAGCTCTTTCATGTGACATCTCTGCTGCCATTTGCTGCAGATGGGGGCACTGCATCCAGTCCATATGTATTCTTGCTTCCTCTTCCACCTAAAGACATGTAATTGCAGAGCCTGTATCTCTAGGCACAGGCGTGCAGGCTTTCCACTGTAAAGAGTTCTAAAGCTCTCAATACTGTATGAAATGTTCTCCCCTGTTCTACTGGGGTATCATCATGATTCATAACTGCACATCAGTTATCTTCCCTTTCCAAAACATCGTTAGTGAAGAACCCAATTTTAAATCTTCTGTAGGAATTCAGACACAGTTCATCTGTTTCTCTTGTCTTGTATAGCCAGGTATATCTGAAGCTAACCCAAATTTCCTAGGTCAAGCCTTGTTTGTGCTTGATTATTCATAACATCACCAGAAGAACATTTTAAGGGAGCATAGTGGGAGGGGATGGAGAAATCTTTTTGTCGCTGGCATCTATCAATCTGCCTGGGGCTGAAGAGAAATCCTTCAGAGGCCAAGTACAGGAGCATTCCCACATCCTCTAAGCATCGCACCTAGACAGCAGGATGACGATATTAGCACAGTCATAGGTATGCTTCCTGCAGACTGAAACCCTTCAGACAGCAGGATTCCATCCTAAACTCCCTGCATTGCTAGCACAGGTGATAATTTACATTTATCATTGCTAGAAATCTTTGTGTTTAGAGAGCCAAGACACAATCTAGTCAGTAAAGAAATAGGGCCAAGTGTCAGGGACTGCATCTACATCAGGAGAGTGACTTTCAGCAAGAAGTGATGGCAATTACAATGTCTCCCCTTGTTTGTACTGCACTCAAAACACAAGAAAACAGCAGAGTTGGAAGATGTTTTTCTGACCCACGTACTTCAACATAAGCCAAGAGTGGGAAAAGGGTCCTTAAGGCTGCTTGGTTCTGGGGGCTTGTCTATAAAGCAGCTTATCATAGGTTAAAGATATAAATGTTGTCTTAGTTAATGATTTCATTTATTCTATGCAAGTTGGTGCCAGGACATTCTCACTTCTTAAGAATGATGGAGGCTTGCTTCCAGTTAGCTGTGGTGCCTAGGAACTGCTGAGCTGAAGCCTTCTTTAAACTGCCAGAGCATCCGCACACTAAAAATAGCTGTAAATCTACCTGTAGTGAAAACAATGACGGGTGGTGCAGGATATGTCCAGTATAAGGCAGTGCCATGGACCACTTCTCTTGATCAGTTACTAACTTTCAGAACAGATTCAAAATGGGAATCTTCTCAAAAAAAATTAATAGCAATTGAGTTTTAAAATCTAGTCTGGCCGAACAGAAAGCCTCAGGTACACACAGACAGGCTCTGCTGCAGCATCGACCCGTTCTGAGAGGCATTCTTCCTCCACAGAGCAGGGACTGTCACCTGTAACAAATCATTAAGCCCCTTTGTGACTTGACTTTCTCATTTATATTGTGCTTATTTGCAAGGTGCTCTCCCAAAAAACAGCCACTGGCAGGTGGAAAAGGGAGGGAAGGAAACTAATGGCTCCCTGACTTGGTAAGGTCACTTAGGTCTGAAGGAAGATGAAATGTGTGAGAGAAGAGAGAACTCACGATAGCTCATTTTCCAGGACTGCTGAAGGACATGGAGCCTGACTTGCTCTCCTTTAGAAAAAGAACACAAACGACTGCAGTGGTTCCCAGGAAGGCTCAAGTCTGACTACAGATGCCAAAGTGTTCAGGTTCAAAATGCTATTTCAACAAGGTGTTTGCTTTGTCAGAAGATGATGTCCAGCCCTGTGACCGCTCCAGTAATCAGTGGTAGCTGATGCATGGAGCACATTAGCGTCATCTCCAGAGAGAGCCTCTTTTCTTCCCCATGAGTCACAGATAAGATGCTACAATGACAGCAGAAGTCTGGGCAAGTGAAACATATGCAACACTGGAGTGCCAGGAAAGCTCTAGTGACTTGGATTTGAACCTTATGGACAACCAGAGCGAGCAGAGCAATCTTAGCACTGCTTCTTACAGTTGTCACTGAGAAAAAACAGTGCCCAAAGGTTGGATGGCAGCAGAGAGGTAGAGAAAGCAGGAAGAAAAGAAGTGGAAATTAAACCAAAACTCCTCTGTACCTTGCACAGATGGAAGGAAATTTCTCTGTAAAGTTCCCATCATCACAAAAACCTCTTCTGCTACGTAAAGAGGCAATTTACCTTTGAGAAGGAGAGGAAATACAGCAGAGGAAGGATAAAGCAAGATAAACATCAAGTGTGGATCAAAGAGAGGAAAAAAGGAAGGAAAAAAAGAATGCAAAAAAAGTTGAAAGGCACTGAAGGGAGAAGCTGGGTGAGAGACGAGGAGGAACTGTTAACTCTCAGATAAACGCTTTATTGCATCTGCACATAAAATTTAAGCACTTTAAACACAGGGGTGACTGGTAAGTAACTCCCTTTGCAAAGAGCAGATTTGTGGCTACCATCACAAGAATCAACATTACCCAGCTTTTACAGCCAGCAGATGTGCTGCAGTTATCAGGTGCAGCTAAAGTGACGATATTTGGTCAATGAGTTCTGAGGTCACCAGTAATGCCCACAGTGGAACAAAAACACAGAGCATATGGCATTTCATGTGCTGAAACTGTCAGACTCATAATTAACTGATTAGAGTACATATGGTGCTCACAGACAGTGTAAATCTCTCAATGTAACAAATGCTGGAGACCATTGAAGGTGTCAGCATGAGTCTTCCTTGCAAATCTCTCTTCATTAAAGTTTCATATGGAGGCAAGTGTGTTGCAATAAAATCGCTATTAATGGAGTGATATTTATGATGATTGCTCTTTTGTGCAGCTGGATTTAACTTTTCAAACGCTAAACTCCACATCAGAGCTTTTTCGCAGTAGCTGCTGCCTGCAGAGAAGCTTTTTGCCTCGTCATGTTTACCTTGAAATCAGAAGTTCTGGGAGCTAAGATAGTAAGAGTTAACCAAGACTGGAAAGAAAACTGTTAGTATCACCAGCATCAAAACAGAAAATTCCATGCCAAGATATAAATACAGCTACAATTCTGTTTGAGTATTTATAGGAGGCTGGCCAGGGACAAACTCATTCCCTCTTCAGTTCCAAAACACACTCCTAAGAAGATGGTGAGCGACACTTCATTAACCACGTGAAATAGGCTGACACAGCCAGCTGGCTCTTCCAGCCACCATGTCAGATGGCATTTTTCTTTGCACCTCCCCTGTTTTACATTCAACACTACGTGAGGTGCTTTCTTGAACATCTCCAGCCAGATCAGCCTATGGATCTGGGGTTTGCCTGGGGGCAGGCAGCTCTGGGGAGGATAAAGTAATCATTCTGTGTCCCAGATCAGACTATCTGTATGTCCATGCATTAGAAATCCAGCTTTTCTCATCAGCCATCAATGAATGGGATTTTAAAAATTCCCCACCAGCCTTTCTCTGCCTTCCAGTCCTCTGCCTTATCAGGCTCTGATAGGACTAGTTCTTATGCAGCACCACTGCACCTCCAAAGTGATCTGGGATGAAAGCATTCTTCTGTATTTCCGTTCCTGGGAAGGTACCTGTAATCCAGGCAGTGTCTGTGACGCAGACGCAGCATGGCTCCCAGCAGCTCTCCTGCCCAGTGAGGGCTGGGGAAGGAGGGAGTAAGGCACGACGATCCAGTGTATCACCAAACTCCATCCTCCCAGCATATATTAATACTCACACACAGCCCTCCAGGGTTCACACACACCTCTCTCATTCCTTGTGTTCCTTTAAACAGCATCAAGCAAAAGACTTATCAGAGACCTCATCTCCCTAATGCGTTAAAAGCTGTTGCCTCAGCCCAAGACCTTCCTAATCCCACATGGCTTCCTCCTCTCTCCTATTGTGTTATCTATCACTCTGTCTTCACCAGAAAGCTTCGTGCCTCACACAGTGCTGCTGGAATAGATGGAAAAATATCCATTTTAAGAATAAGGAAAAATCCCTGTTAAGAACATCACTTGATTCTCCTCTATGGTTTGTTCAGAGGTGAGGCTGCTGGTAACAGATTAGGGCAGCCAGAAAAAAACCAAGAAAATAAAAGGTATCAAAGGGCTCTCTGGTAGGGAGCACAGAAGGAGATTTTGGTAAATTAAGTACTCTGTAGAAAAAAGAGAAAGAGAAAACCAGCTGTGATAAGTCAGGGAGGAGAGACAAGGTGCATGGTGTGAATTTTAAGGTTTATGACCAAAGCTGGAAGGCAGAAGCTACAAAATATAATGCAATAAAATGCATTTGCCTTAGGGGTTTCAAGGGCTGTTTTAACTCAAGATGCTCCAGGACCATAGCAATACCTGCAGCCTCCCCCGTGGAGATACAGCACACAGGGACTGTGCAAGTGCAGCTCCTGTACACAATGTCCCAGTGGTGGTAATTCCAGCAGCACCCCTCTGTGGGTGTAACTGGGTACCTGCAGTGGTATATTCCCTGGAAACTAGCGATTTTAACTGTTTTCCACACTTCAACCAATTTAGCCTAGCAAAAAGCATCAGCCAGGACTTCTCAGCTCAGATCCATCAGTCTCTTTGCAGCCACCCCAAACCTCACCTAGATCTTGCCTGAATAGGTCTGCATGTTGTTGCTTTGCTGCCACATGCAGATGCTCCCAGATATGCTCCTCTCCTTATTCCATGCTACTCTCCAAGCTGATTGTGCCGCCCTCCCAGACTCATACACACCAGGGGCTCTCAGAACCCTTCTGCCATACTGACTTACATTGAAGTTCCTTTTTCCTTTCCTCTCCACGACCCCTCCCACACCTCATAAACAACAGAGGCTCCAAGGTGCCTCATTCTTGTTGCCTCTTCTGCTTGTGAGTCATGCAGGTGTCAACACTTCCAAAGTCTGTACGGAGGCTCAGCAGAGCTGGGAGGGTGCACAGCATTATGTTAGAAGTTATTAATAGCTGCTATCGACCAGTCCTTTGATCTACAGGCAGCTGATTACAGCTGCTGCTCCTGACGATGAGGCACCAGGAGTCCTGCCTGCACCTCTGTTTCCCTTTCCAGTATTCAGATTTTCTACTAGAACAAAAAACTTTCTCCCAAGATTTCAAAATAGCTGGGATTCAGCAGTCAACACTGCAGTCAGAAAGCCAAACACAATCGAGTGAAGCATAACATTTTACTTTGCAAGGAGAATATCAGATCTCTGAATCCCGCTTCCAGCAGTCTTTGAAAGGCTGAAGGTTTGACATCACACACAATAAGCCTCCAGAGAAAACAGCTCCTTTCTGAAATTTTCCATGTAGCCATAATCAATATCCATGAAAAAAAAAAATAACCCTTGGAATTTGTACCCTATAAATAATTAAAGGACTGTAGCAATTGGTTCCCACACTCTTCCAAGATTTCAGCTGAAGAAGGAAACTATTGCCCAAAGACACCATGCACATCTGACCTGTTCAGGGAAACAACTCAGGAAATCTCCCTCCAACAATGCAGAGCCAATGCTGGAAACAACTAAGAAAACAGGATGAAATAATCATCTTCACTTTATGTCAGCACCATCTAATCCTGCTCTGTCTGCTGGTAAGCAGCGCAGTGATCAAAAGGCAACAGAGAAACATTCTGAGATAGACAAATTCAGGCAAATTCCCATTTTATCTGATGTTACCAGCTGATCTATCAACTTGTCCAAAACTCTCCAGCATTCCTTTTCTGAGAAACAGGGATGAAGTGGATCTACGCTATGCTACTGATGCATACAACACCACACTGCTCTGCTTGCTGAGGCTTTGAAGGTCATTAGAGCCAGTACTGCCTGACTTAAGTCCCCACCTATCAACACAAGAAAAGAGCATTTTTAAGGATACCAGAAGCAACCGGGTTTTGTGCACAGTGGGACAATGCACTTTATGGCATGAACATGAACCTGACGAGCATCAGTTTCTGTAAGTTTTACTCCATTTGAATTATAGCATCTATAAATTTTTATGATGATGGAACTAGACATGAAGGAAGGAAAACTCACATACTGAGGATTATTGCAAAGCCTATATAATCAAGCTGCCAAGCTTTAAGATTATAGACATATTCTAAACATTTCAACTCATGACCATAAAACCCATTCCACTATGACAAAGCACAACGGAGAAGAAGTATTTGGCAAATGCATGTTAGCACTTACCACAGTCACATTTCAGATTACATATTTCCAAAAGAGAACTAAAAATAATGGAAGAATACCCTCAAGCAAAACTTCTATCCTTGGAAAGAAAGTTTTTCCTAAACAAAACCTAGTTAAAAGCACTTTATAATTACTGGTATATTGGGGGTATCAGGCCCAATGCCAAGAAGCAAAGAATTAACAGTAGACACACTTTCCTTCTTCAACCCTTAAAGCTCTTACAACCACACAATCACTCACACTGTGTACAGAAGAACCTCGCTACACATGTGATACAGTGAATTACTTAAGAGTAGACCACAGAGAAGACACCATACTTCCTACACTGCATTACCCCTTTGCTTCCCCTTATAAATAACCTTTTAACTCACAGGGACTAGCTGTCACTCTAGCCACGCAGTACAGCTATGCTTAACACAAAGCACACTCATCACACCAAAGATGGTTATTCTTGGCTTGTGACAGCTTCAGGTGCAGAATAGTAACTTGTGGCTCTTACTGATCCTGGGATTTTGAAACCTGAATTTTGCAAATCTGTCTTCTGTGAGAGCAGATCACCTCACCAGGCAATCCAATCTGACAGGTCTCAATTACTTCACCCCTGGGTTTAGAGCATAATGCTTCTTTATTACCTCCAGCTCAGTGTTATGAGCATGCAGCTTCTGCACCATCTCCTCAGCCTCACGCATGCGCCGGTTCAGCTGGGGCGAGTGCTCCGAAGGGGTCAGCTCGCTGTCATATGACTCCAGAATTGCTCGCATCCCATCACGCTCCTGTCAGGAAGAATAGCAAACACCTTTAGGGATACAGCCCCTGACCCACTCCAAGGAGAGAATTCCCAAAACACCATTCTACATCTTTGCCCATTATTCTTTTACAGGACAAAACCCTGATGGAGAGACACTCATCATCTTCATAGCTGCATCAAGACCCAGATGAATACACAGTTCTAACAGAACAAATGTTGCTGCTCTGAACACTGAAGAATTAGACTGTCTTTGTGTATATAAAACCACATACCCCTTGCAGGAAAGCAACATGCATACATTCTAACAAGCAGATGGCAACTGAAAACAGAGCCTGCCTTCTTTTTGGAAACGTTATTCTAATTCAATGTGGCTGAATGGGTTCCTTCAGCAAAATATTTAGTGTAGTGCTTGATATTTTTCCTGCCAAAGAGTTCCAGCAGTGAACAAATGGAATTGTCACAACAGAAATGAAACAGATTTGACAACGAACAAAGTGGCTGAGAGCAAATATCCTCTATATCGTACGTGACTTATCACTCATTAAACACTGCAACACTCAGTGTTTGCAATAAATACTTTTTCAGAAGTTAATATCTCGCAAACAATGTGTTTGGCTCACTAACCAAGCATGTGTAGAGAAAGACAAAGAGAAGGATCCCGCTTCCCTTTCAGGTATAAAACTTGGGCTGAAAGCTAAAGGTAAAACTTCTTGTGTGTACTCCTGGTTGAGGTATTTCCTAATGCATTCCCAGCTTCAGACAGCACCTAACACCTACCTCTAAGGCACTGATGGAGAAGAAGAATGGGGACAAAAGGCTGAAAACTGCCATCAGTCAGGTGTGTTTTAAGGAGATTACTCTTTACAGCGCAGTATGCATACAGGGATCAGCCAGCTGATGAGGCATTTTAACCGCACAACCTTCACGTTTGTAAGGCTACAGAACAGGGTGAAAGCTGCTGATGCTGATGCTTTCTACCTTGTCCTGTTGCAGGAATGCACAAGTGCTCTCGACAAACCAGTTCTCTCATGTGAATTTTGCCATCACAAACATCTAAAACATTATTAGAAGATCACCTAGCTTTATAGCTGCGCAGTTTACATCCAGATTAGGCACCATCACTGCCCTGGACCTGGAGTACTTCCTAAACCCAGCCAGGCTGAACTGAAATGCTTTGCTGAGATCCTCATCTCTTGGGGATTTTAGGAATTGCCAGGGTAGACAAAAAGGTCCTTTTTCCCCACTCCCAAATGAAAAAGGCCGTCTTGCAGATAGCAAAGGTGATGCCAACTGCTCAGCTGAGCAAGTCTGTATACAAAGATTATCTCCTCATTCAAAATCTAAAGGTCAAAGACTGAACATGGACAGCAAGTGTACATGTGGTGAAGGGAAGGAGCAAGCAAATTCAAGGTGTGAAAATAAGACTGGCGGCACTGCTAGAGGTACAGCATGTGTTCAGAGCATGTCACGGATTGAAAGGTCAGCCAAGATGGTTGGTCAGCAGGTAAAAGGACCCCAAGACCAAAGGACAGCCTGAGGCTACAGGAACCAAGTTAATGAAATAAAAACAGGTTTTAACCTAAATAGTACTGGAAGCTATTACAAGCTCCTTGCTCAGGCCTGACTGAGGAGAAACATTTTTCCAAGGAAAGAAGTTTTGACATAGTTTGGAAAGAATTATTCACCTGACAGACATATGAAAACAAATATTTCCATGTTACTGCAGAATTAAACCCAAACCCAGCCGCACCACACCTGGCTTGTAATGAAAGTCAGAAGAACAGGATTGCTCCATCCTCCCTCCCCTTCACATCACCCCATCTGCCCAGTGCACTTTCCATAAGGCAAACTGCTTTTGCTAAGGAGATAACTTTCACCCCCCCTTTATTGCAGAATCTTGTCTAGAGCACAGATGAGAATGAAATGACATCCTTTAGTGAAGGTATTCGTTTGATCACAGACTGGTTTGGCTGGAAGGGACCTTGAAGCTCATCTAGTTCTAGCCGCCTGCCACAGGCAGGGACATCTTCCACTAGACCAGGTTGCTCCAAGCCCCATTCAACCTGGCCTTGATATCCTTGCAATTAGATCTGCAATTACAGCATCCTCTCTTTCTCTGTACTCCGAGCGCTCCTCTAGCTTCATTTTCTACTCAGCATCTTTCATCAATGTGATCATTTAACACTGCAATGTTCTCTCCATTACAGCAGGGCAGTCCCAAAATCCTTAGCGTGCTTTCAAAAGCAAACAGGACCCCTGGCAATTCCCATCACACTTGGCTTCCAATTAACTGGTGAACATTAGGTCATTCAAATCATTCCCAGCAAAATCCTAGCAGTTCCCTGAGCTATTCAGCTGCAAGAAGGACAAACTTCTGCTTTCATGTCAGGATGGGAAAGTTGCGTGAGAGCAGGACATCCCTACAGGCTGGCTTTGTCCTAAAATCAGCTACAGATCTCCTTCAAAGCCTTTCTCTTTAAGAAAGAGTAAACTTCTCAAGACAAAGCATGTGTGGTAAGCACAGCACAAGTTATATTGGAAAAAAAGGCGCTGAAACAAAGGGTGATAAAATTAAACACTTGATCCTGGAGTTCAGTTCTCCCTTTAATTATTTCTAAATATTAACACTAACGAAATCAACTCTCAGCTTCCAACAAGTGGTCCCCAGTTCCCTTTTTTAAATGTCTCCCCATCAAGAGCACTTACTGAAAGCTTTTCCCTCCCTCCTAAAGATCTTGTCAGTTTGGCAGGGAACAGAAGTTCTTGTTGAGAAGTCCTCTGTCTAAAAAGATTCTCTAAAATGCAATCCTAATTTAGTAATCGCTGCAGTATCTCCTCATCCCCAATGCAACATTCCCCAAGCTCCATCAAAAACTTTGCCCGGGACTTTCAGATGTCCTTTCTAACCTTTTCCCAACACCTCTGCTTTCCTGCTTTCTAGAAGAATAGTTATCAGAATTAGTGAAAAGCAGTTCCTCTGGAAATTCCCAAAATTTACCCAGTACTGGGCATCTCTGTTAAATCTCCATGGACCCTAGACTGGCACACTTCCAGGCGCTCTTTACCTTGACCAGTTTCAAATCAACACCAGAACAGAACTGCAGCTTGCTCTAAACATGCCCTAAAACCAGAATAATTGGGTTTGATGTTCATTATAACCCTAGGAAATTAATGCCCTGCAGCAAACTCTGGTGCTGCAGCCTGCAGCTGTGTTTGAGGAGATCTAACTTTGAAAAAGAGGAAAGAGTGATTTTTTCCAAGGTTGAAGTTTCCCTTCCTTCTGCCAGCAACAGCCCATTCACCAAACAAATCTGCCTCCTACTACTGCAGAAGTAACTAAAAAGAAAACATGTTTTATGTTTTTAACCACAAAATAGAGCTAATCCCATGGAAATCTGCTATGGGAAAGTATAGCAAGGCACCTCTGCAAAATGACAGCCCTAAAATAAAGCTTCTCTCTGGTGTTTCCACCAGCTCCTCTATTCCCTCTATGTAATGCCAAAATTCAACCTGGCTGGCGAGCAGCTTGAGGCTAAGGGCAAGTCTTTCCCAGCACTCACACACCAAAGGGCTACCAGAGGGTTTAGAAACAGCAGTAATATAAGTGGGCTCCTCCAGGATTTTGGGGTTCATATTAGGGAAAGACCTGAGAATGGTTCACATCAGCACCATCATCATCATCCTACCAACACCCTCCATGTCACTGAAGCAGTGCCACTGCTCACCTCCAAGCGCAGCTGCAGCTTCAAGTATTAGCACACGGAGGACTCTCAACTGTGCACTGGAAGCAACTGAGGAGTAAAAACATAGCCAAAAGAATTTACAAAGCCATCTGACCTTCTATACATACATACAAACACAGTGCCTATTTCTGTTGGTGCTCCTTACCCCTCCTCAAACATCCATCCACTCCATTCACCACAGACTTCCTAATTAGTTGAAGCAAAGAAAAATCAATAAGAAAGAAATTAAAGTTACAAATCTAACTGAAGTCAGTCACACACCCAGGGAAAATTTGTTCCTGGGGTAAAGTTTATCTAGTGTCATAATTTTATTGAAATCCTATATCTTCCTATTGACTTTTATGGTTTCAAGCTGGATGCCAGAGTTATCATTATTAGAGTCTCGGTGTTGCTTGCTGGCCCGAGGTTTGGGGTTTGTGGGTTGTTTTTTTTCTTTTCATAAACAAGCTGTAATTGTCTGGTTTATTGATCAATAAATCTTTCAACTGTCTCTCTTCACCCGCTTCTGTTCTGGTGAGTCTCCTGCAACTTCTCTGAAAGAAAATACAGGGTTGTTTTTTAAAGTACATATTGTTTTGTCATTAGCCATGAAAGAGCAGAAATTGCGCTGGTCGGTTCCGATAATGGCTTCTTAATGACAGATTCTAGTCACAGAAAATCTGCTTTATTTCCACAAGAGTGAACTTCAACTATTAATCCACAACCCAAATGCACAGCTCACTTGCTCTCTCGCTTCTGCTTGGGTTAGAGCCTGGCAGAGGAGACAGACTTTGTAAAGTGCAATCACAATGCTATTTCCCACTCAGTGCTTTTTTTGATAGTACAGAAATATTCCTGTTCCTAGCATTAGGTGAGTTTTTTGTTTAATTGATGGTAATTTTTTGGAGACTGTTAGTAGACTGCTTCATTATAGGATATCAGTGGCAAGATTCTCCCTCCTCTTCCTCCCCAGACTCCTAACTCCAAATTAGTCATAACAAGGGAAAATTTTGAGACTGAGGAAAGATAGGGAGCTTCGGCGTTAAAAAGATGCTATTTGCAATCAGGAACAATTTAGTTAAATATTCTTTATAAGAACACAAATAAAAGAGAAAGGTGACCGTGTAACAGAATTTTGTGCTTTCTGGGTTGAAGCAATACAAATGCATACAGAGAAAAAGGGAGACGGTAACTGGGGCTTGACGAGATGGTTAACACACACAGAATTAGCAGTGTGAGGTGTGGCGACATAAGCCAAAATATGGCCAGAAATAAAAATCAACCGTATTAGACTGTGTCAGGAACTATTGACAAAATATGTTCTTAGAATACTTGGAAAATTAGTCATGGTAATCTCTCGTCCAGGAGCAACTATCTTTGAACTCACAAAAGGCAGGACAGGCCCTGAAAAAAGGACAGAGGAATAGATCCAACCTTTAAAAAGAAGGATGGATGAGAAGATACAGATTCTGGGAATTATAAATCACTTCAACATTTTGGTATCTCATCAAATACTCAAAAAAACAACATCAACAATCAAACTGCTGGCACTAGAGAAGAATTAGGGACAAGAAACAATCAACTGAGCCTTAGTATGAATTATATCAAACCAGTCTAATTTCCTTCTCTAACAGGTAACTTGTCTACTGAAAAAAGGCAAACAATAAATGTGATAAATCTCAACTTCAGTGATGTATTTATCAAAGAAGAAGATTACAATTCAACAACATCCCTAATTTAGAGAAATGAATTTGTATCAAGGTGATGAAATTCATGAAAGCGAAGCACAGAGCCGTGTGTGTTATGTAGCAACATAAACACCAGGTACTGTTAATCGGCTGCAGCATCAGTTGGTATCTTCCCCTTTGCACCTTCCTTACAGGAGACATGTGCATCCCACTTGAAGCTCACAGGGATACAGGAGCTGTACTATATACCATGGAGAAGCATTAGCTAGAGAGTGCACACAGGACTACAGACAATTAACAGGTTCTGCCCCAGTGTAATGGCTGGAGGAATCAATGAGGAATTGATACACTATTAAGCCTTACTTTGTAATTAGGCTTCTCTCCTCACAGTCTACACTCACATCCCATTGCCTCGTGGAAAACAGGGGAAAAGTAAACACAAAGCGACAGTAAGCCCCAAGAAGCAGGGTCCTGAAAGCAGAACTTTCAGTAGCTAAAGGCACATTCAGTCAGACTTTGCTATTATGGGAATGCATCTAAGTGAGCCACATGCCCTCAGCTCCTGACCCTCTTGCAGCACTACTAACAAGAGCTGCTCGAATCTTCCAGAATAGACAACAAGCCAAGAGTTATATGCCAAAAACCCCAGCAAAAATTAAATTACCAGAAACTTTTCACATCCTCCTTGTCTACAGCCGCATCTACTCTCACCAGAGGGCAAACAGGTCTCCTTTCTCTTACCACCCTAACTTTTGTATCATCATTAAACCAAAATTTTCTATTCCCAAGCCTCCAAACAGCTTCCTTCTCAGCTGCAGCCATTTCCCAACATTTCTCTCTGTGGCTGACCTATTTTCACATTACTTTGCAAACTAGAACTGACTGCAGACACGTATGTATGTACACACCATTGACTTTCTACTCAAGACCTCAATTAAAACAGCGTTTATGAAAAAGCCTGTTAACTCCATAAAAACAAAAACATGCAGCAGATTTCACCACCCTTATGCTGACAAGAACATAAGAAAATGTTTTTTCAAAATATCCTTGCCTCTCAAATGTGACTTTGATATATCAAACCTCGGCTTTCATTTTCACCTCTCAAGCCAATATCAGGCTATTGCAGGAGTCTAAAGATGGATTTAACCTATAAAGAAGCCCTTCAGATGTATTGTGCCCTACAATCAAGGTTTCTCCAACAAAATAAGATATTTATTCTCTATAAGTTGAAGTCTCTCTATCTGTGTCTAACCTGAATAGGGAGAGAGGTCAGACAGACTGATATACTCTGCAACCACAAGCACACACCAAACCAGGAATCAAGCATCTCTATCCATCCCATCATCTCTCTACAACTTACGGTTTTCATCACTTCTGCTACTCTCATAACAGCCATTTTCTTGCTAGGAAAGGTAGCAAATTATTAAGGTTGAACACCAACTTTCCACCCATGGTTGGAAGTCTGGAGAAGGCAAGCCCTTGGCAAACTGCAGTGAGAAAAGGACACAAATAGGCAGAGAGCCTGAGAAAGACAATAAAAGGCTTCTTTTAAGTGCCAGAACAAAGTATTCAGAGACACTCTTAGCTTCCTAACCTTCATTTCTTACATTTTGGAGAGCCTCTGCAATCTGACTGCTCTTCTGGCAAACACTCAGCAGGCAGCTTTCAATGCACACCTAAAAATACTTGTGCATCTTACATGCTCTTTTATTCCACAAGTTTTTCTCCAGATTTATAGTCCTTCCTTTCTAGCTCTCGTCCCTCACCTCCAGCGCTTCTCTGCAGAGGAGAGGGCTCAGCTTGCCTTATATCCTGGAAATGGACCAGAGCAAATAAATGCACTGTAACTCTTTTAATCTGTCTCTGATAAATCCCCTGCTTACTATCTGCTGGAAAATTGTGCATGGTCTCTTAAAAGCCTCATTTTGCTTATAGCACATACATATGCCAGCTGACAAGCAATCATACAACTGACATTGCAACAAATTAAGTATTATCTGACTAAAACGCCCCTGGGGTCCTCTTCCTTCACAGTGAGTTTAACATGTTTAGTTATGTTTCCTAACCTCCTGCTGCCGTGAAATAACTTTATGCTTTTTCTTCATTTAACTCCTTTCTAGCGGAATGCTCACCACCGCTAATCTCTAGCACAAGCCTGCTTTTCTATCTCAGTGTATTTCTCATCTCTGAATTCAAAAAACCTCTCTTTTTACTACCATTCCTCTTACCCCCACTGCTCAAGCAGCGGCAACCTCGCACAAGTATGAAGCTGCTTTATTCACCTGCTTTAGCACAGGGCCACTCTGACACATCTGACACCATGTGCACAGCTCACAGTTGAAAAATGATCATTTCTATTAAACCCAAGTAAATTAACCCCATACCTTCTTCAACCCAGCCTCTAGATCACCATCGCTAGCAGACGGAAGGCATCATACAACAGACAAGGAAACGTGTTCATCCTTACTTACTGGCAATAGAAAACTAGTATTTTATGTACCTGTCTTTTAAAAGGAAAAGAAGAAAAAAAAAGTCTTATTCAACCCTGAAAAGAAAGTTTCTTTGTGCATCATTCTTCTATTCTGCCAGTGTACTCCAGCACATAAAAATTCAGCCCTGTGGTCATTCCTTACCCTCAAATTTCTTTTTCTTTCTGCCTCCTAAATAACCCAGATATTGGCCTCTTAATCTCTTAACAGCCAGTTTCGTGCAGGTTTAACCATTTAAATATCATTAACTCGGGAGAAAAGTGAACTGAACTGTGCTCTATGTGGTGTAGTTATCTGCAAAAGAAAAGGAGGAGGCGTTGCAATGCCGTCCAGGCTCTGCTCCAGGGAGATTCACGCTAAACCAGAACTGAAGCAGGAGGGCAAATCTCTCGCATCACATCTGGAGAGGACAGAAAAATCAGAGACCATCCGAGTTCATCCAATCAGCTCAACACAGCACATTCCACTGAACTTCAAAAGTCATTTCTTGGTGCCTTTACAACGTGTCAACAACTCTAGATATTTCTAGAGAAATATCTACCTGTGACTTTTTGAAAAAGGCAAAGAAAAGGGCTTCTAGCTAATGCTTCAGAATATACATCACCTGACTGCTTTATTAGAAAATATTAGTAATTTTCCCTATTTTATTTATTTCATACAACATTCCCTCTACTACCTCCAGGCTGTAAAAGATCAGAGACTTCAATAAGTGTTTCAGAAATTATACATCAAGTTGTCTCCTAGGTCCCCCATGGCATATCTGCATTATCTTCAAAGGACTGCCATGGGCAGAGGGGACACAGGTCCTTGCCCTAGCAGCCCGACAATGCCTCCTTTGGAAGGGGACAAAGGAGGAAGGGCACAGAAGAGACAAAACTCTGCGCATGTGCTGCAGTAAGACTTTTCAGTTGAGCAAGTGAAGTAAGGTGCACCTTAACACACATGAAGCCTACAGACAACCACAGCACCTATGCTGCAAATCAGCCCACCAGGTCTGGCCAAATTTGCAAGCCATACGGTTGAATGCATCTATGGTAAAGGCCTTTCTTCCCACTATATATTGGGGATAAATGTTTTCACTTTTCTACAAAAACTGTTGGAAACTTCCTTCATTTACAGTCCAGAACTACTAGGGAAGTGCCCAGAAGCCCACAGCATTCATATATCCACCCTGATGCAGAGCACAGAGGTAAGAAACAGCCCACACACACCCCACCACATCCAGTGCCCGCCCCGATGCTCAAGTTGTTGACCAAAAAGCATTTTATTAAGTATGGGAGGCACAATGTGCAGCTTCCACACTATGTAAGCCATCTACTAGGCAAAAGAATAAATAAACATGTTCTTCTTGAATTTATAACAACTATAAAGGGTCATTCCTCACCCAAGCCATGCTCCCAACTGCAAACTAGCTTAGTTTAAGGCACAGTTTATTTAATCACACCAATGATTTATCTAGGGCAAAGCAGTAAATAATAAGCCATTATTTAGAACGAAAATGCTATCATTTACTTGGATGTGGTCAAAATACAGATTTTATATTAAACAACACATTATTTCACATTTCACAACCTACATGATGTGGGTTACATAGTTTAACTTGTACCCTCTGAAAATATGAATGAACAACCACTTGAACACTTTTGAGCACATAAGCTGCACCAAGCGGCACTTCCTCGGCTTCTTTTACAATCCGTTTGTTCTCTCAAGCCAGAGCACAGTTCAGACAACACCCACAGAACATGTCTCATTAGCTTAATCAGGAGCCATCCTTAGGGTTTGCTCTCAGACAGCAAGTAAACACCATGAAGCTCGGCTACTGTTTAACCTTGTGAACTGCACTTCTGAAAGTGTTCTGCTTTTAAAAACAAAATGGGCCACCCCAGGGCTCTCACTGCAGCTTCTGCAGCTGAGGTTTGTCACATGCTGGCACTTGAATCCTGTATAAACGTCAGTTCAGGCTGGCAGAGACAACCATGAACCCCACTGCGCCTGGGATACCTTTCCTCCTGAGACCTGAATATGGTGGAGAACAAAACTGCATGCTTAAGAACCAGGTACAAGTGCCACATCTGGTAGGCAGTCTATGGTGCTTCACCATCATTGCAGTCGCATCTTCACCACTGCACCACTTCGAGCAACCTGGTCTAGTGGAAGGTGTCTCTGCCCATGGCAGGGGGTTGGAACTAGAGGAGCTTTAAGGTCCCTTCCAGCCCAGTGATCTGCAGTTTGGGAACATGACAAACAAAAGCCACCTCAACCACGCTTGAGCTTCTCACACGCAGGGAATAGAGGATGCATGTCTATACCCAAGAACCTCCAGTCCTTGCGAGAACAACCCACATGCACAGATTTCCTCAAATTTTACACATTTCAGAAATAAAACTATCACCTTAAAATAGTCTGCAAGTTGGTACACCTAAAATTAATCTATTAGCTGCCACCCAGTGAACACCTTCCTTTTACAGTGTCACCAGAGCGCTGGTTAATTCACACACACAAAATGACGTTCCTGTCTTTGTTCTCCTTTCAGTGCCTCTGCAATATTAAGTCAACAAAAGCTTTCCTCAAAGCTACGCTGACATCAAGAACGTTATGTTCAAACCATTAGACAAAAACGTGAAGCACTCAAGTCATGCTTCATTAAAAACAAGTGGAAAAATCAGTTTACCAGAAGAAAAACGTTATTTAGGAGATATATTCATTATATACATCTGAAAGAGAATGAGGATTAAATGCATAGGACCAAAAACTTTTATTGGTCTTTCAATTATATTTATTATATTTGACCACAATTTTTTTATTTTTTTTTTTTAGAACCACCGAGGTCGGAAAGATCTTTTAAAATCATCAAGCCCAACCCCAGCACTGCCAAGGCCACCACTAAACCATGGCACTGAGGGCCGCGTTTACATGGGTTTTGAACACTGGCAGGGACAATGATTCCACTGCTGCCCTGGGCAGCCTGAGCACCCTCTCAGTGAAAAAACTGTTCCTCATATCCAGCCTAATCCGTCCCTGGTGCAGCTTGAGGCTGTTACCTCCTGTCCTATTGCTTGTTACCTGGGAGAAGAGACCGACCTCACCTCACTACACCCTCCTTTCAGGCCGTTGTAGAGAGCGATGAGGTCCCCACTGATCCTTCTCTTCTCCAGACTAAACGCCCCCCCCCGGTCCCTCCGCCGTTCCCCATCACACTGTGCTCCAGGCCCTGCACTAGCTTTATTGCCCTTCTCTGGACCCGCTCCAGCACCTCAATGTCTCTCCTGCAGTGACGAGCCCAGAGCTGAACACGGGATTCGAGGTGCAGCCTCAGCAGTGCCCAGCACAGGGGGGCAAACCCTGCCCTGGCCCTGCTGCCGCACTGGTGCTGTTACAGGCCAGGGTGCCACTGACCTTCTTGGCTGTCTGGGCACAAGCTGCTCATGTTCAGCTCCATCAATCAGCACCCCCAGGTCCTTTTCCATGAGCAGCTCTCCAGCCACTCTTCCCAAAGCCTGGAATGTTACATGGGGTTGTGTGGCCCAAACGCAGGACTCATCACCAAGCCTTGTTGAACCTCATCCCGTTGGTCACAGCCCATGGATCCAACCAGCATCCTAAACAGTCCAAAGTCAGCCCTCTGGAGGTCTAAGGGGGAGGTTTTTCTTACCTCCTTCCTGACTTATCCAAGGAGAAGGCCGCCATCCTTCTGCCCCTTGACCACGGGCTGACTTTACCTCAGCCTTCCCGGGCTCCTTCCCGCCCAAACTCCCTGAGGTGCCATGCGCCGCTCGCGCTCCCAGAGCCACGCTGCGCTCTCCTGAAGTCCAGTGCTGTGATCCTGCCGCAGTCGCCTTGTTCCCTTCCCTCAGGAGTCACTTCAAATTACTTTAACAGCATCCTTGCCATCCATGATCAACAGAAAATCACTTGATACCACAAGCACAAGAACGGTTGGTTTAGAGATGAAGGGAAGACAAAAGGTAACAAGAACAAATCATGCAGCTTGAATTTATGACCACTTCAACATCTCTCTTCTGAGCTTCTTCCAAAAAGCTGGTCCTATTTTGCTTGCAAGTATTCTCTTACAGACACGTCCCTCTCATTTCAACTCCAATAACAACATACATGAACACCATATTAAAAGAAAGCATGACTACCGTGTTGTCTTTGCCACTGCAGTCTCAAAGATGCTGCCCATGATTACTAATCCACTTGGACTCTTCAGCTTACTGAGAGTAAGAACAGAAGCACCCAAAAAGCAGCAAGTGATAAGTTTCTGCTTTTGTCTTCCTGCGCACATCAAGGATGCTGAACACATACACAAACAAAATCAACAATCAAGGCTATACCAAAGGCTTCTTGTGCAAAACACCTGCCTCAATCCGTGGAAGACGTAGTGCAAATTTTATAGCAAAGTCAAATCTTTGCAACATTTTCCCTGAATCAAATTAGTTCCTAATGAAACACTTGATGATTAATACTCACTTAAGAAGTAAATTGGGAGAAAAGCTATTAGCTGAACATGGGCAAATCAAATTGGCTCCAGATATGCATAATGAAATACGTATATGTGAAGAAAATACTACTGCTGTATCTACAGAAGTCTTCAGTTTCTGAACACACTCTGTATTATATCATCCCATAATATCCTCTAGTGCCAGTTCTGAAACATGATGCTAAAGGTACGAGTAGTTGGTGTACCTGCAAACTACAGAGGTACCTTCTAATGATCTAAATACGTGAAGTCTCACAAAGGTGTGTATCTGACCACACATAAAACTTCAACACAGAACTCCATTCAGAGAAATATTGATCCCATCCACCTCAGATGCCAAGACCAGTCTGGCTCACAGGCTCTGTCATTTGCATTTCCTCGTCAGTCCAAGGTGGCAGGACACCGGACGGAGGGCAAAGCACAGTCCATCAGCCCTGTCTGTACTCTGAGATGCTGGGGCAGCACCTTGGGAGAGTGAACAGAACAGAAAACAGATCTAGAAATGATCTCCTAACCCTGTAAGCATAATACTAAGCAAAGCATAAAACTAAGACTCTAGAGCAGTCCTCTACATATCTGAAGTTGTGTTTCTCTCCTCAGTATTCACTTGTGTGTTTCTTCACTATTTCCTCTTACTTTTTACCCTTTCACTAGTTAACGAATATCCATTTGCCTCCAGAAACTGCGAGGAAGCGCTGCAGTACCTATCACACAAGAGTTATCCAGACCCAACTGAAAGGAGAGCTGGGTATGAATGAGATGGGGATTAAGGACAAGAAATCACTTTGTAATTGAAACCTCAGGGCCAGCCACCATGAAGTAAAAGGCAGGAGACCTGCAAAGCCACACTAAAAATCAAGCAGAGAAGAAATGTCTGTCGTCTAACACCAGCTCAGGCCCCAGATTTTGTTAATATCCCACTTCCCACAGGTTACTCCATATACCTCATTTTAACACTGATCCTTAGAAGCTTTGAATTTAAGACACAAACATGATGCTAACTGAACACACCTCCTCATCAAGCCTGTGGCGTAGACCGTATAAAGGTTGTTCTCCAGGGGAACAAAATGGAAGCTGTAATTGTATTTAGATTCTGGAGGTGTGGAAAAAGAAGAAAAGACTGTCAGTTCAGCGTGTATGAAGGAGGAAGATATGAAAAGAATAAATAGCTTGAAAACTAAGGAGCGCTGAAGGTTGCATCTCAAAAGCAAAAAACAGATCTTTACCCAAAATGTAAAAGAAACTTCAGAGAAACACAGGCAAATAAAGGAATTAATCTCCAGCTGACGTTTGTGTGCACCTAAAAGAACGTACTTATTCAAACATCCTTTTCTTTATCAACAATTTAATACTAAAACCAAAGAAACAGCAGCATAGCAAATGAACTTTTTAGAGAGAGCTTCTCGCTGCCTCCTCCTGTGGTACCAAAAGGCAAACAGCTGCTTCCTTTCTGCATCACACCCCCTATTCTCACACCAGCAACACTAATGACTTTCCTGGCACCAACTCTAATACCAGGTACTGTTCTTATTAGCTCGGATTAGAGTGTGTGCTGCTAAGCCCCACAGGTACCACACTCTGCACAGGTTGCTCTCTTTATTTCACAAATCATATGTAATTGCCTCTCTAATATCAGCCACTGAATTGAGCTGAACACAATCATTCTCTAAATGCAACATCCGTGCACTTCAAACATGTCTATTTCATACTTCAAGAATACTTTTTACAATAAAATACTTCACAAGCTTAGAACTGAAGTTATTGGACAATTTAACCCACTGATATAAACAGCAACGAGCAAAGCAAAGCCACTCCTCCAATGCTCCAAACAGCAATTTCTTTTTCACTAGCTACATGAAGGAACAGGGGGCTCTGAACAGGTTTTAAATTCTCCTGTTTGAACGGTGTGTGACTGATATGGCTGTTATTTCTAACACCACAGGAGAGTGTTATGAATAACTTGGTGTTATTTATAAGCATCGTGGTGGTTTGTACGCCAGTGCGGCCGGAGAGGCACAGCATCCCACAGCGAACAGCGGCTGCAAGGAGAGGTTTTCTATCAGGTCTGCACAAACCCAGGCACACGGGTGAGCTTTGTGAGCATTGCTGGAGCCGGGAGATGGGCACATGCCTGCACCAGCATTGCCACCAAGTGCAAATAGGCAAGAACCTCACAGGGAGTTGTGCTTCATTCTGCCTTCAATGTCCAGAGGATTCATGTGGTCTCTCCTGTGTCTGTTACCAGCACATTTTAAACAGCCTCCAGGCTGCTGACCAAGAGGTGACAGCCTGTCTGTGCTGGGTGGTTAAAGCAATCATTAAGCACTTGCTCAGTGTGGACCTGGAGCTCGCTGGAAGCGGAGGACAGCTACTCATCACTGTGCTTACTTTCATGCCACTCTCCTGCTAAGCTTGCAAACAGTCTGGCATGCTAATGGATATTTGGGAATTTAATCTTTTCTTCCATTCTTCTCATCTACAGCCTTACCCACTGTGTTAGAACTGATTTAATTACTGCTAAATCATCTCCAACAATGCCTAGAGGTGTGACTTCATCCCTTAGTTTCTCCTGTCTTTTCACTTACTGTGGGAATAGTTAAACTGCATTTCTCCAACTTGCTTTTTAAATGGAAAAGATAACTGTCAAGAGGTGCAAGGTTTGGTATTTCCATGCCACTTACAGATGACATTAGTGTCTTCCTTGTTCATACCTCTTGAAACAATGCTCTCTCCTGCCACATCAACTGTAAAAAGTAAACGCAATTGAAGTTTTCATCATGCAGCTCACAAAGAAAGATATCTGCATGTTATAATTCATTTCTCTTTCCGATCTCGCAGGTTAACAAAAATAATTGAATTTGGTGCCCTTCTGAACACATCCACGTATTCCTTTACAGCTCCACAATGAACATACTTTGAACATATTTTTGTCCTTGGTCCCATTTGCAAAAACTTGTATCCTCAGTTTGCCAATCCAGCACAAGCAAGAGACTCCGCAGACTGGGGAAGACTGAAGCAGAGACAATTAAGAGAGCAGAGGAGCAGGAGGAAAAATGCTGTATAATAGATGCAAAAGCAGATGTCTTGTATGGAAGCTGTTTTAAGTAACTTGTTCATGGAACTCTTCTACTTAGCAGTGCAAAAATGTATGCTTATGGGCTGTTATGCTGTACTTTTAAGCAGTCAATCTTAAAAAAGCCTATTAAGGAAGTTCAGCACCACCACCTCCATCTTAAAGAAGGGGGAACTGATGCCCCACAACATGAAGTGGTTATGGTCATTCAGCAGCTTAGAAGAACTGTGCTAAATCACAGATCTCCTTCAAGTCTGTCTCTGTAGATCTTCCCATTGATTAGATCATCCTTATCCAAACCCCCAAAAACGTGTCCATCAACTGCACAAGCTCTGTTTTGGAAAGGATTACTATTGTGCAGCCACATGAGAAGCTGCCTTTCCTGAAGTTACACCAGACAGCCAAAACCAGAAAGAAATAGTAAAAGAAAGCAGTGATGTTAACAAGCATGTCCGCTTGCAGCCCAGAAAGCAAATCGTATCCTGGGCTGCATCAAAAGGAGCGTGACCAGCAGGTTGAGGGAGGTGATCCTGCCCCTCTACTCTGCTCTCCTGAGACCTCACTTGGAGTATTGTGTGCAGTTCTGGTGTCCTCAACATAAAAAGGACATGGAACTGTTGGAACAAGTCCAGAGGAGGGCCACGAGGATGATCAGGGGACTGGAGCACCTCCCGTATGAAGATAGGCTGAGAAAGTTGGGGCTGTTCAGCCTGGAGAAGAGAAGGCTGTGTGGAGACCTCAGAGCAGCCTTCCAATATCTGAAGGGGGCCTATAGGGATGCCAAGGAGGGACTCTTCATGAGGAACTGCAGTGATAGGACAAGGGGTAATGGGTTCAAACTTAAACAGGGGAAGTTTAGATTGGATCTGAGGAAGAAATTCTTTAGTGTAAGGGTGGTGAGGCACTGGAATGGGTTGCCCAGGGAAGCTGTGAATGCTCCATCGCTGGCGGTGTTCAAGGCCGGGTTGGACATAGCCTTGGGTGGCATGGTTTAGTGTGAGGTGTCCCTGCCCCTGGCAGGGGAGTTGGAACTAGATGATCTTAAGGTCCTTTCCAACCCTAACTATTCTATGATTCTATGAACATTCCTAAAGTGCTCCTGTCCCATGTGCTCCAAATTCCTGACATGCTGAAGTTATGAAAGATGGAGGGAGTTCCAACCCCTTTGTACCTTTTTTTTGCAGAAGAAATGACCAGTACCTACCAAAATCAATCCAAACATGTCTTTCAATTCTAAGAATAAAAGAGGAAATACAAAGATGCTGCTTTGTGACACAGCAAGATCATCTCTTGGGAGATGAAAATCAACAGTTCTACCTGTAGTCAGTGATGCTTTGTCCTGTCCCTCATATGGGCAAAGGAACTCATACAAAGAAACCATTCACCAGCAGAAATCTCACTTTCTTCTAGAGTCAGCTTTCTGCCGATTCAGCTGCAGAAACTTCATTTTCAAACCAGTTCTGAGAAAACAAAATGATGGGAGCATTTATTTTGGGAAGAGGAGAAGGGAGGAGGGACCATCCCTTTACTACAACGTGTGGGGCAGGTTTGGCTGTGCTGTGAAACAGACCACTTGTCAAGCAGAAAAGGTCACAAACCCAGCAATGATGTCCAGCAGCACAAAGCCAAAGGCTTCCCTGTAACCTGGACTTCACACACAGGTGAGGAAAGAAGCCCCTCTTCATCTCACAGCTATAATAAAGCCATCCTGCAGCAAAACGGAACGGAGCTACATTTGCAGGCTAACTCAAGCTGCCGAATTTATATGCAGCAACAGACCCATGTAAGGATCAAATAAAATTAATTCTGTCTAATAACAAATTAATTGTCCATGCCAACCTCTAATGTCTTCATCATCAAATGAATTTCCCTGTTATTTACCCACCACAACTTCCCACAGGGAAGGAGAAAGGCAGCTGCTTAGATTAAAGAACAAAACAGAAGAGCCTCCTAGACAAAAGGATCTTTTCATTTTCTAAATGATTGCTCTACTCCAAAACATCATATGAGGAATAATGTTAGGGGTTTTTTGATTCTTTTAACAAAACCAAGATGTGAACTGCCTGATTTGATGCTGCTATTTCATTGCCTCAGAACTGAATGCAACAGCTTCTAGTGGTAAGGAGAGATAGGCTCATGTATAAATAATACAAGAAAAATAAATTGTCAACAGACCTAAGGAAGTGTATTTGTCTCATTTGATATTCTTTGAGGCGCGGATCGCTGTAGCTCTCACCTTATTTATTGACAACAGCAACATTCTTAAAAGCAGTATAAGACAATAACAAAACCCACTTTACAGTAAAACTAGGCTATAAATTCTTTCAAAAGACCAGAGAAGTGACACATGCTACCAGATGCACACTGCTCTTGCTTTACAACCCGATCTTAATGCCTCTAAAGCATCCAAAATTATCCAGTTTGACCACGCCAAAGAAATACCTCTCAAAATCCTTATCTAATGGATGAGGCTTTCTGGGAAACAAAAGCAAGCTTTCTCTAACAGCAATGTCAATGCTCCATCCCACTTGAGCAATCTACTTCTGCGGCAGAGGACTTCCCAAGCTTAGGGAGCCAGCTTATTATAAAGAGCCGAACCATTTAATCCTGGAGAAGGCCTGAAAAGATAAAGGCAAAAGGGGAGAAGAGAGCCCTCGCAGAAGATTCGAAGAAATCAGGTCTTTGACCTGATCAGTCCTCCAATTCACTATTTTTTCACTAAGCAAGCAGTAGTAAGAGATACAAGAAACCTCTTAGACAGGAGTCAAAGTGCTTTGTCACACAATGTACACTGTCTACTTGAATGGGGGTTTAAAAGGTTATTACTTGCAGAGTTGCCATGGGATAACCATCCAATAATGTCTTTCAACTGTATTGGGATATCTTCTCTACAGAGCCATCAGCAGGACTCTATAGTGTGTTTGACCTTATCAAACTTACAGTGGTCAAGAGTTCTCCAGATTATAGAGTGGCCTTACCAAATTCTGACCTGAATGTCCCTGCAGCCGCAAAGGGGAGCAAACACTCGTGCACAGCAAAACTACAGGGCATGACTTGGAAGAAGTCTTACCAAAATGAATACGATCCATCAATCAGGGATTTAATTTATCCTAGCTGCAATGTTTTTCTACATAGAGAAGATTAGAAGCAACAGATTCACTCTTCTGAAACAGAAACAAAACAACTTTTAGTTAAGAAATAAAGCGGATGGCTCATGTTGATTAAAGAGTAGGTACACCGTGATGCAACAGCAGGCTGCTGCACACAAATCCCACAGTAATTACAGCAGCAGCACTACTTCACTAATGATGCTACGGCTCTGAACTGGGACAAATTAACATGAAGACACACATGCTGGTGACTTGCTGCCCAAGGGAAGGTGAATATGCTGGAGACACAGACATTCAAGGGAATCACAACAGATTAAATGCTGCAAGGTACAGGCAAGGAATAGGCAGCCCAAACGAAAAAAGAAGATGAGAAAGGATGTTCCTCATCTGTCCTAGATTTGTATGAAAATTGATGTTCTCCCTAGAGGCTGTACAATGGATCTTTCTCATCCTGCTCATATTTCAGCATCTTTACTGTCAGTCCACTTTCCTCTAACTCCAGTAAAAGCTGGAGACCAGAATCACTGTCACTGGGATACATCTTCAGTCACCTAAACCAGCATCACCTGGTCCGTGGGCTTTTTTGGTCCAAGTGTGAACTTCCATAAAACAAAACCACATCAAACTGTATCACCTGCACTGACATTTCTCTTCCAGACATCATCAACTACCAGAGCAGTTAGCCTGGGGCCTTGAGTCTAATGAACACTACACAATTTTCCTCACTGAAGAGAAAAGCAATGTTGTGATGTACAGGAGGACCCCAGGGGTGGTCCAGCATACTACCTCCACATCCTGCTCTGCACACACATCCATGTAAAGCAGAAGCACAGCTTGGGCTTTGCTTAATACCCTTCAGCAATGCCAGTGTGCTCCAGTTCAAAGTATTACTACATTCAAGAAGGGAGTGGGAATGTAGGCCCAATTTAGGGTAAGACCAAGAAAAAGCCACTTGAGACAAATGAGACCAAGGCCAGGTTGGACGGGGCTTGGAGCAACCTGGTCCACTGGAAGGTGTCCCTGCCTGAGGCAGGGGATTGGAACTACATTAGCTTTAACACCCCTCCCAACCCAAACCATTCTATGAGTCTATGATTGTATAACAAATATCCCATGCCAATGATTTCAGGCTGTTCAGCCTCTTGGTAGCAGCTCATTGTCTCTAGGGCTAGAAGTGCAGTTTAATGTGGGTTATTGGATGATACAGATGCTGACTATTTCTGAGCTTCAAGATTTGGCCAGCGGTTAAGAGTCTTCCTGGTCTGGACCAGCGGAGAGCAATTCCATATTATTTTGTACTTTGGATGATTTTAAGCTAATGAAAGTCCTATTCTTTTTTATGACTACCCATGCAAATGTTAATTTTTAATAAACTTTGCCCAAGTAGGATTTAAAGCTTATCTCACAAGACATATTTAGAGCAGTGCCATGGTGAAGTAATTCTGGGGGAAAAAATATGTACAGCTGAAAACAGGATATTTCTGCATGCTTGCTTCAAAGTGTACCAAGAGTTTCCTGCACAGACTGACTTGTCAGACTAGTCGCTGCACAAGACTGGAATTATTAATTAACAGTCAAAACCTGTGCCTCTTGGGCATGGAGCAGATGAATTTCATTGTCACCACACGTTCTGCACTTTTCATCGGTGACATGGGAAGACTGGAGGTAGTAGAGAGGGCTGGAAGAGCAGACAGAATGTGTTTAAACTTGACAGGGCTGGAAAGGTTAAACTGAGGCTAATGGGCAGCACGTTGACCAAGCAAGAGGCTTTAGTATCATCAGTCTCCGATGATATGGATGGGAGGTGCGCCGATGAAAAACACGTGGAGGCTGCAACATCCTGTAGGCTAGCACGGGCCGTGCTGCCATGTAAGCAAACGACTGAAGAGGGGTTTAAAAAGGTGCCACTGCTGAGGGATAACGTAAGGCTTGTTACATATCTGTGCTCAAGATCTTCTAACTAATCCAAAACGATTAAGCTTAATTACATGAATGGCAGTAAAACTTCGACATACTACTTTCAGAATCTGTTGAACAGTCTCTTCGAATCTATAACCCCTATGGCCTTGTGTTTTATTGCATCAGAAGTTAATTATGGGAGAGAGACTTTCAAAATGAATTAACAGCTATCACATATCTAGGGGTCGTTTGTCTTGAAGACAGGAAAACACTTTAATGCGAAAGGTGCTGTGAGCATCTGAGCTTTCTTTAAATGTTCATGGATGCAAGGACAGAACTTCTGACCTCTCTGTTGTATCAGCAGAGGCATTCAGAAAGCTAACACAAAGAAAACACTGTCTTCCCGAACCAGACCTCTTTAGTGCTTTCATTTGCTAACACTTTATTTTTATATATACATATATCGCTTGTGCAAGAGAGATGGATGAGCTTTAAAAAGTAAAGTACTAATTAATTTTTCAAGCATTGGTTTCCATTTGTCAGAGCTCCTGAAAGCAGTGTTCTGTTGGAACTGCCTGGGATGGGCAGGGACTATGCAAGTTATCAGCTCCCCATGTGGGTCCTTTCAACTACCACACATACATCTCCCATCTCAGTTCTGAGAGCACACTGCCTTTTCTGCTGGCAACCACATCACATTCCCCCAACCACGCTCAGCAATAGGATTTAGTCAGCAGAGATACTGGAACAATATTGGTTTCATCTGCTCTGAGGAACCAAGTACAACATGTTACCCTCTGAATTACTCAGACCGACTGTCATGGTTTAAGCCTCTATAACTCACGCCGTCGTTCTGTCACTCACTCCCTGCTCTTTCTTCCCCATGCTCCCGGAGGGATGGGAAGGAGAATTAAAAGAATGCAACTCCCACAGGTTGAGATAAGAACAGTTCAGTAACTAAAGTATAACACAAATCACTGCTGCTACCGCCAGTAATAATAATGACAAGGCAAATACATGGAAAGAATACAAACGCTCACCACCTATACCCAGCCCGACCAAGCAGTGCACCCCCACCCTTCCGGGTCTCTGCTCTCCGTTTTTTACATCCTCAGCATGACGTGCTGTGGTATGGAATACCTCTTTGGTCAGTTTGGGTCAGGTGTCCTGTCTCTGCTTCCTCCCGGCTTCCCCTCCTCCCTGGCAGAGCATGAGGCTCAGAAAGTCCTTGGCCAAACCAAAACATTACCAAGCAGTAACTGAAAACACTGGCGTTATAAGCGCTGTTCCCAGGCCGAAAGTCAAAAACACAGCGCTGTACCAGCTACCAAGAAGGAGAAAAATGACTGCTGCTGCTGAACCCATGACACCGACACAGGGCTGGGTAACAAGTCTTTAGCAACATGTAGACACCAGGGACAACATTTTCCCTGGTGTAGCTCAGATGATATCAGGGAGAAATTCAGCCTTAGGCTTATTGCATGGCTGCATTGCATCCTGGTCAGCCCCCGCAGGCTCACCACTGAGAAGGTCTGGAATATCAAGTATGAGAAAAAACCTCGAACACCAAAATCCCAGGGCATCTCCCCCCTGACACCACAGCTGCTATTTAGAAAGCTGTGCTACCAAGTTGTAAGCATGGAAGCGTGCAGGAGGTCACTCGTGACTTCTCAGCGTGGATCACCTTCTCCCCCTGCCTGCCCCAGCTAAGTCTCCTAAAAGTATTTCCCTTGGCCTCGCCTTTAAGTCTTTCACAAAATACCACATTGATTTTCCAGGCCAGAGAGCAGCCATCTGACATCTTACGGTAAGACCATCGTGTTTTCCACTAGGAAAACCACAAAAGACAAGAGTGAAGAAAAAGACTACTGCCAGACCACAAAGGTCATGTGAAACACAGGGACTCTGGCATCGATGGCAGCCCATGGTAAGAGCGCGTCTTGCTCTGCTAAGCCAGTCACTTCCTCACCGGCACATTGGGGAACAATAAGCTGCAGGAAACAAATCTGCCTTTGACTGCCCTTGATCCTTAGAAGTTTAATTACTTTCAGTACCGTCAAATGATCTGGACTGCCTTCAGCAGCTGAAAAAACTCTTTACCTATGCTCAGCAACACAGATGGGTTTGATTGTTCTGTTTAAAAACACAGACAGCAAGGCTTCTCATTTTCCCAAAGCCTTAAACTCCCTCTTGAAACATAAGCAGAGATCAATTTTATTTCATCTCTTATGCAGCAGTTTTAGTAAAGTGTTAAAATTGAAGATACGGAAAAGCTACATGAGAGAATAATCCCCTGAAATAATGTGGAAATGGAATGGGCAAACAGTAATGCAACTGGAGCAGAAAACTATTACATCCACTCTCAGTTTGCTTACATGCTGAACACCTACTCTGCTTCATCTTTCCAAGAGATCTTTCCAACTGTAGATGCCAGGCCCCACAACAATCTCTGCTCCCAGGTTTGTACTGCTAGTAAAACTACTCATTGCTTCTGCAGAAAAGAAGTTTCCACTTTAGAACAAGGCAGACAAAAAAAACCCCCTTATATCTATTTATAAAACTTCTTATGTAAAGATAGTGTAGTGAATGAAGTATTAAATTATGCAGTGTGAGCTGCAATAGAATGAATTATATTCAGTAAGATCACACACTACTGAAAGTATGCAAAAAGCAGTGCTGCTGACTTCCAGTTGTCAAGGGACACACACTTATATATTGCTCATCTCATTATTTTCTAATGTTTCCATGTGTGATAACATGCCCAGTGCTGACACTTGTCCTATTCTCCCTGGAAGACCCTACATTAGCATGTAAATAGCTGGCAGATACAAGGAAATGAAAGCAAGAAAGAGCTCTTTAATTAACTTTAATCCTCTGAAAATCCATACAGCAATCTGTTCTGACAGTTCTCTACACAGGATCTTCTTAGGAGGTCCCTAAGTGCTGCCTGCGGATCACTGCCAGGCTAGAACAAGGAGAAAGAATGAACAAACCAATTCTGGAAACAATGTTTAGACATTTTTCTGCTATTAAGTGATGACTGGTGACTGCCATCTGGCATTATCAGAACTGTCATTAGTCCCACACTGGAATGGAAACAAAGAGATGCCATAAGCAAGACGATAGCTCACTTCACACCCGTCTGACAGCCAGGCCTGGGGCAGGCGTGCCAGAGCTCACAGACACACACGTACACACAGGCAGCAGCATCCTCTAGCTTCCAGTACTATACCCACCATTATGTCTGTGCTCTGTGGCCCACATTTTCTCTGCCTGTAGTAAACAAAATCCTCAAGGTTGAAGAGCAAAGCAATTTCATTGTTAGAAAACTTGATGAAACAGCTCTACACAGTCCTTCAAATCTTGAATGGCAAAAAGGCTGGCAGACTATAAAGGAGTAAGCTGAAATCATTCCTCAATGACTTATATTTTCCAAATGTGATAAGTGCTATTCATAATCCACTATTGAGGAAATCTCTCAAACAAATTTTGGTAGGGAAAAAAAGACCTGAGGATAAATGGAAGGAGATGTAGTATCACAGTCTTTGGCAACACAAGACTGCCAAATAACTCTTGCCTAGCCTGTTGGATTTAGCTCTGGAAGTGGCATCCTGCTGGTTGATGGGAGCCGGTACAAAGCCACACAAAGGTCACTGGTTCCAGCCGTGCTTGGAGTGGCCACTTTGAGGCCACTTATGGCTCAGACAGCCGATCGGGAAGATTCCTAAAGAGCTGAACTTGAATTGAGTTTCCTGCGGGGTGACTGGGAGCAGCTTAAGGGTGCACACCAGCCAGAAGTGCAAGGAGTCAGCTGTCAGTCCCCTGGGCTTCTTTGAATCTGAAGGAGGGAACAGCAGAACTCCTGAGTGTCCAACAGGAAGATCAGGGAAAACCCTGGCTATCAGACAAAGCACCTATATGAAGAGCTTGGAGAGCAGTGGGATGCAGGAGGGAATGACATTAGCAGCTTGTTCCCTTGCTGAGAATTCAAACCCAATCCAAGATAAACAAGCAGTGATGCAAAGATAAGAACCCTGAAAACCTACCTGATACGGGGATATAAAAGGTAAATAAGGCTGAAAAAAGAAGACATGGTAGAAGGAATACCTCTTTGAGGCAAATCTTCACCTTTTATAATGAAGGAATAGGATAGCTGAGTCGACGTCAGAGACCAAGGATCTATCAAGAGGGTCAAGAGTATAAATTTCTATCTGCCTTACTTGGGTTCCCCCCATCCTTTTCAGCCTGGATTTCCACAGTATTTACAGAGCATAACGTTAGAAAGAAGTTATTCCCTATGAGGGTGCTGGGGCACTGGCACAGGGTGCCCAGAAAGGCTGTGGCTGCCCCATCCCTGGCAGTGTTCAAGGCCAGGTTGGACAGGGCTTGGAGCAACCTGGTCTAGTGGAAGGTGTCCCTGTCCGTGGCAGGGGGTTGGAACTGGATGAGCTTTAACACTGTTTTCAACCCAAACCATTCTATGTTCTAGGTATAAAAAACATATATCATCATAATCCCCCCATAATGTTATTAATGCTGTAATATCAAGAGCAGACATTTCACTTTATTCATCACACCGGATTCCAGTGCTAGAAGATACAGAAAATATCCAGCGTGGCAACATCAAAACCTTGGTGACTGGTAATGCTCAGAAGAATGCAGGCTTTTATGAATATGTAAGCATGAATTTCAATAAAATGACCTTTAACACAACAGATTCCAGCTGAAGTAAGAAGGAAATCTCCACTGACACATAAATTACTAAAGATGAAGGTGTTCTTTCTCAGATTTACCTTACACAGAAGAGTCCTTATACCTACCCATCACTAATCCTCTTTAAACTATGCACCAGTTCGCAGAGCTTTGAGAAGTCCTGTTCTAATGTGATCTAAATGTTCCAGTAGACAGAAACACCATTAAAGTGCACTTAACAGCTGTGAAGAAAAGGAAGAGATTAAATTGGTGTAACATCGTAAAAACATCATAACCACATCCACTATTAGTTAAAGATTGCACTTTGGCAACATGGTAACAATACCTGCCACTGATAATACCTGAATTATGGCCTCTTAGCTTATCTCTGCCATCTGATTGCTTTGTTTTAAAGTAAGTATGCAACCACCAACCAGTTTATAATGAAATCAAATCAATAAAGGGAGGAAACAGAAAAAATCTATGAAGTAATCCCCCAAAGTAAATACCACAAAGTAAATAAGGTATAACGGATTTGAAATCTCAACCTGGTCATAGAGAACAAGACTCCCTATCTCCATATACTGCCCACGGGCGCACATTTCAGCATACTGATTCCTATTCAGGATCAACAGGAGTGACAGCAACTCTGATCCAGTTCTACTTTGCTTGTCTGGGAATACAGTGATTTGTTTATTCCTTGCAACAGCGTTAAATCTCATGGCACACTCAAGGAACACTTGGGAAACTGCGGGTTGCAACACATGAACTTGCAAAAGCATCACACATCTTTATCAACATTTGAAAGAAAATACACACAAAGATGAAAATAAAGACAAACATCAAAACAGAAAGTTGGGATGGTTTCATAAAGTGAGGAAAGGGCATGGAAATGTAAACCACAATGGCGAATTTCAAGTCAGTAAAAGCCACAGCTATAATAATCTTGTATTTCAAAGGTAGACAATTTCAACACAATGAAAGCTTAAAACCCCAAACCAAACTGGGACGGACAGCTGTGTGTACAGGCAATTCTTTGAGTCTATCAGAAGTCAGTAGCAACAGGAGTGACGGGTGCTGCACTCTGACTGATGCAGGCCCTGACAGGAATTAGCACACGTCCTCTGCTGTATTTTAACCAGAGGCAACTAACTCTTCAAGAAATCAAACAGCACTAAGGAGAAGATGTAATAATAATAATAATCCCAAAGCCAGACATACACCCAGGACCAAAATAACAAAGGTGGTAGGAGACAAGAGGAAGAAAATTATGTATAATTTAAAATGGCTATTGTATGGGAGGTACTAGACAGCAGACATCCCCCCGTCTGTTTTGAAAGAGGAGATAAGGTTGTTCTGGGAAATCAGAGTCATTGGCAAGGAAGTTTTACCTGAACATTAAGAAAATGAGTTGAAAAGGTTCAGAATTACAAAGCATTTTTTTAGTTGAGTGTAACAAGATAAAATAGAGATAGATAAGCACAGGCTGTTGTTGAAGTAATTTAACGATTCTTTGAGAGAACTCACAGGAGAGTGAACCAGGGAATGTAGGGTTTGAAAATCTATAGAAATGACTGAGCATCCCTCAGTTTTAATCATTATGTGAGAGTCAAGCACTGGTTGGTAAGATGTAGCTAACAGAGGAGCCCACCGTTCCTCTTGCTATGGAAAGCAATTAGCAGCAGGCTGCCCCAGGGATTACAGCCAGAAGTTTCATTCAGGATACTGATTAGTGTAGAAAAACAGGGGCAAATAGCAAGATGTGTGCTGACAACATCAAATATTCATGTTAGCAGAGTCTAGAGACAAGGATGAGGCCTTCTGGAGCGCCTAGAAAACTTAATAACGAGGGAAGAGCAAAGGCCGATAAGCAGAGTGAGCACACACAAACCCAAGTTAATGCAAAGGGGAAGGAAAAAACATTGGATTTCAAGCAGTGTGCACAGAAGCAGCTTTTAAACCACGATCTCTTAGGTATTGGGTTTGGACACCCTTGGGAGCTATGGCATCCCTGTGGCCATGCCAGCCAGACATGGCCTGCAGAGAGGAGTGAAGGGACTCTAGCCCGTGTCTATAAACCAGGCCACAACCTGCACAAACAAAACCACTTCACCAACATGGCCCTAAGAGAAAATCACATCCTTGCGCTAATACAGGTTCACTGAAATTATACAGGATGCTTCCAGGATATGACAAGAGTCGGCAGCGGTAGGAAATCACTGAAATGCTGATGCTAATGCAGCAGGGCAGTGTTGGGGAATACATATACACATGCTACAGCAAAGGACTTGCTCTCTGAAGGAAGGTCATTGTCACACAGGTAAAGCACAGAAAACTGCAGTCTGCATTGTGGAACTCCATAAAACCCAAAGATTGTCAGTAGGAAATGCAATAAAGATTTATCAGCTCTTCCGCAGAACTTGTGTTTGACTTGGGCTCAGGTCTTCAGCCTTTTCATCCCAGCTTCTTGGTTTCCCATCCTTTTATAACTGAGATAATGGCGCTTCTCTATCTCACAGGAATGACAGAAGGAAAAATGCACCTCTAAACACTGAGTACTTCTAAAATGAGTGACGATGTCATTCAGATTCCCAAAATAGACAGTATTTAACCTTCATTAGCTGTCAACAGCTCTCATAAGTCTACTCAGCATCAATACTCAGATATTTATAACACATTTAACTCCAGACCAAGTCCCAAGACTAAAAAAAGAGAGAAAGGACAGCCAACATAACAAGATGATTCCTCCCCTTAGAGCTTCTTATCACTACTTCTTGGGGAAAACTTGCAAGGAAAAACAACTCCTTGGTCCGGATGAATAAACCTTGTCAGCCCCAATGCTCTCCCTGGGGCTTAGGAGGAGAGCAGTAATCTTGCTTGTTACACCTTGACAATGCAGCAAAATGGGAACATATCCATTTTCTGAAGTTGTATTTGCACGAACAGTGTGAACTCTGTAATGTACATTTCACTTTATTAGCCTTCCCTTTAGCATATTAAAAGTTAATTACAACTCCAAACCTTTCATGCAGATTGTTGGGCATCCGTTCATTCACATGGAGGAATAACCGAGATCCATACGCAGAACCACAGCAGAGGAGGAGCAGCTTGCATGTTCTGAGCATCCCAAATTCTCCACAAAGCAAACAAACGATGACCCCATACCTACCAGGCCAGGGTCAGCAATAAGTCCTTTATCCACTGTTATTGCTAATTCAGCTGAAAATGGGTACTTTGATGTTTGGCTGCTGCTAAGTGATCCAGTTCCTTCAGTGGAGCAGTTTGACGTTAAACCTAAGGCTGTATAATTGCTGGTTGATGAGGGGCAACAATTCCATATACCCTGTTCCCTCTCCTTGAAGGAAAGCTAATCAGACAAAAATTACTTCTGCAGAGGGAGAAGTAATGAGTGCATAAACACTGACAAAGAAAACTCCAAATTCAACCTAGTGAGGTGAAACGTAAAAAGACCTCCTCAGAAAGTCAGGGTATTTTTGGTAGGAGACAGATTCAGAGGAGTCCTTTTTAGCTGGTCCATGAGAGGGACCAAATCATTCCCAATGTTAAGGACAGAAGTCCAACGGAAATGACAACTCAAGCCATAGAGGATGCACCAATGGCTGCAGCAGAAGGACCTCAGAACCTCAGACTCACTCACCCATGCCCAGGTGGGGAGGGAAGCGAGGCAGGGAAGCTCTGCACATTTCATTACTTCTCTATTTCCATTTGTGTTATCTGAACAAAAACATCAGGTTTAGAACATATGTTTCACATCCTGCAGCTTGCATAGCCTCTAGAGAGTTAAACCATAAACCTGGCTATTATTTACAGCTGTTCAGCATTCTAGTTAAGATACTTTCAAGGGATTTGGCAGTTTTCGTTTTTGTTCTCTTTTATGCAAGGAAAAAGCCAATAGTGCAATGCAAGGGATGCAAACACAGCCTCGGGTCACCACCACACATGACAAATTCATGTGCGTAGGTATTACATAAGGAACACTTTCGCTAGATGAAAGGAGGGGGTGGATTAACTGGCTTTCCTGGGAGTTTTAATTATTGCTTTGGTAGAAAAGATTTCTTTTAAGGCCTTTAAAGTGTGATGAACACACTCCATTACAAGTAACTCACTGAGCTACCTGTGAATGGTACCTCTGCCACAGTTACACCACAGGGAGAAAGCACAGGGATGAGAAGAATCAGGTGCTCTACATCTCTTGTAGTGGCTCACACGTTCAAAGAAGAAATGGCCACTGCACCAAGTGGCACTCATCTGCTCAGGAGCAGAAAGGGTTATTTAGAGACCTATGAAAGCAGGCAGCTCTCTTGCAGGAGGCAATCACCATGGCTGATCAGCAAAGCTGTGTGTGGGCTGGACACTGAGGGAGAGCAGGAGGAATGTGGAGCTGCTGCTGCTCCCCATAACAGCCCTGAGAAAACTAACAGCTTTGTGGCTTTAAACTGGGAGGGAAAGGGGAAAAGCAAACAGTTGCTTGGTATTTTGCTAACAGCAAACAGAAGAGCTGAGATTTACTTAAAGGTCTGGCAGAGTGAATGTAGGTAGAAAAGAAACCGCTTCCAGGGAGACCCTCACAGCACCATGCTGGCAAAGGTTACCCCAGCCCTGGGCTTTGGTCCATGCAGGCTGAGCTTGCACAGCCTCCAGTGTAGAACAGGGAAGGGGGAGAAGGATGATGGTCAGGCTTACAGTGGGTAAAACTGAGGAGTGGGAGAGATGTCACTGGAGCGTTGCCACTTGGTCCTGTGTGCTCCATGTAAAAGGTCAAAAATTCTCTTGCACGGTGGTTTCTATTTAAAAACACAGCCTAGAGTGCTTCACAAGCATTTCCCCCCAGCATCAAACTCTTGTGTTTGCTTATCTTAATAAACATCTTCACATTGGAGAGGGATAAAAGGCATTTTGGTTTGATTTCATTATATTTCCTGAAATTGCTTTTTTCTTACTGCAGTTTTTTTCCTTGCCATTTAGTCGTGGTGGCCCTCACAGAGGGATAATGCAATAACACTGCTGACACGATCAGCTTCTCAATAACTTGCAAATGGCATTTCCTAGTGACAAAACAAGCACAGCTTTTCTTCTTTTGTAATTAATATAATAGAAATGTCAACCTCCAAAGTTGGTTTCCAAAGGTAATATGTTATCAACAGAAAAGTACGGTTTTAAAGCCATAAGGTGTTTCTATCTATAGACCTGAAAATACTGTTTACATACAGCACTTGTTATCAGGACAAACAACAGAATTCCTGCAGCTTATGCACATGTCTGAAAAACCAGCAACTGGGGAGAGGAGTGAAATTGCCTCAATGGCACATTCAGACACTAGATCATTTGGAGAGCTGCACATTCATTGTGCAAATTCATTTTGCACATTGCCTGTAAAAGAGCACGGCTCTGTGCTGTGTGCACATGCTGAAAGGAATGTTACTTCACATCCATGCTGTTCTTCGATGTTATCAGTGTTTAATGCACAGAATTAGTGTTTTCAGCTACTCTCTCATCCATGTAAGCAATAACCACTGGCTGTTGGTCCTGGACCTACCTGTAAGCCATGTGTCTCCCACTGAGGCAGAGAAGAAAGGTGCAGGAGTTGGGACTCTTCCAACTACTGCTCCCAGTGGAAGGAAGACGATGCTGCTCTGAGGGAGGAAGGGAATAAGAGCATCTTGTCTCCCTGAAACGCGAATCAGTTCTTGGCACGGTCTCAATGGAGGGTGAGCACATGGGGCTTTGGGCACACTCCATCTACCTCAATCCAAACCTATGTGCTCTACCTAGGACCTGCTGCTTGTTGTAGTGTGACTCTCTCCTTCAAGTACACGCAAGGACAGTGAGCCCCAAGTCCTGCCATCCAATTCTTTCTATATTTAGTTTTTACAGCTCCTCACAGGCACTCAGGACAAGTGACTGTGAGCTTTAGAGTGCCATTGGCAGGGTTGAGAAGACTGAAGAGGAAGCTGCACTCACACCTCGGGTAGAGCAAAGAGCTCAGGGGGAAGAGCATTCAGCTGCAGCAAAAGAACAGCTCCTGCAGTTACAACATGGGCTGGCACAGCAAAGCAGCAGAATTAAACTTTCTCTGTGATAAACACTTGCCATTGATGTCAAACCAGCCCTCAGGGTGTTTGCAGCTCCTGGGCATGAGATCAGCGCAAACCTCTTCAAACCCTTGCAGAAAAGTGATCACTTTAAAAACACTCCCCCTTTCAATTCTTTTCAACTCAAATCACTTCGTCTCCATTCCTACCACAGTCTTGTGGCACCCAAAACAGTATTGACTAGAAGACCAAGTAGGGTTTAGTCTCTGCTTCCCGCAGTATTGCACAGTGGCACCAAAGGGATGCATTTGCTGGAATCCTTTGACAATTCTTTTCCTTCATTACCCAAGGAAAGTATGGAGATGTAGACACAACTGTAACAGACACATTTAAACATTGTTTTAGCTGTGCTTCCCTACACTCAGAAAGCAGCTCGGGCGCTCTGTAGGGTTGTAGGAACTTCGTACATACAATCTGTACAAATTGTAAGCCTCTCATAAACACAGTTCTCCCGCTCGTCTGGACAAGAAGGAAGTTAAACATCATCTTGGTGTAAAAAGCTTGTTTTCTTTTCCCATCTTATACTCACACTTTGTTTACATATTAATCCCTGTCCAAATTATTGACTAAAAGGAAAAGGTAGTGATATTTCTGGGAAATCCTGTGGCTCTGGATTCTTATGGACAGAAGATAAAGTCTCAGTTCCCCCACTGTCCAAATTGCTTCCACATGCTATAGTTCCTATTACATAATGTTGTTGTCTCCATCTGAAATATTACCCAAGCAAATGTGTTCATGAAACAGGGAACAGCTCCTTTGTCCTCAGTGCAACAATCATGGGTCAAAGACCATTTCTACAATGCTTTGAGAAAACTCATTTGACTTCTAATATAGTCGCCAATTTAAGCAAAGCTTGTCCCAAGATGTTGTGAACATGCACTGAATAAAACAATCAGCGCTGTTGACACTGTGCCAGGATCAATCCTGAACTCCTGAATTCTCCCAACAGTCCTTCAATCTGATAAAGCTTTTGGGTCTTCATCTGAAAGGATGCTCTCAGTGACTGGTGTCTGAGTAGTGCAGCTGCTCTTACCAGAAGCTCCCATCTCCTGTTGAAATAAGCTACTGTGCAATTACTTAATTATCTCTCTCTCCTATCCTTTAAAAAATCCACTGAGATTCAACTTGAAGCAAACCCAGTTAACCCAGTTTTATGGCTGAGAATTAAAATAGAGAGAAGTCAGAGATTCAAAGCTGCAGCTCTTGTGGCAATACCACTGCTCTGAGAGGCACAGATATTAATGCCTCCAAACCCTAAGTATCTGAGGAACAAAGAAATGCAAAAAGCCCTTTGTGCAGCTTATCCTAGCTAGTACTTTATAGAGCCTGCTGTTCAGAAATCCTAAATCCCTTCCCTGTCCTTGGATGCTACCCAAGCCCGTGCCTAACTTCCTCACTGAGCCACCTCTTGCTGTTCGCCCTTCCCTTGCTTGTGGGGTGCAGAAGTGAGGTTTGTGCTGCCTGACTTCCCTCAACAGTAACTCCCTCATCCCACCCATTCATCTTCCCCCTTGCTTCTCTGCCCTACCCACTCAACCATCCTTCATAATTCAGGGCTTAGGAGCTCAGGAACCAACGTTACAGCACAGGCATCAAGGGAACTATAACTTTGAATTACCTGACCCAGGTGAGTTTAAATTCCAAGCCATAACATTGGATTAACCTGATTTATTTTTATTGACTATTTTACCTTTGTAAGTCCTACAGCCCTTTCTCTGAGAGAAAAATGGGAACTGAAGGTCAAATAAATTCTTTTACGGGTATGTTTCTAATTGTCATATCCTAACCTCTCAGCATTGAGCAGTAATACCTGGCAGTGGTAGAACAAAGCAGAATCCAGTCAGTATTCTGGGAAATATAACGTTTCTTATAGTCCTTCAAAAATACCCCCTAAAGTAACACATAACTTTTAACTTTGCTGCATATTTGGAATTGCTATAAAATTCTTTAAAACCCTCTAAACATCTCACTTCAATAGAAATTGTTAGGTTTAACATCAATAAGAATACAGAGGCTGTCCTTGTGCCTCCACCTCAAAAGCATCAGATGTAATGGTGGTAATGAACTCTGTATTTTTATCATTACAAACTTTACCACATACATAAAAAGGCAAAATAAAGAATGACACAGAACTGGTTCCACAGAAATGACTAACGTAATCATTATGAGCTCTTTCATGCTTCTAAAAGGGAAAGGGAAGCAAGGCCCAGGAGTCAATTCATGTTCTGCCTCCAGGCTGGACATTTGAAGCTAACTTCCACCATTTCCATGTCAAAACCCCTCAGGTGACTCAGCTCTACTCTAATAAAGCCCATCACCTTCATGCCTCTGGGGGACAGGTGCCTTTAGGTACCCATACAGGAATACAAAGAAGTAGAGTACCCAAAGTCAGGGAAAAGGCAAATTTATCCACTAGCTATAAAGAATTAGGGCAACATCAGATCAAGAACAATCTCACTAGAGAGGATCCAATGGGAAGCAGGAGGGTGACAGCAGACCAAGCTCCAAACATCTGCAGTGCCCAAAGCCACCAAACAAGCTCAGTCTCATCTCAGACCCAGAGATCCCCTCAACAGATACAGCCAAGTCAGAAACTAAGGGAACTCTTACGCTTTGCAAAATCACTTTGGAGCAGGATGAGGAAGTGAGAATTCAACAGCTCTGCAACCTTTTTCATGGAGTAAAACAAGTGAGTAGCAAACCTATGACCAAATCAGGCAAAGGAAGGGAGCTAATGTCCAACAAGGAAAAGCATTCCCATGTCCTGGGAGGCCAAGCCACAGAACACACACTCCTCCTGTCTTTCACAAACCCGCAAATCTCTTGAGAAACAGCAACGTTTTCTGGTTTCAAGATATTTCCTTCTTCAAATGCTCTTTGTGAGCCACTTTGACACTAATACAGCCAGCCTCCTCTCCCAAACACATTGACTTCAGCTCTCCTTATTCCTTCTTTATAGAGAGACTCTGCATTTGTATCAGCAAATGACATTAGCAGGCCTCGTGGAACAGCCTGTTTCATAGGAAAATGGCTTGTGCTCATTTTATTCTGGAACACAATTGCCATTTGCTTAAATATAGTCATGATATTTTACTGAGGTAATTATACTCTTAGCTATCAGTAACAATTAAACCCTTAGACTGAGGTTGCTTAATAAAGGTCTCAAAATAAATAACACATTCCAAACACAATATTTTAAAATGTCAAGCATGCAAATAAGATCTTGTAATGAATATAACGAAGCATTAAGGATAAATCAGCACAAAGTTAGTCTGTCATTGCAGGAATCTCTGCTAGAATTGCCATTGGAGTATTGTGGGGGTTCTGATCTGTACAGAAAGGGCAACATAAGCACTGCAGACAAAACCATTTAACTACATGTTATGGCTGGCTCAGGAGAAGGGCAGGTGAAGCTGCAGAGCTGAGACTTGAGTAACTCAGCTTCCATTGAGATCAATGGAATTTATACTTATTCTTTTTGTATTTTCTGAAGCAACTTTCATGAAAGCAAGAGTCAGACCATTCCACTGCAAGTGAAACAGCAGCCAGAAACAGACAAATTAGGGGGTACAGACAAAGGAGGCAAATCACTCTCGAACTCTGAGATCTAGAGATATTTGAAATTAGGTCAACAAATAGACTCATAGAATCAATTAGGTCGAAAAGACCTTTAAGATCATCAAGCCCAACCTTTCTCCCAGCACTGCCGACTCCACCACTAAAGCATGTCACTGAGGGCCTCACCTACATGGTTTCTGATCACTTCTAGGGACAGTCCTAGAAAGCTGTTCCATACACGGAAGGTGAAAGCACGGTTTAAAGGTCCTTACAAAGCAGACAGCAAGGTGATTCATAAAGGTTAAGCAGAGCAGTGACAGACGTTTAAAAAGATCAAAAAACAGAGAGAAAAAGTGTTGTCAGAATAAATACTTGAGAAATCTTGTCGAGCATCCACTGCAAAGCATGGTACAGCAGATTACCTCCAACGCTGCTGCATTTGGGAGGCTGCTGCCCAAGCTCTAGAAGGGGCTAGGTGGATCAGGACTAAAACATGGCGCAATAAATAAATGGAAGAAGTTACTCAAAACCATGATTAAGATATTTGGGTTATACAGGGAAAAAAAAGAAACACTCTTGTGTTAAAAAATCCTCACAGATTTCCCTTTCTTTCCCTGAAGCACCTCAAGACACAAGGCTGTCAGAGACCAACAAAAGCAAACGTAAAAGGTGGTATTTCCTCAACCCCAACAGAAAATGCCTACAGCAGCAATCAAACCTCCAAATCCCACTTTCTCCTCACAAAACTTAGGATGCTTTACCCAGGAACCCAGGCACTCCTACATAAACCATGAGCACAAAGCCCAACAACCACTTGGCATCAGCAGAGTACTAGCTAACAGGGGGAAGAGAGATGTCATAAAAGCAAGTACTTTATCTCTGACCGGTTTAAAAGGTCCCCTACAAGAGGGGTCTAAGAATTATACTGATGATGTAAATGGATACTATAAATCACAATTCAGCAGAGATCTGTTCAAACCCCCTGTACTCCAGAGGCAGCAATTCCCTTTTCTTGTCACACAGCAGTTAATGATCTTCTCTCTTCCCTTTGCTATCATCCCCCTCCACCCATAACTATGAATCACCTTTTGCTGGAATTATTTAACTGATTAATATAATCAAGTTGAAATTAAAGGGAACTGTGCTCAATCTAAAAGGTTCTTGAGTCTCTTTCAGACACAGAGTGCCTTGTCTCCTCTCTTCTCAAGCATGCAAGATGATCTAGTAAGTACCACCTCACCTGACAAAGCTCGCCTTGCTGAATCACAGAAGAGGGACCAGTGGAATTGCTTTAAAATGTATTTATTTGCAGGCATAAAAAGGAAGATAACTTCCATGGTTTATAGAAACCTGCAAAGAGAAGACGTGGTCAGCAGAGGTAAAGGACTGGCATGGGTCAGGCTGACAGCACTTAACAGTCGCAGCACAGCTGGTGATACACGAGTAATGGTGCTGCTTAAATGATATAGTTATGAAGTAGACTGAAGGAAAGGAAAAGCATCGCATCAGAACAGCCAGCAAAAAGCATTTGGTAGTCCTCATAACACAGAGTTCTGCCCCAACGCTGCCTGTGCTACCTGGACACAGAGCACAGGGTGCAATACCCAAAAGGTGGTCTGTTGCAAGGCATCTCTTTGCCAGAGTGGCTGTTTTTATTGCTAGTGAGTGTAATAGAGTGCAATATTTAATGTTTTTATATATCCCAAGAAAAGGGTTATTTCACCTTCTTCACTGTTGTGGTTTAAGCTGTAAATCACACAGCCTGTTCTTTCACTCACTCCCCCCTCTTTCTTACCCCCTGCTCCCGGGGGGATGGGGAGGAGAATCGAAAGAATGCAACTCCCACAGGTTGAGATAAGAACAGTTCAGTAACTAAGGGATAACACAAATCACTGCTGCTGCCACCAATAATAATAATGACAAGGCAAATACAAGCAAAGAATACAAACGCTCACCATTACACCCAGCCTGACCAAGCAGTGCACCCCCCCCACCCTTCCGGGTCTGCGCTCTCTGCTTTTACATCCTGGGCATGACATGCTGTGGTATGGAATAACCTCTTTGGTAGTTTGGGTCAGGTGTTCCTTCTCTGCTTCCTCCCGGCTTCCCCTCCTCCCTGGCAGAGCGTGAGGCTCAGAAAGTCCTTGGTCAGACCAAAACATCACTAAGCAGTAACCGAAACACTGGTGTTATCAGCGCTGTTCCCAGGCCGAAAGTCAAAAACACAGCGCTGCACCAGCTACCAAGAAGGAGAAAAATGACTGCTGCTGCTGAACCCATGACATTCACTGAACCTCCAGAACCTTTAAGATCCTTCTTTGTGCTCTAAAATCATCTACCTCCTAAGAAAAACCATAATGCAGGACCCAGCATGACAGAGAAACCGTCAGCATTACTTTAAATCTTTACTGATTACAAAACAAAGCAGATGGCAAATCAAGTCATGAACTCTACATCTGCCATGCTTAATGAACAGTTTAATTACCTAGTCTCATTTCTGATGCATCTCTGCCATTCTCAGCTCTGGGAGTCGCTTACACGCTTCGCACTGACTCTTGCGGAGATATCTCCAGGAACATGTGGTATGAACAGTCAGCTGGGGTTGGTTAATCAATACTTGTTTCATCTCCAACTTTTATGGTGATGGTCTAAATTATGTCTCAATGGAAACAGATTTCCTATTGGATCACATGAGCTGGTTGAAAGCTCAGGAAACAAGATGGAATTTTTCAGCCTCTTCTCCAGGCAGTGAAGTACCCAAAGGCAGACACATGCACAGAAGGGAAATAAAACCAGCAAAACAACAACATCCAGCACAACCAGATTAATTCGTTTGCTGCCTTATGCCCTATATGAGAGCAACGGATGCAATTAGGACAGTGTACATTGACTAAGTCTACAATTTGAGAAGCAAATTGTGCTCATTTGGAATAAGGAAGAAGCAACTGAAATTTGGCTTCATAGTTTGAGTTTTGGCGTACTCAGGCAGCAGCTTCCCATTAAGGGTCACACACTGGCTGCAGAAAAGCTGGGCATGCTGTATCTGGTCCAATCTGCTGCAAGTGTTATGCGCTGTTCCTACCCGGCAGCTTCATGCACCGGAGAAATAACTGTTTTAAGGAGTCACTACAGGAGAGGAGGCTGCAGGCCTGAACCCAAACAGCAGCTAAGTAAGGAACACAGCTAGGAGCTGATAAAGCAGGTGAGAACTGTTAAAAGGACCCATACAAACCAACTTCAGGCCCCTGACATCAGATAGCTTGGTGAACCCTTCACTGGGCCCTTATTGCTTTCCTCCAACCTCACTTCTGCTGCATAAGGTCCATTTATGCCTCTGTAAGCTGCCCTCCTGAAACAAATAGAGCTTTGTTTCCATTAAATACTGACTCAATCAGCTGCCTTCACTCATATAAGGATTTTTACTAAGGGCTTTTTATGGGAGACCTACATGACATGTAAGATTTCCTAAGATATTCAAATTTTAGTCATTCAGCAGCAGAACTGCATGTTTTTAACAAGTCTACTTCATATAGAAAAAGCAGGAATTGTGTGCAAAGCTCTCAGAAAAAGAGAGAAATGCTCACAAACTTAAGGACGACACAGAAGTCAAATACAAAACTGTGTAGGTAAACATGGTATTCAAAGCCAATACAACAGTAAATCAAACAGGGAAAAGGGGCAGAGGTGGACTTAGCTCCTTCCCAGCATTTCAGATATCTCCTACTACTGCTGTATCAGAACTACCTCGGGTAATAAAGCAGAGATTAAGGATTTCCCTAACACTCTAAGCAAAGCCATAGCAAAAAGATAGCCCGACAGACAGTGAACCCAGCCAAGGGGATTTCTAAAGGAAGGAATGAATACAACCCTAGAAACATCAATTTCTTTTTCATCACCTTAAGTGAACAGAGTGACACTGCAGGAGATACCTTCAAGCCATCAATGTCTCAAAACCTTTAGGGTGTCCAAATCTGGCCTTATATTTCACTGAAAACTGAAGATCTGCCCTGATTTACATGGATATGTGGGAGAAGGTAATCAACTAAACATGTTTAAACAGCAGTTTGTCAACAGGAATAACCCGGATGCAGCTCCTATACCAGCCCACTGTCAGAGGTGGAATTGATTGGGCTGGAACACTGCACTAGTACATCAAAGACTGGAGAATGCTGCTCAGGTCTGCCAGGGAAGAGAGATCTCTGGTGAGTCACTGAAGTATCCTAGATTGACAACTGTGCCCCTTCCAAACAGTAAACCAGCTGGAAAGGCACAAGTAAGGTCAAGAAAGCCCAAAAGAAGCAAATGAGGCGAGGAAGCAAGCAATGGACAGAGAAGTTAAGTGCACTGAAACGGAAGAGTGAGAGCAACCGAGACAGACTGTGGCAAGTAAAAAATGAACTGGGCTGGGGGTTGGAACTGGATGAGTTTTAAGGTCCCTTCCAACCCAAACCATTCAATGATTCTATGAAGTGAGAAAAACAATCTGTAAAAGCCAAACAGTATTGCTTGAATCTTGAGGGAAAAGAAATAACAGCCAAAAGTAAGCTTGAGGAGCAATCAGGTTGGTAAAGCAAGGACCTCCTGAAGAGTGAGTTCACTACTGAAATACTGGGTACTGCTCTTACAAAATGAATAGCTTATCATTTTCTATGGAAAACATTTTCAAGGGCTGAGACTTCTATGTTACAACTTGAGCCCAAAGAAAGGATGATAGCTGTCCCTGCGTTACACTTACACCGTTAAACATATCTCATGCCTTTCAATCCTCACTTGCTCAGTATATAGAAACAGATTCACTGCCCTAGCAGAGGGTCAAATACACAAATGCAAAAGTCACACTATCAAAAGCAATATCAGTTCAATCACATATATAATAGTCTCCCCCAAATTAGATTTTCACAGTCCTATTTAACAAGACAAAGATTCAATAGAGAGAGTTCATCTCTTCCGTTCTCAAATTACATAGAAGCGCACAGTACCACTGATGCCACTAATGAGATGATTAAATACCATTCTAGGTGATACGCTTTCAATGTACAATAATTATTTTTGACAGGCAATATATTTGCTCAAGCTCATTTGAAATCACAATATCAGACTTTTTTTAATTAAATCAAATTCCTTCTTCTGATTTCGCATGAGAAGAGCAACGAGTGGAAGACACAGTGCCAGGGAGAGATCGCCCAAGTGCCATAATGCATGTACTTCTTCACAAAGGACCCCTCGCACTCCCTGGATGGAATATAAATGTTCAGAGAATAGCAAAGTCTTTCTTCTTTTAAAACAGGTCAGCTGAGGAATCATTGAGCACAGTGAAAACTTCCACTGTCAAAACACAAGTTCATTTGCCATGGTCTGATGAAGGACATTTCCAACTCTTCAGGGGGAGGATAGCAAACAAAGCAAAGGCTCTGTCTTTCAATAAATGAGGGTACAACCCATTACCTGACAAAGTACTGCTGTCTTTCTGTCCAGTACTTAAGGGAAAGTAATGATATCTTGTATTCTACAACAAAACATTCTGAGGGCTGGAAATAAGTTAACGAAGGGAATATTTTAGAAACCATCTGAAACTTCCTCCAGGGCTGAGCAGCCCAGCACAATGCCAGAGAGCTGAGAAGGTTGTAAAGGAAGGATTTTTACTGGGTTCTGTACCTACCTCTGTCATATCCAGCCATGGCAGTACCAAACTAGAACACCATGGAGGGCTGTCTGCTGCTGGGGGTATTATAGAGACTGTGGAGAAGAGATGCCTTTTCTGTTTTCATGGAGCGAGTTTGGTCCATTCAGCCCTTACTGCAGTGTCTACCTCAGTGTGAAGCTGAAAGAATGGCTGTTATTTCTCTCTCCTCACTTATGTGACTCTCCATGGCATCAAATTCTGCAGCCAGAAGATCTGATAGAATATCCTCTTGTAAAGCGGCTGTTTTGTGCTTCAAGAAGCCGTGCTTACCACACCGTATAGCACAGCTTCCTTGGCTCAGCAATGACACGGAATTACACAGAATTAGGTACAGCACAATTAAAATGGATCAAAATGCTTTAGTTAACATTGGAAATTTAAAGCCTGAAGTATAAGCACCAGAACAGCTCTTTCCTCTCTTGCCCAGATACACCCTCTCATGTGCTCTAACTGCTTGAGTCTGACCTTCTGTACACGCATAAGCTTATTGAGGTGAGCAGCTTTATAACATCAGGGAGAGTGAAGTTTTGGAAGGAGCAGTCCTGGGAAGTGAAGCAACCACCGTTCTGACTAGACAGAATTATTATTCCCTTTGGGGAAAGAACAGTCTCAGAATTGAATATAAAATTTTCAATGCTCTACAGACTTCAAACTTATTGCACAGGATTTCATCACGACAGCACAGCTGATACAGGATAATGCAGACTTCTTTGATCTATCCTATAGAAAGAACCTTAAAACACATTTTCAATTTACTGGTCTAGTGCCTACCATTACGTTCCAACAGACTTTCAGCGTAAGAGGAAGGCGAATCTCATACTCTCTGTAAATTGTTTTTCCACAGGAAGAGTTGACAAGGTGGCATCGTTTTGTTCTCTTTAGGAAAGGAGGTGATGCAGCCAAAGCCATTATAAATTCCCTTCAGTGGCTCAAAGCACTCTAGTGACAATTTGAGTCCATTCTTTGCCATCACATAAATGCCAAGCCTGAGACAAGTCCCATGTCACCACCACAGCATGAGCCCAGATGGGGGAACACTAGCAGAGCCTTAGGATGTACTAGCACTTTTATTCTAATACAGTCCTAAACACAAGTTTCATGTCTCTTACTCACGATACAAAGACCCCATAGCAATTTTGTAGTACCAGTTACGGAGGTGAGCAAAGAAGAAAGAGAGAAAACTGCATGTAGGGGAAAGAAAGAAGGAAAGGCTTCTCCAAGCATTAGCCAGGAACTCACCTTGGTGAGCAGCAGTACACGTTTCTGCAGCCGCCTGACCAGGGCTTCATGCTGCTCACGTTTCTTCTTCTCCTCCAAGAGCTGGCTCTGAATCCGTATTATGTCCTCCTGTAGCTGCACCCGGGCCTTCTCTAGTATTCGGGCACTAAGAAAGATAATGCAGACATGTGAGATCTTCAGCACTCCCTCTGAGGCAGACAAATGAGATAAACCTGAGAGGAGAAACATCACCATGATACCAGGACACTGGGGCTGGTGCCATTTCATCTTACGGCTGCACCACTGGAAACTGAGTAGCTGCAGTCTCATTATCAGCTGCTCAGAAAAAGATAGGAGAGAAGAACCATCCCAGTGACAGCCTTCTTGTTCAGCACAAGACAATTACTGGAACCTCACATATACAAAGCATTTAATTCCACATCTATTTCAAAATCAACCCATTTGCCTTTGAGAAGATGCCACGTTTCCAACAAAGAAGGCAGTCTTGGGTCCTACTGCATCTTTTAATCTTTTTCTAACAAAGTAGAAGTAAAACTGAGGTTTAATATGATCTGCTTTGACAGACAGATAATACTCCGCAAGTAATTATAGCCACCACCTGCACACTGCGCTTGCCAGCAACCTAGATTGGAAGAGAAATGTCTTCTGAGGCCTGGTGATTAGCAATTCTTTTGCAATGTGGACAGGACTCAACTAAGGCAGAAGAGCTTGGTCCCTCCTCTTCCCAGCCCTCTGTGCAGCATGATGTGGTGATGCACAACTATCCATGTATTCCTGGAGATGTTCTTCATGTGTGCCCTTCAGACACTCAGTCTGCTGCTGGGACAGTCATGGAGCTGTTCCAAGGCATGCACCAAGCAGCTCCTCATAGATAAAAGATGCTGGCAAAGTACTTGATCAATACCAAAGTAAGAGTGAAATCATTCTAGGGATTGTCAAGAGTTGGTTCCTAAGTTAAGCACGACAAGCTTAACCAAGCCTGTGCTACCTTTAAGTATTTAAAGAGGGAGCATGACATGAAGAAAAGCACTGCACACGAGTGAAAAACCCTCAAGCAAGCGAGAAAGATCAAAAGCAACATCTCTACCTTACTCAGTAACAGAAGATCTTTGTTGCTCTGATGCTAAAAACAAGACTGGAAAACTGCTGAGTGCTTCAGAGGGGTATTCTTTTCATTACAATTAAAAGAAAATAAGTACAAATGCTTTTACATAAACTAGCACTATTGTGAGGTACTGTGGAGAGAGATCCAAAAGGGAACTCTGCTTTAAAAGTCACCCTCAGCATAAATCAAGTACGTCCTGCACTGCCAGGTCACCAAATCACACTTCTTGGGAAATTAATGTAGGAATTCATACCTCAAAACACTCAGCCCTTGAAGAAAAATATGCATCCTAAAACACTGGATGAATTAGGAGCCTGTTTAAAGCTCCAGTTCAATTTGGAACCATTCACAGGCCAATTTAGTAATCAGGGACTATGAAATGGTCTCTTCGTTGTTGCATTCAGGTGGGAAAGTTCATCAAGAGGGCTTCGAATCTGCATCTGAAAATGGATAATTTCATTACCAGGGCACCATTACTTCCTTGGCTCTGTTTTAATTAATCAGTTAAAAAGGGAACCTGTGCTCAAGTGTAGTATCTATGGTGATGGAACATGAAGTGGCACCAGACTTGCACTGGATGTTCCCTTCCCCATCCTACCCTCAGCAAGTATCTCAAGTTTAGTCTCAGGGATACTTACTAGAAACACTTGCCTTTTTCCTAGTGAACAATGCAAGAATTCCACAGGACAAAGCAGAGAATCAATTCTTATTAGATTCCACTAAATAAATCCATATTAAAAACTCTCCTAGAAGCCAACACCCAAAAAATGACCAAGAGCAGGCTGAGCCCTGGCATCTCTGAAATAAGGGACAAAATTCAGCGGTACAACCAAGATGTCAAATGTCACAAGCACATATGTGTCACTCAAGAAGTGACCACTTGCAGTGTACAAACCACACATCATTCAGAAGTTGCAGCTGCTAAATTGCTTGCTCTGCAGCCCATCCTTCTGCATAGCAAACTCTAACCCATGCTCACACCTTGATCCTTCAGTTCACAACACAGCATCCTACACCTTAAACACCCCTCCAGGGGCAATTTAGGCTGACAGTAATCTAGAGTTCATGGACACAATTTGGGCAACACCTTAATATGTAACAGGAAGATTCATCGCACTGTGCCTCTCAAAATCTTAGCCTTAAAACACTTACCCTCCTTTCCACGGGGCTTGTATTAAGCCAGACTTTGCTAAGCTTGTACTAAGACAGTGCTCATGGCTACGTGCCAGCCTATCAAGTTTGCAGCAGGTCAACCTCCAACGCAGGGCAGAAGGGGCGGCTAAGAGCAGGTAACCTCAGCTACTATGTTAACATTCATTAGGGTTTGCTCGCCCTTTTCTATGCACAGGGTAAATACAAGTACAAAAACCTCATCAACTATGTTATAACAAATTAAATCCCACTACAGAAATCCTACTGCAAACATTATTTGCTCTATCAAATAAGCTTAGTCCTGATTAGAGTCAGAACAGAAGAAGAAGAAATGCAAACATAAGATTAAGTACTACAAAATAGCAGACTCTCATTTGATTATTGCAAAACATTTTGATAGGACAATAGAGAAATCTTTTTTCCCTAATCTCCCAATATTGTGCCCTATTTCTATAAATGCTGATGGATGATGACTGAGTTGACATTCATAAAGAAAAATGAGATAGGTGTTAGGTTCCATCTTGAAATAATGAAAAATACTCAGATACACACCTCTGAAACCAGTTTGGGAAATGACTATTTTAAAACATGAGAAAAGTTGAGCAAAGACAGACAAATGGGCAATTTCCTCAGCCATTGCATGGCGTTTGGAAAGAGCACCACCACCTGTAGATATTTCAGCCTCAGGTCAAATGTGATGTTAACGTACATAAACTTTAAATGCCAGAGATGTCTATGAAAGCAGAGACAATACTCAAACCCTCTGAACTGACTCTGTTACCACAGGTTCCCTTGCTACAGGAAGCTTGAAATTCAACTTCCTTACGACTCCCCACACCATGCCAAAGCACATTATTGAGATCCTTTCTTTCTCTCTTAGGAGAGATTGGTAATTCTTCCAGAAACTGCACCAAATACCACATACACTGAGTACGTAAGAAAAAACCCAAACAGAAAGTTATATTCCTTATTAACATAAACCAGAATGCGAAAGCAGGTGCCCAGAAGCAAACGCCGTTCAGGTTAGACGGGGGCCCTCTTCTTCCCCAGTGATGACACCTATGGCTTTTCCAGAGTAATTGCTCACTCCAAACAAGTGTTCAATAAAAACGGAACAGGCCCAAAGCTCTCCATCCACCATAAGCTCAGAGAAGTGGCACTTTTTAAATCGTTGCAAGTTCAAAGTAAACCTTTTAAACCTTAAAGAGAAAAAGTCATTTCTGTTTATCAGCCTATTAATGTTCCTCGTTCCCCATCCCTGAGAATGAGATGCCAACATCTTTCTGTTCTGAGCCGCTGAGACTCTTCACACTTTTCCTTTCTGTAATCCACTTTAATGTAATCTTAATGATAAAACTTCATTTTCCAGAATGTTCTTTGAAATGCTGAGAACAATGACTGCAGAGAGAGAATACTGAAACCATGAGATATATTTTAATAATCTCCTTCAGAAATTACAAAAGCAGCTGATAGGGTTTGGGGTTTTTTCCCCCCAGTGATCCATAAAACATTATTTTAATCATTCCATCCTTTCAACAGTCAAGTTACCACCTCAGAGAGACTAAAAAATAACAGGGGAAGCAAACAGGATGCCAGAACCAGTCTGTGTATCAACCTGAGACAAAAACGAGAGGTCCACAGCAGCACAGAGACAATTAGAAGAACAAGACTGACTGGGTAATGCTGCAACTCAGGAGAAGATGAGACACTTGCACACACCAGGGGCAACTGTCAGAAACAAGGATCACATCAAAGAGAAAGCACTGGAATCCAGAGAGCGTGGATAGGAAGAACGTTGAAGTTGTAGAGAGGGAAAACACAATGACAGTGTTATTACACAGACATAACAGGAAAGAGAGACGCGCTGGAGCTATCAACATCTTCATGACAGAGTCCAAAATAAAAAGGTTAGCACACAAGCTAATGAGGCAAAAAGAAGCAAAGGAAACTGTTTTGTAGCAAGATATTTGGATGAAGAAAAGCAATCCCATTCCTGAGGCTTGACAACTTGCAGCCTTCTCAACATACCGTCACATTTATAGACAGTACACACACAGACACAAACCACACTGGAGAATAAACATGTTGTTTTGTATTCTGGTTCTTCTCCTCCAGGATTTATAAGCCAACAGGAAGGTGTAAGTAGCAACAGGGCAACTCCAGCACGGCTTCATATTGTCCAGTGGGCAGCAGCAGAATATCCTTGCCCGTGCCCTCTCCCAGGGCTCCTTCCAGCCTCCAGTTCCTGGCACAGAATTCTTCCCCTTACAAGCCTCTGCCTAAGCAGCCTCGACAGGAGCCACCATGGTCTGGGATGGGAATCAAAAAGGAAAAGCAGAAGGGAGAAGATGACAAAAAATGATCTGCCTTACAAAGGGACAGGACACAGCAAAAAAAAGGTGGAGCCTGGCAAAACAGAAAAATTTCCATCTTTTCTTAAAAAGGACCAAAAAAAATGGATCCATTCTAAAGTGCTGCTGAAAAGACTGACGGGAGCTCTGAGGACACTGCTGCAGAACAGAGCTGCCTGAAGTCATACATTTAAGGCAGGTAAACTAGAAAAACAAGCATCAGGAAGGAGGAGATTATTTAAGTGCTATGAGCATTTCAGCTCCAAAGTCAAAGGTCTGGGTGCTAACTTTTATTAAAATGAGATTGTCTGGTATCTTACTCTGCCTCCCTTCTTCACACAGAGAGAAGGCTCCAGGCTTGGAGCAACCACCCAACACCTAAAGGGGGCATACAAGAAATCTGAAGATGGGTTTTTTCACAAGGGTCTGTAGGGACAGGACAAGGGGAATGGCTTTAAACTGACACAGGGGAGATTGAGATGAGACATTAGGCACAAGTACTTCCCTGTGAGGATGGTGCAGCACTGGCACAGGGTACCCAGAGAAGCTGTGGCTGCCCCTTCCCTGACAGTGTTCAAGGCCAGCGTGGATGGGGCTTGGAGCAACCTGCTCTAGTGGAAGGTGTCCCGTGGCAGGAGGTTGGAACCGGATGAGCTTTAAGGTCCCTTCCAACCCAAACCAAGCTGGGATTCTGTTCTATGAAATGTGAAGACGCTGAAGCAGCAGCATCCTTCCCTGCTCTCAAGCACTGCACTGCTACTGCAAGGGCACAAGTGGGAACTGCAGAAGCCAACTTTGCCATGTTATCTGCTATTTGCCTATTACAGTCAAAAGAAGCAACAACACAAAATATCAACATATTTAGTGAAAGCTATCACATGAGATATCTTTTATTTAAAGCTTTAACTGTGCCCCAAAGAGAGCCATATAAAATACTGCTACAGAATATACTACGCACAACAGTCCACAGGGAGTTGGTAGGAAAACAAGCTTTCTCCTTGCTATTTATTCCTCCCAAGTCTTTAGCAAACATCTGCAAACTTTCTCCTGTTTCACAGTTTGTATTTTCTCAAAGACCTTTCACAGAACTCACCATCATCAGGCTTCCATACATCACCAGCCATTCAAAAGCAAGCAGTTCACACATCACGTTGCTGCTCTGCATACAGGGAAGACTCGGATCGTAGCAAATTTGTAAGGATGAAACAACATAAAGAGAACTATTTTGCTAGTGTGGACAGATGAAATGGGTAAGCAGCAGACAGATGTTTGGAGCTTTACTGGTACGCTGACAATATGTTTTATCGTTCAGACAGTATTTAATTTTACTCCCTAACCAGCAGCATAAATATGAAGCTAAGAAACGCAGATCCTTCAAAGCAAACAGTTACAGAAGAGAAATAACACAAATGCCATGTCCCAGGCCTGGTACAAGCAGTAATTGACTGGCAGGAGTTAGGATTTACTAAAAGAAATTCACATCAGGCACCCCCTGCGTCTGTTCATTATAGGGGTCAACTCAGCTGCTGCAACACGTGTGGCTTTGCTGACCACAACACCCCACAGGAACGCTGCCAAAGCGCAAGGGCCAGTGGGGCTCTACCTGAACAGAGACTTAATCAGCCACTCGATGCAAGATTTACTGTCATGCTAATAAACATGCTTTCCACATGCACCATCCAGATGAGAACGAAAGCAACACTGCACTAAATGAATCTTCTGTGGTTTGTTTTGGTTTTAATGTGAAACATGAAGTTCGCCAAATACATCCATCACTGAATGCTGGAATGCAAAATATTCTGAGGGAGAGAGAACCACAGGCATAGCAGCAGCAGGTCAAGGGAGGGGATTCTCCCCCTCTACTCTGCCCTCATGAGACCTCCCTCCCTTCAGTCCTGAATCCAATTCTGGGGAAACAACACAAGAGGGACGTGGAGCTGCTGGAGTGAGTCCAGAGCAGGGTCACAAAGATGCTGCGAGGGCTGGAGCAGCTCTGCTCTGGAGCCAGGCTGAGAGAGCTGGGCTGGTTCAGCCTGGGGAAGAGAAGGCTCCAGGGACACCTTAGAGCAGCCACCCAATATCTAAAGGGGCTACAAGAAACCTGGAGAGGGGCTTTTTACAAGGGGCTGTAGGGACAGGACAAGGGGAATGGCTTTAACTTGTCAGAGGAGAGACTGAGATGAGCTCTTAGGCATAAGTTCTTCCCTGTGAGGGTGCTGAGGCGCTGGCACAGGGTGCCCAGAGAAGCTGTGGCTGCCCCATCCCTGGCAGTGTTCAAGGCCAGGTTGGATGGGGCTTGAAGCAACCTGCTCTAGTGGAAGGTGTCTCTGCCCATGGCAGGGGCTGGAACTGGATGAGCTTTAAGGTCCCTTCCAACCCAAACCAGGCTGGGATTCTAGAAATGTCCTTTTTCTAAGACTCCAGACCTGATCTGTCCATAAGCCCAAAGCTTCTATTAAAGGCATTTATTTGGTGAATAATACCTTTACTGATACTTAAAGACCACTAAAGCCACATTGCTTGCATTCTTACCAACTTGACAATGCTGCTCCCTCCAGTAAACCTGGGTACAGGAGAAATTAAGCTGATAGTCAAATACACAAAGTATTTTATAATAACTTATGTAGACAAATCCATTAAGGGTCTTTGGTATGTCCAAATGCTCATGGCTCTTGTTCTGAATCAATAACAAGGCAGCCACGCTTGCAACCTGAGCAAACTGATTCGCTCTGCAGCGCTTGGTAGTGAAACAAATACTAAATGTTGTTAATAAACGCAAGTAATTAAAAAGCAGGAGTTAAAACCAACAGTCCTCTATCACCACAGCCTATAGCCTGCACAGCATGCCTCATCTATCCCTGTGTCATAATTTTGTATGTGGCATTTGGCAATTATGGAGGGCTGCCTATTTTTAAAGAGCATTCACTGATAAGGATTTTCCACACCCACTCTGAGATAAGAATAATCCCCTTGTACGAGTTAAAAGTGTCTTTCCAGCACTGCAGAGAACAGGATGCACCCTACAGCAATGCCTCCTGACCAGAGATGAGTACACCAAACTGAGTCAAGATGTTGACTAATGTTCAAAATGATTACAAGGAGGTAGGAACAGAGTATCTCCATTCCAATTATTTCCTTAAGACAGCCACGCTCCTTTGGTCCCCTAGTTTGTGATCTCCTCACACCATGGGCTGGTGAGGAAGGGCACATCAGTAAGGAAACATACGGAGCTTCAGCACCAAGAGACGGCAAATGGCTGCTCCCTTCCCCACCACCCCCTCGCTAGCTTTGAGCATTCAATGCTATGAGAGAGAGCAAAATACTGGGGAAAGGAACTGTCACAGGGGGAGGAAAACAAACCAAACCCAACGAAAAGCCCCCAAAACACAACCCCACCCAAGGAAGAATTCCAAAAGGAAACCTTTATTTCCTCCAGCCAGGATCCAAGCACCTCCCCGCAGCTGGCTTTATTTACAGCATCTCATTCAAATTCCAAATGCTTCAAAGTGTTATTACACTTTTTTCTTCTTTGAAAACAAAAATGACAACAACTGAAACAAAACTGGGATCGAGAAAACCCAAAGACTGAAATAATTACTAATCAAAGCAGAGGCCTGTCCATGGGATGGTGAAGTCACTGGCCAGCTCTACCCAGTAATTTCTCTTCGTGTCAGCTCTGATGAGTTTCAGATTTCTAACATTTCATCAATTTGAATCACTAAATTCTATTTGCATTCACACATAAACAGAGAGGGAATAATAAATACTCTCATCTGACCTTGAAGTGCGAGACAGAAAATTGCCCTCGATGATTTCATTCCAATCTGAACCATAATGAATAATGCAGTTGGCCCCATCAGTTACCAATCTATAATCACACTTGTAGGCTGGATGAACGCATGGATGTGCTTAAGTATGAGGAAGAAAGTCAAAACTTCTCATTCTTTTTGTCCTGGTCTTTTTCTGCTTCTCCTTCACTTTATAGAGATTAAGCCTCTACCTCCATCCTTCCCCACTCATCCCCAAAATCACGTCAAGGGTTTCAATTTGTTGCACGGTCAGAAGTGGGAAGCGAGGTGAAGGCATTACTTAGTTTTCTTAATCCAAACCATTATTATATGCATTGTAAAGAATCCCCTGTAAATGCTCTAAATTTGGTAGGTATTCTCCCTCCCAGCAAGGTGTCAGGGCACAGGCCAACTCTCCAGCAGTGGAGCGAAGCACAGCAACACAGCACAGGCAACCAGTGACACGAACATCACAAGTAACTAAGAATATTTCCAATTTGAGTTATACATTCAAACCAACACTTCTGATGAGAGAGGAGTCATCTGGGAATAGGCAGTGTGAGAGCTGAGGAACTGTAAAGGATAAACGGCTGATAAAGAGGAGTGAAAAAGGGAAAATCTGCTTGAGATGGGGAAAGAAATGAGCAGGAGAATGGTTGTGCTGAACCATCTTGTCAGCAAACAGATCCGCTGAAATCCCAGGCTTTTGACAGTTAGGGAATAGTTTATCTGAACAAAATAAAGAGGGTCAAAGTGTTTAGATGAGGAAAACAAAACATTAAACCCTCCACTGCAATACAGCAAGTGAGCCCTCACAGACTCCTGACACATTACAGCTTCGGGAAGGTTCTGTGGATCTGCTCCAAATTACCTTTTCCAACAAGAGCTCATTTCCAGTGCGCATTAACTGTACTCCACAGTGAAATGAGTACTGAGATGAGTGTTGTATAGAACTGTTCAGTCACATTCATTTTTTTAATGTCTGAATCCAAGACTACCTGAATGAACAACTGCCTAAATATTTCCTGCAGAACAATTCAGTGATGGACACCCCCCCATAATTCTCACTAAAACTCAAAGCTATGGCTCAGCATTTCAGTGTCAGGCTTTTGTGTGTGAAAACGCCTCCAGGTTATGTGATGAAAACCTGGCTAGGTTTACACTGGAGGCTCAGAAGGGAATTTGTAACAGATACTTGTTGACAAGAAATAAACCCAAATAATTTAGTTCTACCCCCTAGCATGGACCCATGGGACATGGGCACAGATGGAAGTAAAGGAGTAGCTGAAAAGTCACGTAGCTATCTATGCAAGCACTCCAGACTGCTGCTCTTGGCTTTTCTTTCTCAAAAACACCAGTTTCACCTCATTTCATATCTGCCTCCCACCTGCTTTGACTCCACTTACACCAAAGCAGTCTACCATGATCCAAGCCATATTAAGTACAGCACTGTAACAGACCTGCTAATCATTACACCCAAAATATGGATGCATATTTAGACTCCAAAGGTCTTTAAAATCCCATGACCAAATAACATAACCTGTAACCAAGTGCCACAGTGCCTTTATGCATAAACAATACAACATGGCAATGTGTTATCTTTTCTCCCATGCTCTAATAGCAAATCAGGATTCGCTGTTTTCTGCAGGATCTCTGCCTCATTAGCTGCAGAATTTGGAAGAGCAACGAAGCACAGAAACTGCTTAAAGAGAATGGTCTCACATTGAGGTAACTGAAAGTCTCCCAAATAAAACCTGGTTCCAATTCTTGCCCATGCCAAAGCTCCTGGCTGATAGCAAGAACTTTTCAAAGGTAGTCCTTGGGGCTTAGTCATTTGGCAGTCCTTCAGCTGAGCTCAGGTCTTGGGCACTGACACTACTGCTTGGTAATGAAATCAACAGCAGCTGCTCAGAACATATGAAGCTTTGGGTAACGCGAAGTGTTCTGAAAGAACAAGTTCTAAATATTCCAGAACGGCATCCCCAATACAAGGCTACGCTTTCTCCTTGGTTTGCATCTGGTATAAAGGACTAGCATAAGAATTGCTATTTTTTTCTGTAGAAAACATGAATAGCTGCTCATTAAGTCAACATAATGCACTATCTCAGCCAAGTGAAACGGGAATCCTGCATGGCGTAGGAAACCAGACTAAGGATGCGTCGGTTGACTTGAATCCTGGCATTTCCTACCCGCTGAGAACTTCACCTAGCAAACCAGGTGTAGCCTTCCAGGTACCTATTTTCCATATGGGGCAAATATTACTTTAAAACTGAAAAAACCCCATAAAAACAAGAACATATATCTAAGAACAAGAATGAGGAAAAACAACAGAGTTAGCTGAAACTGCCCCAAAACATCCCACGTGGGGTAAGCTCCATCCCAGTTAAATTACTTTTCATTCTTGTATACATCCACATAGAGAAAAGCTGATCTCCAGCCATCTGGTGTCAGACAATGAGACTAAAGAGACTGGATCTTTTCAAGCTATACCATCACACCATGAATACCTGCCATTCCTTTTGCAGTGGCTCTGCACTCCCATTCTCCATAAGCACAAGAGAGATTGTACAACCGCTTGCTCTCACTCTGTTCAGCAGACATATTTGGGCAGCTGAGTAGAGGCAAAGTGCTTACTCAGGCTGTTTCCCAGCAGTGATTTGCCCTCCAGGAAAAGGATATGCCCAGATCAGACTTACCAATGAAATCCTGCTAACCTTATTCCTAAAACATACTGCGGATGTTTGTTTTCCTTGTTATCTCCCTGAAATCCACTGGACTGTTGACACTGTTAGGACTTACCTGCAGGGCACAGAGACCTACTCTGCTCTAATTTCTATCCCCCAAATTAGCTCAAAGAATCCTTAAACCAACATAAGGTAGGAGGAATAAAGCTGTCACTGCGGAAGGAGAACTGCCAGAACAACCACGTTTATAGCCCAGTTACATCAATTTTCCTGCATCAATATTTTTAAATGCTTAATAAAACAATATTACATGCTATGCAATCTTTTTGTAATGAATACTTTATATAGAAACCAGTCAGGCAGACATAGAATCATAGAATAGTTAGGGTTGGAAAGGACCTTAAGATCATCTAGTTCCAACCCCCCTGCCAGGGGCAGGGACACCTCACACTAAACCATGCCACCCAAGGCTATGTCCTACCCAGCTTTGAACACCGCCAGGGATGGAGCATTCACAACTTCCCTGGGCAACCCATTCCAGTGCCTCACCACCCTTACAGTAAAGAATTTCTTCCTCATATCCAATCTAAACTTCCCCTGTTGAAGTTTGAACCCATTACCCCTTGTCCTATCACTACAGTCCCTCATGAAGAGCCCCTCCCCAGCATCCCTATAGGCCCCCTTCAGATACTGGAAGGATGCTCTGAGGTCTCCACGCAGCCTTCTCTTCTCCAGGCTGAACAGCCCCAACTTTCTCATCCTATCTTCATACAGGCGGTGCTCCAGTCCCCTGATCATCCTCGTGGCCCTCCTCTGGACTTGTTCCAACAGTTCCATGTCCTTTTTATGTTGAGGACACCAGAACTGCACACAATACTCCAAGTGAGGTCTCAGGAGAGCAGAGCAGAGGGGCAGGATCATCTCCCTCAACCTGCTGGTCACGCTCCTTTTGATGCAGCCCAGGATACGGTTGGCTTTCTGGGCTGCGAGCGCACACTGCCGCCTCATGTTCATTTTTTCATCGACATGGCAACAGCCTTTTTGCAGCACTTTCAGGTTCCAAAATCACGAAATGAGTAGAGGGTCAGCTGCTTTATTTTAGGGTGAAGTTGTGTTAGGGAAATGAATTTAAAAGACATGGCAACCAAATCATTTTGTTTCTGCACTACTCATAAAAACAGCTTTGTTCAATGTAATTTGGTTTCAGCCAGTTGGTATCACAAATCACACATCAAAAAGCTCCATCTGCCAACATTGAAATGTTAGAGGGAAGGGACAGCAGTCCAGCCTGGATTCAACAGGCACAGTGTGAAGAGTTCCTGCAGCACCATAAATCATCACTGTTGCAGTTAAATCCCAGCCAGCAACTAAGTCCCACAGAGCCACTTGCCCACACTCCCCCAGTGGCATGGGGAGAGAATTAGAAGGTAAAAGTGAGAAAACTCATGGCTGAGATAAAAACACTGTAATAATAATAATGATATTAATAATTGATAACAATAATAAACATAATGAAAATGACAAAAAGAGGGAGATATAAAACTCAAGAAAAATAAGTGATGCAAATGAAAACCAGTTGCTCACCACCAACCGACCAAAGCCCAGCCTGTTCCCAACCACTGGCCCCACCAGCTTTGCCTCTAGTTTATATGTGGAGCATGAAGCCATACGGTCTGGAATATCCCTTTGGCCAGCTCAGGTCAGCTGTCCCAGCTCTGTCCCTTCCAGCAGGGCAGCATGAGAAGCTGAAAAGTCATTAACTTCTAGTATAAGCACTGCTCCACAACTATTCCTTCAGAATTGCTATGAGACCTTTCTGGACACAGTGGTTGATTCAACTCTTCACCTCTCTCCTTCCTGGGATGTGGAAGCAGCACAGCCAAAACTCACCTTCATGGGGGTCTCTCCATAGCAAAATAAACACTCAATTAGAGAACTACTTTGCGTGCTACCAGTGCTATTTGCAAACAGTGCTTCCAGCAGTGCAAAGCAATACCAAGTGTTGTGTCATTCCCAGGAAGGGATGGCATTTGTCAGACCCTCCAGGCACACCCGGATCGGTTCTGCTTCATCTACTTGCTTCCCAGCTCCCAGCCCATGGTGATTTGGGCACACATTTCTACTACAGCAATCATTCTCCCTCACATTCTGCCTTTTAGTAGACACTTGACCGTACTGTGGCCTCACTTCTCCCCTCCATTTCATGGAGAATAATGAAGACTAGCCCTGATAAATCTTTACCACCCAAACTCTCATGCCACTGCCAACAACTGCTCTGGTTAGTGTTCAGTAACTAGGAATAACCGATGTGATGCAGAAAATCGCATGTTCAACTGCAATATATTCTGCCACAGCAGTCTGAGAGGAACAAAAACAATCATGAATCTACAAAATCATGAGTGGCAGGAGGTGAAGAAGGAGCAATTGTTCTCTGCCTCTTCCAATAGAGGAGCTACGCAAATTAATGGAGGAAAATTAATCATGGGCTATTAAATACAAAAGCTATCACCTTCAGCTCAAGAAATCCTTAAGCTTCAAATGAGGAAAGCGTGAGAAGTATCACTGCATATTTGCTCCTTTATTAGACTTTCCCAAAGCTTCTGGAATGGATTCATGCGTTTAAGCTGATCTTTTATCTGATGGCGAACGTGGGGAATAGCGTTAAAGAAAAGGCTTTGCTTGGTTTTAATGCACACCAACGGACCTCATCTAGCTTCAGTTTTACTCAGGTGCACATTTTTGTTGCATTTTTTTAGGTGACTGTGTTGTTATTTTCTCTCTTCCATCCATGAGTCATATTCAATTCTCAAACTATAAACCAGGGAAAGTTTAGACTGGATTTAAGGAAGAAATTCTTTACTGTGAGAGTGGTGAGGCACTGGAATGGGTTGCCCAGGGAAGTTGTGAATGCTCCATCGCTGGTGGTGTTCAAGGCTGGGTTGGACAGAGCCTTAGGTGGCATGGTTTAGTGGGAGGTGTCCCTGCCCATGGCAGGGGGGTTGGATCTGGATGATCTTAAGGTCCTTTCCAACCCTAACTATTCTATGACTCTATGATTTAGCCCATACCTGTTGTATTTGAACATACTTTAGTTGAGGTTTTCTTGGTGCTTGGAACAGACAGGGCATTTCTGTACAGAACTGCTTCATTCCCTGAGCAGTAAGCTGCATGCCAAGGACCACCACACAACACAGCCCCAATTAGATCTTGACTTTGCTATCACGAAGATGCAGCCCTTGAGGAGGACAGTGAAAAAGGATCATGCCCCAAAGAGGAGATAAAAAGTGGCTGCGGATCACAGGCGGCCCACAAATGCCTGTAAAGGGAAGGATGAGATGCACAATCTGTGCCGTTTGATGGGCATAAAAAGAGGTGACTGGAGCAGCCAATGTTTCAGACCAGAGCAATTGTGCTGATCCTCACCTTGGCAGCCAGGACTCCTCACAGCACCTCCCTTCATGTATTGCTGATAGAATGTGAATAGGAATTAAAAGGACCATGAATCACCTTCTCATGCAAGAATAGATTTGCTTATGATCTTCTCTCTGGTTAGCAGATACACAATATTCATCTTCAGCATCCCAGGGGACAATAACAAGGGCTACCAAGGACAATTGTCAAAGACCCAAATTTTCCAAAGAGCTCTTCTTTTAAATATGTATCTAGGAAAACCAAACACAAACTGCATAAAAACCCAAGGGGCATAAAAAATAACACCATGTGTGATTTTACATCAGGTGGCCACCTGCATATAGAGAAAACCAGAAAACTACTCCTATTTTAAAGCTACTTGGAAATGCAGCCCTTAATACACTATCACCACCATTTCTCACAGTATGATGGGCAGGCAGAGCATTCCTACATTAAGAATTCATAACTGTACCAGCAAAACAAGAAGGTTAAGAACATATAACTGGAAAATGCAGAGATGCTTGGCAAGGCTGATTTATCACTAAAAAAATAGTTTGTGCTGTGGCGAAAAGCAAAGCAAGAAAGATAATGCTGCTGCTGTGATTAGCTCTACAAACTCCTTTCTGAAGGAAAGAAGAAAGTTTCAGGCCGAGAACCTTCAATGCGAGCTTATATGGATCAACAAAACAAATACACAAGGCAAAAAGTTGCCAAAAAACCAACACAGGGGGATGCAGAGCTCACTCTCTGTGGAGCCACCCAACAGCACAATTAGCAGAGCTGGTCCCTCCCGAGCCTACATCTCCCACATTCAATACAGGCACTTTGGCAGCCAATAGATGCTCTATGCTCAGCATGCCCTTCGATTGCCACCTCTCTTCCATTATCATCTCCCCTGCTGCCTCCATTGTACCTGATTAATAAAGCCCATTCTTGCTGTTTATTTCCTTATCGATCCACTGTCTCCTGCATGGGAAAAGGCATCAATGCAGTTAAGAGCAAGCACCTGCTTGGAGACTTCACCCTTCAGCTGCTTTCTGAAAGTGCATTTTATTCTCACTGGATAATAAGATTCTGTGGTTAAAGGAGCTTTCAGATATTGGCATTGTCATAAAATGTTCCCTGTGTCCTACTTCACCAGAGCTGACAAACTCCCTGCTTGCTGTCAGTGGACTAATGAGAAAAGAAGCACTTCTAAAGAGCTTTGGGTACTTTTGCATTGCAAAGTGAAAAGGAGAAAGTGAGATATTTCAATGATGTTCCATTTCGTTCCAAAGCTCCATACAGAGGAAAGAAAAAAGGGAACGTTTCTGCACACTCACTGTATCAACCAAGCAGCTCACTTATTAATCTCTCCTTCCTCCGCATTCACTAGCCTGGGGGCTCGGAAAGTTGACACTTGACTTGAAAAATGCCAACTCTAAGCAGTTTATTTCCTCTTGAACTTTAAGAGCTGACTGAGACAGAAATGACCTTTAAAAAGGCAGGGTTAGTTCTTGTATGAATTGATAGAAGGATTCTTTGCTTACACAGCACAGCTAGGTACTGAGCAAACCTTCTATGCAAACACCCCTTTCTCACCAGAGGCAAGAAGAACACTATGTTCCATCGGCCACAAGACTAGAGAACCTGGGACCTGGTGACCTAGCTTGTCTACATCAAGGAGGGAAGACTATGTTAAAGCCATAAACCAATGAGCTTAAACATACACAAGACAGAGACCACACCAGTGTTCATAACCTCAAGACACCTGATCTTCTACCACAAAGAAGCAGTACAGGCACAACCAAAATCAAGCATACCCACTAACTTGTCCTTAAATCACACCGCCAGTCCAGCAGGCCTGGACTCCTATTCTGGGATATCTAACTGGTGGTTGTGACTTTGCTTCCATCAATCTCTGCTGAAGCTGCTGAAAAAGAAACTAATCACTACATGGCTCATTAATGGTCTTCGATGAAAGGCAGTTTGAAAATGCAAACCAACACACAACAATAACTACTAATAATACTTGCTGCCACACTAGTAGCCAGTAACGTAACTGGGCAGAATATTCTTGTCTGAGGTCCACCACACAATTAATACCACCAGATGGCCATAGAAAAGCCACTGAAGGATTTTGTGGCAGCAGAGGATAACTGAGGAGTTTTGATAAAGGAAATTCACAAAGCAAATATCTGGGATGCTAATGGGTATGAGACTACACCGGAGATAAAGAAGCTTAATTTGCCTATGTGCTAATAATGACACTTAGTTGAATATCATTTGAAGATATGAAGTGCCCTGGTGGCAGGAAGGCCTAAGCCTGCACATTAAAGCAAGATATCCAAACTATACTTCATTTATCCCAGACAGTGCAAAAGTATTCACCTGTTTCTCACTCTGCAAGGAAGGCAGATGTAGACTTCTTGATAAAAACAAGACGTTAATGCAGAGGATGAACAAGCCTTCCACTGCTGGGCAGAAAATCCTGAAAGGAAGGGCTGAAATTCTGCCTTTTATTTCATTTCATTTCATTTCTAGTCTTGATCTTCATCTACCAAGCCATGCTGACTCCTAGCAGTAAGAGCCTGATGGAGTTCAGATATCTCCAGTGAAGTATGAAGTATCTTTGCCATCAGCAGCAATGAAATGTTTCCAATCTACCATCAGCCCACTTAAGCAGAAGCAGACATTTTATAAAGAGAAGCCCACGGCTATTCTGAGCAGAATTTCCTTTCTGTTTTTCTCTGGAAGCAAAGTTCACATCAAGCTCACCAAGGCAGACAGAAGTAGTCAAGCCCTATGTAGCCAAGGTTAACTTATTAATAATGAAGCATTTTTGCCATTATCCCTAATGTTTAGCATCCAGCAATGTGCTCTGAGAAAAATCAGGGAACAGAGAAGAGATGGCGAGCAGTATTTTGCTCCCCAGTGCAACTGGAGGCATAGCAAAGAATCACAGCGCCAGTGGGATACTGAGTGGAAACTGTCACAAGAGAGCCTGGCATCTCACTGCTAGTGGAGACTTAGAAAATACCTAAACCTGCAATGTATGTATATTTATAGGCTGTTGGAGTGAGCCCAGAGGAGGCAATGAAGATACTCAGAGGGACCTCTGCTACGGAAACAGGTGAAGAGAGCTGGGCTTGTTCAACCTGGAGAAGAGAAGGCTCCAGGGACACCTTAGAGCAGCTCCCAGTGCTTAAAGGGGCTGAATCTGAATCTCCAGACAAGGAATCTGAAGAGGGGCTTTTGATAAGGGCAGGTAGTGACAAGTACACGGGGAAATGGCTTTAAACCGAAAGGGCGTAGATTTAGATTAGACATAAGGAAGAAATTCTTCCCTATGAGGGTGCTGAGGCGCTGGCACAGGGTGCCCAGAGAAGCTGTGGCTGCCCCATCCCGGGCAGTGTTCAAGGCCAGGCTGGACAGGGCTTGGAGCAACCTGCTCTAGAGGAAGGTGCCCCTGTCCATGGCAGGGGGTTGGAACTGGATGAGGTTCCAACTTTAAGGTTCCTTCCAACCCAAATCATTCTGTGATCTCTGTGTGTGTGTGTATGGAGACACAAACACGCAGTACTTATGGATATTAAAACAGAACACCTGTACTGTTTTATCCTGCACAGCATTGGAAAAGTAACAATATTAATTTTCTGCATATTTTTAAATACTAACTGATCTCTCTGATGGGGCTTCTCCAACACTTCTAATCCCCAGAGGTCTCAGAGAAACCTGTTCACACCTGCAGTGCATGAGAGAGCCTCCCGCTTTCCGAGTTCCTGTACAATCACTTCTTTTTAACAGTCAATTTAACAGTGTTTAGCCTCCAACTGTTGCTTTCATGCACAGAAAACCACATTTGGGAATCTGACTCTTGTGCATAAACAGGCTTCTTAACATCTGCACGGCAATAGGAGTACAAAAATACAGATTTATATGGTAGGTGTATAACTACCGCAAAACAGATTTGCTCGACTGCAATATACATCAAACAACATTAAAAAGCAGTAAGAAACCACCATCTTATTTACATGAGATGTACTTTGAGACTTCTAACTTTTGCCTGAAGGTTTTAATTAAAGCAATTCATGTCCCAAGGCATTTTTCTTATAGTAAGTTGTCTTCCTCATTCAATTGCTTCAAGAACTCTGCTCTCTGTGCTTTGGCACAATCTAATCACTCCTGTGGGAGCAAATGATAACACGAACATAGATCAGAAAATATCTTTGAAGAAAGAAATCTAAAGCAAGATGAAGATCTAAATGGAAAAGAAGAAACAATTTGGCACCCTTGATTCAAGAGTCTATTAGATCTTTGGAATCACAAGGAAGGAGGGGGGAAAGGCACTGGTCTGAATAATACTGGGAGACTCATGAGTTCAATCACTGCTTGTTGAAGCACTCCTACAATATATGTTCCCAGATCTAACCTTCAGCACTGAACATCTTAAGTCAGGATAGAAATTTTTCTTTCCTACTTATGTTTTTGAAAGAACACGGAAAAAGAAGAAAGATGTGATCAAGAATCCACATTTTGGCAGCTCTTTGTCACCTAATGCAGTCGAGGCCAGGAGAATTTACAAGTCGCATCCAGTTTGGTTACTCCAGGTATTTTAGCAGAAATGAACCCTGTGACTCAGAGTAAAGGGCAGGATTTTCCCCCAGATTTCACACAACAATACAGAAAACAAAGTTTACTGAAGGATAAAGAAATGCCAACAGTCCTAGGCAAGGCATAATAAATAACCTTACTAGTATGTTGCGTAAGCTCACTTAAAGCAGCATAATGCAAAGCTAAGCAAGGCCTCTGCTGAAAATAGGGAACCCATCTTTACCAGGACTCAAATACTGTAATAACACACTGTTGGATCTGAGAGGAAGGAAAAAAGGAAGAAAAACAACACAACAACAACAAACTCACTCAATAAATTGGACAAAGTAGGATGGTTAATAAGGGGAAAGCTTTCGTTAAGGCAATGCTGCTTTGGGATGTGCCATTAAAGTACTGACAGCTGCACCATTCCCAAAGGCTGGAGGCACCAGACTCTTTGATGATGCTTGTTAACAGTGTGTCACTGCGTACTTCCCTCCACTAATGCCTGTGCAGAATCAGTCTGGATAGACTTGTTCATATGAAGTAATGCAAAACTAAATTGTCATGATCAAAACTGTTGCCAATTTTGCACAGAAACCTTCAGCAAACCCTCTTCCCAAATTCAGCATCAGAGTGAGGAAAAACATTAAGAAGTGGTCTGTTTCTAAGGGAATTCAAGCAGAAATATGGTCATTTTACTGCAAATATACCTTTGTAAATTCAGAAGCAGCTTGTAAGAAAACACAGAAGACCTAATTCCAAGAACAGCAATAAACAATGTCACCCTTGACTGCCGGTAGTTACTTGTGGATTGACTACTGCTTGGTGATGCTTTGAAGAGAGCAGATGTACCAGCTGTAAGTGATGTTCCAAACCAAAGAATGTTTGGAAGTACTCCATTATGCGCAAGTGTCAGGTAGGAACAGCCAGGAAGTGCTTCAGAGCCTTTCTAAATTGCTACATAAAGATGAGGTTATATATGAATGGGAACTCGAAGAACAACTGTATACGGCCATCATTCTTGTTAGAAGACTAAAAAAATTGAAATAATTAAAAGCAACCAAGCAAGCAAGAAAACAAACCACAAATAACAAGACACAATGCTAAAGGCACACATAGGATAAAGGATTTTAAGGAGGATGTTCTGTGCATGGACACTGCCTGAGCTGACAGACTGCTACCTGGGAGAGTCTTCTCTTTGATGTTACGGCTGTTCAAAGTTATTCTTAAACTGAACAAGAGCAGTAAATAGCAAACCCCCCGATCTATAAACGTTTCCAAAGCTATTATACTGTACATACCATGCTATAATGGTATATATGCCTAGAAGAGTAAATATTTTCTCATCTCTAGCTAATTTTATGACATTTTGACACCTCAAAATTAGCTTATATTGAGAAGTCTACCTGCAAGCACTTACATCAGTCTAACAGTCACCCAATTTCAGTTGAGCTCATTAATCTATTTAGAGACTACTGATTCCACAGCTCCAACTATTACTCACTGATAGCATCTATATATATATATATATGCATATTTAAACACCTCAGAATGATTTAAAAATCCATAAGCCTGTAATTACTTGTTACAAAATTCATACAGGAGTATTTAAAAAGCCCAATCTAGCTGATTTCATTAGTGCTTTTCTGATATTTCTCTCCATGTAGACAATGATAATCAATTCATTCCAAGGCACTTTGTGTTCTCATTTTCAGGATCTTGCTGTTCCAATATCAGTGTTTCTCTAAAGGCAGAACAGTCTAATGAAACAACAGTTTTCATGGCTTTATAAAAATGTATGGAAACATTTCTATCGATTCTAAGCCATTAAAGGCTCCTTTCTGAAACCCATGTAGATTTACTATTTGTAGCTTACCAATAGTGTTTACAGAAGAAAACCACAGCTTACTAAAGTTCATCCATTTTTTTTAAACTGGATTTGTGAAATAGTCCATTTCACCCATCTGTGGTACAGTACATGGGATGAAATCACTGCACTGGGATTAGAGAGAATTAAGGTATAATCCAACATTTACATTGCACTCAACGTTCAAACCACCATTAACCACAGCACAGTGAATTCCTGCAAAGCGTATGTGGACACATGGATATTTCTAAAGCAGATGAGAAGTCTGTATCTGGTGTTCTTTCTGGGTGTCATGTGTTTAACTCGGGAAAGAATACTGGGAAAGACCTGTTGGAGCAAGTCCAGAGGAGGCCCTGAAGATGCTCCAAGGGCTGGAGCAGCTCTGCTCTGGAGCCAGGCTGAGAGAGCTGGGCTTGTCCAGCATGGAGAAGAGAAGGCTTCTTAAGGGGAGACCTCAGAGCAGCTTCCAGTGCCTAAAGGGGCTACAAGAAAGCTGGAGAGGGGCTTTTAACAAGGGCAGATAGTGACAGGAGAAGGGAGAATGGCTTTAAACTGACAGAGGGGAGATTGAGATGAGACATTAGGAAGAAGTTCTTCCCTCCAAGGGTGGTGAGACACTGGCACAGGTTGCCCAGAGAAGCTGTGGCTGCCCCATCCCTGGCAGTGTTCAAGGCCAGCTTGGATGGGGCTTGGAGCAACCTGCTCTAGTGGAAGGTGTCCCTGCCCATGGCAGGGGGTTAGAACTGGATGAGCTTAAGGTCCTTTCCAACCCAAACCATTCCATGATTCTGTGATTTTATTTCTGCTCCTGGTGGGGGTCTTTTTTAAATGCTTTTTTATCCCCTAAGAAAAGGATTGCTATTTGGTTTGAACAACACATAAAGAAGCTTCCTATGAGGTCCTAAAACTAACTGTTAAGAAAATAATGCTTTTAGCACTTTGCACATTTCTGCTCTGCCAAGTGCTGGTGCAGAGCAAGGAAGCAACACGAGCAGACGTGCTGGCGTTTGCTCCGTGAAAGCACCAAAAAGGCAGAGCACCAGTATGAATATTCAAACTACTTCTAGTATTTATTCCACTTCTTCTGCAAGCTTCTATAAAACACATCATAAGCAATCGTGTTAAATAACATGAAATCCATCTATACAGAGCTAATTGCAATGCCTGTTTTCACTGACATCCCATAACAAGCCTTTCACCAGAAGAGAGCTCTGAAGAGAGACATAAACTAATCCATACAGCCGCCTGAACAGTCTTCACTTGCCTCCATGAGACTCCCCAGTGAATCCTGAAAACCAAGATCAATTTGACAGTAACTAATTGTAGTTATTCTCACCATCTCTCTGAACAAGCGTGAGACAGGAATCCTAATGGCACAAGTCACCGACACCACGTGCAGCAGAGTTCTCAGCTCAGGAGGTAAAATGTGGGTTGCTGAGATGAGCCAAAGTGCCAGACTTAGAGTTTCATTAGGAGAAATTAGTGGTGGTTTGCACAAGATTCAGTGGGCATTGATTTAAAATAAAATAGGAAATATTGAGTGTAATCAACTACAAGGCTGTGCCCGGGAGCTGTGTATCTTTAAAAATCAATCTGAAAATCCAATGCCTCCAAAAACTAAGGTAGAAAAACACCTAATAATTACATTGAATAGTGTAGTAGTAGATCTAAATGTAAATGCAAGGAAAGAGAGACTACAAATAAATATGAGGCTGTAATAGCTGGAAATGTCTTGCCTTTAAGAACACCTTATTTATTTTTAAAGATAGGTTCTAAGTCTCCTGTTTACTCTCCTCTGGGCCACACAAACTGTGACTGTGTTAATATAAAGCTTAGTCTGCTCTTAAAGAACAGCTGAGCAGTTTAGTTTCTATTCTAATCTTCAAGTAAAGGTTATATCTCAAGCATGCTTTCTCCACTATCGTGTGTTGTATACAGGAGCTGTGCTGGGATGGGTTTCTCCCCAACAGTTCACATGAAGGTTCACCCCAAGCTGCTTTGCAGGAGATGCTGACATTTCTCATCCAGCCACATCTCTAAGTATTTCAAATCCATTCAATTCAGAGCTCATACGCTTGGGAGGGTCCCCTGACAACCATGTGCTCTGCGCTGGTTTACACAGCCTGCAGACACAGTTCAGAAACAAGAGTGAAAATTTCCTATTCATTCCCTGTGTTTAGGATAGCAGTGATAATGAACCAGAGAGATGTAAATTAATTTCATAATGGATAATTTTAGTGGAAACATCCAGCTGTCCTGAAACTGGTTTGTGCCTGGAATTGAGACTGGAACCAGGCATCTTCCACTCTCTATTCTGAACATTCCCAGAATGACTTCATTCCCTAACCCCTATGCAGTGGGGAAACCAACCACTTGAGAAAAGCTACTACAAATTGTGTTGGGCAGCTGACCTGTCCAACAAGGGTCGCTGGCTGACCCAGTGTCTTAAGTTAAGCATTTACTCTTAACTTACCAGCACTTACGCTCTTTATTCTCTAATCCAAAGTGTGCGCATATGCGCATGTATGTCCACATAAAGTTTGACATTTATAGATAACAGCACAGCTTAAGCAAGAGGAAACTTAAGTTTAAAATCATCTGCAAGCCTCCAGTAACACTTAAGCATCACCACTCTGCATACAAAGCCCCACTGACAGCATTCATCCTCTGACATTTGTGTGCAAACACCAAAGAAAATAACATAAACATCTTTGCTTTGCTTCCATTCATGATACATTAAGCCTGAAAAGCAAAGAATAGCATCAACAGTATGCTACTTAGGGAAGATGTTTCTGAAACTGCCTCTGAATCACAGCAATTAAAAGAATTAGATGGTGACCTTTTGAGTCTGATCAGTTCTTTGGCTATGGAAAAAATTAGCATGAAAGAGGAAAATGTACTTTGTCTTCTATCTATAGCCCACCATGTTTTTCTGGCCTGGCTAGTGGTTAGGCTCTTACCAACACATTCAGAGTATCTTCAGACTTATCACAGTAGTGACATGGTTCAGTGGTGGATGTGGCAGTCCTGGGGTAACGGTTGGACTTGATGATCTTAAAGGTCTTCTCCAACCTAGCTGATTCTCTGATTCTATATCTTGGCTGTGTTTCACCTCCATGCTTGGTAATTTCTCTCTGAAAACAGACACTGCCCTTCCTGAACAGAAAAGCCAGCAGACTTTGGATCAGATGATTCCAAGCACATTTCTTAGTCTGACACATTTCAAAGCTCTGCAGTTCGCAACTAAGGGCTTTACCGCAGCTGGCCAGAACAGTGCTAAGCCCCTGGATCTCTGTACCAATCCAGGGAACTGAAGAGTTTCTGGGGGAGAAAAAGGTGCTGTGTAAACTGCTGCTCTCCCATGAGCAGCCTGCTTTCAGCTGTCAGGCAGCCATGCAGTTATCACACCAATTGCAGGCAAAACACTCCTGCGGTAGCACGCAAGTGCCAGGACCGAAAGACCAAGATCCATGACCCCCAAACAGTTCTGTCCTGCTGCTTTATCCTCAGAACTTGGTACATTTATCCCCTTTGCTCCTTAAGTTGTTCCCTCAAATTGGTTTTTTTTTATGTACAGGAAAAAATATGAGATTAATACTGAAGGCAAAAGGTCTCCAAAGTTTTGGTCAGTTCCTGCTATGCCATATTTAACCTGTGAGAAATGGTCCATGCCCAATGTTATTACTTGCCAAATGAACAGAGAACCAGGTTTGAAATAAAACCTCACCATACACAGATTCTAGAATTCTCTTTATATGTTTCTCATGGTCAAAGGGAGCAGGCACTGCAGCCCCATTAAAATGAGACAAAAAGCCACTCCACACTGAAGCCTAACAGCCCTTCATAGCCACAAATTCCTCGTCTCATTTTTCAAGGAGACTCTCTTGTGGAAACATTACAAAACCATTTTCTTCCACTTTCGTCATTGTGAAACAGCACATTATTTCCATGCAGGGAGCCAAGGTGCAAGGGCATTAAAATCCAGAGTCATTCTAATGACTGGCCAGCTAGCAGCTATTGCTAACAAAACTCAGCTGCAAATCTCTTGCTCCAGACCGTGACACTTCTGAAGCTCCCCAGGCTGAACAGACGCTGAGGAATTTCATCCTCTCCCCAAACATAAGTAATAAAGTACATAATCCCACTGTAATTTCCTTAAATGCATCCAAATTGCCTGACTAGTGATACAGAGAGAACTGAAATGCTGGACCAAGTTAAATTACTTCCATACTTTTTATATTATATATATGACAGCTGCAAATAACATTCTTAGGGGAAAAGTATCTTTGTTGTATTTCCAGTGATGTATTTTTGACACGGAGGGAAGTACTTATAAGAAGTTGTTGAGGCATAGGAACAATTAAGAATTTGAAGCCTTCAGCACCACCCTATTCCATAATTTCATTCTGAACATTGAAAACTTGGTATCAAAACTCCCAACACTAGAAAATATGGTGAATACTTCTACAGTGTTTTGAAGGCAGAGAAACAGGCATTGCATCTACACTTTGAGCTAACTAAAAAGTCATATAAAGGCTGTTACAGACTAAATCCTCCTTAGAAGCAAGGTATGTTAAGGAATCTCCCTGCAGCACTAAGATGGACTCTGGTCGTCTTGAAGCACGGGCAAAAGCTTGTGCGTGTCTGCCTAAGAAAGACCACAAATGTATCCACCATTTCGTACCCAAATGTCCCAAATTCCATACAGGTAACTTGTTTTAAGAAACATCATTCTCAAAATGCAGTGCTAGATATCCTCTATTATGATCCCAAGCCTTCATTTCAATATTCTTGGCTATAGAATGGGATAACACTGTCGAACTCACCTGCGAAGCAATTTCATTTCCACAAAGGAAACATTTCCCAGAAGAGAAAGTAAAACTTATTACATCTTCCATACATACAGGTCTGGGAAAGGAACATGCTTTCAGACTCCTCAGCCCCTTTACAGTGTCTGAGGGCTTGTCTGGTTTTACCAAGACTATGGAATGCTCTAGTAAGAGACACTGACACTGCACACAAACTTCTCCTACGTACTCAGGCCAACAACATTACAGTAACTTCACTCTTCGAAGAGCAATGCATTGTTATCCTCCTTGAGGTGACTTCATTCTAGAAAGGCTTCTCTGGCACTGAATGAACATAAACCAGGCCTCAGAGCTGTTACTGCTCTTCCTCCTCCAAGAGGCTGAAAGTCCAGGAGCTTGAAAGGGGCATGCAGGGGAGTGCAGGGTGGGACAGCTCTGTGAGCATTACAGTTGGGCACATCTGGGTTTACCATAAACTTGTGCTTAAAAGTTGATCAAATTTGCTGTAAAGACGATGTGAGCTCCAACAGAAACTCCACTAGCGACATGGGCATTTCCACATTGTAAAGCTTCCTATAGTACATTCATGGGAGCTGTACAAGGTTTGCATTCTTACTGAATTTCTTCCTCTCTGACAAAAGATACCCCAAGTCCTCTTTCCTTTACCCAGATACTAGTTTTCACAAGACTAGTGAGAACCTCCTATTACAGAATCACAGAATGGCTTGGGTTGAAGGGACCTTAAAGCTCATGCAGTTCCAATCCCCAGCCACAGGCGGAGACACTTTCCACTTGACCAGGTTGCTCCAAGCCCTAGCCAACCTGGCCTTGAACACTGCCAGGGATGTGGCAACCACAGCTTCCCTGGGCAAAAGAGAAGACAACGTGTGACCTCACTGTGAATCTTTGACAACAGCATGACAAGTAATTAAAAATGTTACTGGAGAGCACATTTATATGCATTTCTTGTGGGCTTTTTTCCCCATGAGAAGACACTTAACAGGTACACACTGAGCTATAAGCTTCTCGAGTCAAGACTTACCCAACTAAGTTGTTGGGGCTGTTCGGCCTGGAGAAGAGAAGGCTGCGTGGAGACCTCATAGCAGCCTTCCAGTATCTGAAGGGGGCCTATAGGGATGCCAGGGAGGGGCTCTTCATTAGGGACTGTAGTGGTAGGACAAGGGGTAATGGGTTCAAACTTAAGCAGGGGAAGTTTAGATTGGATATGAGGAAGAAGCTCTTTACTGTAAGGGTGGTGAGGCACTGGAATGGGTTGCCCAGGGAAGCTGTGAATGCTCCATCCCTGGCGGTATTCAAGGCCGGGCTGGACATAGCCTTGGGTGGCATGGTTTAGTGGGAGGTGTCCCTGCCCCTGGCAGGGGAGTTGGAACTGGATGATCTTAAGGTCCTTTCCAACCCTAACTATTCTATGATTCTATGATTCTAACTACCTGTTGGCAGTGGGCATCAGGAGATAAGTGACTGACACCCAAGTTACACTTTGGAAGCAAAGAAAACTATTCTTTAAAAAATAAAAATCCTTTTAAAAAGACAACAAAACAACACAACACACAGGAGAAAATCACTCTGCAAAACTGGTGCTGAACAGCAGTGTTAGCAGTTACTCAGTGGATGCAACAAGCTTTCACAACAGTCAGCATAGGAGAGAGGTCTCTGCAAAGTGGTTAACTTCAGTCTCAAGAAATCAAAACAGTACGTAAGATCTCCCAGGTAACTGCATGTACACAGTTACAAACAGGGATATCTTTAGCCTGAAGGCAGACTTTAGATTTAAAAGCAATATGTTTTCCACTGTCCGTTATACTTTGAAAACATTTATTAGTGGTTGTCTAGTTCTTAAAAGTAAACTCCATCTAAAATTGATAACAGAACTCTTTTGTGTTCAGCCACGCAAATCATCTGCATTCGATGATATGGTCTGTCATGGTTTAAGCCCAGCCGGTAACTCAGAACCACGCAGCCATGTGTTCACCCTTCTGGGTAACTCTCCCCAGTTTCTGTACTGAGCATGATGTGCTGTGGTATGGAATACCCCTTTGGGTAGCTTGGGTCAGGTGTCCTGTCTCTGCTTCCTCCCAGCTTTCCGTGCCCCTCCTTACTGGCAGAGCATGAGACTGAAGAGTCCTTGATCGGGGTAAGCATTACTCAGCAGCAACTAAAACACTGGGGTGTTACCAGCATTGTTCTCAGACCAAAGCCAAAAATCAGCACTGCACCAGCTATTAGGAAGGAGAAAAATAACTGTTACAGCTGAACCCAGGACACAGCTGTAAATTAATTGCAGCAGCAACAGGTCTAAGAAGGAAAATTAACAGGGTAGGGCTCTTATCTGGGATTCAGCAGATCCAAGTTCAAAGCCTCACTGAGCCTCAGGCTTTCAGCTTAACCTCAGGCAATTCATTTAACCTCCCCTGTACCTCTGTTACTCATCTGTACAACACTGTATTTAATAAGAATGTCACGGTGCTTCTTATCTACAAGTGTTTATATGATAAACATGCAACCAATTCTGGCACTGGGATCTATGTGAGTATCTATAGCCACACTGAAGACTTAAACCCCAAATGTTTCTCAACAGAACCTTCAGGGCACAAATATCTCTTCTCTAAAAGAGGGTAAAAATCTCATATCTGCCAAAAGGCCAGATGTTGTCATAAAAACTGTCAGAAAGAAGACACAGCAAAGTTTTCCCTCAGTATCAGAGGCCCCAGTGCAACAGTACAAGAAATAAGAGAGATGGGTCCGTTTCAGGTAACAAAAGAGAAATGAGAGGAGACAAACCCAGTTGGCTCTGTTCCAGTGTTACGGATGGGAAATCAGCCATTCCCTGACATTGCAGAGGAGCCATGCTAGAGGCAAGACAGTGCATGGGGTTTCCAAAGGGAAAGCCGAGGTGGCAAACAGGAGGCGCCGGTCAGCATTCAGCATAGCAGCATCTCTAGGAGGAGCACTTTTGTTTTCCAGCTGTCTCGATGCATTGAGTTCTTTGCAAGGGGAAATATGGGCACAGTCCTGACAAAGGAGTTCAGGACACAGAGGAGGAGGTGAATTTTGAATCATGGTGACAAAACCAAAAATAGAAGTCAGCAGCTTTCGATAACCTTAGCACTTCTAGTAACCTGTGGTCAAAGACAGCAGGTAATAACACACAGCGTTATTGAATAAAACAGATTTACCTTATGAGGTTGAGCCATCTATTAGATTTCCCAATATCTGGCTGTGATTTAGCAACCTGCTAGGGATGAGGAGGGAATGCAAAGCAAAGAACTACACTTCTGCTTCCTTACAGACCTTCCACAAAGCAACTTCTGCCCAAAGATAAGGAGGAAAGGTGGCAAAGAACTGATCAAACGAACCAACGGAAGACGTTCAGGCGTGTCGCTGGAAATAAACCACTTTACTTAACTGAGATGCCCTTTTTTAAAGAGAGGAATGTGAACAAATACAAATGCATTTCAAAAGCAGATACTCATAACAGACTCTCCATGGGCAGCAGCACAAGCAAGCTGGCTGATAAAGTAGATTCAGCTTCTAAAGCAAATGGAATTCACATTCGCATTTTAGTTAGTGGAAATCTACCAGATACCCAAGGGTGACGAGCATTAAACAGTGTGAAATTGTATTGCAGTTTCCTGCTCCCCTCCTGGGAGTTTTATGACGAGAACCATTTTTTGCATACAAACAGTGTGAGCTCCAAAAGCTACATTTTAATCGAAGATATTCCATGAAAATTTAACATGTGCAAAGGCTTGGGAGCGCTAAAATTTCTGCAGGAAGAATGCTGCATTTAAATAGTTAGTGAATTAAACCCACACTCGTGGTGTGAATGGTAAAGGTGACTTAGATTTAAACCCAGCAGGTTCTGAAGTACAGTGAATTCGCTCCGTTGACAATTTACAATTGATTTGAATATTCCTGGTGTACAGAAACTTGTTTAACTGTCTTGTCATGCAGAAGATGGATTTCCTGAACACCCACCTACATTATTATTAACATCTATATTCAGCCACAGTTTGCACTGAGTACACACATATTCCCCCAAAACCTGACTCTCAGCCATCACACTGGGTCAGATCAAATTTAATCTAGCGCAGCACGGTCTGCAAAAGCAGCCTTTGGAAAATAACAAAAGCAGGACAAGGACTCAGACGGGTTCTGGATCAAATGTGGTAGGTTTGTAATAATAAACTCAAATGTATTTTTCTTCCTTTAATGTTTTCACTCCCTTTTTCAACTTTTATAACATCCTACAGCATGGTACCCCAAAGATAATCACTACTCTTAGAATCACAGAATGGCTAGGGCTAGAAAGGATCTTAAGATCATCTGTGTCCAGCCCCCTACACCTCACCCTAGACCATGTTGCCCAAGGCTCTGTCCAGCCTGGCCTTGAACATGCCAGGGATAGAGCATTTACCCCTTCTTTGGGCAACCTGTTCCAGTGCCTCAGCACCCTCGCAGTAAAGAACTTCTTCCTTATTTCCAACCTGAACTCATCGTGATAGTGTTGCCTTAAGCTTGCAGGTTTTACTCGCTGGTCTCTAATTCCTGTAGAGCAGATACTCAACATTAGACGAAACTGAGAGTTACCTTGAAAGCAAAACGTCAATAACAAGAAAGTATGCAAAGGAAGCTGAGGTGACAAAGATGCACACATCCACACTGTGAAGACAGACAATTCCTTGCTTAGCAGACATTCTACCTGGCTGCAGGAACTACTGCAGAGAAATGAGCAAAAATTCCCTGCAAATTAAATTGTTTCCACACATTTTTTACTGTAGCACACAGATCACAAATCCCTAAAGAAAATCCCAAACCAGATTACAACTAGTTTTTTATAGCCCCAAGTATCAGAGAAGTTTTATGAGACAGAGGAGAGTCAGCAGCTGCACAGAACACCTTTGATTTAAAAGACAGGATAATAAATGAATATAAACACAAACAAAGAACAAGGAAATAAATACTGTCTTGTTGTCTTTAGTCATGGTTACAGCTTAACAGGCTGGTTGGGGGTTGCAGCTGTAATGCATCCAAAAACTAACCAGCGCTTGGATTTTAGGCAAGGAAGAGCCGTGGCAAGTGGAAGGGATTAAAAGAATAAAATGTTTGTGTGTAAAAGGATCAGGAAGGGAAGAAGAATCTCAGCCATACAAGCAGCTCAAAGTCTTCAGGGCAGATGAAAAGGTGATAATAGAAAACCAGCCACCAGTGAAATGTATGTAGAACAATAAATCACCAGTTGCTGCTGGAATTTGAGTGCCACTCAAGAAGCCGTGTTGCAGCCAAGAAGTTATTGCAGTTCTTCTGAATAACAAAATATCCCTTCTGGATAACAACAGTCACTTGGAACTCATGAGGTTTAGAGGAGCACACTCTCAGGGTGACCAGAAAGAGAGGTGAAAGCATACCTGGTGCTTCCTCCTATATAGAAAACATTGTCCCAAAGCAACAGCATACTGAAGGAAGGGGTACGTAGCTTCATATAATCATGGATTGGTTTGGGTTGGAAAGGACTATAAATTCATCCAGTCCCAACCCCCCGTCACAGGGACACCTTCCACTAGACCAGCTTCCACTAGACTGCTCCAAGCCCTGTCCAACCTGGGCTTGAGCACTGCCAGGGATGGGGCAGCCAGAGCTTCTCTGGCCCCCCTGTGCCAGGGCCTCACCACCCTCACAGGGAAGAACTGCCTACTGTCTAAATCTCCCCTCTGTCTGTTTAAAGCCATTTTCCCTTGTCATATCCCTACAAGCCCTTGGTAAAAGCCCCTCTCTAGCTTTCTTGGCAGCCCCTTTAGGCACTGAAACCTGCTGTAAGGCCTCCCCTGAGCCTTGGCCAGGCTGAACAAACTTCTGCAACGTTATGAAAGGAGACACAGGACCATACGATGGGAAATGATCTTGCATCGACAGTATGTGCTAACACCTTATACTGAACCCCAGCACAGAATGTGAACCCACATGACATCCCAGAAGAAGCAGCTTAAAAAATCTTCCCCCCAAACAGAACGCATCCATTTACTTAATAAGAACCCAAATAAAAGACACAGAAGATTTAATTCCCACTTAATTCCTTTATTCGAAAGAAAGTGTCTTCTACTGCCTTCCACCTCTGAATTCACAAAGGAAAAGCATAGACCCTGTCTACCCTAAGGAAGCTCAGAGCAGAATGACCAGAAGCCCATACGAGCAGACGAAACCAGAAAGTTTCTGCACCAAAAGTGTTTTCTCTACCTCAAAATCTCCTCCGCTGCCTTTTTCTTTTTATTTTTTTGAACATTTCAGCTCCATCGATTGATTTTCCTCCTCCTCCTCCAGGGAATATTCACAGATGTGCAAAGCCACCTCTAACAGCAACATTAGCTGAAGCAAAAAATGAAATTTACACTTGACTGCCTTCTTCAACAATGTGCAATCACCATTTAATAGGAAAATGGAGCAGAGTGCAAACAGGAAAAGGAAAGGCCTGATTAAAACCCACCAGTCCTAAAGCTGACGATACCCCACTACAGAAACAAAGCACTTGCTGAGTTCAGAGCAGCAGGAGCTCCGCAGCGATCTCCAGCCCCTTGCCAGCACTGACAGACATAAATCAAAGCAGTAGAACCAAGGGGAGTATCTTCCATGGAGAAGTGGGGTGCTGGCTGTCATCATACATCAGCTTGTTTTCCTTCTTGTTAAGGAAAACAAAGCAAGTGCTCAAGACACAGTCATGAATCCTTTCTACTAACTGACAAACGCCAAATCCATAGTGAAAAGCCAAGAGGATGGGGTTTCAGCTCTGAGCATTCCTAAATCCAGCAGTGATACAGTCCATGCTTTTCTACCCAAAGGAAGTAGAATTTGGGCTCAGCTCCACTATCTGGAAAAGGAATGAGGTGTCTTACCAAGGAGAAGCTGGCTATCTCAGTAGGATGACTACAGTGACATCTCCCACATCCTGTCAGTGCCTGTCTGGGAGTACTCTTCCCAGTCAGGAGCAGGTTTCAGATGCCCCAATCCCAACCTGTGGTTGCTGCCAGCGATAATCCCACCATGGCAGGACTTCTTTCTATAACAAAGCAAGGAACTGAGCAGCTGATCCCTTGGTCTGACTTTGCTTCAAAACCACATACACACATCCAATAGTATCCTGGGGTACCTCAGAGAAGTGTGGCAGCAGGTCAAGGGAGGTGATCCTCCCCCTCTACTCAACCCTGGCATGGGCACATCTGGAGTTCTGTGTCCAGTTCAGGGCTCCTCAGTACAAGACAGACAAACAGCTACTGGAAAGGGTCCAGTAGAGGGCCACAAGGATGATGAGGGGTCTGGAGCATCTCTCTTATGAGACTGAAGGAGCTGAGCCTGTTCAGTCTAGAGAAGACTGAGAGGGGATCTCATTAATGCATATAAATATCTCAAAGGCAGGTGACAGGAGGATGGTGCCAGACTCTTTTCAGCGGTGTCCAGCAACAGCATGAGGAGCAATGGCCATAAACTAAAACACCAGAAGTTTCAGCTCAACACGAGGAAAAACTTGTTATGTTGAGGGTGGCAGAATAACTGGAACAGGCTGCCTAAGGGGGTTGTGGAGTCTTCCTCTCTGGAGTCACTCAAAACCTGCCTGGACACATTCCTACGTAACCTGTCGTAGGTGGCCCTGCCTTGGCAGAGGGTTTGGACTGGATAATCTCCAGAGGTCCCTTCCAACCCTAGCAATTCTGTGATGCCCCAATCAGAAACTATTAGCTGGATCCAAGGGGCTGCACTAAAGGATTGGCTTCTAGCTGCCATCTACATCTTGGGGAACTGCAGGATGGTTTCTGGAAAGGCAGCACTGACACGGCCCCATCGCTGAAGCTGGATTGTCTAATAAGAGTATTCGACTTACAACATTGCCCAAAGATTTACCTTCACACTCAGCCCATACCTGACAGGTTGATTTTCTTGTTGTTGTTTTCACTTTTAGCATTTCTCTTGCAGGTCTGTTATTAATGGACTCTCATTTACACATGTCAGAAGATGAGAGAAATCACCTGGTTCCCTGTTTTGCCCATCAGTAAAGGAACAGGGGGCTACCCATTTGCTTTCCACTCCTTTCTCTTCTTTCTTTTTATATGTGTCAGATTTACCGTTCCCTGTCAGCTGTGAGCTGGTAGAATCATTTTCCAATTACCGAGATTTCTCACACACCAACTCTGTATCTTCAGGCTTTTTCTTCCTCTTAAATTAGGAAAATATTCCTTTGAAACAAAGTTTCATTTTCAGTTGGCTCTTAGGGAAGTCTCCATTTCTGCTTGGTCTTCAATTGATACTCAGAATACATTCTTGATGACAAAACCAAAAGAACACGGCTACAGCAAACAAGTCAACAGCCCCGCTTCTGTTACTTACTGGCAATCAATAGAATTATTAGCGAAAGCCTGTACTATTTTTCAAGCAAAGTAGAAACTTTACCTTTTTATGTTGCCAACTATAGTCTTATTTGCAATACGAGGGGATGCTAAAAACTGCATTGCTTTTGTTAGCTATCTCAGAGTCTTAAATTATACATTTACAACCATGGTGCTCTGATGCTACACAGCCAGAAGACAGCACGATCAGTACCACTGGGGGATGAGTGTCTGCCACAAGTACCTACTGCTCCAACTACCCTCTTGTAGAAGTCATAACCAAGTATTCCAGGCACCAGTCCAGAGGAGTTGTTGACCTGCTGCAGCTACTAAGTACTTTCACAGCATCTGGTTCTTATAAACCTGCACACTTATACGGCTTCACACCTCACCTCCTCCGTAAGTTACTCTGCTGAGTTGAAAGCAGCTAACCCATCTTCTGAATGGAACAAATGGGAAGCATTACATGGGTAAAACCAGCTGTAATTACACATTCTTGCAGAGCTAATACATACAAAAGGATCCTTCAGCAGCTGTCAGGATGGCAAATTATTAGTAAAAGAAAAGGGCTGCTAGGCACTGCCTCTGACAGTGAGAAACTCCACCGTGCCCAAGCAGGAAAGATGCTAAGAGGCAAGGGACATGTCTAATTTCAATCGCACTCCTGTTGGCCTTTGCAAACTGAAAACACTGACAACATCTCAGTCATACACACTGTAAGGCTGCAGTAGTAGCTGCAGCATTATCCAGCTAAACTCAAATTGTACATGTCTTTTTGATCCCTTGACTGATACTATGCAAGACTAAGGAAGCACTACAGACAATCTTCAGAGCAAAAGCTTCCAAGAGAAGTATCACAGAGGAAGAAGCATACTGCTAATATCTAGAAAACTGAAAGATAAAGACAGGAATTTATCTAACCAGCTGCCTGGGGCAAATCATCTCTGCTCAGATAAGTAATGATCAGAGTTTCACTGCCCAGCTGTATGATAGGCAGTGTCTGTTATTACAGTTACTGAAGTCTGGTTACAAGGAAGCTGTATTGAACAACTATGGATTACCCCCTATTTTAAGTGAATGTGGGAAGAACGGCAAAAACGATAACAGTGTGGGAGCACTCAAAAGCACAGGATCTAACCCAGCTCCTCCGCGGCAGATCCGAGCTCTGGGTGTAAACTGTATCTCCAATATAAACTAGCAACGAGACAAATCCTGGAAAGATTCTATGGGTTAATAAATTACCATCTATTTTCCTTATCTATTAAACAACATTTACATGGAAGCACTGCTGGAAAAAGTGAGCAGAAAGTAGGAAGAGATGCGAGCAAGGTGTTAGCAACCAAATATAGGCACGACATTCAGACACAGTCCTTACTAAGAGATGTTATTCCAGAGGACAGGACAATCAAAATAGCTGACCTGGAGCTCAGAATCATTTCAGCCGTAATACCTCTCTTGAAAGAGCTTTATATAAAGTAATTATAAAGCTCCAGTTATTTATTTTATTATCAGGCAGTTCTGTTAAGCCAACTGTCTCAGTAAATGACTTCACACCTAGATAAGTTCTCAACTTAAAAATGTCAGAGCTTTATTCTTATGCAGCTAATTCCAGCATTCCCAATACATTTAATATAAAAGACAAGTTTTAGATCTCAGAAACCAGATTAATCCAAACCTGTCTAACTATATGATCAGTAAAACCTGACAGCAACCAGCAGCATCCCTCTGGGGACTTGGGGGGTTTGGTTTTGGCTGTTGGATTGGTTTTTTTTGAACATAAATGATATGTATGATGGAAGGTCCCAGTTTCTGGAGCATTACCAGGAATTAACATCCCAGAACTGGGACTCCTCCCTTATCCCACTCACAGACACCAGCCACAGGCTATATCACTTTGATGCTTCACTAACCCGAACGGAAAAAGATTTAAGCTAATCTGTAAGAAATTAGTCAAAGTACAAGCATCTTTTACGTGAAAAGATTAATCCTGCTTTCAATTAGACCCAGCAACATGACACAGTGGCCAGTTTTGCACCAGTGCATAAAACACTGAGTGACAGACACGATTTATTCCCTCAGTAATATCTGCCACTTGGGTTCTCCCACCGACACTACCACCATGGCACCAAGTGTGCTCCATCACAGCAGCAGCATAACAACTTTGACGTACACCATGTATCCTACAGGTTTCTTTCCTTCTTTCCAGCCGCTAAGCAGCACACAGTTTTAATTCATTACCTGTTTTATAGACTATTTGAAACAACTGATAAAGTTAATTATGGAGGGCAATATTAAAATACACATTCAGCTAGAGAGGAGGAGCTGGGTGATGGGTTTAGATCCATAATGAGTTCAATTTCTTTAACAACCTGAAGAAAGAAAGTACCTCTTCAAAGTGATCTTTAACCTTGCAAAGTTCTGTTCTACATGAAGAGCTGAAATGTCATTTCAAGAAGTCTTTTAGATATATCCCAGGCACTGATAATTACAGTAGTGAACAAAACCACTGAGACCTGAGGTTTCTCTGGGAGGCGAGTGCAAAGGTTGAACAGTAGATTTGATCTCTGTACCATGCAGACGAGCCTGATACTGCTGTGCTCTGTAATCCCAGGGCAGGAACATGCTCCAGTAAATTGCTGAATATTCTAGTCCAGTCAAGAGATTACAGAGGTACCTATGAATGAAGGCAGGTTGCCACGCAGCCGAGCACAATACGGTCTCTTAGCCCCAGCACAGCCCCAACACAATCCTCACCAAGATTTAAACAGAGACTTTTGGCTTGAAAAAACAGAGCAGGAAAACTGCTGTAGGTATAAATCAGTCCTGACGTTCACAGGGGGCTGTACCGGAGCTCCGCACTCTTCCCAGGTACTTTAATCTACAAGCCAGCAATAATAATAATTCAGTTTAATACTAGCTGTTAACCCAAGAGTTTCTTTGAGGCAAATATGGAGGCAGACTGAAGACAAAAGGTATGGCCATCAGCTGACAGAAGCAGAAAAACACACTTCATGAAGACAACCATTCTCTAAGACATTCAAGCCACTACTGAAAGAGAGCATTACGATAAGTTCAAGCAGTTACTCTTCTGCACATAGCTTCTCTGATCTACAGAGGTCAGCTAATCACGGGGTGTCATGACAGGGTAACAGCATTTAATGCTTCCAAAATTCAATTTAAAAAACTACAAACACCCTCAAAAGACAAGAATTATACTTGTTTAAATAACTGGACTCCTGGCCACAACCAGGACACAGAGTTTAATACACCTTATAATATAGAACAAATACAAAAGCCCCAAGGGCTTCCACCTATGAGTAATAGAAAAACAAATTAAACTGTACAAGAAGAACAGAAAGGAATTTTTTCCTTTCTTTTCTAGCATGCCTGTGAAGCTTCCCTTTACAAAAGTACCCTGGGTGACTGACAGTATGGTAAATACCCAGCCATGCAGACAAAAAACTGATAACCGTGTGACAGAGGAAATACATCTGACACTGAGTTGGATACATTCCTGGCAACCCAAATAGACCAGGCAATGCCTTCTCATACCCAGCCTCAGCATGCAACAGGGACTTCTGTATAGCGTTGCACAGGGAGCTTCTCTCTAGTTCTCTATTTAGGATCCAAGTCCGTTTGAAGCACTGTGACACGAAGACTCTTCAGTTCATATCCTGGTTAAGAAGGCAGCTGTCCTCCACATACCTATGGCATAGGAGTTCATGGTCTGGCACCAGAAGTCATTTAATAGAAACACAGCAATCACTGACAGATACTGATATGGCATTTCATAATAAAATCAAATGCGAACCTGAAGAGATGGTTAGATTTGCTGCTAAAGCCCTACTGATCTGCACTAAGATCCATCAGAGACTGAATCTTTTGCCTTAAGGCATTCAAGCAGATAAACTCCTGAGTTTTCTAGGAAACAGAATTATGTCTTCACAGCTATGAAAAATTTTGGTTCACTTATGCATCTTTCATGGGGGTTTGTGGGGTTTTTTTGAGGGGTTATTTGCTTGGTTGGGGTTTGGGGGGATATTTCTGTTGTTCTTCTGGTGATTAGAAGATTACTATCTAGTTCTAAATATAGTCGTATTCATTCACTCATAGTTACAGCTTACCAACCTAGCTACTACATGCAACCAGCATCTACATCCTGTCTCCTCTTCCTGATTACTAGCTGTAATGTTACACTCTGCCCTGCAGTCACTCACCCTCCTGCCAATGCACTGCTCTGGATGATCATTCCAAATAAAGTCATTAAAAAATGATGGTATTAGATGTTAGAGTCAACCTTTATAAGGAGAAAGCATCCATTTGTTTTGAGGTGGGTGTTTGGTTTGGTTGAGGTTTTTGTGATTTTACACACACACACTATATTATAAAACATTAGAAATTAATAATGGTTATAAAGCTGAACTATATTATTAGATATGGAAGTATATTTACATGCATATACACACATATATTTATGCCATGATTTCCAGATAATTCCCCCCAAATTAATCTCACAAGCCTTGAGGGATCTGTAGTAAAGCAGGGTGAGGTGTCCCTGCCCACAGCATGGGGTTTGGAACTAGATGATCTTAAGGTCCTTCCCAGCCCAACTATTCTATGATTCTATATTATGGAACATCATGGAATGAACATGGAAGAAAAATCTGAGCTGACACAGACATCAAACACCTACGACGTTTTTTTCCCATCTGACATGACCATAGACAATAAATAAAACCAAGATTACCAAACTGAGACCCAGTGTACAGCTTCTTCACCCACATTCCCAAATTCAACATGTTTGGGGACTTTTTGTGTGTGTGTTTTTTATTCTGTGCCTGGAGATTTTAATAGAAATGTTATTGTACATTTGAAAACAGAACAAACTTGAGGGATTATATCAAATCAATTCCACTGGGATCTGTGTCCGCTCTAATCCCCTATTCAGTCTCAATCTCATTAACATACCAGGCTTAATTGGCATTTCATCCCTGCATTGTGTCTCCAAAATGAACAAGGTGTAATTATGTTAAAAAGAGCACTTCAACGGGTTTAGTTTAATTCATGTCATTCATCCGCGTCAGAATGAACGCAGCTGTTCTATTGCGGGATCCAGCAAGAGATGAGCAGCTTTGAAACCACACTTTTGCCTTGAAAACTTTCTGGTGGTAAAAAAAGTTCTTTAAGTGAAACGTAAACCACAGTATTTTCTTCTTTTGTCTCGGTTGCTTTACAACATTCACTTCCAAAAGCTGGTTCTGCTTAATTGGATTTTTCATTTTCAAATGAACAGCTGTGTTTAAGTCTAAAAAGGCCTTTGTTTAAGCATACAGAGCCCCAGAAAAGGTCTGAACAAAGCATCTTTCTGTAAACACTTGATTACCAGGAAAGGCCTGGCTTTCAAAGGAATTGAGGGGTGGGTTTGCTCTGGGTTCTCTTTTAAAGGCGGAAAAAATTGCATCACTTCTCAGATGTCAAACAACAAAAGCAACAAATGTTTTACTAATTGCACGGGCTTCTTGTATTCAAGGTAAATAAAGGAAGACAGAAGAGGGGTTTCCAAATGGCCATTTGCAGACCATTTTTTCCTCCTTTTCCCCAGTTACAGGCACAAACCCCCATTAATGAAAGCCGCAACTAATCAGGCATCATATTTTAACTGTCAGCACATCAACCATTCTTGGGTTCTGTGGTCAGATGGGTCCTCCCTAACACTGATGATTCCTGGACAAACGGAGTGTTTGCATAAGAGATGCTATTTTAATTAATACTTAGGTTCAACAAAGATGTCAGCAAAGAGTCATTTAATAATGATTCTTTATCAAATATTAGTGAGCATTAAGAACAAGGCCCAAGTATTTGCCCAGGCTTTCAGTTTTAACATTCATTTTGGTAGTACTGCACTCTCCCTTCCATGGTTCCTGCAAGGAAGGCAATGCATAAGCATCAATCCCTTTATAAAAATGAGGTAAGCTTTAAGTGATTAGCAGTGAAAGTACTTCAGAAATTTAAATGTACCCATTAAACCATTCCCTATTGTATTTCCTCAACTAGGAAACATGAAAAATACAACATCTATTGTATAAATTGTGTAATTTCCTAATTACACGGCAACAGGTAAATAAGAGACGATTTCAAGTAGCAGGTAAATGTGTAATTAGGGAATTAGGATTTATTATTCAGAATGTGCAATAATGATGACTGATTCAAAGGTGCACCCAATCAAAGCAAGCAGAAGTACCTCTATAAAATCACTGAGAAGGCAATGGTGGCTCTTCATTCAGTGCAGATGACTGGAGTATAATATCCAAATGCACCTTGAGTAATTTATTCACAAACTGATTAAAAAGATCACATAAAAGGTTCTGCTCAAAGTCAGTGTGACAAGAAATCTTTAATAAAAGCACAGACCCACTATTCACAAAATATATTGGTGTCTTTTTGATAGAATAATAAGCAGTTGATGATGCTTTATCAAAATGACATGGATTTGGAAATCACAATACACATTCCTCCTAGCAGGTACATACACATAATGCTGCTTTTACCGTCTTCTGAAAGGAAGAGAGCATTGAACATTACTGCATCACTTTATATGCAAAGGATGTAAGCTCTGAATTATCCTCATAAAAACAACATCACTATAAGCACTTCTAGTTGCATACCCATTTTTAGGGGTTTTAAATCATTATTATTTAAAATCAAGGTCAGACAGGGCATCAATCATTCAGGGCATCTTTTTCCTCGCCTATAATGCCTGCCTCCAAATTTCATCTACCTGAAAACAGACAGTGGGCATCTGAGGGATAATTCTCTTCCTACAATGGGAAAATAAGCAGCTGGGGGGGGGGAATATGGAATTCACAAATTCACCCCTAAGTCTTTAGTCCCCAATCGAATCACTAGCATTCAACACAGCAGCTCACATGCTGCTCTGTAGGGAAAGAGCAATAGAGAGAAAAGGATCATGGATTCCAACCTAATGAAGAATCAGCAGGAAAATTAAGCACAATTCAGTTTAAAGAAGTCTAACCAACCAAGACGGAGCAATCCATATGAAAGCTTTTTCACTGCTCATGAAACTGCTTGTTTGGTCTTTCTGGTAAGAGCTGCTAAAAGGTCTGTTCAATACTTGACGTATTTAACGCTACAAAGCACTTTTCCCAGAAGAGAGGGAAATCTCAGGCCCCAAGTTCAGAGACACCTAAGCACATGCTCAATCATCTTATCCAGTTTAAACCCAAACGCATAAGTAGTACAATTCTTCTCTGGACTAAAACCCACACCAGCAACAGTATTAGCCTGGTCTTCCTCTCCCTGCTAACATACACAGGCAAAGCATAAAAGCAGCAGAAGCTGATGAAGAAAAAGCTCATTTCAGGTTTATCTTCAACTAAGTCAGATTTAATACAAAATAAAATGTATTCATTGATTGCTAGTAATAAAAGTCTGCTTATTTCATGCTACTGTAATTTGGGAGCTAGAACTTATCTCCAGCAATATCATTATGTTTAGTATTCAAAGCTTATAAACAACATATGACCCTCTAGGCTTGGAAACGAGTCCAAAATCTGATCTATGTTTTTACTTCAGTATTGCATTTGTGAACATACAGCGCAGTTAGAATATAAAGAGCTCTAAAGCCACCTGCTTTTGGAAAAGCTATTTTCTGTAATTAAATATTTTCATATCAAAGTCATTCAGGTGATCTAAAAACATTTGTTTTTCCTTCATACATATAATCAGAAACAGCATATGGGATGAAATAAAATTGTACCTATAAGAACACAAGCAAAATAATGTTGTTACAACAATTATTGCAAACCTCAAACCTCAGAAAAGCAAGACCTTAACTTGCATCACTGTCTTCATTCTAATAAGAGATGCCATAAAACTATGTTATCCTCAACACCAGTTGCATATTTTTGTATCTTCTATGACTGCTTTTTGACAGGGTCTAGCATTTATCCTGTTAAACCACATCAAGTCTCCTCAGCAAAGTCCCATATGCTCCATTACACACCAGTGAAGGGCCGTCTTCCTTGGACATCAGACTGTACATTCCTTGTCCCTGGATACCTCCCTTCCAGCAGGCTACATTCGTAGCTCCCTGATCAACATCAGTGGTGGTCTAGTGGATGGTGTCCCTGCCCATGGCAGAGGGGCTGGAACTAGATGAGCTTTAAGGTCCCTTCCAACCCAAACCATGCTACGATGATTCTATGAATGGTGCTTATTTTGCATTGCTTAATCTCTCAGTGAGCACAGGCCTCAGTAACCTGTTACAAAGCACCCGAGGGTAGGAAATGTCTGTCACATCTGCTCAAGAGACGGGAACTACTACGCCTTATCAGATATATCTCCAAATCCCTACAAAGAATACACCTCATGCCATAGCCATAAAGTAGCCATTGCTCCCCAGTGTTCCCCATTACATATGAAGCCTACGCGCATACCCATCAGATGAGACAATATGGGTGCACCTCATGACAATCACAAGCCTTTGTGAAGCCCAGAAGAAAAGCTGCTGGGAGTGGGCTACTGAAATAATTCATATGGCTTGTAACTCACTCCTGCCCTTGCCTGTAAGCGCAGCAAGAGGCAAAAAGCATCAGCTAAACTGCTCCTAAACTGCCACATATAGGTCGCAAGTGCCAAGTGAACCATCCATTTTAATATAAGTACATTTCTATGAACATCAAAAGCAGTTTAGCTGCTGAAGAATTAATGAACTTGCAATAAATAAGATGCAAGTAAGAGAATACACAGGTATGCACAGAACGCACATAGGAAAGTCATGCAAATAAGGAATTCAAACAAGGATTTTAAGCTTGCTCTTTAAATCTCTAACTCTTACACATCAACTTGTCTAAGATTCATGATAAAGTAAATGAAAGTGCATGAAAAGCTTTTAATACAGAGCTGGGGAGGCTACACACCAGTCTTCTTTCTCGTCAAATCAAACCTGCTAAAGTAGCACGATAAATCAATGATGCTAGGTAGGGAGGTAAAGGACACTACAGGAAAGCTTGCTTCACAAAGAAAATGGGAATGCAGATGACTAGTAACATTAGTAAGTGCAGTCAGAGAAGGAAAAGATAAGATCAACAGTTATCTTCAGAAACATTGAAAGCACACGGTGTATGGAAACAGGATAAAAGAAACAGTGATGTATATAATAGTAATTTTACCAAGGATGAGAAAAAACCACTGTTTTATATAGGCACAGAGTGCTCTGCTTGTATATGAGGAAGATAAACTAGAATACCACCTACGTGAGCAATCAATCTCCCAGCAACATCAGGAGGTGCAGCTGGGTATTGAATAGGCAACAGGGAGGATGAGAGGAAAGTCAGGTGTACCTAAAGGAAAGACAGAACCAGGTTTAGGTAATGTTTAACAACTGCTATTAAAAGTAATGCCACTGCAGCCCCTTACACAGGACAGGAGCTGCAGCAAGTTATTTCCTAACTGCTCCAAAATTCAGCTCAATTTCAGATACAGCATCACAGGAGATGATTAAAAAAAAAAAAAGGGGGGGAAGACAACATTAAATTATAAAGCAAAATATTTTGGCATCAGCTATTTTTAGCTGGGATTGGCAGAAGATGACAGTGAAGTAAATCAGAAGTAGCAGAACTCAGAGGAAATTCTATGACTAAACAGAATTTACGATAAAACAGCCTAGGATAAAAATGGAAGGTTCTGGCAGAAGCTACCCTGGAAGTCAGTCCTTGGCTACAGACCTGTGTGTATAACTTTTCATTATAGGTGATCAAATTGAAGCAACAACAGGCCAACTGTTCCACTCCACAGAAAACCTACCTATAGGCATTTGGGGTTATAGCAAAGATTAAATTGGATCACGACACAGTCATATTGGTCATTCCCTCAAATACTGATCAGAGGATGAAATGCAGCATTTAAAATCTCAATAAATCAATTAAAAGGATATGACAGGATCTCTATAAATCTGGGGTCTGGACTTGATTTCAAGAGGTTCTTGCCAGTTCCTTCATCTCCGTGACCAACCTGCTGAGCAGAACCTGCCTGTATAACCACACCACACGATCTGCAAAACCCCAATTGCAAAAAGGAAGAGTAGTATTGCAGGCAATGGGAAGCAGAGATGCAAAGACTTTATATAGAGAACAACATTAAGACTGCATTCAGCATGATAATCACTTGGGGTGCTTGGTCAGCCCTGCCTCCCTGGTGTCTTCATAAGCAGGAGCAACACTCTGGTGGTTTATAGAGCTTTTTGGGGTTTCTAATGCCATGTGCACTATGCCAGAAACAAATTAAGGAATCTTTTCTAGAAATGCCAGGGAAAATTGCATATGTCTTTAAAATTTAATGAAACATCAAAATGTTTGGGGTTCCCCCCCTCTTGTATGGAAATCACAAAACATTGCTGGTAGCTTTCAGGCTAGCTCTGTTATTAAGCCATCATGAAAAATGTATCAAAGGCAGCTCCACAAAACTAGTATTTATTTTCTCTAAAATGAAAACACAACACAGACAAAAAACCCTCAACCTATCAGTGTAAACCTATGCAAACCCACAATCTAACAGAGTATTAACAAAAAACATCCAAACTGGAAATACCGTAGGAACAAGAAACTTGACAAGCTTCAATACACACACGCTCAATATGTGAAACATTGCACACATAGAGCCCAGCGTTTATACCACACTGACTTTCTGCCTGGCCCTTTTGCAGGCAACTCAACAGCTGGGGTGCCACAAAGGAATGCCCCCTCACTTCTGTATTAGTTTAATCCTCTATTTCCAAAAGAAGTTTTGGTGTCCTGGTTGTGGTGTACAGGGAGAGCCAGTTTACAGCTTACACCTTCTCCTCACACAGATTACCACCTTAGCGTTCTCTGCCCCGTTCATGTTAAATACGCTTCTCACTTGTAGCAACCTTGAGAATAGTCCTATGTCTAAAGTGGATGATGGAGTAAGCACTGCTGCAGGCTATTTTTCACTTGTGGTCTTCATTGAAAGCTTTCAGGCCCTCACCGGTGTCAAAAACCTTTCCAGTGTCCTCTGTGAGGACTTCCAGAATGCTCATTTATCATTAAGAACCAAGAAGTCCAGTTCTTGCAGGGTGTAATGTCATGATGCTTCATCTCTGACAGTGCTAGAATGTTAAGGATTCCAGAAGAGATGTCATTTAAGAGAAGACACTGGTTAATCCTTTCAAGGTACAAATCACATTGGTAAGATCAAAAGAGTGTAGAGGAGAGCTGCAACCACTAGGCTCCATTGACTTAATGGAAAATAAAATCATGTACTTGCACACTTGTCTGAAATGCACATTTGCTGATCAGATGACCCTAGGAATTGCAACTGGGGTAATTTCAGGAGGTACAAGCCAAGTTTATACATCCCTGTGTAAGGAGCCCCCTGGGAGATGTTAAATCTGCCCAGACAAATCCTACATCATCCCACATCTCTCGCAATGGAGCTTAGGTTAAATGACGTCTCCAGGCAGCAGCAGGCAGCTCCCAGAGTGCCCATTTTCTACACGGGCTGCTCTACCTTCAAGTAACAGGATCAAAACATCTACTGGGAAGAAACCACAAGCTCCAGAAAAGGAAGGCTGAAAAGCAAGATGCCACAGGTGCAACAATTCCTCCAGCTCATTGCCTGCGCCAAGGGGCAAAGCCACAGACAGGACCAGGCTGCAACCCATGGCATCCACTCCTGGAGACCCTTGAGAAATGGGCAAACAAGTCAATGCATGTGTTGTATAGCACATGTAGGTAATTTTGATGCTTGTAAGAAATGTCAGATCCCTGGTGCACATGTTGTACCACTGCTAAAAAAGCACACAGTACATTGGACACAGTATGTCAACATGCCAGTAGGACCATGTACAGGCTACAGATACAGAATGGTTTGGGTTGGAAAGGACCTTAGAGTCATCTAATTCCAACCCACTACCACAAGCAGGGACACCTTCCACTAGACCAGATTCCTCAAGGCCCTGTCCAACCTGACCTTCCAGGAATGGTGCAGCCACAACCTCTTTATGGGACCACAGCATGTCAGTTTTGAGAGCTGCCATTCCAGGCTCTAAGGAGCTGCAGTACACAGCATCTTTATTTCAGACAGAGACACCTCCCACATTCTCCCACATATGGTTTATTAATAAATCAATGCAACTTATTTACAGAATAGATTGATGACACAACAGTTCTGGAGCTCCCAACACCCTCTGATCAGCTGGGTCTTTTATACCTTGCATGTTATAAGTACAGCATCTTAAACATTAAATAATGAGAAGCCTTTGAGAAGTTCAGTGTGCTAGAAAAAAAAGACTTCAAGAACACACCATCAAGTTCCAGCAGCCTGGATGCCACTACAAAACATTTCTCATCCCCTTCAGGATATTTTTTGTTCCTTTTTTTCCATTAGCATCTCTGTCACCATACTTTTCCCTGGGACAAAGTACCAACTGGGATCTCCCAGCACAATGCACACCCACTCCTCAGCGTGGCTGTTCAACTTAGACATGAACAACCTGTAATCAAAAAGAAATTATAATCATAATACAAACAGCTGGATTCATATTGCTCTTCTCAGATTGCAAACCCATATTTTCTGTCAGAGGTGAATTCTATTTAATGGTGTTTGTGTAAAGGATTCCTTCACGCTGGGCTGATGATTTCACTTTCATAGGGTTTTATTTTGTAGTAACTCTTCTTTTACCAAACCACCTTTTTTCCCCCCAAGATGGGGAAGGGAAAGCACAACAGCAAGTGGGACACACAAATACTTTCAGACTTACAGATTTAAACATTAAATACAACACCTATTTGTTGTTGTTGAGATTAGGAAGCGCTGCCTTGCTACAGTCACCCTTTCAGTTTATATCCAAAATCCTCAGTGTCTGTTAATATTTAAGTCATGACTTTGCTTCCTGAAATATTCATCAACCCTGCACTGCAGCCTTGGTTTGTAAATGACATTTGATTTTTAATTCTACAAATTATATAAGCAGTGACGACTCACCCTATTTTCATCAATAAGGAGCAGGGAGTTAACCACAAAAAGCATACTCATGTACGGCAGCTTATAGTCATCACCTCTCATTTCCTCAGTCAGACAGAGCGCAGCGAGTCAGGCCACACCACTAAATCCCTCCACAAAGCCTTAAAACCACCTCCGCAGCCACTGGAAGTTTAGATAAACTCTGTATGAATGATTTATTCCTATTCTGAAAGCAGGTTGTTTTTTAACTTCAAAATGAGAAATGGTACACAAATAGCTTCACATCACATCACATCTCCTACAACACCAAACAAATTAAAGGCACTGGCACAGGCTACCCAGAGAAGCTGTGGCTGCCCCATCCCTGGCAGTGCTCAAGGCCAGCTTGGATGGGACCAACCTGCTCCAGCGGAAGGTGTCCCTGCCCAGGGCAGGGGGTTGGAACTGGATGAGCTTTAAGGTCCCTTCCAACCCAAATCATTCTCTGATTCAGTCTCTAAATTACTTTGATACTTAAAAATTTACCTTATGTTCACAATCTGCTCTAATGCAAATCATTACTGTGGCCTACAGCGCAGTTGGATTTTTCTAGCAAGGGACTTCTATTGGCAGCAAAGCCTAAGAGAATAAAACTTGGCCTGATGAGATTGTTCACAATGTCTTTCCTTCAGCAGAAGCATGTGCCATCCTGACAGCCACTGAACCACAGGTATTTTCTATCTCTATTATTCCTAGGGGAAGTTTCACTTATAACAACAGATCATCATCATGTTACTGTTCATGGAGTATTTTATGGCACATGAGTTCAGCAGTCATAAATGTCAAGAGTACCAATGGCAAGAGCCAAAGGTCCTTTGCTTTTTCTTTCACAGCTCTGGGAATGCTCTCTAACACTAACCCTACACTGTATTCAGGCAGCAACAGTACCAGAGATTTGAGATGATCAGCAGAATCCCCCCAGGGTAGTGCTAAGAGCTGATCCAACCAATGCCAAGGATTGTATTTGGATTTTTTGGGGTGATAGGAAAAAAACCCAAAGTTGTTTTCTTGGCAGCTGGGACTAAATGACTGTTGCGGGTCCCTTCCAACTGACCTATTCTATTCTTTCTACAACTGGCAAGACTGTTTTCTTCTAATGTACTTCATAACAAACTGCTGTCACTCTTCCAAAACCATCCCACTACAAAGGCTTTTCAACACATCTCTTAAAATTAGTCACCCAACAGTTATCCCCACAGTTTATTAAATTCCCTCTGCTCTGCAGCCAACTGCAACGCAGCTGCGCAGTCAGGATGATGAATACCCCAGAACAACACAGAAGAATCCAAGATACACTGCTTAATTTTGTTTGCTCCTTTGCCCGAAGCCACTTCCTCTTGTGACACAATATTTGATATTGGCTCAAAAACCTCTATTTCTCCAGGCCATTGTGGAGTCTCATCCATGCGCAGCCCTGACAGGGGGACTATAGAGATCAAGTAAAGGCTGCAAACAAACTGCATCCTGTTTATGAGAGGCAGCACAGAAGAGCCATTTCCCTCCTGCTTGGCATTTCCCAACATGTCACTTGGCATCTCCTCGTTGTTTTGGAAGGAAAGCTCATTAGCAAATTCATTTACCGCTAAGAAATTCTCCTGCTGGAGGACTGTATCTCAAGTGGGAAGCATCAGGAAGGGAGCACAGCACATGTAGGGGGTCAGGATGCTGGTGGAAACAGTCCATTTTCCAGGTAAAGGAATCAGATGTTTCCAAATTGCTGCTTTTCCACACAAAAATAAATGGGTGAGAAGCTGCAGCTATTCACTGGCTTCTATTACCGCATCTATGGCAGATGCTTCAAAGGCTATTTCTAACTAATGGATCTTTCTAAGATGCATTTTAGCCTTATGATATTCAATCCTATCTTTCTCTACTAAAATATAGATAGCATAACACAAATTCACCTCCTACAGAATGGACTATTGTTAGAATGTCCTTCTACCAACCTCAGTAGGGGCCTTTCAGACAGAGAAAGGAAAAAAAGCACACATCTTCATGTTTTCCAAGGTACTTTATCCATAATGCCCAAGGCCAGATTGGGTTTGGAAGATAAAAAGTTGGAATTTTATCTAACAAACTACTTTATTCTTCCCATCAACTAGCACCAGCACAAAGGATGCACACAATCAAGCACAGGATAATACACCTGTAGCTCACATTGCACCTGGGGGTAGGAGAAAGGAGCAGCAGCCTATGGTGCCTATCACTCACAGCAGTGCGTTCTATGTCTGTCTAAAGGTGGCTGGAAAATGGAAAATAATGCCAGGTGAATGCTGCAAAAAAGAAAAACAACTGATAAAAGCACTTGTCAAAGTTGCTGGAAAATTTGTCAGTTTGGATTATATTTTTATTATTATTTTTTAAATATATTTTAGAAACGGATCTTAGCTACCATGAAGGCCTTGAGGACTAGTGAGTGAAATTATGGCACGAGAGAAACTGAGGCCACAGGCATGAAGTCACTGCTGACACCACAGGGATAGTTTAGGATACCACGTTAGAGGTGAGGCAGGAAGGGGACTGCAGAACCACTCAGCTGACTCCACAAGGCACTGAACAAGTAATTAAACAAGGCTTTACAGCAGTTCTGAACAGTCATCTGCTAATAACACTTTAAATTACCAGGTGACTGTTGAGTCACTACAAAAGATTATTGTACAGTTTAAACTTCAGATATTGTGTTAATTATTTCTCCCTGCCACACAGCAGACACACAAAGCAATGTTCTTTGCTTTGGTAAACATTCAGTACTCCTTTGACTATATATCATTTCATAGAATCACAGAATGGTTTGTGTTGGAAGGGACCTTAAAGCTCATCCGGTTCCAACCCCTGCCATGGGCAGGGACACCTTCCTCTAGAGCAGGCTGCTCTAAGCCCCGTCCAACCTGGCCTTGAACACTGCCAGGGATAGGGCAGCCACAGCTTCTCTGGGCATTTCTCTGTGCCAGCGCCTCAGCACCCTCACAGGGAAGAGCTTCTGCCTAAGAGCTCATCTCAATCTCCCCTCTAAAGTTTAAAGCCATTCCCCCATGTCTTGTCACTCCAGGCCCTTGTAAAAAGTCCATCATTTATTACATTGAAGTTCTTCACTAAACCAGAAACATACTTTTTAACTGTAGGGTAAATGGGGGGTGAGGGCTGTTGGTCCAATACGAGAAAAGTTACCATTCTTTCGACCCCATTCACACACCTTTCACAAGGTGGTGCACAAGGTACACAATCATGTTTATTTACAGTCTTTCCTAGTCATCATTAAGCCAAATCCTAGCTCTGGAAAAATTAAGATCAAAGCCTAAATTTAATGAGTGCTTACACAAATTAGATCTAATGAGTTGCCATATGAGGTACCTTAAATCTCCATAAAGACAGGAAGAAAGAGATAATCCCAAATATCATCAACGCCACCGGACAAAACAGAGACTGCAAACGGGGGAGTTTGCCAAATTTACCTCGATAAAAATAGCCAAAACTGTAGCAAACATGTACACAGACACCACACCAAAACCCATGAAAAATCAAAGAATGAGAATAAGCAGCAGCCCCTTCAGAAGAGGTCAGAGCAGGAGACATGGTGAAGCTCAGGCTGGAAAGGCCAGACTGAAGGAACTATCTGAAACCTAAAGACAGGAATATCAGATGGACAAATGGACAACATGGAGACCTGGCACAGCATTAGCACCTTTGAAAGAGTTAAAACTAGAAATACATCTGCCACAATACACACATCTTAAATACTGTTGCAACCTCAGGATATTCTTTCTATAGCTAGATTGGGTCAAGTGAAGTGTGCTAAACAGCAATTAAGTGTATTACAAACCAGGATCAGCTGGCTGTGGGGAAGAGATAGATCCCCCTGGTTCTGTCTCCCTGCAAGTAAGGAATCAAGCAAATGCCTTACTCCCACACAGGAAGCAAATCTCTTTACAATCCTGGAATGAATAAATAAATAAATGAGACTCAACACTAGACAACTCCTTAAGTTGTCCTCTGTGCATGATATTAACAGCAGAGGATTGAACAGCCAATTGTAGCAGTCACACTCCATTAAAAGAAAAGAAAAATGAGGATGAATGACATCTTTGTGTAGCAATAATACGCCGGCAATGCACACAAACAAGAAAACATCTGACAGTAACAAACATTACTCAAAGGCATGAGGGACACAGACATTGCAATTTTGTGCATCTCACATCTGAAAGGTTTGATTGAAACTGCTTCATCACTAGAAAAACTAACAGCACCAATCTGCTGTTCCAAGTACTGGACACCCAATGAACTGGAGACCCAATCTAAGGGATTTAAGCATAGCTGCAGTTCAGACCTTCAGAGGGGGGCGGAAAATGTACTTTTAATTGTTATGGAAAGAAAACCACATTTACATCCAACCCTGCACCAATCCCCTCCTGCACTGCATTGATCCAATCTACACTGGTCTGGCTAAAGGCCAACTTTTGATGCAGCTGAGCTACTGCAAACATCCAGGGAATATACAAAGCTGTTAAGTGCATACCTCCTCTATTGTTATTTACCCAAAAATGGAAACGGAGGTTTAACTTTGTAAAAGGCCTTCATATCTAGCAAGGAAAGGTACAACCTTTGAAGGGAAAAGAAAGGAGAAATACCGAATTGTTCCTTTTATCACAAACCACTTTTAGAAAGGAATCAGTTCTGTTCTACCTCAGTCCTTTAAGAGAGATTAAAAGGAACAAAAATAACCTGAATTAACTATACAGGATTAGTGAAATCCAACAATCACTTGAGAATTGAGCCTCAGGCTCACAAGAGGTGCAACCAAACTCAGCTCAAAACACCAGTGTAAGAAAAAGTCTATTACAAAGCAAAAATCACAAAGCAGTAACTCTCCAGAGAGGAATGATTGTATCTGAATTCAGCCATTGCTTCTATCCATCACCCTCTCAACCTGATGGAAACAGATACCAACACAATAAATACATCAGTGTTTATTGAGCACTTTATTAACAGCTGTATCATTCTGTGATGCAGAATGAAAACCGAATCAGCACTGCTTGGTCAAAACCCAGCTTATTAAACCCTACTTGAACTCTGTCTCAGCTGCCTCATCTACCAAAGAGCTTTTGCCAGACAAGGGATTTCAACACTCCAAATAGTTTAACAAGTAAAAACCATCTAGATGTACTCAGCAAGGCTTATCATTCCTTTGTGTTTTCTTCCAGCACCTGGTTTTATACCCACTTGTTACATCTTGAATTAAATTACGTCCCAAACTAATTAAGTTAATGACCACTCTGTGCTTTGGTCAAGCAACTGCAACGTGATCCCTCTTGTCTCTGACGGACTCAGGGTAATAAGAAGCCAAACAGAAACTCAGCTACCCCAGAGATGAAGTTTAATGTACAACGCAATACTAAGGACAAAAGGTAAAGTACAGAAGAGAGCCAACAGACAGCTACAAGACATCCAGGGCCTTGCCTCATTTTGTGGGATCAAGGAAAATGTTTCAGTTTCATCATCTTTCACAAGTCTGAGGCACTAAGTACAACCACAACACTGAGGCACCAGCAGCTTTGAGAACACATACGTATTCGACTACTTTGACTAAACAGCTTGAGCAAAACACACTCATTCCACTCCCACTTTCCTGAAACAAATTAGATGTGAATGCTTAGATGAGGGCAAAGAAAACCAACTCACTAGTGGGAGTCTTGCAGCACACCTACTGCAGTCACTGAACAGTGTAACATTTGCACATCAAAAATGGTTTCATTAAGTCTCTCTTCCAAAATGAGTCAATTTAATTGGAAAAACTCTCTTGTTAGAACCAAGTGAGGAAGGTCTGCGAGCATGGACGCAGCATCTTCTGGTAACTGAAGGACGTGTGTGCAGATGACATTTTACTTACTGGCTCCAAGGATGCCCTAGGCACCACTTCAAGAAACACAACTTATTATTTTGAGGAATGATTCAATTTTATTACATTCCATCAATTGCTATGCAAGTGATTACTTGACACAACCCTATGCATCCTCCTCCAGAAGTTTTCCAACAGACTAATGAGAATCAACAGAACAGCATTTTCATGGCTTCCTGTATGTGTGTGTCCCTTCAGAAGTAACATTTCAATCTCTGCCAGGTAAGCACACGATTTATGAGTTACTGCAAGAGCACTGCTGCCTTTTTCTTTTTCAAACAACAGAACTGTATTTGACATCTCACAAAGCCATGTGTGTTATCCTGAAACTTGGCAGTATTCAGCACTTATTTTTAAGGAGAGAGACTGACTTTAAAAGTCAACAGTTAAAACAGGAGGTTATTTTTGGTTGCTGGCACTTAGCTTAGCTCTGATTTCTGGTCACTTCCCTTTCTACCACATGAAGCAGGTGGATCCTGATGGTAGAGGCAGTACTAAGGCCACCAGAAACTCTTTAATTGCCCGGAGAAGTGACACAAGCACAAAGGATGCAACACAGGAGCAGGGAAGGATTGCCAAAGGGGAGGGAATATTTACCAGGAATTACAAACAGTTAGGTTCAGGGGAGAAGCAATGCAAGAATTTAGTTATTCATGTGGAATCAAACCCAATCATAGGGTCATTGGGATCAAACCCACTGATCCAAATCATAGGCACAGCTGAAGGATCAAACCTTTTCTCCTTCAATGCCTGAATTTTTCCCCTCTCCATTTTGCCATTGACTCAGTCTCATCTTGACATTTGTAATGCTCTTGCTTGGAATAGAAATCAAATGCCTGAACTTCCTACTGAGCCTGCAACCTAGATGTGGTGAAGGAAGCTGTACAGACTTTTTGATCCACAGTTGAAGTAGCAATTTCGAGCCAAAGATAAAGGAACTCAACATTTAAGATATGAGTTAAAGCCAAAGGAATTCAGTTCAGAAACACAGAGTACATGTGAGTCCACCCACTGCAATAGTCTCTCTTTTGCAATTTTCTGCTATAAAGTTCTTTATAATTAGCACACCACCAGGCCTGTTAATCCTGAGACAAATCAATGGATTCAACTTCGGAAGACACAGAATGAAATTCGCCATACTGAAATGCCTCTCTTTAGCTGCACAGACATTAGGAAAAAGAAGGTTTAAGAAAAATCAATTACAGTCTTAACCTGCTCAGTCACAAATGCACGCCAGGAGCAAAATACAACTCCTTTTAAGAGCTGTTATAAAGCAAGTCACCTTTCAGACATCCTTCTCCACCCACGTGAAATTATCTTATGCACACACACAATACCAGGTATTTCTGTAGTCCACAAAACCACCTAACTAGTAAAGCCCAATTTCCTTTGGGTTTTTGTTGTACATCTACTAATTCTTCCCATGAGGCAATAAATCAAACATCCTCCCACGTCGCCCTCATCAGCCCTCCATTGCCCACACTTCCTCTTCCCTCACCTCCCCATGCTTTCTCTCCAAGTTCTCTATTAGTTATGAATGTGTGGGCTAAAGAACACACATACCCTTCTCCTCACCACTGTCAAGCTAAATAGAGCAAGCCAACTGCCTTTGCATTTCAGCTGAGTGAAAGGAATAGACCTTCTCTCCCCTTTGTTGGTTTGCACATACCTTCCTGGCTTCAAAAGACCTGCATCTCTCTCCAGGCTGTCCAAGCTTTGGCAAGAGGCTAAGAAGGGAAGGCCACTGACCAATAAATACCACAAACTTCATGGCCTTATGAAACTCATACTAACAATAATAGGGTTTTTTCTTCCGTTTTAAAATAAAGAAGCTGGTCCTACAGCCTAGAAAAAATCCCGCAACAATGCAGTTCATTCAGTACAAATACCTCAGTATCGCTGTGTCGGTCAGCAGAAGTGGTGTTAAAACTGGAGCCTGGCATGAGAAAACCCCATCACCCATTTTGAACAGTGGAGGGTTCAAAGCCCTGTCACCTACAAACCAAGCCTGGGATGTAACAAAACTTTGATGTCCTATTGTCATGGTTTAAGCACAGCTGGTAACTCAGAACCACGCAGCTGCTATCTCACTCCTCCCCTTCCTCCCCCCCAGAGGGATGGGGAGGAGAATCGAAAGAATGTAACTCCCACGGGTTAAGATAAGAACAGTTCAGTAACTAAGGTATAACACAAACCACTGCTGCTACCACCAATAGTAATAATGATAAGGGAAATACAAGGGAAGAGGATACAACCGCTCACCACCTGCCAACCGATACCCAGCCCAACCCAGCAGTGATCTCACCCTGCCGGGTAATTGCCCCCAGTTTATATACCAGGCATGACGTGCTGTGGTATGGAATACCTCTTTGGCTAGTTTGGGTCAGTGTGGCAGGGTAGTCAGGACAGCCAGAAAATAGCCACACATGAGAGATAGAGAGTTTTAGCAGCAAGTGCCTCTTTATTACAAAGAGCTCCTGTTTAAATATCCTTTTGCATAGCGTAGTACAATCTCATTGGTCAAACCTAGCATAATACAAACTTATTGGTCAACAGTTAGTTATTCTATTTATGATTGGTTGTTAACACACTGTTCAAAAATTTTTACTGAAGTCCATTGTTTTGCCAAGCTCTTCATTTGTAGTTAGTTACTCCCTTATCCGACTCGCTCCTCCAGATGCCTTCTACTTTCCCACTCGGATGACTCCGGTGCCTCATTTCTCATGGATACACTTTAATATCTTTGAGACTGAGTTCTAACTTCATGTCTTCAGTCAGGGAATCCATGGGCCTACCATAGCCCCCCACCACAGGTCAGGTGTCCTGTCTCGGCTTCCCCTCCTCCCTGGCAGAGCATGAGACTCAGAAAGTCCTTGGTCATAGTAAACATTACTGAGCAGCAACTGAAAACATTGGTGTTATCAGCGCTGTTCCCAGGCTGAAAGTCAAAAACACAGCACTGCACCAGCTACAAAGAAGGAGAAAAATATGACTGCTACTGCTGAAGCCAGGACACCTATGAAATCTGGAAACAAAGATGCTAATCTCAGCATGACATTTAAAAGCAGATGGAGACTGTCCATGCAAATGAACATGTACCATGCATTCATAAAATGAATAATCCAGGTAAATTACCAAAATGGACAGAAAAGCTTTTCACAGTTAAATGCCCCATTCAAACTTCACCATGACTGACAGATTCATTGTCAGCGTACCTAACAGCAGACTGGCACTTCCAGCATTTATTTGGCAAACAGACCTACAAATCAAGTGATTATGTTGTCCCAGTCAATGCATTGAGAGACGATTATTTAGCAGTTATGAGAAGCTCACACAAGGCAGCATCTGAACTCACACCCCAAAAACTGATGGCAGCCTTGAACATAAATGTGATCACAACACTCTTCCTTGATAAGGTATTTGAAATGAACAATAGCTGTTTGGCCATGACCAGAGATTCCAAAAGAAATCACTATTCCTGTATTTATTCAAAAGAGAGCCAGCTTTTTCCAGCTCTGCTGACTCTGTGATTATCAACCAATCTGTACCTTGTCACATAACATTTGGTAAAGATGCAAAACTAGAAACAAAGGCAATGCTCGTAACACTTGCATTCAACACATCTGAAAAGCTATTGAGTTGTCTATGGACACTTCAAACTGCAGCTGTCACAGCTACCCACGCTTCCCATAACATCCAGCTCTGAGAGGTGGCCACTGGTGTTGGGGTAATTCTGGATGCTTGAATCCCGTAGGAGCTGACACCTCACTGAGGCTGCACTGCAGAACTGGCATCATGTTAACTGAGCCAGGCAGGCAGTGTGAAAAGAGCAATGTTTCCCCAGCAGTTCCAGGTTTGGCATGAAGAAGCCTCAGCAGACTGAGCATGTGTACACCTCTGGTGTGAGTGTCAGAGAAACCAAGTGTTGGCTTGGTCTAAGAGGAACAGGACCAGTGCTTAATCTTACAAATACCACCCCAAGTACAAGCGTTGCTCTTGTAAGGAACTTACATGTACAACAGATAGAACGTTGGAATACGCTGCGGCTATGTTAAAAGCCTACTCTATAAAGAATTCTCCTCTTCATTTAGAGCAAAATTCAGCACTTACACTTTTGCCAAGAACGGATAGGAAGGAAACACTCTGCCTATTGACTGACACTCTTTGGCAGTGCCTAATAGTAAAAAAAAAAGAAAAAAATAGATAAAACCAGAAATACAGTATTTTCAAAGAAATTTAAGGAGGTTGAGCTTTTCAACATCTGAAGGTTTTACAGAGACAGACACAGATGCCATATTTCTGAGCATCACCGGATGACAGTCTGTAGGGACACCCAGGCTTTACCATAAACCACTTCAGTCTGTTTCATTTATTTTACATGGTCCTATAAGTTGCATTTATATGATCTATTTTCACAGTCCTGACATATTACAGTGAATTGCATCATGTAAAGTGACAGAAATACTCCAAGAACCATAAAAGTAAATTTAAACCACTACAACAAAAATCATGCAACATCTACCTCATGCCACAGCACGCTGCTACTGCAACAGAGAAGCCAGCACCTCCTCGAGGCCTCCACCCATACACCAGCACTGTGCAGCCCATCAGTGTTCCAACCCAATGCAGCAGAAGGCAAAACTAAGCGATAGCCAAAAACCACACTAAATCTGAGTCTCAATATTGAAGACACACCAGTGAGATTGCTTCCTGCTGCAATCCATCACTAAATTACTGTGACCCTTTTCCATCCAGCATTCTAAAAGGCATTTGTCCTTGCTGAATAGCAGAGTAACAGAAACAGTTTAGGTTTGATTTTAACAGTGCAGTACACATTCTTGATCACGTTTCTATTATTTGGCACAACTTAGAGCTAAGGATAATAATGAGAAAAGCTCATTTCTCATTATTACACACATGAAGACCTGTATTTGAGATGGCCGAACCATGTAAGAACTGGGAAGAACATGCAATATGAAACTTTACATAATTAGTATTACATGTATTTCAGAGGCATTTAGAAAAGGATTATATATTATGATAGCAATAATTAATATCTGGACAAAGAGCTAAAACAGGGCAAACAGAAGTACCACTTGTATTTGAAGACAAAAGGAATTTTAGGAATAGGTTATGATTTCACAGGCTTCCCAAACTACAGTGATATATCAAAATATGTCAGACAAACCAAAAACCTATTAACCTTCCTCCAGAAAACACGAAGGAGAATTTACACACCAACAGGGGAAAAACATCCCACGTGCAGGGTTTTAAAGCTGGGATATTCAGCTTGCCATCTTGTGGCTGATGCACTGAAGCTTTGATCTGCAGTTATCCTGATCACAGAGCTCCAGACAAAAATCTCATTAGCAAATGCACAATGCAGCCACCATTGTCTTCATTTACATTTGTTTATCATTGCTATTTCTAATAGCATCAGATACATTAATGGGCACAGAAGCAAACTGTCACAGATGAAAGCAGCACTGTTCAAGGGGACTTCTGGGCTTTTGTCAAAACATTTAACATCTGGAAAAATCCTCTATCCCTTTGGCTCAACCTGCCTGGATCTCATTTGAAATTCAGTGACAGATGCAACCTCACCGAGATCCTCGCCTGTGTAACTATGTCCTCCGCTAAAAGGCTTCACATTTCCAGAACAAGCAGGCAGCAATACATTTATTGCATGTTGTGAATATTTTAACCCAAAGGAAAAACAAAAAAAGACTTGAAGCAGGAAGAGAAAGAAGTTTCCTTCGTTTCCCTTCTGATCCCAAAGGAAAGTTCCTCTCTAGGGAACTCTTCAGCTTACATCATTATTAGTCTGTAGCATGGCTTTAATGCTTTAGCCTGCAGTACACCAAATTATGCTTTTCCTTCTTGGAGTTCAACCCAAGCCCAGTGCAAAAACAGAAGGAGGAATGCAGATACCCATTTCCAATGAACATTAAAATGCCACAAATACTGATCAGCTGAAAACTACAGAACATCCTTCTCATTAGAAAACAGCTCTCAAACAAAAGGCTATGTCAAAACTTGTCCAATAGGCCTTTCCTTACCCCTCACTTTCTTCTTCATACCTGTAGCACAGACATCCTGCATAATCTCTGCCTAAGCACTCTCATTCCTCTCCAATATCTAACTAAACGACTCATTTTTCAATTGTCAAACAATCTAAATAACTTTGCCAGCAGCACAACTCATCTCTTTCATAATTATAAAAGATACTAAGAGTCTCCTTTCATCTTCCAGTGAGCACATACTTAGCTGGCTTCCAAAAACCTGCTGCAATTTGTTATCCAGGGCTGCTTCTTGCCCCCGGCATTCTCCTTTATGTAATTCAGCAACGTTCTAAGGATCCAACAATGCATTGTACGGCAGCAGTACATCACTTACGTTAAGATGCTCAAATCACTTCCTGATACCAATGAGAGTATTTCTTCAGCCTTTCAAACTACTGCTACAGATGGGAATGATTTTTATTAGAACCACTGAACACAAGAACACCTAAAAAGGTTTTACTTCATCTGGGTATAGAGCCAAAAGTATCTTTCCAGCAGGCTCCTTACTCACTAAAAACCCATTTAAAATTCTAGAATACACACTCTACTTATTAAGTAGCTTAAATGATCTACATCCTTTTGCGTGTTGGTGAACTATTATTACTCAAGCTGAATTTGTTCTGCCTTCCACTTCCAATCACCTTCAAGCTTAAATTTCACTTAACACACTCATTTCCACTTTTAATATGGCCAATATGGACCAAGTACAATCATTAAAAATGGAGGCACTCTTCTTTAATAGTGTGATCAACTAATCAAGCAAAAACTCATATAGTCAATGAAACATTATAACAGCATTATAAAAGACAACAACCCATCTTTCACCAATTTGACAGCACTGAGAAAAACCCAATAACCATCATCACCGAACAACATCACACAAAACAAGAAAATGTATTTCCATCAAAAGAGATGTTTATGGCTCTTGGTCACTGCCTTTCTCCTGTAGGCATATCAAGTGGTTTGGCTAGCTATTAACTCTCTTGTGTGTTCACCCTTAATGCTGTATTTCTTATCTTACAATTCCTATTGACATAAAATCTCTTTCCACTTTGTACCGAGTCTGTCTTCTGCTTCTGCCCTATTAACTCATGTCGATACCGCAAAGGGAGCAAACTAAAGCAGCAAAGTCGATAGTCATCCATCACATTTTTGTGCAACCACTGCAATGAAGAGGAACAGACAGGTCAAAATCAGAGCTATCCCAAGCCTCCAGCTCTACCTGGCACCAGATGTGAACACAGCATCACTTTCCTGTGGCTCGCACAACAAAGGAAGTGGCTGCACAGGTCAGAAGTTCACCTGCTAAATTAATACGGAGCACCCCAACTATTCAGAGCAAAGACCACACGCTGAAGCAGAAGCTGCTCTGATCCTTACTGTGCTTTCTGTGCATAAGTCACTCCCAATAGAAGCTGTCCTTGTTTTAGGGAAGTTTCAAACTGTGGTGGGATTTACCAGTCCCACCTTCTTTCCTATGCTCTTTCACCCCTTCCCACAACTGCATTTTTCAAAGGAAATCACTAAGTGCCTCTGGGGATAAAGGAAGGCATCATCACTGAACATTTAACTGGACAGGATGATCTCTTTTCTCCTCCAATCCCTGCAACAATAGGAACACTAGAGATCTGAATTCAGAACAAAGAAGAAAGCATTTATCAGGCAGAATAGAAGAGATTAAAGCATTTCTACCTCTGATTGAATGACCACAGCATCACATTACCTCTGCTCCTGCTGCTGCAGAGGAAGTGATTGAGCCCTGGCACAGGGTCCTTGCTGAGTGAGGAAAGGGGCAAATCCTCTCCCCAGAATTTTAATCTCTTGCTCCTGAAGCCAGGAAATCATTACCCAGTGCAGCAGAGAAATGAATGTTCCATGGCATCCAGTGGTCTCCCTGCTGGCAATTTCTACATGAGACAGTTTATTTCAAAGAGACTGCATAAGGTACTGCAGACCTTTAAGTTGTATGGGACTGATGAAGGGCTAAAAAACCAAAAAGGCAAAAAGAAAAGAATAAGAAAATGAAATTGTGAACACAATTTTAAGACAAATAAAAAGAGTCTCAGTGAAATACGTGACTTCCACTGTGGAGCAGTGAAACACCTTAACTCTTCTTGCCAAAATACATCCTGCAAAGGATGTTTTAGTACCTTTTATACACACCTGGACTTAACTCAAGCCTCATTTATCCTTTGTAGTGGACAATGCTGGGGTGCCAGGTAGAGGTAAGAATCTGAGTGCTGGATTGATTCACAGATGAAGAGAGCTGTGACTCCTCTCCAATTCACACCAGTTTCTGTTTAGCAGAGCCCACTGTTGCACACAGGCATGCCACAGGCACAAATGTGCAAGGTGAGAACACACCAAACCTCATAGCTTAAAACTCAAAACTCGACCAGTACCAGAAAAGAAGGCCTCGGCTTTCTTTTGTCACCACATTTGCAGGGACAAACTCTTCAACAGGTTCTAAGTTACAGAACTATTTGAAGATAGATCTATAAAGTCACATAAACCAGCCATCCTCTGTTACAAAAGTACCTCAAATTAAGATTAGAAACCTTAATGACGCTTGCACATGTAAGAATACTTGAGATATTAACAAAGAGGTTTTTTATCCGTATCACTCATGCTTAAAGGAAAAAAGCCACACAGAGTTGGCTGTTACCACAAGTCTCTTAATACTTGGTGGTTCCTCTAAACTACCAGTTCTTCAATGTAGATTTTCATCACTTCAGAACAAATCTTCGAAGTGAGTTCCTGACCTTCATCCTTATGGAGAAAAACCTTAATAAAATGGCAGCATTGGCAGAAACTGAAAGTAAATAGACAGATGATGTTGTGACTTTAAATGCTGTGGGGGGTGATTATTTTTGCAGTTCTGAGATACAACCTCAGCTGTTCTGTTGGGCAGAATGTCAATCTTGAAGAGACGTAAGGCTCCCTGTAATAAGGATAGATTTCTTTCCAGCTCCATTCACACTAACATACACTGGAGAACAGATACAACCAGGCAAGAACCCCCAAATTGTTGAGGTTTCATCTATTTCTAAGTTGTATCATAAATTTCTTGATTTTTCTAGTCAAATGGCATCTTTCATAAATATAGCAGGTACAATCTGATTGTGTTTAAGAAACTTAAAGTTACAAGCTTTTAGAACACAAAAATTGAGGCTTTAAAGAGCAGCAAACTGGGTACCTTTTCCTTCCCATTCTCTTCCAAACTACAGTTACAGGTACCAGAATTCAAACACAACATGATGCAGATTTTACAGTCAAGGCTTCCTAATTTCCTTTTTTATCTCATTTTTTCTGCTGTAACAGTCAAGAAGCAGTGGGGAAAATAATGCAGGTTTAAAAGAAGAAAAACATCAGCTATTCAGCTATCTGCTTAGATGGGGACAAAGCTGAGTGAGTGATGGGATACCTGTTTTGCACACTCCAGAACAAATCTGCATTGGCTCCTTGAATGATTAAATGGATGCAATAAAGCAATTATTTTATTTACTGCAGTTCTATGACCATTAAATCATTTGCACAAACAAAAAGCAGACTTATTTATCATGGGCATTACCAGCAGCTTGTAAAGTCATTAAATTTCTATTGAGGCTTCAGGTTGGTGGACAAAGGATCCTAAGAGGCCAACTGTGCCTCAGCTAGACATAGACACTGTGCTTTAAGCCATTCTCCATCCGTGAGATTTTAGACAAACAGGAGCCGTTTTATTAATTCTGATGGATTAAGGGGCTTTTGGTTTGAGTTTTGTTTTGTTTTAAACAGACGCAGCAAAACAAATAGTCCCTGTTCTAATAAGGTAAAGACTTCAATGAGGCTGGCTGAGACTGTTTCCTCTGTGGCTCTCAGTTTATGCTGAATGTGGAACTTGGTATAAAGCGGCTGCTACAAGATACAAGTTTGAGATGTGGGAACTTGTCACTTACAAGAAATCATCATAAGCGTTTTACAGGAACATTACTATCGGTGAAGCTGTGATGAAATCAGAACTAACAGACAATACCACAGGCACCAGTTCTCCAACAGTTCTCATGTCAAAAGGTATTAGCTGAAGATCTGATCTGTGCAGAGATCATGCAAACCAACCTTGCCACTCTCTGAAGGAAGCTTCCAAGCCAAATACCCGACAGTTAAGAAATGTCAAATATACCCATGGACTCATCCTCCAGTAACTGCCTATCATCCCAAGCTACTTTAGCTTTAAAATGCAGCAGAAACTGACCTCCTTAAAGCAGATGTATGAAACTGTATGTTTTAAGATATGCAAGCTGCTCCTCATCTCTACATTAGTAACACAGACCTGGGCTGGGCAGAGAAGCTCTGGGCTACAGAGCTTGCTTGCTTGGTCTGTCTTCAAGGAGCCAGGCAGGAAGAAGATATGAACAAGCTTCCAATGGTTTCCATCATTCAGCATAGTTTGCAAAAGCAAGAAATCCTTACTGATGGCTTGGAGCTTGCAGGAATAACACCAGTATATGCATATGTTGCTCATAGCTCATCTGTTATAAAGATTGGTCCATTCATGGCTCTTAGTTAAATAAGAGCAGTCAGCTATGAAGGGTCTCAGCTATACTGCATAATAATTATGTGTGTGTATATATATATATACATAAAATGGATACTGTATAGCTATACAACAACTTGCTGAACCTCATTATGAAAAGGAAGGAAACAGAGCCTCTCTCCTCTCATTTGGACTGATGCCTCAAAGCACAAACCAGCTCCTCAGATGAAAGGAAAAAGGAGGAATTTTTTAACAATGAAATTCATTCTCAGCTGTGACAGGGTTTTTTAGTTCTGCACCGCCTTCACTAAGCAGATGATCCTACAGTTTCAGTTTAAGCCTTTCAGTGACTTGCAAGCATCCTTCCTGCACTAAACACATCACTGCAGTGGCCACCACCTCTCGTTTCACAGATTTTTTATGATCTACTATATTAAAACCAGTTAAAACGTAATAAAGTCTGCAACATTTACAGCTAGAAAATACAGACAATAAAATCAGCCAGGCATAAAACCATCCCCTGCTCACTTTCCAGGGTCAATATACACGGACCAGGCATAGGCTGCAAAATCAAAAGGAATTTAAATCAATTGAAAATTCCAACAACCTTTTCTCCTGCCTGCACGGGGCTCGAGGGACACTGACACATCCAGACTCAGCCTTTTGCATTGTTTCCTCAGGTTTCCATTCTCCCCCCCAGTATTTGTTTGTGAAAGTGGTGATGTGAAATATGGATGATTTACTCATCTCTCCTCGGTGGTTTTGCTCAGCTGCAGCTGGTTTTGCAGGAATGACATACTTCCTCTCTCCATTTCACACTCCACCCCTTTTCTGCAGAAGATGGAGTAGAAATAGAGAATTCTTAGATTGCTATTTCCTCCTGCCTTACCTATTCTCTCATTTTCTTCATATATACTATTACAATACGTAAGACAAAACAGCAAATTCACACTGAAGCAAAACTTTGACTGTCACAGCAAATACCTGCCGTAGTGCCAAAGTAAAGCTGTTCTCACAACTGCTCCTATCCCTCTATCCCTACTACATTACAAGCATGAACTGGACAGCAGACTAAGGTAGGGTCTCTCTGCATAGTAGTATATTCCAGAAGCACAAAATACTGCCAGGTGCTTCCCCTCCTTAGGATCTCCACAGCTTTCTTACTAGGAATTTAATTCATTAAATGTTATTTAATGAATGGAATGCAAAGCTGCTTGAAGCAAAACAAGACTTATCTGCTTTCTAACAAGCAGATTTTAAACAGAATTTGAAAACTGCATTTGGGGCACAGGCAAAAGCTTTAGGATTGGCAAATACATGAACTGCACTTTGGAAAAGCCCCATACAAGCAGTGACAAAGATATCCTTCAGTAAATATTACCATAGCTTTGTTAACAATTCACTCCCACAAGGCAGAGGACAGATCGCTGACTTGCTCAACATCACACCAAAGTCCTGGGTCAGAACCAGAGCTGGAAACAGAACTGCCTCCAAAGGTCTGCTGAGTTTTGAAGATTCCTGCAGTCCAGTGTTATACAGGTCTCAATTTCCATCCACCCTCTCCCCCATCCTGTTGACCTTATGCAGCATTAACGCTTTCCAGAAGAACTACATTACAGACCATAAGCAGAAAAACATATCCTCCTACACCTAGAAAGAATGCAGATAACATTGACTGTACTGCAGAGAGGATCCAGTCCAGGCCAGGTGTAAATACACAGCGGACACACATCACTCATACCACCAGCCTCCTTCTAAGAGGAATGTTCTTACAAGTCCTGTTTTATCTCTGCTGCAGGACTTCCGTTGATCATATAAATCCCAGTATGGGAATACGTACATGGCTTCTGTATCAGTAACAATCAACTGAGCGTCATGGATTTTATGACATCTCCAATTTTTCTCTCTTTTAAGCAGAAACACAAGAGTGCAGCACCTTTTCTTTGTTTTGGAAGGTGGTGATTCAGATGGCTGGTTAGAAAGAGTTGTTTATTTGTAAACTGCAGAGAAGAAATGGCACTGGATACAGCCAGCCTTACTTTAGTAATTACCTCCGCTACAATACAGTTTTGTATTTGGAGACACAGTTAATCAAAACTCCTCTTTTGGGATTCAAATCTCAGAGCCCCAAAGCACTATTTATTCCAAGCAGGGCTTGTTTCCAGAACACAGCTTAATATCTTGCAGCAGAGGCAACAATGGTCTCCTAGTTCTTTGAAATAAGGTAACTAGAGACAGAACTTCCTCTTTAAAAGAGCTGTGAAAAAAATGAATTAAATACTAACCTGACTGATCAAACACGGGAGCATCTACGCTGACTCCTTGACTTGATTCACTTCTTTAAGGACACGAGGCACTTCTCTGAAGTCTGCACACGTTAACACAAAATGCCACTCACTTTATTTTTAAAACATCAAAACCAATGAAGTCTGAGGCTGTCTGCCCGGGACTGCTGGGCTTACAGGGAGAAGGACACCGTAACTTCTGTCAGCCTCAATGACAGCTACATTATCCACGAGAGCTGTAACCACCCTTCTCTCTCTTGTTCAGTTCCCATTCAGGAAATAGCCTCAATGGGAAAAGAGAAACTACTGAATCTTCACCCAGCTTCACTCTCCTATATTCGGTTCCAGACCTTCAGCACTAATTCAGGGAAGAGGTGAAGTAATTACTTCAAGAAAAAAACCTAAAGAATCCAAATTAAAAGCTTGCAACAACTGAGGAATTTCTGCCTTCAGGTGCATCTGAAACAAGGTTTGTATTTCATCATTAACAAGTTTGCCACTGAGCCAGAGACCTCCCAAGGGACTCAGAATGAATTTCAAGTCTCCTCCACCTTTAAGCATCAATGAATACTTCCTCTGTAAGTTTAAGAGTGTCCCTGAGTCGCTGTTGATACCCCAAACCCCCACCTTCAAGAGGCAGCCTTGCAAGATGACACAGCTTGGGTGCTTGTCCTCCAGCGGGCAAAGCTCTCCCTGCAGTTGAGAACAAGCACGTTATAAAGCTCTTCTGACAAAGGGCACATTCCAGAGACAGCAGACCTGCACTCTGCGTTTGAGGAATGCATTTTCTCTTTGCATAAAGACATTTCTTTGGAGGCATCTGCAATCCATGCAAATGAAAGGTTTTCAAAAGGTCACTGGCAATATAAAATGTAATTAGCTTAAAAACACCAAGTATTTTTAGGCAGCACTTTGCCCCAGGTTATCTTACTGTTGCTTGGGTTTTAGAATCACAGTTCTTATTATCAGTATGTGTTTTTTTCCTTTTAGATGTAATCAGGAAAGAAAAAAAACTGACAAATACACTGTTAAAAAGAGATTATATTACTCTCAGGCAAGTTAGAGACTTACTCCTCATGGCTGTGCACTACACTGCACATAATGCTACAGATAACACAAAAGAGGTGCACTTTTATTAAAGAGGATACAGCTTAAAAGCATTAGAAAGAAAGAAACCACATTATGCTTCCCTATTAAGTCCAAATGGCTACCCAAAATTGACAAAAGACTTTGCCATGAACATCACCACCCCATGGGTACCTACGGCTGGCCTTCCCCTGCATCAGCACAGCTCACAGCAGTCAGTGCAAGAGGCAGAATTACTGTATCTCAGGGAACACACTTCATCCTACACCACATTTGGACAAATGAAGCAAAACTCATTCAGGAGTCATTGTACCGGCAGGTTCAGACTTGCTGCTCCAGCTGAGTGCCCAGAGAAAATAAGTCAAACAATATGATAAAGCGATTTCATCGATAGTACAGAATACAGTATTTTTGGTTAATATGAAATTGAAGTTCTGGCCCCTTAATTGCAAGTCTGAAATGCCAGTGCTGAGTCAGGGAAACACAGCAGTTACTTGTATATGGCTTCAGCAAAAACATGATGTACACTGTCTATCTGGTGTCCCTAGATGGTCTTTAAAGTCCCTTCCAGCCCAAATCATTCTATGATTCTATGATATGAAGAAAGGTCATACTCCCAATTGGTTGTCTTATCAAAACCCGGGTTATGTATCAGAATGATTTAGATCAAGTCCCTCTCACAGATGCTGACACCCGTTACATCTCTTTGGTCTGATACCTCCCCTATTCCAAATGTGCCCACTATCTTCTCTCTCAAATTGTCTAGTTGATTAACGAAGTTAAACCCGGTGCAATTGTTCTTAACCTGCATTTAGCTTGAAGGCTTTTCTGTATCAGATCTGAGCATTGGCTGTGTGCCCAAACTCATGTCTGTCTGCTAATCCTATCATTTGGTCTAATAAAAGGTATTACTCCTCCCTACAAACCTTGCTTTGCTGATTCTCCTGTGAATCATCAAAATGCACTCTGACTTCAACAAGCTCCAATCCTTACACCAGGGCAAGATATGGAGAATGAAAACCTAGACATAAGACCCAGAGGAGCAAGTTCACTCAATAAACTGGTAGTGTGACACAGCCAGACAACCTGTGCTGCAATCACATCCTTGGTGGCACAGGACTCAGCCTGTTTCAGCTGGAGGGGATGCAAGCAGCACTGCTCCACACTCCAAGCTACCAGAAAAAGAGCTGAAGTGACTTCAGTCTTGCTGTTGAAGTAGATGCATCAACATGAATGATACGTTTGGTTTCTAAGAGTCAATTAATGTATTGCCTGGGTGACAACTGTTACCTCCAATGCAAGGTGCAGGAAGGACTGTTTTCCTTAGGATAACCTATGGATACGTGCTAGTTTGTCAGTATAAGAACCTCAGTGTTTTCTGTTCCCCTTTTATTAGTTGTAGATACTTTGAACTCCATGTGCTGCAACTGCCATGGGCTGGATCTGATAATCCCTAATTTGTAAAGCCAGAAAGGGACACAGTTTATTTCCATGAATATTTCAAAAGCTTTTTCTGGCTGAGGAGCAGAATGCCTCTTCAGGAGTTATTTCACTCATAATAATTTGATTTTTGTTGCTTGAATAGGAGGAAAACTGGGAGGTTGTGTTGTGGGGTTTTATTGGGATTGTTTTTGTGGGTTATTTTATCAATTTCCATCTCTTACCACTGAGAATGTGTTTTAAAACTGACAAATATGTGAACATTGGTTTAAACATTGAAAATATGTGAAAACAGCCCATAGATGAAATACAACAGAAAGGAAATTGCATGTTGCTAGAACACTGATCTGAACTCCAACAGAGTACAATGCCTAAGCCTTCTGACCAAGTCTCCAGCCCCAGAGGGCCCTCTGAATGATCTTACTGCAGCTTTTCCTTGTATGGCTAAAGAAAAACAAAAGCAATCAGCAACAAAATAACGACCAGTTGCCAACAACCCCTCCTTAACCCACCTCCAGCTCTACCCCATCTCCTTCCCTATGGAGTCATACACTCCTACAAAAGGACTGCATTGAGACATTGTCAGTTTTCTTCTTAGCAACAGCGCATGGCTGCCCCACTCCTGCCAGCAAACACGACTGCTGTCTTGAGAGATGCCTATGCAAGAACCAAGATCAGTCTACTTTGGAATCTGAAAAGAACAGAGTAAAATTAGTGCATTTCCTTTAACAAGAAATCTTGTGGCAAGGATGGAGAAAGGAGGAAACACTGTCAAGGCATAAACACACCCTCAAGGTCTTGCCTTGTTTCCCCATGCTTGACTCTTTCAACTGCGCCTTCCTTAACCAGATGCCTCAAAAGTATCTGATGCTTCACCCAAAGATGCACCAGAGCTATAGCAAAAGGCTACATCTGAGCTCTCCACAGAAGAGTTTCTGAGACAAGCATATTCACGTCAAGATGTTCTGCAGCTTTTCGTTTCTCTCCTTTCACTTGTAAGAGTTTTTAGCTAATTGGCTCCAGAATTTATAATCCTGGTGACAGCACCGTTCCTGTGCGAGACGGAGAAGGTGGAGGAGGAGGGGAAGGAGGACAGGGGAGCTGCCAATGCTGCCGGCACCATCTTCTGTTAGGAGCACGCTACTGCAGAGCACCAGCTACAGCTCGGGATGCTGATCCTCCTCCTCCCAGCACTCACGCGGAGAGCTCAGGGTTATCTTATGCTTAGAAATATCACAAGCACAACTTCGGAGGTTTTCTGCAGACTCCAGAAAAAGCAGGAATCCGAATATGAAGTGCAGCTAAACCCACCGAGTTTGAAAAGGAGAAAATTAAGCAGACGAGGAGGGGGGAAAGGCAATTACAGCAGGAAAAAAATGTGTTTCACCATTAGCATTGCACAATAAGAAGGTTTGTCAGGCACCGGTTTAGCCTACACATGTTCATATCCGTCAGCATTTCCATGATAAATCCTAATTTTCGCCATTGTTGATCACATTGAACTAAAACTTGGTATGCAAGTTTTTAGCACAGATGCTCAAATAAATTATGCACATTAGTCATTTAACTTTCAGAGCAGCGAAAGAAAGCTGCTTTTTAGTGGTGGGGTTGACTATAATTTATGACAAGTTTTTTTCTGCCTTACACAGCTAAAAAAGACAAGGCAGCTTACTTTTTGATTCAACTTTTCAAGCCATATGTCTTTTGTATAGATGATAAAACACTGACATTAGGAAACTATTTATAGCTATAAATGCCCTCCTCCCACCAACAGCTATATACGTATGGCATTTCCTCCATTTACTATATGGCACCATGGTCTATACATTCATATGTGCATACAGACACAGAGAATGTTGAAATGAAAACACATAAAGAAAATACCAATAATTGCAGGCTGAAGAGGTCACACAGTTGAGGTTGATGTGATCCAGATGAGAAACTGTTAAACAAAGAATTAGCCCGAGAGTTGAGCACAGATTACATGCAGATACGATCAACTGATGGAGACATTCCCTACCAAGACAATCTATCTTTTTAGACAGGATCATATTCTGTGCAGTGTTGGAACTGACACCACTTCACAGCAGTTACAGGACCCTACAGAATACATGCTTTCCTTGGTAAAATGTCTCTGCATGTTCTGGCTGTCCCCACTCCCCTCTCAGCACTGGGAAACCATATGATTAAAATGAACAATACAGACAGTACCATAGAAAAATCCAGAGTCTTTGAGACCCCTGTTATTATGGCACCTACAGTAGGTATTCAAGTAAATGACTGGCGTTCTGCCACCAGTCCACCTCTGGCTCCTGATGCCTGCTCAGCAAAGCTGTACTGCAGTGCCAGCATTACAAATTCAGAGACAATGTTATAGACAACCTTGTTTGACTGTTGATAACTAACACAACATCTCAAAGGGACAGCCCAAAAGCCATGGTCAGTACTATCATTTTAAGATACTGTATGTGAAGAAACGTGTATGATTGCTTTTGGGAGAGAAGGGAACTGAAAAATAAAAAAATCTTAATAGGTACAGATAGAAAGGAATTAATGTTTTTTATTTGCCTTTGAAATAATTAGCCGCAGAGTAGAAAGGATATGTAGCAATGTTCATTTTCATTAACGTGGTCTTCTGGGTGAGAATGTGAGAAACTCGCGTTACTGCATGAAGTGACACAGCTGAAGCCAAGCAAACACAAAGCTTCTCCAGAAACTAACTCCAGACTTCTCAGGCCATATTCCTCTACTTCAACCACGGGACCATCCTTATCACTTCCAGACTGATTCTAAAGATATCGCCAAACTGAAGGGCCCTCCTTTTTTCAGGCTCATACACAGTCTTTCAAGCCTTACTGCCCCACTGCAGAGGCAGCAAGAGAAATGCCTAAGCACTGGAAATCCAAAAGCTCTACAACTCCCAGAGCTCTATGCAAAGCTTGGCAACCGGCTGAATTCATGGCTTTAAATATTACTGGTTTCAAAGGAGAGTATTCTTTGTGCTGCTGCCTCTTGCTTAGCTGAGATTGTAATTCGCATATTTGTATTCACATCACAAATAAAACCTGGATGTGGGACATTTCCTTTGGCCCGTCAGTCTCATTTAGATCATTAATTTGATCATAGCATCTCCCTGCTAAAAAGGATAACAAAAATAGATGAGTTTTGACTTCAAATTACTTTAATCTAAATGCTCACCCTAGTTTCCAAGAACTCTGGCCTGGTATTAACATACAACTATTTCACCTCGGATTTTTAGGAATTCCAGTCTCACACAAGTGAAAGATTCATAGTGCAGGTGTGAGTCACGCAGAGATGAAATGTTAGGCAGACTGCTCCTTCCCTAACTGCCACAGTGCAGCTCCGTGCTGAAACACCATGTCTGCTGTACAATACGCCAGCAGGAACAGCCTATGCTTCCTATCAAATTCACTGATCATCTTTACATAGTTTTCTGGCCAATAATACTCACTGCTACCTGCATAACCCAAGGGAATGCTGAATCAGTGTCTCCAGAGGACGCTAACAAATGAAAGTTATCATTCATTCTGGTTATAACAACATGCACATACATCAGGGATGGGAGTAGGAACACCAAGTGTCAATCACAATCATGGAGCAAGAAAAAATAGTATTAAGAACAGAGTTAAATAGCTTCTACAATTTGTTCATCATTAGAAGTGATTAGAGCACTGAGCAGAGGCATTGCACAGATTAGCCTTGAATGTTTTCTAAGCAGCACAGTCAAATATAAGGTAAAAAACCAAATATCATTATTTTTACTGGTTTTGCACTACACAGTTTGTACAGAGCTCCAGGCTGAAAAGATGGTACAATTACAGCTATGTCTGTCCCCTGTAGGCTTTTCTTTAGGCTTTCTCTATATATTTTCTTTCTAACAGAAAAAGACTGGCTTCATAAGCTCCAGAACCTGGTTACCTATGAACTTCTCTCTCCAAAGACGAATACTGACTAAAGTAGACTTCCATTTCTCATACCAATAGCACAAAAACAATACCAACATTACCACAGTACTATCAAATAATGCAAGCCTTTAGAAAACATGGCATAGCAGAAACTCTTGTGGAATCAGAGCAGTGCTCCCTCACTGCCAGTCTTAAGGCTGAAGGAGCAGTGGCCATGGAGGCATGATCTGCAACTCCCTGTCAGTGTGACATTAAAGAGTTTTTTGCTTGCAGAGCTCCAATGCCTAACAGAACATGACCTCTGCAGCAACAGGATGTCTCTCCTGGAGATGGAGACCTGTCTTCCTTAAACTTGCTGGAATTTGTTATTTTTGAGACCTCTTCCATCTGCTAAACTTGACAGAACACAACCAGCAAGTTCAACAGTATGGGGTAGGCACAGGCAATCTCATCTACATACACACACAAAGCACTGTAATAAGCCTCACTTCCTCAGGAAATCAGACTAAAAATGGCACAATCATGGAAAGTAAAGGTCTGGGCAAAATCCCATGTTTTTAGAATTGGAAGCATAAGTCAATGTCTTGACTAAATTATTTTTGCCTTCCTATTTTCTGCTAAGGACTAAGTACATGATATAAAAAAGAACTAGAACAGCTTTGTATCTACTCAATTAGAGTCACAAACAACCAGATGTTCCTCTGGAAACTTACTATTTGAATATGTCTATTTGTAGTAGATTGGTCACTTGATGGGACCCTGTCAACTACTCCTGGTATAAAAATGCATGAAAGATTACTTTTGTAGAAGAGAAAAAGCAATACCTGCTAGTCATTGCTTCACAATATTACTCAATAAATGAATGCAGAACCTGTCAGCAGTTAATATCGCCCTGAAGCGCTGGGAATAAACATTTGCCTGGTATTAGGTACACACACACCTCCAACAGAAATCAAGGCGCAATGTGCTACACAGATGAACAGGAGAAGAAAAAAGAAAGTCCCTACCTTGTCCTGTATCAGACATTAAGTGCTGCTTTTGATCACAAACTAACTCATAAAGCCTATTAAAAAGGCAGCACTTCTTTCTGTCAGATAAAAGGCACTTCACTGTAATTAAACTTCTGTCCAACTTTCCAGAAGATACAGGCAAGTCTGACAGGGTCTATTTAAATTTATGACTGACCCTCCTTGGGACATCCAAGGGAAAGAGAAGATGGGCAATCGGTTTACAACACTTCTGAGCTAATAGCACTTATGGGGATGGATGATTCTGAGCTTATCATCACTCATTCATTGGGGTTTTTATTAAATCAAATCCCTGCTGCCCAACTCAAAAGCATTTTGTGTTCAGTTTGCAATCTACATTCCCCAGCCTTCAATGCTTTAGTTGATTTCCTTTTTAAGCAACAACACACACAGCAGGTTCTCTGGGTAAATCAGTTTTACATGATTTATATGAATAAAGGTGGTAAACAACCATGTCTCTTAACAGAGCTCTGTGAGCACTTGAAGAAGGAAAATATTTCCTCAAACGTATTCTATCTATTGCTTTTCACATATGAAAGTATACGTCAAAACACATGGCTGGGTTTCTGACACTAGGTGATAGGAATAAACCATCAGCTCCAGGATCCCAACACCAGAACCAAAGATTTATTGCTCTTCCATTTTTCTTTGTGTCTTCATCCTGCTCAGTACTAACTTTACTTTTTTCCTTTCATTTGACTTCCTAGAAGACACCTCAATGATCCAAAGTCAGTATTAGCCTTAGATAACAAAAGCAAAAGTAGAAAACAAATGATCACTCTGGGAGAGACTGCAAGTAATCAAAACAGTCCATTTTCATAGTCTGTCTTTCAGAATTGAAGCAAAGATCAAACTGTAAAAGCAGTACCATTCCTTCCTGCTCAGCCATCTCAGAGAGCAACACTGACGAGAGGGGAGGTCTTCCCTCACGTTTCAAATTCTAGACTGCTTTGCCAGGATTGTTGTAGGAAATCTCTGCAGAGACTGCAAATATGAAGACAGGATTCTGGAAAAATAAATGTCTCTTTTCTTTCTTAAAAAATAAAGTAACTACTACATCATTTTTCCATAAGACAAAAGCTTATAAACTGCTTGGCCAACTTTCCATATTACAAGCTCTGACTATCAACTCTTCCTGAAAAAGTAGATTTCAAGTACCACATCTATAAGCATCCATTTGCTGGGGGAAAAAATGTGCTTACAGTAATGAGGGCTGCATGGTTCAACTCAGCCACTAATTAAACACCCTTTTTTCATTACCTTGTCCTGAAAAGCAGAGCAGGTAGAGCAGGTTATCCAGGTGGCTAGAAGCAATCTTCTTTGGGCTTTTAGACCTTTGAGTTGTTATCTTCGTTCTGCAGTTAGAGCTCCATGATAATTCCCGCTGTTACTGCTTCAAGTATAATTTATTCTATTTACACAACTTGTAGCAATACACTCCAAAACAGCAGTGAGATTCCATCTCACACTATTAATGGCACTTTCAGCTACTTTATTCAGCAATCCTGAAGTTGCAAAGAGAAGTGAGTTGCTACTTATGTGTTCAGTAGAAGAGTGAGCTTCTCCTCTTCCCCATTCTAGCACCACAGGAAGGTTTTCCTTCCTAGCAAAAATAGCAAGCTCCAAGGGAGCCTACACAACTCCAACATGTAAACAATCCCTGCTAAAAGAAACTGATTTAAACCTACTGTTCAGGAAATTCAATCCTGTGGTTCTGTGTCTGAAAGCAACCCATCTGAGCTGTACAGCAAATATGATATGCATTACCATTTGATCTCTAGGAAGCCTTGAGACACCAGCACTTGCAGGAGTTACATAAAACACAGATTGCCCTTCAGATCCCCCAAGCCAGAGGCAGGGGGAATGGAATATCAATGCAGGGGCTCATTTGCAGCAGTACAGCCTTTTTGTGGGGTGATGAACTCTATTGCCTTTTTAATAACAGAAACACTGGCTCTAAAATATAAACAGTAATAAATAGCTGTTCAAGAATGGAAAAATGAGACAAAATAAATTCAGACTGTTTAATTAAGCCATATGCCATTTGGAAAATGCTGTTACCAGTGTGTGTGTATACCATATGTGCTGGGTTTGGCTGGGGTAGAGTTAATTTTCTTCACAGTAGCTGGAAATGGGGCTATGTTTTAGATCTGTGCTAGAAACAGCGATGTTTAGCGACTGCTGAGCAGTGCTTACACAGAGACAAGGACTTTTCTGCTCCTCACCCCACCAGTGAGTGGGCTGGGAGTGCACAAGGAGTTCGGAGGGGACACAGCCAGGACAGCTGACCCCAACTAAGCCAAGGCATATTCCATACAATATGGCATCATGCTCAGCATATACAGCTGGGGGAAGGAGGGGGGAAGGAGGAGGGAAGGAGAACATTCAGAGTGATGGTGTTTGTCCTCCCAACTGACTGTTACCTATGACGGATCCCTGCTGTGCTGGAGATGGCTGAACACCTGCCAGACCATGGGAAACGGCAAATGCATTCCTTGTGTTACTTTGCTTGTGTGCGCAGCTTTTGCTTTACTTATGGAAGTGTCTTTATCTCAACCCATGTGCTTTCTTACTTTTATCCTTCCCATTCTCTCCCCATCCCACAGAGGCAGTGAGCAAGTGACTGTGAGGGTCTGAGTTGCCAGCTGCGGTTAAACCATAACAGCAAAACTTTCCATTCTAGATAAACTAAAGGACACTGAGAAGCAGTTGGGCTAGATTTGTCTCCAGGGCTTTTTCCAGAAGAGACCTTACAAAGCAAACTGTTCCCTTGTGATACCTTCTCCATGCTTGGTTTGTTTTCTGAAGCGAAGTCCTGCTCATATACTGCTACAATAGCAATTAGCTCCTGCTTTACTACTGAGCTTATCCTTTCACCAAAAAGAAACTGTGACTATTTGTCACCTTGCAAGACAAACAGGAGCTGGCAAATGTCTATCACACTCACTAAGCAATGAGGGAAAAGTACCATCAGTGGGAATAAAAACCTAGAAGACTACAGTGAAAGGACCGGAAGAATAATCCTTCCAGGCACCCTTTTGCCTGTGTTTAAGAGTTCAGTGACAACCAGACAGATGCAGTGCACAAAGACTCAATACCAGACATTTAGGGAATGCTTAATACAACACTCAAACCTCTTCTGCTGCACTGAATTTTGCACAGGTAAGCCAAAACTATCTGTGATTCTCCACTGCTATAAAATGAAATTCAGACAACAACTTCAGAGGATGTTTTCTTAAACATCTACCAAATCATTAATTTTAATGGAGAAAATTAAATCAAAGCTTCTTAGGGTAGGCAAAAAATATTCTGTCTATGCACTGTACATTGCTCTGTACACACATAACCAACAACTTCATAAATCAAACATAATGCTATCAGTACTGAAGACACATTTCAACTATGGCCAAAAGAACTTGTGGTTGAAAATAACAATAGAAAGCTGAATAAGTGCTGGGCTCCATCACTAGAGGGAGTCACCATCACATATTAAGTTACTGTAATACGCAGACCATTCTGACCACAATTATGAAACAAATAAAAGACCATCAGCTAAATCTGGAAAAGATTCAGGGAAAAGAGAAAATTAGATTTGCTTCCTTAACAAGGTTTTATTTCCAAAGACCTCCTCCTGGGAGCTTTCAAATCATCTGTAATGAAAGGCTTTTAAAAATGTATCTTCTTGTCTCCATTTTCAGACAGAATAAGGTATGTGCCAGGAGAGAGCCGAAATTATCAGTTCCAGAAATTACACACAGCATTGCATCAAGAAAATGCGAGAACTTTAATTGAAGGAACTTTACCGCTCATTTCACTTCAAATCAAAAAGTAATCTTAATCATGTTTTTATTTTTCAACTAAATTGGCACAATTACATCCAGCACGAACAGGCACTACCAAAAAGCGGCTTTTGCAACAGATGATTCCCTTTGGCCATTAATACATTTAGAAAAAGCATTTCTCTGACAGGCTGTGAGAAGGAGCCTAAAACCAAATATAAATCAGGAACTCAAGCATAACTATCATTCTTTCATTTGATCATTTCATCAACTGTGGCTTTGAGGGTTTGCTTGGTTTATTTTTAATATATGAAATGTCTTTCTTATACTGGTGAGGTATTTTTCACCCTTTTCAAGTTCTTAGCAGAAACCATAGAACAATTTGGCTGGCTGCACTCACAGGAATTTACACTTGGCTCCAACAATTCTGCAACTAACTAAATAGTTTCATTAAGAGCAGCAGCACACACAAAGCTTTTAAGACCCAGCTTGAATCCTGCCCATCACTAGGAAGGCAGAGCCCAGACCATGATCACCTCTTGAACCAAGATCTACCACATACCTCAAGAGACATCAGCAAATGCAGCCCAAGACAAACTAGGAGTGTTTGTCCAGTGCCCAGTTCCTTAGTAGGTGACTGCTTTACATTCAACACATTTACACCAAATTCTCCACACTTCTGTTGCTCAAACAAGTCAGTGAACAACCTGGCAATGCAAACAGTCCAAGAGCCTTTTTAAAAGAGAGTTATTGTTTTTAACAGGAGCAGAAAATGGGATCTTAATATGAGGAAATAAAACAGTGTGGGAAGCAAGAGTATGTGCACCAAGAATGAGAAGCACTTTCTGGCACTCTATGGAACTGTGTTAAGAAATCCTACAAGCATCCCAGCGCAGTTTGGAAAGTTAAGCTCTGGCATTTCCCCTATCAAATAGTCCTCCACCAGGGCAAAGGCTTAAACAGCCTCTAGCTTCAAATACAGATCTCCCTCTATAAACAGACTGCTCCTCCCAAAGCCTAGCAGTACTCTGACACCAAAACTACAAACAGACTTTTCCACTGTCATCTACACAAACTGGTCCTTTAGGTAGTCATACCACAGTCCTCAGATTTCTTACTCTCCTATTCATATACAGATGGCTACTTTGCACATTTTGCTTTGACATTCCCTTTCAAGATGAAGCGGTCTGGGAAAGCAGCTCACTTCCCCTTATGGTGAACACTTTAGCTCATAAAATAAAGCTGGATAAACTCTTCACTGCATCCACCCACAGTTCTTCATCTTTTCCTCCCTGCAAGGACTTAAGTAAGCAATAAACTCTTCATCAACATGAGACAGAAGATAGCATAGAGGGCTCCACAGAAAAGCAAAGAAATCTAAAGAGCAGTTCTCTCAGTTTGCAGTCCTAGGTTTTTTTTCTATACGCTTTAATATAGCAGTGTTCCGCTAGCAGCATCCATTACTGGTATCACTCACCTGCTCGTGATGGTAGAGTTCTGCTCTTTCAGCACAAGTTCCCTTTGCTGCAAGGCCACGATCTGCCTGGAGAGATCATCCGGTGTCCTACACAATTAAAACAAAATAGAAACCTTTAACAAATCATTGGTTGAAAAACCTGTGTTCCATACATAACCACAAAGAGGTTTCACCAAAAGCAGACAAGGCAATTTCATTAGGTCAAAGTTGCTGCAGCCCCTCAAAGCAACTGAGTTGCACCCTGCTTAAGTAAAAACCTGCTTTAATTTTAAAGCCATTGCTGTGATCACCATCCAAGTCACATCATCTCACCACTGTGCGCTTCAACCCATAAACTAACTCTTAAAGACTGAGACAGCAAGACCAAATCTGCAAAGCTAGCAGCCTACACAAACATTCATAGCAGATGAACACATACCTTATCACTTGCACACATATAACTTGTTTTTAACACGCATACAAATAGGTGTTCATCTCCTCCTCCCCACCCTAGTGCTCAGCACAAACACACAGGGGTGAGCACACCTAGAGTTACTCTAATTGCTGTCTGACTACAGAGTCTCAGTGGAGCAAGACCACAGGATTATTACCAACAGGGTAAGAAAAGGAGGAAATGTACATATATACTGCACAATTCAACAACTCTGGCTACTGCTGAACACCCTCTGAGAGCACAGAGGTTCACAGGTGACTCACAGCAGTGTTCCCACGCAATTACCAATGTGCTGAGTTCAGAGGACTTCATACAAGCCATGACTCCAGAGCCATGGGGGAAAACATCAGTATTAATCCATCAGCTGTAGGTAACACTTCAGATCCCAGTCTGATAACCTTTTCTTGTCAAAGAGATCAAAGATTGCTACAGATCAGCTAGCAACAGCTCTGCAGTTGTCAGGAATAAGTTTACTTCTCCATCAAATCCAGTGACAAATTCTGAAAGCTAGTGGAATGGGATCAAGCAAGTTTTGCAGAAGGGAAATCTGTAGAAACTCATTCTGTCACGTCCCCCAAGATGCAAGTCAAGGCTTCGCTGTTGCTGGCAGATGAAATTAAGCCTGATCAGATTTACGGTATTCAAATGCAACGTGCAACAAGGCTCCTGCCACTCCAAAAACTGAACAGGTAGATGTACCTCCAGCTTGACTGTTAGGATTCTGACTACATGTAGGACTAAAGATGCTATTTCTGTGATGATGCCACTTTTCAGCCAAATACACACATATAGAAAGCCATCACTTTTCCTCTTTGTCACTTCCAGCCAGGTGAAAAGTGGTTAAACACTGACCTGATGCAAATAGTCAGGGTTCAACTCTGGAAATCCAAGTTCAAAGGTTCCCTGGTTTTGCTCCCAGAACTGCACACTGGTAGCCTTCCTCAGCAAATTCTGAAGCCTTTAATACCCACTTGTGTTACATGTAAGTTTCAACAGTCTATATATTATAAAACAGATGGATGTGGTCTCCCTTCAGGCAATGGAGACACATACTGCAGCAGTCAGAGATCTGTCAGAACAAGATGAAACATTATCCTTCAAAGACATTACACTTGATGGCCAAGGAAACTATGAGAAGAAACCAAAACACCAACCTGAAGACAGCTTGACTAAACCACCTAAACTTCACATTCTGCTAACAGACACAAGACAATTTAAGCCAACATCTGGGTTTTCAAGTATGTTGCAGTACTAGGTAACACACTTCAAACTCCTGAAGCTGAGCCTGAAGGGATTTTTAATGTAAGCAGTTCCCCGTGTTTTTAGTGAGGGCTACTTGATGGCTGAGCATTAGAGCAAACACTGAAAAACTAATTCAACCCAGCCTGATGCAAGCCACGTCTCCACGTAACCCAAGAGCAAGGGAAGCACACACTGGATTTGTGGAATCTCAGCTCTGAAGAGCTCAAATCTAATACCAGTCTAGCTTTGTTTTCCAAGTTGGAGGACTCGGGGTCTTTCTACTGGTACATAAATGGAGAATTAAATGATAACATACACCAGAAAATGGAAGATGGTTGGTTTCCCATGCCCCATGATGTCTGCAGTAGGGGGAAAGAACAGCAAAAAAACCTAGAAGAAGAGCCTATAGAGCTACAGTCCGATTTCAACATTGGTTCTATCTGCAGGAAGAAGACCTCTGACTCAAGATTTTTTCCATAAATTAAGGAAACAGATGTCCTCTTTCACAGTAGTTTCTAACTAGGAAAATCTAGACATAAGGTAAGGAAAACATAAGGATAAAGGCAACTTTGTATTAGTTTTGATGAGGGGGAAAAAAAAAAAACCATGTTAACTTTTCCACTTCATCCTCCTTCACTTACTGGAGTAATCAGAAGCTAAAAACCAGAAAACACCAGACAGAAATGGACGGGGTACGCTCAGTTTGCTTGGCAAAAAGCAGCTGTAAGCAGACACACCAATTTCAGTGTAGACAATCTCAGTAAAATGCCTAGTCAATAAGGCTCTGAAAAATGCCATTCCAAGCCTCTCATAATGCACCCAAATATAGCAGATTTATCACAAGGATAGTTAGTATCAGGCATCTCTCTGGCCATGTGGAGTGCCAGCCCCCAACCCCAGTGTTTGGTACCTGAAATATGAAAATGAAGTGTTTGGTCAATGAAATGATTGCACACGTATTTTTGAAACGGGGAGGGGGGAAAAAAATGACTTTGCCTTGATTTTCTTTTCTCATTTTCTCAGAAATTCCTACCACAAGGTATTAGGACTGGAACAGAGAACGGAAACTAATCCAATAGGAAAAAGAGGGGATTTGAAAAGCCACAGATTTGTAGTAACGATAGCTACTGACAGATTTCCAATGAAAACCACTCATCTTCATCTGTTCAGCAATTCCAATCAAGGAGCAGCTTCCAATCTCAGTTCCAGCAATTGGCAGCTTCAGGTTTATACTTAGTTCTGGAGGATATTTCATTGCCATTAGAAACTATTCTCTTTAAAAAAGTGGAGCAGCACAGACACAGAACACAAATGAAGTCAAAGGGTATTCACCCCCTCTAAAGAAGAGTTCACTTTCTGTAAAACTAAATCATACCAAGTGATCAAAGACACTTCTTGCATGCACCCTGCTGTTAAATATCTTTACTGAGAGGTTTCAAAGTCTATTTATGAGGTCTACATCCTATCCTGATCACAGACAATTTGGCAAAAGCCAGTTTAACACAGTTCAAGTAAAGGAATGACACTGCTTGCATGATGAAATTAAAGCAGACAAGCTTTCAGTTTGAAGAGAAATGATCAACTTCAAAGCACTGCAAGCACCCCTCATCAATGTAATACACTCCTGTTTCACAAGTTTCTGAGAACAATGCTGCATAAAGAGAAAAATGGCAGCACCCCAACACACACATAGTATGTTCTGGCCTTGAAAGCCACTGTCTGATGGGCTAGCTGCATACCATTTTTGTTAAAGCTCTGTCCGTTCCCCATGGAAGACTTGCTATCAAAGCCAGTATGAAAAAGCAAAGCAGCCTGCTTCAAGAGAATCTGTATGACAATACATCTTACCAGCACTACCTGAATCACCACAGCTGCTTGAGGGAAGTTTGACATTCTATCCTTACATAAACATACCTGTCTGAAAAGCTGCTGCTTTGTGCACTATGCTTGCCCTGTAAACCCACAGACGGCTTCCTTCTCCATGCCCCATCCTTGGCAGTGTTCAAGGCCAGGTTGGACAGGACTTGAAGCAACCTGGTCTAGTGGAAGGTGTTCTTGCCCATGGAACTAGATGAGCTTTAACATCCCTTCCAACCCAAACTACAGCATGATTCTAGGATTCCATGTAACATTGGAGACCATGAACCATGAAAAACCCACACGTAGCTTTGCATAAGCCATGCAAAAACCTGTAAATGAAACACTTCACAGTACGATTCAAGAGCAGCACATTATTAAAACTGAATTATATGCTATGTCATTATAAAGATAACATGCAGAACAAATGACAAAGTGGCTTCCAAACTGCAGGTGCACACTGAATCCCTGACTTCAGTTCCTGGGTAAGGCACAAGGAGACAAAAGCTAAATGCTCTTCCTCTGTGCACCAATCCATTAAGACCACACTTCCTTCTACAGTAACACTGAAGAAAGACTTAAAATCAACCAAATCAGGAGAATTTAAGCCTAATTGGGAACCAAGTGGTTTTTTGCCCTCAAGGAGCAAATTAGCCCAGCATAGCTTAAGCAGCACAGCAAGGCAGGAGAGGGACAAAACTGCTGCTAACCAGAGCAGTTGGACTTCCTTTGAAGTGCAGATAATTCGAAAAGAAGCAATTTGAGAATGATAGAAGCCTAAAATTGTTAAAATGAAGTGAAAAATTGACTTAATGGGATGCCCATCCAAAGTCATTCAGTGACTTTCAGGCAGCCCTGGTACTCTTTAAGAAGGAAAATGGTTTACACAGTATTTTATGCCTTGGTTTTTTTTAACGCGCACAGCTGACATTTCACAGGCATCTGCAGAAAGCTCTGTTGAACGGTCTTGGTTCAGGTTCCGTTACCATTTTGGTACAAACTAGCACAGTTACACACTGAGAATTAGCTGCTGAAGTAACATTAAGCCAAAACTCAGTAAGCAGATGAAGATGTTAGAGTAAAAATTGGAATATTTTTTCATTTATAATTTATTAGAATCTCAATTTCTTCCTGCTTCTATCAAGTGTTTCAAAATTCATAGCAAAGCAAGAGGTGTGACTGTAGCTATATATCTGACATTGAACTGTGGAAGTACGAGATAAAAGCAAAACTACACAGAAAACCAGGCACTTGGTCAACATGTTGAAGGACTAAGTTCTTCAGTGCTTCTTTTAGAAGTTAAATTTGCTTGAAACTATCAAATGAATAACACATTTATGGTACAAAGTTTTTGGAAGCCTGTTGAATTAATACTTCTCTCTATAGTTTTAACTCAGTATGAATACACAATGACACAAATTTGGTTGTCTCAACTAAGTCCTATTAAATTGAAACTGAACACTCCGAGTTGTGGCACAGCATTTTAGCTGGATCCAGAAACTGGTTTACACTTAAATATATTTAACTGACCAAGACCAAATACAAACATCTTCAGTAAAGGGTTTGTTAAGAGAATCAGGCAGAGAAAGGGAGGGTACATCTACCTCTTTCTCTTCACTCCAAGAAAAATACCTCTTTTATTTTGCATTTGGTGGGTTTTTTGTTGTGTTTTAGTTTGATTTGGTTTTCAAAGGCAGTCTCCTGAAAGTATAAAAGCCAGATTTTATTCCTTACTTGTGTTATGTACGAGAAACACAAGAAGATTTTTAAGTTCTCCACTCCAAGAAGGACATTGAATTCTTTAAAAACAGAAAATCTTTTTCCTAGGCAGGAAAATAACAGCATCTGAAGAACAAACACAGCCTGGTAACATGACAACAACAGAAGACTTCTAGAAAGGCATTTTAGTTGCTTTAAATATTTCTGTGTGATTAGAAAGGCTGTGGGATGCCTGTAATAGTCTCTTCCTGTGCCTTTGAAGTGAGTCTCCCAAACATCCTTTTTGTGTATTTGAGCTCTACTTTAACTCCTCTATCTCTGGTTTACAGGACTCCCACTAATTTCTTATACTTCACCAGCAAGTCCAAAAGCAGTTCAGTGCCAGTGACAACCTGCCTTTCAAGAAAGTATAGCAAATAGCGGTAATCGCAACAGCACATAGAGGCTCCCCAAGATACAGCAACGTGGAGTTCTTAAGTTTAATTTGGTCATATTAACTCAAAGTTTGTATCAGAAAATGCAACTCACTCCACATCCTTTTACCCTCAAAATATACATCACGTCCCTGGGACCAAAGCTCCCCTTTGCCAGGCTAGAGGAAAACACTGCCACTAAAATCCAGCCTTGTAAGTTCCAAGAATCAAGTCTCACAACAGGACTTCTATTGCAACAAAAAGCCCCTCCAACCTCCAGTGCAGGTAGTTACACCTATTTGTTAATGTCTACACACCTACATCTTCCTTTCTATTGCTGACTACGTTAACTAAACCATATCGTAAGGATCATAAGGAACCTGCTACACGCATTGCTCATAAAAATAGATTGCCAACATTTCCTCTGCAAATAGGACATATTTACTGTTTCATAACACTTTAAAAAGTTTTAAAGAGCAATCACTTACCTTTATTCATGCAAAGGAAGGTGCTAAGTGCTGTCAGAAAAGCAAACTTAAGGCATATCGTAGACTGCTTCTCCAATAACTGCACACTTAATGTTTTATGTAAAGTTAAGGGAGGAAACCTGAAGTGTAAACTGAAAGCAATAAGCAATCTCAGCTGCTAAGGTTCCCCCATTTAGGAGGGAAACCTCATATTTGTGTATATAGAATCAACAAATCCAACTGCTCTCTACCAAAGCAAACATCCCATTAAGCACTTGAAGCAGAACAACAACTTCAACAATTAAAATGCTTCCTTACAAACAAGTGTCTTGACAATTCTAAAGACAATTGATACATCTCCTGAAGCAAAATTAGCAATTAATCCAGTCAAGCCAGAATTTGAAGAGGAGAGGAATAAAAAAAGGAAGAAAACCATCTCAGACTCCAGTCAATAGACTTTTTGGGGTTTGAAATGAAGAAAGTCATCTTCCTCCCAAATTTAACAATATGGCATCTTGACAACTGATCTTTCAAGTCTCATTTCTACTTTAAAGATGTATTTAAGAGCTCAGCAAGAGAAAATTATTCTTACCTTTAAAAACACTAATTATTTGGCTGTCATTTCAACACACCAAACTCCTTTCTCATCCCTACCACTGCTCTAACAGCAAGCATAGGACAAACCACTGGAACTCCGTAAGCACATACAACGCGTAGCTGAATGTATCCTTACAAGTGAAAGGCTTTAATAGACCAAGGAGAGGGAATGCATACATAGTAGTGTCAAACCTGCTGATTTGGAAGGGAAGATTAAAAAAAGTCAGATTTCTTTCTTTATTTACTTATTTTAACCTTCTCCCAGAAGTTGGGTCACTGCAAACTGACTCATATGATGTGCAATTTAGAGCTTTCAGAGTTCATCATGAAACAAAACCAATTTTCCATAGTTTAATGGGAAAAGTGTTAACAGCACACGGCTGAGCTTGTTACACAGCCTTACCAAAAGGGATCCAGCTCACCCAAGTCATCGTTGTAGACTTCCAGGCTTCTGGTCTCTGGGTGCATTTCAGTGAGAGCAGAGGAGCAAACCTAATTGCCTGTGGCCACTGAAGTGGCAGTCACTGGGGTTGTTTAGTTCATTTTCTGTCACTGAAGGTCTGAACCAGCTTCCCCCTTTCAACAAGAGGCTGTTAAGTGCCTCTGCTGTCTTCTCATTAAAACATGTCCTCAAGCTCTCATTGAGCTCACAGTGCTACACTCAACAAGACAGGTAACACCAGGCACATGGAAAAAGCAATGAGGAGGCTCACGGGTGAGACACATGAACTGTCAGTCTGGCTCTCAAAAGCTGGTGAGATGTTAAGCTTCTTATATTGCAGGAGATCCACGAGCATGTCAGCATTTTGGGGTTTGGTATTGATGAGTAATTGTTTGCTATTTCTCAAAGACTTGTTTTAGTACTGTCAAGACTGGAGTTCATCAAGAGTCAAAACAAACCCATGCTTTAAACAGAAAAAAGATGTTCTACCACAGAGAAAGTACATAAGGAGCAAAGGAAACAGAATTAACTAGGAAAACAGAGTAAACTATCTTAAGCTCTTACTAATGACAAATACATCCCCACACAAGCTCAATTTGTACTGCTGCTAACCCACAGGAATGGCCTTTAATTGCTCTGCGGTTTCACATTACAGCTGACCACTTGGTACAGAGCAAAACATCCTCAGCTCTCCATTCAGCTGCCACTCACTGGGGTTTTGGCAAAAAAAGCCAATGATTTGTAGTATAAATAAGGAATAAAATACAAAAAGTACTGACTCTAAACCTCTTATTTCTGCTTGACATATTCAAAACAAACAAAGCACACTCTGCCATGTCCCGTTCTTAAAAAAACCCACAACTCGCATGTATCCAACACACCCTTCTGGCATAACTTCTACTCGCATGGAAATCACTAACACAGAGACATCAGTTTTATAGATAAGCAGGGCTTCCGTCTGATAAAATGGGAGCTAACACTGTAACCAAGATGAGACACTGACAGGATATGTATTTTTGGACGTCTTACAGATCTCATTAAATTGATAGTCTTGTTCTTTTGAAGCCTGTCTGAGATAAACCTGCAGAATATTAATGTCCCTAAATTACTGTATTGGTTTCAACATCTTTATTGATCACATTGTTTTCCCAGGCTCTTATCAGCTGCAAGCATTAGCCAGTGGTAACACAAAATCCCTAATCTTGAGCAAGAGGAAATACTATTACTGACAGCCTAAATGTCCTTCTGAGAGTCTAGACCATATTTTCAGGTACTTTTATATAAAAGTAGATTTAACAGCCCACATATTATTCTTATTTACTTCTGATTACAATCACATACCTCTTCAATCTCATGGCAGGAATGCCCACTTTAACCTGCAAATGTAATCTGCAGTAGAAGCTATTTTAACTGGGTTTTTAATATCATCCAATAACATCAGTCACAGGTAAATTTATGATGAGAGTTTCAGAAAGAACTGCTTCTGTGTTCAACTGGAATATCAGTAGCTTTCAGACAGAACATTGAAGTTAAGCCTGTTGCGTTAATGAAGAGCTATAAAACTCAAGCACAGATTATTTCAAAGCTTTTCACAGCACGTCTCACCTCTGACAGGAGCAGAAAACTCTCCCAGTTTCAGTAAATGGGGCAGGTTATAAACCTTGCTGATGTATTTACCAAGAAAATTAATAGTGGAACAAATAAAGTAGAAAATGCCTCAGGGACACACTTGTCTTGTCAGGAGCTGCATATTCCTGCAAGTTACTTGTATTAAAATGGCACAAAGGCATCAGCTACCACTGAGGCATCATTCGTGGCGGAATGCATTAAGTATGTAATACACTCAGGGTAAGACCAGTTTTTGCCAGAAACCAGACCACAACAATATTTAAATAGGTGAAGTTCAGGTTAGATATAAGGAAGAAGTCCTTTACCGTGAGGATGGTGAGGCACTGGCACAGGCTGCCCATAGAAGTGGTGAATGCTCCATCCCTGGCAGTGTTCAAGGCTGGGTTGGACAGAGCCTGGGGCGACATGTTCTAGTGTGAGGTGTCTGTGCCCATGGCAGGGGGTTGGAACCAGACGATCTTAAGGTCCTTTCCAACCCAAACCATTCAGTGATTAGAACATGAGGTATAGAGTTAAACCAACCTGAATAGGAACACCCAAAAACCTCTGTAATTCAAATCCAATGTAAGTAAAATTAAGGCTATATTGATTTAATGGATGATTGAAGCCATCAGCTGCAAGAGCTATACCCTAAATCTTTTGTTTCTTACCTTGTAAAGCACCCAAATGTAAGTATGCAACACTATTTTTGAGTGCTATGCTTAATAAGTTAATCCTAAAACATGAATTTAAATCCCAGGTTTTTGCTTAGTCTAGCCTCTCATTTAGCTATCACATCATTTCCCACAGAACTCATTTCCCATTCAGAGCCTATTGCTCAGTTACTGGTTTTAACAAATCCAACAGCATAGGAGCTCAGCATCTCTAACCCCTACTGCCTGTCTCAGGCCTCCCCACTTAATGAAGCACATTTCTCACTCAGCTGTCCAGAAGCTGGCAAGTGAGCTTAGCTGCAGGAAAATGAATTACATGCGTCCCCAGACACATGTGAATAAACCAAAGACATTTCAGATTTACAGTGCTGCCTTCAAACCTCCTCTCCCCCAGCTCAGGGAGGATTTAAACAGGACTTCAAAGAAGCCTGAGTTCCAATTAAAACACTGTGACCACCCCAGGGACACAGAAATATTCCTCTGATTAGCGAGATGCGCTCTTTGAACTGTTTAGCTGAAAAAAGCATTCAGAACTTTGCACAAATGCAGTCATTCTCTCTCAAAGTTTTTCTTTCTTTTTTAAAGTTTCTAAAAGATTTACTATTCAAAGTGAAGGACAAATAATATTTCAGATTAAAAGTTTTATGGAAGCCCATTAACACATCAGCTCCAGGCATCTAATAATAAACATGAGACATGGCATGACCTCAACATTGCAGTCCCAGTACAAACCAGATGACACAAGTCAGAACAGAAGAGCCCAAAATATCATATTGTTGCTGTGGTTGGTGCTGGTGCCTCAGTATCACACACAGGCAGTTCAAAATCCCAATCTCACCAGCCCTCAGAACCACTCTCCCTTCAGGGCATCAATCCAGCGCATCAATCTCACCTCATTTTGAAGTTCTGCTTTCTTCCCTTAACATCCCAGTCTCGCAAGCTGCACATATAAAGCACCTTGCTTCATAGAATCATAGAATAGTTAGGGTTGGAAAGGACCTTCAGATCATCCAGTTCCAACCGCCTGCCATGGGCAGGGACACATCACACTAGACCATGTCACCCAAGGTTCTGTCCAAACTGGCCTTGAACACTACCAGCAATGGGGCATTTACCACTTCCTTGGGCAACCTGTTCCAGTGCCTCACCACCCTCACAGTAGATATCTTCTTCCTTATAGTTAACCTGGACCTCCCCAGTTTAAGTTTAAACCTATCACCCCTTGTCCTATCACTACACACCCTGATGAAGAGTCCCTCTCCAGCATCCTTGTAGGCCCTCTTTCAGATATTGGAAGGCTGCTAAACCCAAGTCCTTTGACGTACCGTGACAATAAAACAGTAGTCCTCATCCTTGGCAATAAGCACAGATTGAAGTAGCAAGTTCTTCCTTTCCTCCTACACACACACACCCTGTCCTGGGCTCAGCAGTAGCAGTCATTTTTCTCTTTCTTAGTAGCTGGTGCAGTGCTGTGTTTTTGACTTTCAGCCTGGGAACAGCACTGATAACACCGATGTTTTCAGCTGCTGCTCAGTAACGTTTACTATGACCAAGGACTTTCTGAGCCTCATGCTCTGCCAGGGAGGAGGGGAAGCCGGGAGGAAGCAGACAGGACACCTGACCCAAACTGACCAAAGAGGTATTCCATACCACAGCATGTCATGCCCAGGATGTAAAAACTGGAGGCAGGGACCTGGAAGAGTTAGTTCACTGCTTGGTCAGGCTGCGCATTGGTCGGCGGGTGGTGAGCGGTTGCATTCTCTTTTCTTGTTATTTCCCTTATCATTATTGTTATTGGTGGTAGCAGCAGTGGTTTGTGTTATACCTTAGTTATTGGACTGTTCTTATCTCAGCCCATGGGAGTTACATTCTTTTGATTTTCCTCCTCATCCCTCTGGGAGGGGGGGGGGGGAGGGAGGGAGGGGGGAGCTAACAAACTGTGCAGCTGATTTACAGCTGGGCTTAAACCACAACACCCCCATACAGCCCAAAGAGAAAAAGAAGAAACCAACCCCTCAGACTCTCATACCCAAACCTAGAGCTGGATTATACAGTCCAGAAGTTTGGACATCAAGAAGAACGATGAACATTCAGAACAAAGGCTGGGAAGATAACTGAGTCTTAGAGCATCCCAAAACAGTCAGAGGTAAGTAGACCTAATAAACTGTGAAATGTGAAATAAACCAACATGCCTGTGAAAGCCAAACCCCAATCAACATCATCCACAAATAATGCCAGACAGAAACAGAAGCAAACTCTAAGACTTGTTCATAGAAAGTGGTACTGCGACAGTGTGATCACATTAAAGATACAAACAGTGGCAGTTCAGCAGTTACTGTTCTCCTTCTGCTCTCAAAAACCGGTACGAGATCAGTGCCTGCATCAGGCACAGGGGTCAGAGCAGCGAAGAGCAGTTATGACTTCCCTGTGCCATTGCTACAGGCTCCTGTGACTGGGATTAAGATATGGACTGGACTGGTGTCACAAGCACTTTGACACAACCTTGGCTTACTAATGTCATCGTGCTTTGGTCACTTTCAATGCTGGAAGCTGCCAGGGGAGGAACTACCGAAATGGGATGGTAAAGTTCCGTTAGTTTGAAATGTATTCACAGAAGAGAAGGAGCTTCTGTTTTCTCCATTAACACAAACATCCCTGTTTCACACTACTTTGGCATCCTTTCTTGCATGCACATTTATCTTCAAGATCTTATTTCATCACATATAGGCCTACCCACCACCCATTACTTTTGCTTTGGTGAACAGCCAGTACAAAACCAACCAGACAATAGCAAAAGAATTAAAAAACAACCTTCTAGAAGTCTTCACCATGTCCACCCCCACTGGAGATCTCCTTGCAGCTTCCTGATTCTGCTCACTGCTGGTGTGACTGCAGTACAACAGCTCCACACTTGAGAAAAAGATGCATCTGACATTCCTAACTCTTCAGATTCCACTTGAGCTTGATTGTGGAGATACAGCCAAGCATTTAGAACTTAAGTGTAAATGATAGTCCTGTATAATACTTATTGTATGAATAACTTTGATGCTAAAGAGATCTACTTTGGACAACAGTTTCAGAGAGCAAGCACAAATGAAAGCCACAGCCATTAAATCACAAAACGATTCAGAGTCACTCATGCAGAGCTACTTCAGCTCCTTTCATCCTAATTCTGAATTCTCAACTTTTTCTGCTATGCTACCAAGAAAATATTTTACTTACTTCAACCATTCTGTTGAATAGCCTGAGCCTTTGCCAGCTAAAAGCCTTCTCCAAACTCAGCTCAGGCCTCTTTCCTCTGCTGAACCACACCTTCTCTCATAAACCCCTCCACTTCAGAAGCATCTCAAAGAAACAGTGCCAGAATAATACAGTTCTTGTAGAACTCAATACCTCCATCCATTGTGTTCCATACTTAACCTTTGCAAAGATAGGATTAAAGCAAAACCACAAAGGCATAAGGAAAACAAATCCCCCTGCTCAGAGTAACTTTGCAAATGCAGATGCTTAGAGAACATTTGGCACATGCTGAGCATTTACTCTTTGCACAGTCATGTACCAAGAGCAGGATTTCTGAACTGTTAAATTTTTCTTCTACCACACTTACTGTAATGTTTTTACAAGGAAAAAAAAACTGTACACAGCATATAGAATCATAGAATAGTTAGGGTTGGAAAGGACCCTGAGATCAACCACTGCCATGGGCAGGGACACCTCTCACTAAACCATGTCATCCAAGGCTCTGTCCAACCCAGCCTTGAACACCACCAGCGATGGAGCATTTACAGCTTCCTTGGCCAACCCATTCCAGCACCTCACCACCCTCACAGTAAAGAATTTCCTCCTTATATCCAATCTAAACTTCCCCTGTTTAAGTTTGAACCCATTACCTCTTGTTCTACCACTACAGTGCCTAACAAAGAGTCTCTCCCCAGCATCCTTAGAGGCCCCTTCAGATACTGGAAGGCTGCTATGAGGTCTCCACACAGCCTTCTCTTCTCCAGGCTGAACAGCCCCAACTTTCTCATCCTATCTTCATATGAATACATATGACAGAGAGAGAATGTTCTGAAACTCTTGTAATCAATGCTTATGTGTGCAAAGAGCTTTTTGTAAGCTCCTCGGTGAGATCCTCCAAGTAAGAGGATGCCTGAGCAAAACAAACAAGCAGCCACATCTTTAAGTGCTAGCTTTCATATCAGGACATCTGAACTATTCAATCAGTGCAAAAAACATACAGAAAGGTTTGACATGTGAAATCAACACCTCCCTGCACAGGCATCTGGCTGCCCTCTGAAGCTGAGCTCAGGCAAGCTACATCCATCCTTTTTCACTTTCAAAACCCTGAGGGAATGGGCGCAATTACAGTAGTGGAAGATTCAAATCTAGCCTACAAAAAAACTTTTTGCTTCAAACCCAGGGAACTACATGAACAATCACAAATCCCATGTGCACACTCACCACAGCCTGTAAGACTATCCATTTTTTTTATCAGGCTTGGAATAAAAGCTCAACCATAGAGCTTCTCAGAAAGGAGAAATGAGACCTGCATATTGATTATATATCAGGGCTACCTCAAAAATGAAGGGGAAGAACATAATAGTTGAAACAAATGTTGCCCCCCACATCCTCCCTTCAGAAAACACAAAGCCCTTAAATACACAAAACCAGCTCAACTGTATAGTTACCCTCTGAAAACCCATCAATTACCTAAACTGGGCTGTGTGGCAGAGAGCAATAGAAATGAGACAGGGTCAAACCAGCCCTGGAATTAATTTGGGAGGAGAAGAGGATTTATTTCAAGAGGGAGGGATTTTATTCTCTCTTTCCCTTCTCCTACCTCACTTGCCAGCAATCGTCATGGCCCAAAGAGACAGCAGAAGAAAATTTCATTAATAAATTTATTTCAACTTTCTTTTCAATGATGCTCAAAATGTATGCAAATCCATTCATTATTAGGTTTAAAAATTCCATTTCATGGGATAATCAGACTTCAAAAAACTCAATTTTAGTTTTAATCAGATTTTAACAAGGATATTAAGTCCATTTCGTTCAGAAGAGGGGAGAAACAGGGAATTTAACGCCAAATGTATTCAAGCTTAGCCCTGGGAGATAATTAAATAAAATTAATTTGGCAAGGGCTGTCTGTCAATGGAAAGGCTCCAGACAGCAGAGCACAGTTCTCTGAAAGAAACAAAATCAGTTCATTACTGTACAAACAGATACAAAGCTTATTGTTCACACAGAAGGGAACTGCAGCTCTTCCACAACAGCAAGACAACTTGAACCCTCGAGCTGCCTCTGATGGACACAGCAGTTTGTGAAGGAGAAGGTAGTTATTTCCTTCTCATTTCAGCTGAGTCCTTTAAAGTCCCCTAGCACAGGAAGGATGGAAAATGCAGGGGACAGCTTACACGCAACCAGAATGATTCCAATGAAGCACAGAAAAAGACAAGAAACAACCTAGTGAGAGATAGCTCCTCAGACCTATGAAAACCCACACGCAATTTGAGGCTGCTGGCAAGATTCCCGACAGATACAATTCCATCAAAATCTATGCAGTGATTTAGTTCCACCATAGATCATAGAATCACGGAATAGTTTGGGTGGGAAGGGACCTTACAGTTCATCCAGTTCCAACCCCCTGCCATGGGCAGGGACACCTCTCACTAGACCAGGTTGCTCCAAGCCCCGTCCAACACTCCCAAGGATGGGACAGCCGCAGCTTCTCTGGGCATCTGAATCCCAAATTAATACCAAAAGAATTCTGCTCTCCCTGACAAATCCATGGACTGATATGAATGCTAAAGCCTTGGGAACTGCCCTTCTGATGTTTCAATGCTTGAGGGTCAAATATTTATTCTGTAACCCTTACAGTCTTAGACACAAACTGCAGCTCTTTTAACACTGTGTACTACCAGATCAGTCTGACACTTACCTACTAACATCATACGGTACTAGAGACCGTCCATGAAAGTGCTTCTGGCAAATACTTCACATTCATCATGAAAACATGAAGCAGAAGGGCTGACTCTAATGCAAAGTTCAGGATTTGCTTTGTATCCTCCAGACTCTTCCACAACATGGGACACTTTAAAGATGTGACTGGACAGGACCCTGAGACATCTTGTCTAGACCATGCTTTTGCCATGAAAGATTGGACCAGATGATCCTTGAGGTCCTTTCCAACCAGACATTCCATGAAACTCTACTGATCTAGACACACCATCATGGAAAACAACTGAACAGGATTCAAGAAACAGACAAACATTTTAGAAAGAAGCTATTCTCAATATGTAACTACAGTCAGAAGACTGACACTGAGAAACAGCATGTTTCAGCAGTTCTCATAAGCCATAAAGAGGAGTGCATGCATTTTCCAATATCTTTGTCTACCCAACTAGAAAGAAAGCAAATTCAGAGCACGTTTCACTCTTCCTCTCTATCACCCTTCCAAAGAGAGCAGTTATTAAGAAGGGCCAATTGCATTTCCCTTGCCAGCTACTTGAGGTAGGGGAGCCAACAGGTGTTGTGTGACCTTGACAAGTGGCCAGCTATCTAGAAGGCAGATGATGTCTTTGCCAAAGTCACACTGGAAACCATCAGGCCTAAACGAAAGGCTTGTCACAAAATGGGCTTGATGCCAACATCCCTGGCTGCTGTATTTGCAGAAACCCACCTGAAACCACAAAGCTTCACCTCTGGGAATACAAAGAGGATGCAGAAATTTTATGTGTAAATGTACTTACAAAGCTGACTAAAAAAGATAAATACATAGCCAGGTTAAAGTATCATCTTCTGCAGTAACCCAATAGCAGAGCTGTGAGGTTATCAAGGAAAACTATCTAACTGATGAAGAGCTGACTCCTCTAACTGGGAATACTGATACTCAACACATTCTGAGTCAAAGCCAGATATCCCATTTCTGTCCTCCTTAGAAAAGCCAGGAGGGTGGCAAGGCCCTGGAACAGGTTGCCCAAAGAAATGGTGAATGCTCCATCTGTGGCAGTCCTCAAGGCCAGATTGGACAGAGCCTTGGGTGACAAGGTCTAGTGTGAGATGTCCCTGCACACAGCAGGGGATTGGAACTGGATGATATTCAGGTCCTTTCCAACCCTAACTATTCTGTGATTCCATGAGTTCAAGCCCTCTCTGAACAGTTTCATGTGTACCACAGAAAGAGGATGATCTGTGTCATTAGAACAGAAAAGAAGTCAACTCAGTCAGCAAGGTGCAACTCAGAAAAATCCAGAATTTCCTACTTCTTCCTACCCAAAAACCTGATTTTCCTTTCACTACACTGTTCTTATCCGTGTATCTCTGGAGGAGAGTTTAAACAAGTAATGAGAACTCAAAAACAATTCCAACAAGAACAACGTGTGATAGAACACAGTTCTTGCAATAGCTGCCAATTGCTTCCCACAAAGAGGCACAGCAATTGTTAAACTTACTAACAAAAGAGCTGGGAATAGAGAATCTGTAAGGATTGACTCAAAGTGGTACTAGAGAGGAAAGAAGAGATGCTTGAAATCAAGTAAATACCTTTCTAGAAAAGCCAAAAGTATAGCTATTGAAAGGTCAGGCCCTCTGTCAGATCTCATTTCTGTTTATAGCAAGAGGCAGTAACACTTGAGAGCTGCTTCAGTATGCAGAAGTTTCTAGCATGCTATTCCAAAACGTATCATCCTCTTACAAAATGCCATTGTGCAACAGATATGACTTCATTAGAACAAACATTTCACTGCCAGGTAATGACCAAAATAAGTGCAGAACACATCTTAGTGCGTCAGCAGCTGCTAGAGAGAAAAGAAAAACACTAACAAAAACACCCGAACACACAAACACAATCACCACACAAAAAAGCTTTGCCAAGGCACTCCCTGCATTTTGCATCAGTGGCAAGGAAGGAAAGTAGGTTCTGTACACCTCCAGCTCTTAACTGCTTCAGCTACCCGAAATAGTTGGGCATGTTTTACCTTCTATCTTGCTGAAAAGGCCTGGCTCCATTTTCCACAAACTATTCTAACCCCACAGAAAGCTTCATTTGAAAACAGGAGCCCTGAGGCTCAATGTCCAGCTGGAGACCAGGAACGAGTGGTGTCCCTCGGGGATCGGTGTTGAGACCGCTCTTGTTCAACATCTTTGTTGGTGACATGGACAGTGGGATTGAGTGCGCCCTCAGCAAGTTTGCCGATGACACCAAGCTGTGTGGTTCGGTTGATACGCTGGAGGGAAGGAATGCCATCCAGAGGGACCTTGACATGCTTGTGAGGTGGGCTGATGCCAACCTCATGAAGTTTAACCATGCCAAGTGCAAGGTCCTACACCTGGCTCAGAGCAATCCCAGGCACAGCTACAGGTTGGGCAGAGAAGAGATACAGAGCAGTCCTGCAGAGAAGGACTTGGGGGCCTTGGTCTATGGGAAAATGAACATGAGGCGGCAGTGTGCGCTCGCAGCCCAGAAAGCCAACCGTATCCTGGGCTGCATCAAAAGGAGCGTGACCAGCAGGTCGAGGGAAGTGATCCTGCCCCTCTACTCTGCTCTCCTGAGACCTCACTTGGAGTATTGTGTGCAGTTCTGGTGTCCTCAACATAAAAAGGACATGGAACTGTTGGAACAAGTGCAGAGGAGGGCCACGAGGATGATCAGGGGACTGGAGCACCTCCCGTATGAAGATAGGATGAGAGAGTTGGGGCTGTTCAGCCTGGAGAAGAGAAGGCTGCGTGGAGACCTCAGAGCAGCCTTCCAGTATCTGAAGGGGGCCTATAGGGATGCTGGGGAGGACCTCTTCATGAGGAACTGTAGTGACAGGACAAGGGGCAACGGGTTCAAACTTAAACAGGGGAAGTTCAGATTGGATATGAGGAAGAAATTCTATACTGTAAGGGTGGTGAGGCACTGGAATGGGTTGCCCAGGGAAGCTGTGAATGCTCCATCGCTGGTGGTGTTCAAGGCCGGGTTGGACATAGCCTTGGATGGCAGGGTTTAGAGGGAGGTGTCCCTGCCCCTGGCAGGGGGGTTGGAACTGGATAATCTTAAGGTCCTTTCCAACCCTAACTATTCTATGATTCTATATCAGCATTGGAAATAATCTCTTCTCTCCTCCATCTCCTACCAGCCTTTGCTAAATGAGGTTTGTCCTTCCACTCACCACTGGCTCAGGAGCCTCTTGGACTCCTACCAGCAACCCTTTTCTGCACTCACCTCCCACTACTTCCTCCACAGTATGACCAGAACTCCAAGAAGCACCTCCCAGGCCATCTACAGAGGCACTTGAACACTTCCACCTTCCTGGAATTTTTCTCCTGGTGCATCCTATGCATGTGAATTAACAGGCATCCTGTTGTAAACAAGTATAGAGCCCTTCTTCTAGTCCTTTCCACTGCATGTACTGCATTTTACAAAAGAAGTTTGTATTCGGCTCCCAATTCCATGGAGCCCTGTGCTTTGTTTCACTGAATTTTGTCCCACTTCTTTACTCTAATCCTTAGGGCCACTCAGATCTGCACATCCAGCTTTTGGGTAATTACAAATCTTCTGAACCTGGCATCATTAGCCAAGTTTTATCAGCACACACCAAAACCATTAACAGAAATACTAAATGCAGCAGATCCTAAGGCTAATCTTTGAGGAATTCTACTTACCCTTGCATTTTCCTTTCAACAATATTAAATCTATCCCTGCCTAAATAATTCCATATACACCCTACAATTCTTTTCATTTTCATCTTCTCCTGCATGGTTTATACTTTCCCAAGTGGCTCTCTTGAGCAAGTATTTCCGTGAAGTTCAAATAAATAAGATCTATTGTGTCTTATTTGATAAAGTAATCAAGTTTCCAGGCAAAAAAACCCCTTAGCCTGGCACAACCCACCTTGGTACTCCTTGATCCACTGAAGGAGGTAGATACCTTGCACATCTGAGGGAGAGGGAAGGCACAGCACCTCAAAAGAAAATTTAGAACACTGACAGACACTGAAATGGAAAGGTGAAATTAAAAATAAACTAGAGATTACAGCGATATTGGGTTTGTGCAAATGGCCACATGAGAGGCTGAATAAGAATCAAGGATGAGCTTTTTGAGTTCTCTGACAGCAGCAATCCATCCCCTTGCTCATTAGCCTCTGCTATTTAAATGATAATTTCACTTTAAGGCAAACAGGACTGCTTAATGCAGGGAAAGTGGCTCTTTATAAAAGCCTCCCTATTTTTGAAAGCTTCTCTCTCCTTCACAGCAGAGCGAGCACCTAAGTTCAAGCCATTTATACATAACACAGGTCACTACATGCTGGAAGAAAGGAAGCTACTTTTAGCCAATTGTTTTTCAACAGCATTCAAACACCGATTTGGAAGTGTCTGACTGGTGAGTCCCCTGTAGCAAACAAACCACCAGCTATGCAGAAGATACCATCAGCACATTTCTAAACTCACTTTTGTTCCTACTGGAAAAAGCGCCTTAAGTTTATTGATTTGGGAAGTAACTACATTCAAGTTGGGACAATGCTCTATATTCTGATAAAAACAATGAAAATGGAAGTGATATGGAAAAAGAAGTGATATTTTCCAGTTAAAAGGGTCCACTGGCGTCTTCCAAAGTAAAGTTCTTATTCCCCTGGTAAGAATCATCCATCTTTTCTTTGATATCATTATTCTCCACACAGTTCCTGTAGGCAAACTACCGAAGTTCCTCAAATTATGCAACAAAGAAGATGGATAATGTGCTAAGCTCTTGTTCAATAGTTCCCTCCATCTCCAAAACGCCAGATCTCTGATCCTGGAAAGACAACTCCTTTAACTAGTCCCAGAGCTTTGAAATGATAAGCAAGGACAGACATCTTTTTGATGTGAGCTTGCTTACTTCTGTCTCTGATTATACATTACAGCCTCGGCCTGCCTGGATATCAGGTGTTCATCCATTATGTTTTACACTTTTCCTTATCTTTCCTTTAGTCTCAAAGACTTATTACTCTGATATATTCAAACGGAAACAAAAGCACTAATGGCAAAGAGAAAGAACAGTAATATTTTTGAACATCAGAGATAAGTACAGCTTTTGGGTAGAAAATTAATATCAGATAGGAAAATCTGGCAGGAAGCTTTGTCCAGCACTTCAATGAAGTACTGACAGGAACAGACCTACAGTATTACAGGGTATCTACGCAAAGACGTGCAGATTGTCACCACATTAAGTGGATCAACAGCATAAGAATGGGAGAAGCCTAAACTCTGGCTAAAGCACAGATTTGACATCAGGCATCCGAACACCACATTTAAATACCTCACTCCTTCACAAAACCCAGACATGGCCTGAAGTCTCCTAAAACTGCATTCTGACTCTGAACAAACTGCAGCTTCAGAAATTAAGATGATAAAGGAACATTTTCTCTCCACCATGCACAAAAAACATTCTGTCACAGAAAGCTAAAACCTAAGGCACTGCAGAAATTGAAGAATAATGTATATTTTAAACATAACAAGACAACAAAACACAGAAGAGCTTAGAGCAATACTCCAGCATATGCTGTATGTCACATTCAATAGGTGACAGCTGCCTCTGAGGCTTCTCCATGTAAATTATTGTAAGACACTGTGATTAGTTTTCTCTTGAAACATCTACCTCACTCTCTAAAGACAAAGATCCCCTCTGGAACAATTCAGGCACTTCTCCCTCAAGATTTTAAATGCTTCAAAAGCAATGCTTTCATCTTTTACACGTACACGGAATACATAACCTTTATATATAAATGATCCTCATCCTCCCTTTTCATCCTGGCTGCTCATTGCCACTTTCCTCTGCCCTGCTCTGGAATAGCACAGGCATTCCTGCACCCACACAGTAAACTGATGAGGGAAGCAATCTGTCTGAAAGCTGGTTTCCATTCTAGATTATTTCTTGCTCTGCAGGACCCTCTTCTAGCTGCAGCGCTCACAGACCCATAAAGTACCACATAAGAACGGAACATGCACACACAGATACTCAAGTCAGAAGTCAAAGTACATTTGACCTCTTCAGAGAATGAATTCTTTAACATTTATCAAACCATCAATGGAAGGCAAATTTTTTATGGCAAAATTAAACTCTTAAAAGTAACTGTAAAATGTAGTACTGCATCTATTCAGCACCAGCAGATACCTTCCCATGAGGTAAGCCGAGACCCCACAACTATAAAAGCTTCCTCTAAGCAGCACAGCTTCTCTTTTTGTTTTGTTTCTTGTTGTTTGTTTGTGGGGGGTTTTAATTAGTGCTTCCCTCTACATGGTGTTTATCTCCAGTTTTGGTGTCTTGGGAATTCCCACTGTGGAGACAGCTTGTTTTGCACTGGGAATCTCCTAAACAGCAGTCATGCAATTCTCAGTATGTTCACAGATCATAAATCACAATTATTAAGTTAAAACTGAGATGCACAAAATGAAGTTTCAAGATTCTCATATTATGCTACTTATGATTTTTTTTCTCTAATTAGAGACTTCGCTCTAAAAGTAGGGGGGCACCATAAGTCAACCCAGAGAAATCCATTCCCCTTATCCCCCTCAGACGTGAAAATTAGCACTTCAGCTCAGGGCAGTGGTGCAGCTACCGACAGCAGTCAGCAAACACTTTTCATTAGATCCATTTCTTGCTTGGTGACAAAAGACCAGAGGGATACAACAGGCTATTCCAATAACAATATCTGCTCAACTATGGAGCAATCATGTCAGAATTATGGCATTACTGTTACTAGCAACAGCAACCCCCAAACCTTATCTTGCTTGGTTACAGCTAACGAAGTATCCAGAAACAGATAGGAGCAACTCGCATCATTTCAACATGAACTGCTTTGGGTATCTGTCAACAGATTTTTGAGGTTTTTTAAACCAGTAACCACTTATTCATAATGGACATTCAGAGGAAGGTAAATTACCACCTTGTGAGAAAGGAGAAGATTATGAGCTTCATTCACTACTGCAAAGATATTCAGTGCCTGGTATGGAAGAGAGCACAGAGTAGCTAAGCATAGTTAATCAAGATTCAAAAAGCAAAGTAGAGAACTTCAATATTCTCCCTTCTCTCCTATTCACTGGGGAAAAAAGAGCACTAATCCACAACTAAATGCAGAATCAAGAAATCTGATTCCCTTTTCCCTCCCTCTCTCCTCCCTTTCCTCCCTTCCCCCAGCTCCAAAAGCAGAATGTGCATGGGAGGACTTCCCGTACTGAGTGTAGCACCTGTGTAATTACAAATTACAACTATGCTATCCACTGTACTAAACAGAGATACTTCCCACTTAATTAAACCCTTTCTTGGAGAGGAAATGCATGCAACATTCACACTATCTCCTCTTCTTATCTGGTCTCAGACACTGCAGGAAGCTAGGCCCCAAGATTTGTCAGCCAGCCAGCCCACAGATGTTTCCACAAGAAACTCAGGTCAGCACTAACAGGTTCATTCTTTGGCTCTAAGCGACAGGTCAGATCAGTGGCTCCTGCCTGCACCTGGCAGGCTCCACTGAGTGAAAACGGTCCTTAAATACTGGCCTGAATTTCTGTTAAGTATGCACTTCTCTTTCCAGACCCAGGCAGCAAGCACACAAACAGCTAGAGCAGCTTAATGCACTGTCATCAGTGAAGCCAACTGAATCTACCCTTGCAAATTGAAGGACAACTATAGGTACTCTCCAAACTCATGCTTCATTAAACCAAGAGTCCCTCCAGGTCAGCCTTACACCAAAGTCACCAAGATCTCCCTTCCAATATAAATAACTGCAACTAGACGCGACTCAAGAATGTCCAAGATCATCTCTGGACCCTCTGAGCAACAAAGCTTTGTTCAAGCACACTGCTTTTCGTTCTGTTATGTCAGACTCGCAGTTAACTTCCATACCGTATTCCATGGCCCTTCACAAAAAGAGAGCTGATCTCTCTAGTGCTTCCTTGTGATGGGCATGGAAAACAGAAATATGATTCCAAAGACATGAACAAAATCTTTTGCTTTATCTTCCGCAAATATGAGTAACCTTTCAGCAAAACTCCAGTCTTTATAGACTTGAAATATTCTGCTACTTATGCATGAATACAAAGACAAATTCAGCATTAAACCTTGTCAGCTACTATCAGTGACTATCAATGTCTTCAGCATCCAACTTACTCACTACCTCATCTTTAAAACATACCAGATACATCCTGGAGTGCAGAATAATGCAAAATGATGTGTACCTGTTTATGCATAGCAAAGTCACCTGGCTAATTTTTTAGAGGACAAAGGCAATACCAGTCAAACGGACAAGCAGCTGCAAAAAAGCTAATTTAGATGAAAAGTTCACAGAACAAGACCCCTCTTTTTTGGCCATCTTCTACATGCTGCAGAAGGGAAAGTCAAACAGTAACAGGACTGCTCTGGAAGATTTTTCGGTTAAAATACGTTATTTAATGGCAGTTAATAAACTACCTGGGAAATATCTCTAAGCTAATAGTGCAACTCTAAAAAAGCAACCAAGTCTGTCATGGTTCTTCAGTGAAGATGGTCAACAACTCAATTACACAAACATTAGATCTTGAAGAAATACAAACTACATCAGCAGGTTCCAGAGACAGAGTATAAGTTTATTTTCTCAACACAACCCTTTCTTAATAACAAACTCCTACAATATCCATATGCAAATGTTCTTCTCCAACGGAGTCAACCTCAAAATAAGGAAGACTTTGTACTTGCAAAGTAAGAATTCCAAAATTCAGCAATTTTTTTCCTTTGACAGTTGAAACCAAATCCTACAGCAGTAGTATGAAGTCAGAGCAACACATAACAAATGTATGAAAATCCCTGGAAGCGTTAACACTAAGTCACAAAAAAAGACCTACAAGACAAAAATCATATCCACTATAAGAGACAGCGAACTATAGCAGGGAAGCAGGCAGCAGCAGATCAAGATACTAAAAGGACTTGTAATTGACCACAAAAAAGATTAGGACATGCAAAATGCGCATACATGAACTAGACATAACTACAATGTGTATGAATTTATTGTCTGGGTATTGCAGAGCTTACAAGGATATTATAGCAATTGTATAAGGCAGGTATAATTCTAAAGGCAAATTCTGGACAGAATATTGCACAACGGAACACAACACACCAACACGCTCTAGAGCTAAAGCTGTCTTTGCTTCCGTCATTTAGGAGGGCAAGAAGAAAACCCAGGAGCTTACAAGTGGAATCCAGAACCAGAAAACCTAAGATTAGCCTTTGAGGAAACTGTTAATGAACTTGTTTCCCCCCACAAAAGGTGAAGCATTGTAAACACTTTGCTCTTTCATTGTTACCAAAAAGAGACCAGTACTAAAGCCAGTAGGATTACCACTACACTCCTAAAAGCTGCACCTCCTTTCCAAGTATTATCACATAAAATTACACTCCAAGGTCTGATCATAAGCCAATCTGACAAAAAGCCTGCTGGGACCAGGCAATCAGTGAACAGAAACCATAGAGAGCAGACACAGAACAAGCCCTGTGGAAGCGCTGAAGGAAATTAAAAACCATCCTCTCCTAAAACACCACATGCTGTACATGTTTAAATTACATTATCTGTACCAATAAAGAGTACGATAAGATGCATTTCCCTTCTTCCTTGCTTATCTAGTTATTAGCAAACAGCATACTGCTCTGCATCTTTGGGACAACTATCCAACTTGCTGCTGTTTTCTTCTAGTACAAGATAGGTAATTAACTCTTCTCTTGATGATTTTAAAGGTCTTTTCCAACCTAGTTGATTCCATGATTTTATGATTCTATGAGTCACCCACAGCATACTCCAGGAACTTAACTAGGACAGTGATCTCTCATCATCTTCATCAATCCTGACTGAGAAGCAATGTAATTCATGATGTAAGGAAACCTAAGTAACAACAAAAAAGAGGGGGGAAAAAAGAGGGAGAAGGAAATCATCCAGCTCCACTTGCTACAATTTCATGCAAAAGATGATTTTTCTCAGGAGCAATTCCCTCCTCTGTAAGAGAAGACGCCATTAATAGCACTAAACAATATGGCCCAATCAAAGCCTAGCACTTTCCAGTGAATATTCTGATTTTAAATGAAGGAGTTATTAGACTTCCACAGGCAGAATCACTTGGTTCCATTTCTCTCCCAGTGTGAAATTACCTCATTAAGCCTTTAACAGCTTGAGGTAAGTAAAAAGCTTTTACTCTGCTGTCTGATAGCACACGTTTTGTGAAAAGGATTCATACTATTTCTGGCCATTCCTTGCCATAGGAGATGTAGCACAATTCTAACTCCATCTAAATGTATATATCCTCAGCAGAGGCAGGAGAGGATCTCAGTCATACTAGCATGCCTCTAGAAAAAGGTTCATTGTCCTCATTAAACAGAAAACAGTCAGAAAACTAAGGGAGCTTTCCCAAGTGAAACACAAGTATTTTCTATGTGAAGCAACCATGTGCCCAAACCATAGGTGCATATTCAAACATTCCTACTTCCAAACAACCACAGCAGTTTGCAGATACAACTCTGCTGTTGGGCACATGTAATTAACGGAATAAAGAAACAACTAGTAAAATTAGGTTCTGCGGTTCATGTTGCGGCTCAGGCCTTGGTCCAGTATGAAAGGTGACCTGTACTAGAATGCAGCTGTCAAGACAGTTATTTACAAAGAAGCACCTCTCCTTCTAGCATAACAACAATGTAAGCATTTAGAGAAGATAAAGCAGTGCTGAAACAGGACACACAAAAGCACAGTTACACAGAAAACCTCCTGCAGTGGAAGAAAATTATCAGAAAATGCACCATTTCCAGCCCCCTCTATACCACATACGTATCAGAGATATTAAAAAATCTGGTTCGGTGCACATGTCAGAAAGCTGTTAAGTAACAGCACCCAAACTGACAAGCTTCTGTTACAAAACACCACTGGAGGGGTGAAGAGTTTTCCCCCTTTTATAAGAAACTGAGTTTATTCCATTTCTCATTAGCCAAAACAAAACCGTTCTTCAGCTGTTTTAGGGAAGAAAAGACCACAACATGATCTGGCAGTTTATTTTGGTATCCACATTTCAAAGAAATCATATTTATAGCGATTTGTCACAAGAATCTTGTCAACACAGATTCTTTTCTCTGAACACATCCTAATATTCTTAAGAGTTCACTTACTAAACTAGCAGAGTCTCTAACTAAGCATGAATGTTTATACACAAGTTGTTCAGAGAACTCAAAACTAAGCCTTAGAGACACTGTCAAGCTGACTTGGTGAAAAACAGTAGTTAGCTCCCAAAGGTACTCTGTAACAGTGTGTATCCTATGATTCTCCTTCTATATAACAAAGCACTGGAAAAATCTCCACATGAAGAAGAGCTAGCAAGAAACATGACCAGCACACTGCAGAGATCAGACGATTCAGAGGAAAGGAAAACCATTTAAAACTGTACCTCTCTGCAGAGCTGTGAGCACATACCTGATGTTCAAGCCGGTGCTCTGGTCCACTTTCTCCCAGCTTTTTAATTTTCCCAGAAGTTTCTGAAGTACAGATTAAAAGAAGAGTTGGAGACATAGACAAATGTTCTAACAGCTCATTTTCCAGTTTTCCCACAATCCTCCATTCAAAGTCAATGTCTTTTCCTCCTATGGATTTCATTTTCTTCTTAGCTAGCATTTCTGGTTGTCGTTTCCCATTCCTCACAAACATTTTCCCTGTCACCACAGCTCTGTGACACACAGAATCCGTCTTACACTTCAGCACTGTAGATTACCTAACCCTGTGAGCTACCATCAGTGTACTAGACTTTGGTAGATCAGACTCCTGGCAGTGGCAAAGTAAACAAACTGTATTCTCAACACTGATCCTGTAGTAGCTGAAGTGCCTATTTCTCCTCTAGTTTCTCACTTTCAGTCAATGCCAAATTGTATTATCTAAACCTGATCAGACACCACTATAGTTATGCAGACCAACAGGTTCACAATAAGGTTAATCTCTGGACAGCTTGCTGTCTGATACAGGGTGGGATCAAAGCAAAGTAATTTTATTAATCTCAGACCACACTCTGGCCCCGCTGGTGCTGGCAGCAATCCCAGTGCCTACCAAGGTTCTTACCACATGCCTGTTCAGCAACACCATATTTGGGCAGAGCTCAACACCAAAAATGACATTTCTAGCAGAAGAGAGGAAAGAAACAAACAGCAAGGCCAAAAAAGACACTATGAGGAGATAGTTCTTTACACAAAATCTCCAGCTGAACAGCAGATTAACCTTTTGTATTTGTCACCTTTATTGCCATAGCTCCTCTTACGCTGACATTTAAGTCTGGGAATGCCTGGTTGGAACACATTAATTAAAGCAAGTATCTCAAGTAAAAAATACAGGAAGAGCCTAAAACACAGGACAGGCAACAAAGGAAACCTCTATCCTGCTCACCCACCAAACATTCCCAGCTGCTCACCTCATTTTCCAATTCAACGGTCGCGAGCTGTGCTTGGACTTTCTCATAGCGTTCCAGTTTTCTTTGGAGACCTTCTACCTCCTCTTTGAGCAGCCCATTGTTTTCTTTCATTTCCCTATGGTGAAAAAGAGAAACAATTAAAGAGCCAAGCAACTCAATTCACCTGCACAAACTTTCTGGATACACCTGGAATTACAAGGGATCCTATGACACTGAACAGACTTCATGGCATTCAGCTGACTCGCTTCTATAACCCTCACTGCAAAGCCACTGCTACAACAGAAACTCCACGTTATTAGACCGGGCTTTTTCCTACTCTAAGTGCCACCCTCATTACGTCCAAAGAACCTGAAGTTTCATATCTCCTTCACTGATTGGCAAAACAGCATGAAGGGTAGCAAAAGGCTCCCTACTCCAATCTTCAGGCAGGCTGAACACAGGCTGGAACACAGCAAGTGGCAGACACTGGGGCTTTCTGAGTGCTCTGTGATGGCTGAGCACGTTTGACACTGCTTAAGGTGTGCAAGGCTGAGAAGATAAAACTGTTTGTAAAAAATGACCTTTAATATGTCGATAGCACATTTCTGTGCACTACAAAAACACCCAAGCATGAGAAAAGATTCCAAGATAACTAATTTAGAATTACAATGAAACAAGAACAAAAAACAAAGCCAAGAGACTTAATTTAGGATAAGAAAAAGCAGGTAAAATCACACATGTAACTCAAGGTTTTTTTTCCAAGATGCACCAAAAGATAGGAATTAAGTTTACTTTAACAAAACAATATAAAAATCTCTAAGACAACTTATTTCATAGTACACAGGAATTCAATTTTTCAAACTAATTGCCACTTCAGAGACCCAGGTATATATCAGAATGCTTTAGACATTTAAACAAAACTTTCCAAACATGATGCTGGAACAACAGGCCTCTAAAACAGGGGCAACAATAACTAAGCAAAAAGAGTTAAAGAAGCAATCAGCTGTCTCTTGCCTCTACAGGGATTCCTTTCCCAAAGCTGTACGGAGCTCATCACCATCTTTAAACATTGGATTTTGTTCTAACAAACAGATCACAGAATATATCTAACGAACATCCAGAACAATCAGTACACATTCTGTAAGGCTCTCACTGTGTTTAGGGAGATTACCCAGATCCTGTCAAATCCTCTGGTAGCCATCATAACACGCTCAATTCTGACCCAGTATTTATACGTAACATTTAAGGTTCCTTCTCAACATATGGAAGCCCAACAGAGGGATTTGAAAGTACTTATAGTGCAACTGTAGCAGGTACAGAATCATAGAATAGTTAGGGTTGGAAAGGACCTTCAGATCATCTAGTTCCAACCCCCCTGCCATGGGCAGGGACACCTCACACAAACTAACCCTCTCAACAATTGAACCCTTCTTTCACCTGAAGTAGGCATTTTCCTCCTTGAGTTGGCGCAATTCCCGCTCCATTTTTGGGAGACGAGCCAGCTCTGTCTTCATGTTCTTGACAATTAGAGCATCATGCTCCTGCTGGGAGAGCTTCTGTTCCAGATCCTAGTAAATATGGGATAGCAAGAGGACAGCAATGATTAACTTGGAACTTATAAAGAGCTACTCCTCCATTGTACTTTCTAAACTCAAGTCAATGACATGCATGAAGTTGGAAGGGAACTCAGTGAGTCATCTGGCCCAATCCATCGCTCAAAGCAGGGATGACTCTTGTTCCACTTGTAACACCTGGGCTGGCCTCTTCCCTACACCTAATTTACCTTAAGTTCCTAACAAAACAAGATCTCTGCTAATCACTAAAAAAGACTCACTTCTAGTGAATATTTTGCAGGGCAATCTTGTGCTCTGGCACAAGATCAAACACAGTGTTCCTGCAGAGCACTGCAGAAGGATATAAATCAACTTTCCATTGAGAAAGCATAGGTAGATGTTTTTTCTCAATCCATGGATACAACAAAGGTGAAGTGTGTCATGATACAGTTAATCACAAGTAGTCTGGACCATCCAAGTCAATTTAGCTAACTTCAGCTCTTGCTGGCCACCAGATCAGATTCTTACACGACAAACTAACCTCTTATTTCTGCAATACTATGTTTAGAAAAACACTGTTCTGTTCTTCCATGGAAGAGATTAAAAACTAAAGTTTTATACAGCCCCCAGAGTTTCTTACCTTAATCTTCTGTTCATATTCTGCTAGATGGGATTGGTTTGCTTGCAACATCTGGATTTGCTGACAAGCTTCTTGCCATTTTCTATTGGATGTACGTACAAGAGGCATTTTAGCACACAAGAATCACATACCAGAAACCACCTACATGCAGAAGTATTTCTGACAAGCATTTTCAAACATTACTAACAAGGTATATGGTACTGTTACAGTAGATTGGCTCTCTCAGAGTTTCACACTCATACCATCTCCCTCTAATTTAGAGAGAAAAATATTCATTTTAATAAAAACATGCATCTTGAGAAACATCCAAAAATCAAAGCCACCTTAACTTTGAAACCAACAAATACACACTCACAGTAAATAAAGAGCACCTTTGAAACTGAGGAGTTGAACTTAGTAAGCAAGTAAAAAAACCACACTCATATCTTTCAACTACCCCTCAACTAGGAGTTAAGGTTTGGTATTTTTGTTCTGTTCAGTCTACAAAGTTCAGATTAGCCTTTCCCACCCAGATGCCTTCTGTTAACTCTCTACCATGAACATGAGACACCACTGAGATTTTAAGTTCAAGTTTGGGTTTTGTTTTTTTTTTTCCTCAAGGTACAATTAAATTGCACCTCAGAGCTAGTTCCAAAAAACATTATAACCTGCACATCCAGATCAAAGAAACCCTTTGAAGATCGGAAATCAAACGCTGTGGAAACTTCTTTGAGTGACAACAGCTACAGAAGGCTGAAGTTTTGTTTGCCTTTTTCTCCCTAGTCATTGATCCCCTGCTTACTTATGTTGAACATCCAGCTGTTCCATCAGCTCCTGCTTCTGAGAGTCTTGGCTTGTCATCTGCATCTCTTGATTCATTTTACTCCACTGTAGTTCTGAGATTTTCCCTTTTAATACAGTGATTGTCTGAATTAATGGAAAGAATAAACACAGAAGGCTATGACTCTCCAAGCCAAACATTATGGATGATGATAGACAGAAATCATATCCAAATTAAAAGTACAAACAGTGGATCTAGAAACAATCCCACACTCTTGCAAACCTTCAGACCTGCAAACTCATCTCAAAAACAAAGGCAAGAGAAAGTAATTTAGTTGCTTTCATCTGTCACCCAAATTGTCATTTCCATTACCTATTAAGTGGGTGACCTCAAACTGGCATGAAGACTATCAAGCTTCAAAGCTAGATGATGATAAAACACAACTATATATATTAAAGTAAAAACATTATCCCACAACCATTCCAAATTAAATCTTGAAACACAGCCAAAATGAAAGCATCTGGGTTTGCCTCAACTAAATATCAGCTGTATTATGCTTTCCTTAGAGGTGGGGGGGCCAGTGGATTTTAAAACATATTTCTAAATATCTTCATTCTAAAGAAAACCTCACAGGTTTGTTTCAAATAGCCATTATTCATCTCCCTTTAGCAGAAAAATCTTAAAACATTCCATATGTAAGGTGTTTTCTGGACTGAGAGTCATGCAGGGCTCTCCTCTGGATACTGATGGATATAGTAAAAAGAACACAGAAATGCTGCACATATTTCGTACATGGGTTTAGTTTCTCTTATATGCCATCACTGTCTTCCTGTTTTTAAGCACCAATAAATGACACATTACATCTGTTTACCTGCTTTATCACACAAATATTTCCAGTGATAGCTAGGCAGCAGGAAGGCTTAAGGACTCTAGAGGTACGCAGCTGATGCAATTAAACAGAAAAGTTACAAATAAACTAGCTGAACTTAACTAGAATGGTATCTAAAAAGGCTGAAGGTTGAGAGGACGGTCTATTCATCCCAAAGAGCTGAAATCAGAATTATCCAAGTATTCATTCTACAGTAGAACACAAAGGCACCTAAGACACTTCAGGAAGAACTACTTTGTACATAACTTTGGTCTCCTCCACTCTACAATTCTCCCCACTTCTCTCAACACCTTCCCATCTTACCTCCTCCATCGTTTCCCCTTTCTTTACTCAATGTCATGTAACCTGACTTCCAAACCTAGGTCCTTTATATTGCCTTGTACTTTTTTCCTCCTTTTCCGTATCAATCTGAGAAATCCCTTCTCATTGTTAATTAACACAGCGACAGCTTCTGACCTGCTCACTTGTCTCTGGACTTGGTTAGGTTCTAAGCTTTGACAGCAAACAGACACATACCACCAGGGCTTATTCCTAAATACAGTGCTTCCAATTGTTTTGTCTGGGTTGCTGGTTTTGTTTGGTTTGGAGTGTTTTTTGGGGGGGGTTTAATCAAAAAGGGTATTTTCAATTCACAAGAATTTCAAAGTCAGTCACTGGAAGCTACAAAGGGATTAAAAATTTACTCTGTTCTTACTTCATTGGCTTCAGCTAATTTGCTCTCCTTCTCTTGCAGCTTCTTACTCATTGTCTCCATACTCTTCTTATAGCTTTTGTTCATCTCCATTTGTTCTTTCAGTTTATTTTCAGCTTCTGTTTCCCTTTCCTGATATTGCTTTATGCGCGTGAGCAGCTCCCGGTTACGGTCAGCCTCTCGCTTGTAATAGTAAAAAAAACAAAACACAAAGAGACATAAGAGGAAAGTAGCACTAAACTGAAGCTGTTTTCGTTTCTCCTGTCTCCATTCCTCATTGCAGTGGTCAGAGAGCACTAGCAGGGGCAAAAATCTTACCAACAGCCACTCAACATCAAGGACCAAAGGGGCAAAGAAGCTAGAAAATTAAGAGGCAGTCTAAGTGACCTGGAAGACAAAGACATGAAGATGAGAACACAGACATGACTCCACTGCACACTCAAAGATGAAACCATTTGATGCTCAATTTGAAGCTGACCCATGCACAGCAAACTGACTTCCAGAAATTCAGATCTCAACAGCTGGGTTAATAAGACAAACTTCCCTCTGCAACTTCTGGAAGCTGTATGAGGATATTTAACATAAAAGAAACAGGGTTTAAATGCACAGTATTATCAATACAATAAACGTTTTTGCCCTCTGAAAACCTCTCACACACCATTTCAGTTTATTCCTACCACAAATTGATTATTGAAAAAATGTGTAGTAAATTGCTTTGCTAATCAAAGCAAATCAAGACATGGATTTACATAGTAAGCAAGGATTATGCAAAGCAATGTGAGGTTCCCAAAACCTTTATCCACATGACTCGGAAAAACACAGAATCTGAGCAGGGTAATTACCACAGTGCTGGATTAGTGCTGCTCCCTTTTTCTGTACCAGTATTTCAAGGGTTCCTGTGACTGACTCAACTACATTCCAGTTTGAACTCAGCTTAATCCCACACCTGACTTCAGAGGAACACTGACTCGCTATTTCACAACCACACACCAAATCTGTCACCCAGCACCCTTGTGAAATACAACAAAACATGCTTATGATTTTTTTAAAGATTTCTTTTTTAATAATCAGCCTCATATAAGATCTTTGTTATGCTACAAAACCCACACATCTACTACTTATTCCAGTAACGTAGCTAAGCAAATATATGTGGGCATCAGACCAGAAAGCAATAAAAGCTCTTCGTCCCTGAGTGAGGCTCACTGTTTTATCAGTGCAAGCTCTCTTGTGTGACCGTGCACAGTTGCCACTGCTGCCACTCCAATTAATTACAGTCATACAAAGTACATGCTGGCAATTGTGCCAGCAGAAGTTTAAATTCATCTGGGAGAGAAACACTTGAAATACTGCTGGGAGAAACAAATACTAAATCCTTTTGTTACTGCTACCCATGATGACTTCACTGCTAAACTAATGGAAGCCTGTGATCAGATTATTGGTTTGTCAACCCAACCAGGCTCTGACGTTCACATTCTGCTGTACATCAGCAAGTTAGTGCAATGCGCTGCGAGGGGATCTGCAGAGCAAAAGAGTTTGTGCTGCAAACTTGACAATAACACCACCGCCACATCTGGAGTGAATGCAAACACAGTAAATGTATTCCAGGACCATTTACTACAGGCTTGCTGAAGTCTTGTTTTGAAGACAGTGTCTGTTAGCAGTTGGAGAACACTAGGCTTGCTCCTGGCCTCCATCCTTCAGTTTAAGTTTCATCCCCAAAAAAGCTGACTATATACGTTCTGAGACATTCCACTGCAAACCAAAGTACAGTACACGAGAAGTCAAGAGTATACCCCTGATCCAAACTAAAACACCAACACAGATGCACTATGTATGCTCTGACTTAGGTCTATGACATCAAACCATTTGCAACTGACATACCTACCTCATAGTTCCTGGCATTGGTATTAGCTGCCTTCTCCAGCTCAATGCGAGCTCGCTTGTGGCTAAGCTCCATCTGCATCTTCTCTCGTTCCACCTGCAGGAGCTGGGATTTGGAGTGGATCTGCCCAGCTTGTTCTTCCATCTCACCAGACCATGTGTGAAAACGGACAACACACACCATTAACAGCATATAACATTGCTAGCTCCCACCTTGTGTTGTCAGCTCACACTTGAATGCCACTTCACAAGTTACAAGGAACCTATCACCATATTTATGGTACTCTCACACCAACTGCAGATGGGGAAACCAAGAGTTCAACAACACACTCGGAAACCCACATTAAATCAATGCTAGCTGGAAAGAAGCAAATGTCAAGTTCTTCATTCAGAATTTCTCATTCAATCTTTAGAGATACTCTGACAAAATGTACTTCTCTATCTAGAAAAAAAATGTTAATGATGAACTTCCCAAGCCTCATAAAGGAAACGGCAGCTACCCAAGAAACAGAGATCATGCTCCCCAGGAAGTTTAACTGTGAGCAAAATAACATGGTTCTCTAAGTGCCACATTACACTTCAATTTTTCATTCCAATTACCCTAGAACACAGATAATAACAGAACACCTCATGTCTAAGCACTGTACATTCAAGACTAAGGAAGACTCTATAACCAGGGAGAGCTTCCTCTAACCATCTTTGTAATCAGAGATGTACCACAGACAAAAAATGCATAGTTTTTTCCATTCTAAATGCAAAGCAGATTTACATTAAAAAGAAAGCAAGTTTATTTTACACTTAGAGACTCAAATAAAATTATATTAAGATACACAACACAGAAACTTCATTCCAGCCTAATAAACAGTCCTTAGGAACCAAATTGTTAACTTCATGCTTCATGAGCATGAGGCAGCTCACAGGAAAAAGCCCAAAACAAACATGGAAACAAACAGCAGTGGACAAGAAAATGCAACTGGTCAGCACATCAAAGCCACACACAAGGCAAGTCTCCTGCATATGTCCAGACAAAGGAACTTTAATGAAGATTGTACAGAAAAGTAACAAAATGACTTGCTAGAAAATATTAATTGACAAAAGCTCCTTTGTTCAGCAATACGAAAACAACTTATAATTTAATTCCCTGAGCTGGATGCACCTATAACCAGCAGGAAAATATTCAAAGGACCTTCCTGAAATTTTTACAAAACAGAAACAAATGTCTGACACTTTAAAACAATTTAAAGATTCCTGAATGTTGATCAAAAGCAAGCTTCCACTGAGCTTCTATGAATATCAATTGTAGAAAGAATGGTGAGAACTTCACGAAATCAATCCCAGTTCCTGGAATCAAAAGGAGTATATTCATTCAACCACACTGAAGCGACCCGGCGAGAATCACCGGGATGAGGACACCTCACCTGCACCCTCTGCTGGTACTGAGTCTGCAAGGCGCTGCGAGACGAGCCTGGCGTCGGCGGCACAGACACCCCCTCCAGTGAAATGAAGTTGTTGAGGGATCTCAGGGCGGAGAAGACGGTGGTGTTATTTTCGAAGTCATCCATGGCTCTGGAAGTACACGGGAAGCCATCAGCAAAACATTCAGAGCAAGCTGCGAAATACTGGCTGCTTCTCTAAAAAGAGGCACACTGCTGCCTAAATGCAACGCTAAATGGAAGGCCTTTCGATTCACAGGGTACAAAACCCAATTTGCTGGTCAATGCTGGCATCAAGTTGAATCAGAAACCACTATCCAAGCAAGGCTGAAGTTGTAGGCCTCCTAAATGAGAAAACTATGCAGAACAGCCTATTTTTCCTTGAGCTTTCTAGCTGAAATGATTTATTTAAATACATTCTCCCCCAAATCTCAGCCCATAAGTGTGTAAATAAAAGCTATCATAAATCATACGAAACTGAATTTTCCTTTCCTATACAATCAAGGTAACAGCCTGAGATACAAGTTAACATTGTAGGACATGAAGATCTGCAGTACCTAACACTAGCAACAGAACTTAACTACTCTTCATTCAAACACCTGAGGCTGATGGCGGAAGAATTCTAGAGTAGAAGCGAATCCCACCTTCTACACAACTTGCCTCTGGCTTCCAAAAAAGCACTTTCCAACTGAACTTCCAGCAACAAAACTTCCCAAGGTCACTTCTGTAAGTAAAACTCTTGTCTCTTCATTCACGTAAAAGCTCTCGCAACCCTTCCTTCAAATCTAGAAGAATATTAAGTAAAAGGCCAAAGCCAAATCAAGCCTGGATCCCAGAAAAGCCTGTAAGGTGTCCCAGGAGACTTCAAGGAAGCCTAGTGAGCCCCACAAAGCCTCAGGACCACAAAAGGTTCAGGACCATGAAAGGCAGCGGCATCCACACAGCCTTGTACCAAAGACACAGATTCGGGTCCAACTTTCAGAGCAACACAGCTGTCACTCTCTGCATTTATATCACTGCAAAGAGGAGATGTAATACTAATATAGGCAACGGGTCAGCCAAAACCCAAATGAAAACTTTTATTCGCAATAAGTACCTCAGAACCTCATGCAAATCAATTCAGGAGACACTAACGCCAACAGGTAACTCTACACAGAAAGCCTGATTTGAAACCACGAACAACGCTAAAAATTAAAAGGACAAGTGTGCCCCCGCTTCAGAAAACCCTCTGGCAAAGGTGCCCCGGGCACCGCGGGGGGGGGGGTTTCCCTCACGGACCCCCCGACAGCGCACAGGGGGAGCGGGGCCACAGCAGCCTCACTGCCCTGCCCGGCCTCGGCCGCACAGGGGTAGGAGGAACAGGGACAGGGCACAGCCTCCCTTCCCCGCTCCTACGACACCGGCCTCGGCCGGGAGCGACGGCGGAGCGGCGGGAGGGGAGCGGCGAGCCGAGCCGCTCCGAGCGGAGCCCGCTGCCTCCCGCCCGTCCGCCCTCACTCACCGCCGCGCGCGCCCCGCTTGGATCTCCCTCCTCGCCCCGGCGCCGAAATCGCACGTGAACTCGCGCCCAGCTCTCGCGAGAACAGCGCCGCGGGCCGCCGTAAGGACGAGACTAGGCGCGCACTACGCCGCGGCCTCCGCACCTCTACCGTAATGACCAGCGGCAGGGCCACTGCGGAGGGGTAATGGGCTTCACCGGGGCTTCCCTTACCAAACTTACACAAAGCAACACCCAGCTTCCTAGCTTAGGGAATCGGGAGGTTTCAAAGCAGGTGGAATTCGATAACCCTGTAAGCAATCCCAAATGGAAACCTTCAACCACTGTCACCAGCCCCTTTTGCAATCCATGCCACAGTCAGCTGGATAAAAGCACTATTTAATGTGAAAGCTGTCACTTCACAATAAACAGCTCTTACCTAAGCAGTGGCTAAATATATTTGTGCAAAAGGAATTCTAGCAACTCAATCGGTAACCCTCCCTGTCTGGGATCCTCAGCATTTCACCTAAGAGACAGCATTGGCCAAATATAACTGAAAACAGAAGGGAAGCTACCTTCTGGGTGACGATAGACCCTGACAGGCACAAAAACGTTACCTATTTTTACACGTGCTAATAAATTGCACCAGCATTAAAGAAAGATGAAGAGGCACCAAACTGGCTCAAAATGCCCTTGCTGTTACCTCTCGTTCCGACAGCCACCTTTTATGTTTAACCTCACATGGGACAACATTAACAGTGCAATGATTTTCAAGCACACATGAAAAACCTCGTAAAATCACTGTTTTATTTCTGTTGCCATTACTCCAAGCCCCAGAGGTCACCTTTCAGATTGCTCCTCTCCATTCCCAACTGTTTTCTCCCCAGGTGAGAAGTTGGATTGGATGCCTCTGCTGGGATAATTAGCAGATACAGGCAGTAGGGCCCCACCCTGGTTATTTTTGTATGTGATGTACTTTGTAACAGTCGGGGCAGATTTCCCCAGGGTCTCAATGGTGGGGTTTTTCATTAACTACACACCAGATTTGGGTTTCCAGTGAGTGTCTGATCACCTGTTTGATAATCTGCACTTTTTAGCCTTCATTTCCCTTTGTATAGTCTCGCCAAATAGTAAGATTCAGCAGAGTCCTTCCGGCTGGCCTGAGGCTTTATAGTTCTCACATCTTGGAACTGCTCCTTCAGTCTGTTCTGCAGAAGACGGGACTCATACCCATCCCAGAATTTACAGAGCAGCGTCCCTTTTGGCTTTAAAATACTTTGGGATACCTTCAGAAGGCCTAAACATAGACTGATCAGCTTCTGGTGATCCAGTTCTTTGATGCCTGTCGCATTAGGTGCCATGTCGCTCAAGATAACATCCACCTTCTCTGCAGGAAGCAGACTCTGAATCGTCCTCAGCGTGTTTGGGTCTGCAATGTCAGCCTCTGACAGGAAGACTGCTCCTTCCAGAGGAGCAATCCGAAGGAGGTCAACACCAAGGACAAAGCCGGTGGGGACAGCAGGATCTAGATAAGAACAAATGACACACTGAACACTCATAATGGTTGCAAACAACCTCCATAGGCAGGAGCTCCGTGCTAGTCAATAAACAAAAAACACATCACCTGCCACATCTGGTCTTCTGATCCTTAGAAAATTTGCTGCATGTGTCTGGATGGATGGTTTGCTGTAAGCTAATCCATTCAGGATGTGAAAACTCAGCTAGTTTGGATAAGCAAAGGGCATTTTTCTTGGTTTTCTTCTGCTCTTTCAAGGCTGACAGTCCAGAAATGCAGGACGCTAGCACAGATGGTGGTAACACCTTCTCTTGTAAATATTAATCACTTAAAACACATAAAGTGGATATAGTGGGTACTATAATTTTTCAAGAAAGGAAATAAAAATTCAGGAAAGCCAAGCTACCTCCTGAGGCCACATCCACTTCAGAACGGGATGAAGGGGTCCTCCCCACAACACTTAATCCGAACATTAGCACCACGTTAAGCTTTAATTTCACAAATAGGATGTCTCCAGAGCATATGAAGAGATCCTGTTCCTCACTGCCCCACTGGCACTCATCTTCACACCTCTGTCAACGACTCCTGGCATTTACCAACATCCATAATCCATTCTCTACACCACCACCATCACACCTGAGTTTTCTCACACACCTCAAGATGAGCAGCATCCCCATCTCGCCTGCCAACAACATGCACTTACCGGTACCTAAGGCATTGACTCTCTCTACAGCAACCTGACTCCAAGCACCGGGCGCCGCTCCACAGTCAAGAACAGAAAGTCCTGGACGAAGAATATGAAGCTTGTCTTCAATTTCCAGTAACTTGAAGGCACTTCGGCAACGGTAATGCTGCTTCTTCGCCGCCTTGACAAAGGGGTCCTTCAAGTGCCGCTCCAGCCACCGGTGCTCAGTGCCAGTTTTCTTCAGAGACCACACTGTGGTGTGGAGACCTTTGCTCACCAAATGCCAACAGCTGCCCGGTAAGGAAGGCAAGTTCATCAGTTAGAACATAATCATAGAATCACAGAAGGGATAGCATTGGAAAGCACCTTAAAGCTCATCCAGTTCCAACCCCCTGCCATGGGCAGGCACACCTTCCACTGGACCAGGTTGCTCCAAGCCCCATCACTATGTACTTCAAAGGTCTCTATACAGCTAATCAATTCTAGCTGCAACTACATCTCCTCCCAGGCTCACAAAAAAGCCTCCAAATTTAAGATTCATGATGCCTTTCGTTACGTGGTCCAGCCCCAACCAAAGGGCTGTGTTTGGGGTGGATGCCTCACAGGTTACCCTGAGGCGAGACAGAAGGGTCCCTTCATAGACAACTCTTCCTTTCTGCTCTGGTGCTCTCGTTCAAGGCCCACAGGGACACGACATGGCAGCCTGACCGCAGCACACGCACGGGCCGCCTCAGAGGGGCGGCTGGGGGTACCTCAGCCCCTCGGAGGAAGGAATGCCCCAGCTCATGTCTCCGGGCAGAGCACACCAACAACCGCTGCTACCACAGCTTCCCAGGTAACTAACCTGCCTCTCCGGTATTGCCAGCAGGGACAAACCCAAAACGCACGGCACCCGTTGCTGAGGAAAGCCTCAGGCGCCGGGGGTAACACCAACCGTTCCCGGCACACCCCGCCACCCCTCGGGCGGGCCCGGCTCCGATGGTTGCCTCAGCGGCCGCTCCACGCACCTTCCCCCGGCGGCAGCAGCACCCCACCGCCCCGCCATGGCGGCTGGCGGCCGCCTCAGCCCGCCCCGCCTCCCCTCACGGCTACCGCAGGCGGGGCTGCAGCGGCGGCGGCGCGGGAAAGGCCGCACCGGGCCGGGGCTCTCCTGAGGCGGCGGGAAAGCGCGGCGGGAGGGGCGGAGGTGCTGAGGGGACGGGGACGGGGATTGGGACTGGGGTTGGGGGCCCGGGGAGCGGCCGTGAGCGGTGGGGAGCGGTGCCGAGGAGGGATCGCGGGGGGAACGGGAGGGCGGCCGTGGGACGTGAGGAGTGGCTGTGAGGGGAGACCCTGAGGGGTAGCCATGAGGGGTAGGAGCAGCAGCCATATAGCTGGGCCGCTGTTGAGGGGGTAATGAGGGGTGGTTGTGTGAGTGGAGGTCTCGAGAGGACATCAGTTTGCCCTTAGTGACATGGTTTAGTGATGGGCTCGGCAGTTCAGTTGGGCTTTACGATCTTAAAGGCCTTTGCCAGCCTAGTTGGTTCTGTGGCTGTGGTTTAGGGAGAGGGTGCTGGGAGAGTGGGGAATGCCGGAGAAGCAGGGACTGAGGGTTTGGGCTGGGGTGGGCAGAGACCAGGGGATGGCGTGATGGGTGTTTGGGGTAGAGGGGCTGCCTGCACCCCTTGTGCTGGAGGAGCAGCTTGCCCTCCCCTCCGAGGGGTGCCGGGAGCCCTTGGCGCAGCGTGCCCCCATCTCCCGCCCAGGAGCCATGTACACCACCAAGCTCTTCACCCTGGTCCTGGTGGTGCAGCCGCAACGCGTCCTCCTGGGCATGAAGAAACGCGGGTTCGGAGCCGGGCTGTGGAATGGCTTCGGTGGGAAGGTGCAGCCAGGGGAGAGCATCGAAGAGGCTGCTCGGAGGTGAGCTGGTGCCGTGGGGAGCGGTGGGTTCAGGACACGGGCTGGGTTGTGGAGGTGTCGCATCATTTGTGGTGGGGTTAGTGCAGCTCAGTCGATCAGTAACGCCCTTGGAACCAGTGTGTTACCCACCCGTGCTGTCCTGAGCCATCTCTGAACAGAGAAAATGGCCTGCTCCACAGGCAATGAGGGATCGGCCACAGCAACACCGAAAGGGGATGGCTCCCCATTGCTGTCATCTGCAAATCTTTAACTGCCGTCCAGTCTATGAGTAACTGGAAGTGAGCATCCTCCCTCCCAAAGACTGATCTAAACTGAGCCTTTGCTAGCTGCAGGCAGAAGTTCTTGCACTGTTCAGAAAGGTGCAAAGTTTAATTGTGGCTACATAGCAGAATTACAGCTTATGCCAGCATACTGCTTAGTGTTTAATGTTGAAGCTGTTGAACAGATGCTGCCTTCCAGCAGTGAAAATGTAGTAGCAAAACAGAGATTTTTAGGGGTCCCTTATGAAAGGCGCTGGTGAAATTTATTATTTGACTTCATGGCGGCATTTGAAGCCTTAATGCTGAGTTGGGGAATTGAACTCCATCAGCACAGAGGTACAATAGCATTTTTGAAGCTTTTAGTACTCATTCCTCAGAGTTCTTCTGTTTAGTCAGTAAAATGAAATAGCAGATGGCAGCTGAATTGCTAAACTCCTCTAAAATTTAGGTACCTCATTCTTTACACAAACACTGTTGATACAAAGCCGCGCTTTGCCACTTCCTCTGTTTCTGATAAATGCCCCAATTTGCCCTTGCAGCTGCAGGAAGATGAGTGTTGGTGTAGCTCAACAGCTACCCAACAGCTTTTTCCCTGAACCAGCTGTGCCAGTCCAACCACCTGGGTTCTGTGGTGAGCTCTTCCAGGGATACAGGGGCCCTCTCTGCTTACATTGTGGCTTTTTGTGTTATTTGTCATCTCTAAGAGGAGAGAGATTTGTTTTGTTACTTAATTCAGGGCTTCATTTGCTAGGCTTGCCACTGTGGTGTGGAATCATAGAATAGGTAGGGTTGGAAAGGACCTTGAGATCATCCAGTTCCAACCCCCCTGCCAGGAGCAGGGACACCTCCCACTAAACCATGCCACCCAAGGCTTATGTCCAGTCCATCCCTGAACACCGCCAGCAATGGAGCATTCACAACTTCCCTGGGCAACCCATTCCAGTGCCTCACCACCCTTACAGTAAAGAATTTCTTCCTCATATCCAATCTAAACTTCCCCTGTTTAAGTTTGAACCCGTTACCCCTTGTCCTATCACTACAGTCCCTCATGAAGAGTCCCTCCCCAGCATCCCTATAGGCCCCCTTCAGATACTGGAAGGATGCTCTGAGGTCTCCAGGCAGCCTTCTCTTCTCCAGGCTGAACACCCCCAACTTTCTCAGCCTGTCTTCATACGGGAGGTGCTCCAGTCCCCTGATCATCCTCGTGGCCCTCCTTTGGACTTGTTCCAACAGTTCCATGTCCTTTTTATGTTGAGGGCACCAGAACTGCACACAATACTCCAAGTGAGGTCTCACGAGAGCAGAGTAGAGGGGCAGGATCACCTCCCTCGACCTGCTGGTCACGCTCCTTTGGATGCAGCCGAGGATACGGTTGGCTTTCTGGGCTGCGAGCGCACACTGCCGCCTCATGTTCATTTTTTCATCGACCAAGGCCCCCAAGTCCTTCTCCTCAGGACTGCTTTGTATCTCTTCTCTGCCCAACCTGGAGCTGTGCCTGGGATTGCTCCCACCCAGGTGGAGGACCTTGCACTTGGCATGGTTAAACTTCATGAGGTTGGCATCAGCCCACTTCACAAGCGTGTCAAGGTTCCCCTGGATGGCATTCCTTCCCTCCAGCGTATCAACCGAACCACACAGCTTGGTGTCATCGGCAAACTTGCTGAGGGCGCACTCAATCCCACTCCATGTCACCGACAAAGATGTTGAACAAGACCGGTCCCAACACCGATCCCTGAGGGACACCACTTCTTGCTGGTCTCCACCTGGACACTGAGCCATTGAGCACTACTCTTTGCGTGCGGCCATCCAGCCAGTTCTTTATCCACCGAGTGGTCCACCTATCAAATTGATGTCTCTCCAACTTAGAGACAAGGATGTCATGTGGGACTGTGTTGAATGCTTTGCACAAGTCCAGGTAGATGACGTCAACTGCTCTGTCCCTGTCCATCAGTTCCATAGCTCCGTCATAGAAGGCCACCAGATTGGTCTGGCAGGGTTTCCCCTTAGTGAAGCCATGCTGGCTGTCACCAAGCACCTTGTTGTTTTTCATGTGCCTCAGCATGCCTTCCAGGAGAATCCGCTCCGAGATTTTGCCAGGCACAGAGGTGAGGCTGACTGGTCTGTAGTTCCCCGGCTCATCCATTTTCCCCTTCTTGAAAATGGGGTTTATATTTCCCTTTTTCCCATCATCGGGAACTTCACCTGACTGCCATGATTTTTCAAATATGATGGACAGTGGCTTAGCAACTTCATTTGCCGGTTCCTTCAGGAAATGATTGACTATAGCATTTCATTCCCTAGGTGTGTGTTTGCCTAGAGTTAGAAGCTGGAGCTTTAGTCTAAATGAGATGTCAAGTGACAAAGGTGTTACCCATCCCAGTGCAATGTGCCACAGGAACAGCCAGTGCGCGCTGCTGTGGAGTGCAGAACAGTCCAGACCTCATCCCTTTCCATGCAGCTGCTGATAGGAGCTCACTGCAGCGACACCACTGATACCGGCTGAGCAGGAAGCAGTCCCCAGAGCCAGCCAGACACACAGCCTGCCTTCCTAGCAGGAACACCACTACCACAGCTACCTTAGGTGCAGCTCTCCTCCAGGGAGCATCGCACAGTCTGAAGCAAACTTACCTTGGCTGCTTCTGTATTCGGAGCTGGGGTATTAGGCCGTGGTTCTGTGTTGCACTGTCTCAGTCGGCTTTGCACTGGTGTAAGGTGTGAAGTGTCCTCACAGCACTGATAGTTAAACATTAAGCTGAAACATGAGCAAGTTTCCTCTGTCTGTAAGATTCCTATTTTCCATTGGGTACATCACATTCCTACGAGCACCTGGGCACTCATGGCTCCTCACTGGCACATCTTGTAAGGGGGATATTTAGTTCATTGTTTTCAGTTTGCTCTCTGTAATGTTTCTACTTCCTATATACAGAGCCAAACAGCCAACAGATAAATTGCTGGAAAACTGCCTCTGTTTTAAACATAGTTTCTTAAGGAAGCTAAAATTAGCCAAGCTGTTTAGTTGGAACATAATTTTGAAGGATGGGATCCATGAAATCGATGCCAAAGAAAGCTGGAGCCTGAAAGAGCATTGCCATTACATTTTGAAATTAAGTGACTGCCAAATATTCAGCTACATCAATTATTAACCTTAACTGTAGGTGCATTGTTTCCAAGCATTCCTTATTTTTGTCCATTAGAAAAACCACGACTAACTTCAAGTTATGCTGACTCTGTTAGGGATAGGCTAAAACAAAATAAGCCCAAAGCACATAGCACAAAGAGAGCAAGTAACTGAATGTGCTTCAGGTAGCTGTGCATGGTGACAAATGGAAAAGAGCTGTCTGGCAAGTCCCTTGAAGTGCTCTTTAAGCCTTCCCTTGTAGCTCCGTATGCTAAATGTACTTCCAAGGAGCAGAAGTGGAAAGTTTACACAACTGCGTTGTGTTATTATGTAGCATTTCAATGGAAAATGGTATTCCTAACTCCGTGTGCAAATGTTGTTAGTAGCATGTAGTGTTCTTTAAATAAGGTTCAGTTAATCTCAGAAGTAGCTGAGTTTGTTGCAGTACAGATGCTTCAGTATTCCTCACCTGCTTCTCCACAGTTCTAAAAGCTTCAGCTTGAAGTCGGCAAAGCCAACAAAGCATATCTTGGAGTTGTTAAACCACATCCAGCTACAGCCATACAAGCGTTAGCCCACTTCTAACTCATCTCAGAAAAGATCCTCATGTTGTAAGGAGTGTAAATTATGCTAAACAATCATCCCTTTCCAACATAGACTGTTTTCCTACTAGCCTTTAGGAGCTTGCAATAACACAGGAGCCAGTCTGACCTGGCTGTTCGGTGCTGTAAGTCAGTCAATAGTTGCTGTGCCCTGCTCTGTTTCACAGGTGCAGCGTTCATCTTTAGTTCACTAGACAAGTTTTAAACATGCAAGTAAAGCTAACAACCGCTTTTTGGTTCTCCCTTGCTTTCATGTGAAGAAGTCTATTTCTTGTGCAGGGAGCTCCTGGAGGAGAGTGGACTGACTGTGAACACCTTGCAGAAGATGGGTCAGATCACATTTGAATTTGTGGGCAACTCTGAACTCATGGAGGTCCACGTTTTCCGGGCAGATGATTTTCATGGAGAGCCAACAGAAAGCGATGGTAGGTGGAGGGGAAGGAAGGATGCGCATTCTCTTCTGAGACAGGATTGCTCTTAGGAAACGCAGAACTATTCATGCCAAAATCCCTCCGAGAAGGGAAGCAGCTGAGCTGTAGAGTAAAACTTCCTGACAGATACTCAAAGCGGGGTTGGAACTAGGTATCTTAAGGTCCTTTCCAACCCTAACTATTCTGAGTCTGTGAGCAAAAATCCCCCAAGAGAAAGTCTCACGCAACGTTGGTTTTTGTTTCTCCCACCAGAAATGCGTCCCCAGTGGTTTCAGCTGGATGAGGTGCCGTTCAGTCGCATGTGGGCAGACGACATCTACTGGTTTCCCCTTGTGCTTCAGAAGAAGTTGTTTCGGGGCTATTTTAAGTTCCAGGGACAAGACACGATCCTGGAGCACACCCTGAAAGAAGTGGAGGAAGTTTGAGAAAACAGAAGCAGTCAACCCATGTGCTGCTGCCCACATTGCGTTAGAACACCACGAGGGTCTTCTTTCTCAGCTCTCCAGCAAAGGAGACTGATGTGTCAGGTCACTGGGAAGCAACCAGGAAAGTAAGGGGGTTTCTTCGAGCAGAAATAAAAGTGAGGTTGTCCATGCTGTGAAGTCCCTGGCTGTGTTACATACACTTCAGCCGGGGTTATGTGATCACGGCTATTAAAAACATAGCATTAACTCTTTTCTGCACAGGTGAATGATGTTTTAGACTTTCCCCTCATGGCTGGAAATGGTTTTTTTTAAAGATTAAAGCTATTTTTCAGTAAAAGCATGTGTTGCTGTGTTGTTAAAGCTGGCTGCCTTCTCGACTGGTTAAGGGCCTTTCAGGAGTTGGCTTCCTTTCACAGAAGCATTAAGTGGACAGTGATGCAGCAGAATTGATTATCTTCTCTCTGCCGGTTTCTGTCCAGTTCCTTATTCAGCATTAACTCCTGGGGTAAAGCAAAGCCTGACCAGCACTGTGAAAGCCCTTTGTAAAGTGTAAGTAGAGATCCCTTCAGGATTCTCCAGCTGAAGGTAGCATGAGGATATAAGAGTGAAGAAAACAAAAGACAGGTGGGTGTATGGCACTGCTGCAGCCCTGATTTCACTTCTGCAGCTCCTGCTGTGAACTTGAACTGTTTTGAGCAGTTCAGGTAAAAACGCTGAACAAAATCAACTGAGTAAATCCACGTTGCGAAGTGCCATCACCTACGGCTGCAAGCTTTGCCATCTGTTAGCTGCGAGTGACCCGCTCAGCCCAACTCAGCACACTGGGCAGCAAAGGCTGAATGAAACCATGCTAGAAATAACACATCACATATGTAACTTCTTACACAAGTTTTGTTTGGTTTTTGCTTTAAACTTTTACAAACACATATAACACAGATAGACTCTTGGAATGTAACATAGGCTCTGTAAACATTTCCAGTCTAACAGCTGTAGTAATAGTTCTTTAATTCCTGCGTTTGGATAAAGTGCTTCATACATAAGGCTATTTGAGCAAAGCAAAGATACAGGATATTCCAGGCAGGCAAAATTCTCCCCCTCTGAACAAGACTGTTCTTGTCTGCCTCCAGCAGTTCTGAACGATTTATAGCACTCAAAAATGCCCTTCTTCATGTGCTCAGTAAGTTACAGCTCAGACGGAGGGTAAGAGTTAACACCTTAGAATCTTGCTTTTTCTTTTGTGCTGCACACAGGTATTTACGGAGTTCTTGATACTCCCCTCTGTTCCTGACATAGCATTAAGAGGTTCTGGCTGTTCTAGTGGAGAGAAGGGCTCGAGATAAGCAGAGAAAACAAAATAGGCACAAGCAGATAGGCAGATTGTAGCGGGGTGCAAGACCTGACTGCGCTGTAGGAAAGGGGGGACTGGCAGCTGATACCTGTGATGTTATTTTGGGTTATTTCCTGGTGGAAACTAAATGGCAGGCTGAGAGACAGTAAGTTATTTTCTGTTCCTCTAGGAACAGAAAGTAACTCCAGGAACAGTTTAGGAAGGAAAAGAACAAGTGTGGCTCATGCTTGCACTTCTATTTGCTATCTCGTCTTTAGCTCCTGTCAAAAAGCAGTGATGGTACTGCTCCTACCCAGCCGTGGAGACTGACATGTTTTAAACAAGTTCTGTCCCCAGCTGGTGATCTTTGTCTTTTAGGAAAGAGCACAGACTGAAGATTGGAAATTAGCCTGCTAGAAATTCCAGGAATTACACCCTTGCACAATCGAAGTAGAAGAATAAAAGCACTGGAATGCAGCAAGGCACTGCTGAACACTGAGGAACAACAGCTTGCAAAGATGGAATGAGGGGGAAAGCGGGATCAAAGATTAAGGCTGTATTGTTAATATAGCTTTGAAAGCCTTTCAACACATGATAGTGGTCAAAAAGCCTCTATATTGCCACTTCAGAGCTCGGAGCAGAGGAGACCTCAAGAGTGACAAACACATATAGCCCTTTTGACAAAACAATTTTCAGGCACGGTTTCAGGTTCTCTGCTGTTTACTACCCTGATACCTCCACAACAGGTTGGACAGAGACACTGACAGGAACATTGGAGGCCTTTTCTACCATCACTGTGTTGAACACATGAAAGTCCCTGTGACCTCCAGCAACACACACAAAGCTTCCACTCAAGAAGGCACATTAACTCTTTGGCGGCACATCTTACAGGAGCATCAGTTCTTGGACAGGCATCAATTAGTCTCCTGGTTTGATTAGTGTTTAGTGCAATCTACCCAGCTACCAGCAACGGAACCAACTCCATTAAGTCTTGTCCCTACCCTTGTGTATAGCTGGGCTGTTCGCTGCAGAAGGCAATAGCATGGAGGTAACTAGAATGAAGGGAGATAAAACAACTGAAGTTAGCTGGATTGACTCCGTCCTGTATTCCTGTAGAGGAAGAAAGCTGTACTTGGTGCTGGTCCCCAAGCCTGGCAGATCCATAAACCAAACAGAACAAATACAGTAAGGAAACCCCTCACGTATTGAGGTAAACGTAACAGTGCTATTTGCACACCGACCAGTCTCCCAAAAATAAGGTCTGCAAACTAAGGGTTGTATGAAATAGTATAGGCAGGTACTTAGGAATGAGACAGAAGCTTGACAGTCCAGTACAAGAGAAACTCTGAAAGTGCCATTAGCTGTATTAGCTTTGAGAACACCAGGCCTCTGTTCCTGAACAGAGGAAAACCCAACCAAGGAAACCCACCCCCAGAACTGCTCCCCTCAGAGAGGAGAGGGCTGGAAGGGGGGTTTTCTCCAACCAAGGTCATTCCAGTTTCTTTACAGGTCATGTGGTCTGTATTTATCACCATTACAGTCACTGCTTTTGGACTGCAGAATTCCTGCTTTGGAGGAGAACGGGAAGAGAGAAGTTAGTCTAAAGCCCAAAGGTGGGTTTGATGTTTGGGGCTTTTTGTTTTTAAATAAAGCCCAAACTTGTAACTTCAGATAAAAGTGAGAAACGCCAAGTTCCATTCAGGCTAATACTTAGCAAGTGCTCCTGCAGAACACAGCCCAGTCATCTACCCCCAGCCAGACAAGTCACACAGAAGATCCACCATACAGATAGCAGATCTTGCCCCAAAACATGGTCTTTTCTCAGTCTGCCTGTTCACCACATCAGGCAAACGAGGCTAAACAAGGTTCAAAGACTACACAAACAACAGGCTGTGACCAGTCAGCACCTTCTAAAGATGCTGGGAGCAAAGAGCATATAAAATTACAGCAACATGCTCTCCACACTTCAACCTCAAACTATCTTTCTGATCAAGACAAGGCCAAGCAGAAAAACCTTCTGTGCCACTCTTGAGATAGTGTCTGCTTTATTCCTGTGCTGCACAGATGTCTCCTTTCCCAACCAGTTTGCTCTGGCTTGGGAGCAGAATCTCTGCTGCACCACTGTGGAAATCTTCAGGAGCAGGTATCAACCCTCTCTGGCTGGACATGGCTAATACACAGGAGGAGAGACTCAGGGAGAGTTAACATCTGAATTAGCCTAAAAAGCTCTTAACTCTGAGCAGTTGTTAAACGGGACACCCTACATACTGCTTAAGGCCCAGCACGTAAGAAACTCACCCACTTGAGTGCACTTTACATTTTGAGGGGTGTGTGTAATGGTTATGCTTGTCTCATGGAACTGGGTAAGTAACTATCTCACTTCTAGCTAAAGAAACTAACCCGTAACTTCCACCTGGGCTAGGAAGAACTTCATGTTGCATTGAGTTTTCTAAATTAATAAAGAAAATAGCTTTTCTGATTGGAGGATTTAAATCTATTTCCTGCTAATGGGGACATTCCCCAATGGGAAATACTGCAACGGTTCCAGTTTGAGAACGAGCACTCACCCTTGACAACACGCTTCCTTTTTACCCACTCAAAGAAAACACTAAGAAGCCAAGTCCATATTCCCTTTTGGCAGCTGTTTTGACCCCGCAGAAGCCAGGTTCAGGGGACTCCTGTTCACGTCGAGTTTTGCTGCGCACGTTTGCAGTTTCCTCAGTTATCAGTTTCTCTGGAGGATATGCACCGTTTCCCTTGAGGAAACAGATGATTCTATGGCACGCAAGGTCTCCTCCCCCTACCCTTGGCCTCCTGAGGGAAAGTCACCCGAGAAACAAAGTAAAACATGGAGAATGTTTGGTCCCTCTATCACAAATCATTCTATTACCAAGGACAGTGCTATTTTGAGAGAGAACTGTCACTTAAGTGTCTTCTCCCCTTCACAAACACACTCCAGTGCTACCCACAGCCAGAAATAAAATGAGTGACAGTAACATCCTGACAAATACTGATTTCCTTTGCTAATGAACTTTATCAGCATCGTGTTCCAGCCTGCTGCTGCAACAGGATACTGCATCTGATATCAGACCAAAGAGAACACCAGCCTTCAGGTCAGCAGCTCTCCAGCAGTACTGAACAGTTACTCAAGAGATGGATGTCAGAACCTCCAAAAGACAATAACCAAGCTACTTTGGTTATGGCTGCTCAGGTAGTAGGAGTGGTTTACAGTGAAGGAGTGTTTTATTCTATTGCTTTCTCATTTACACCAGGCAAACTCCTCTGAGTTCTTGACCCCAGTTGTCTTTGGCCCCAAACTGAAAGAGATGAGCAAGTCCCCAGGCTGCCCTGCAATAGTGAACACAACAGCCTGCCCAGCCCCACAGGGACAATGCAGCTCACCCAGCAGCACAGACCCCTACCCCAACCACTTCATTCATGTATCTTGTGCTAAGGTCTAGCAGTGAGAAATCAATTCCAATGGGATGGGGGATGGCTTTCAGCTTTCCTTATGCACATATGTCCCTAACACAGGCCCTCCCCGGCTTAATAGGCAATCCATCTCTACTACAAGCAAGTGCTTCAGATATCTTGCTCATCTCAGCACTTCAGAGATGTGTCAGCACATGTGTAGATACTCATTACTGCCGGACTGTTAGTACAGGATGCAGAGGCATCAGCAACAACACTGCAGCACTCACTGCACCGGGTCACATCCTGACCCCATGAAGGGTGTCTGCAAGATAACAAACATCAGCTCTGCCCCAGAGCATTTCAAAATGAAGAGATTGTCTCTCTAGCCGTATGTCCTGCCCCACATCCAGTCTGTCTTAATCAGAGAGCAGCTCAAAGCAGCAGTATTACAAAATGAAAATAGCTGTTTGGAGGATTCATTCTAACATCTGGAGGTAGAGGTCCCACCCCTTCGCGGATCGCACTTCTTGCTCCATGCGGGATGCTCAGCGCATTAATTGGAGAAGAAGTTTCCCTCTGGAGGTGACAATGGTGGAGTTGGCATATTGCTGGATCCCACGAAGAGGCAGCTCAACTTCGGCTTCAATTCGTTCCAAACTTTACTCATCTGGGAGTGGAAAAGGAGAGAAAACACCCATGACCATCATCTCACTGTGTTCTATTTCAGCAGCACTTCCAGAGTACTCCAAAGCGCAATTCAAACTTGCTGAAGTACTTTGTGGAAGTCCAGTGGACCCAGATTGTCCTTTTTTGACTAGTGTGATAATGCAGCTCTCTGAGCACGCACGGAATGGAGATTTCCCATACCTTGGTCAAATTTCTTCACTGAGGGAAGGGAGGAAGCTGAAGGGGAAGAGACTTTCTTTAATATAATGAATGCAACAAAGTCTCTATGTGGGGAATGCTGAAGGTTACATTTAGGGGTTAACAAAACCGAGCTCCTGGATTTAGAGCAAAACCAAGGAAGCTGCCCCTTGTCATGCAATTTCTGTGTAACGCAACAGAAAACAGATTCATCTAGCAAGCACACATCGTTCGTCTTTTGGGAATACAACCACAGTCCAGAAGAGCTCACCTCTTTGTGACCCTGGATCTGGGAGTTGACAAATGCCCCCAAAATGTGAGACGTGAGAGGCAGATAGATGTGGATGAGCTGTGTCTCCTGATGCAGGCAATACAGAGAGAAGTAATTCCGCAGCTCCATGGTTAGGATAGCATTTTCTTGCTGAAAGAAGAGGAACTCAGTGAAACACATGACTAGGAAGAGTGTGCCAAGGAGGTTCACTTGCAGCAGGAGAGAACAGCATTCCTCATCATACTAGCATTTCAAACACATACCAAAAACCTAAAAAAGGAGTTCCTGGACCCATTTGATAAGACTTCATAGAAGCCTTCCAGTATCCACAGGGGGCCACAAGGATGCTGGAAGGGATTGTAATGATAGGACAAGGGGTGATGAGTTTAAGTTTAAACAGGAGAAGTTCAGGTCAGATATAAGGAAGTTCTTTACTGCGAGGGTGGTGAGACACTGGCACAGGCTGTTCAAAGAAGTGGTAAATGCCCCATCCCCGGCAGTGTTCGAGGCCAGGTTGGACAGAGCCTCAGGTGACACGGTCTAGTGTGAGGCATCCCTGCCCACGGCAGGGGGTTGGAATTAGTTGATCTTAAGGTCCTTTCCAACACAAACCATTCTGTGATTCTAGGATACAAACAGCATTTCCCATCATGCAGACTTTCCAGAGCTCCTGCAAATAACATGTTACCAAAGAGCCAGTAATAAGCGCTGAGGAAAACAAAGGTGTTTCCATGTAGCCCAGCAGGTAGCTCAAATTACCCAAAGTACAGGTCACCTTTTCAGTCTAATGGCTTTCTGCAAATGTGACTGGGCACAGAGCAGCACCATTATAGGAGCCCGGTACATCCCTTTGCTCTTGCAGGTTTCTGCCCTACCTCCACAATTCGAGACTCCAATTGCTCTACCGATTCGGGTTCTTTGTTCTGCACAGTGGCACTCATCATCTGCTTCTTCATCATGCTGTACTTATGCAGCGCTCGCTGGTGCTTGTGCAATACCCCCTTCTCATGTCTTTCACACAGGTCCTGTATGAGAAAAGGGAAAAACAGGTACTTAGTGGAAGCTAAGAGACAGCAAGCAGGCAAGCCAAGCGTATCAGGAACACAAACACGTGTGATGCTTCCTGTGATTTCTATGCAGATTTGTGTTTCTTTGTTTATCAAGAGGGTCAAAAAGATGTTGGCAGCTAAGAATCCAAGAACCAAAACTGCCTGGAGCCAGAGCAGTGAGCTTAAGAGGCAATCTGGAGCATTCTGGATCTTATCAGCCCTCTTTCATGCCCTCCTCAATATTAAGTGCTGGCAACTAACTGTGGTAAGAGCTTGCCAGTGTCCTTCTATTCCAGTTCAGGCCTGGGAATGTCAGGAGAGGCTGCCACATCCCATGTCAGTAGATGCTTCTAAGAAAAGAAGTGTCTTTGACTGAAAGATGAGTAAACAAAAATTCCTTCATTTGTAACAGCTCATGGCTCCATGACCAAACCAGTGGCAGTTCAATTCACTGCTCTGAGCCAAAAGCAGCCAAATCTGGAGAGAAGTTCACTGATCCGCATAGTTCAAGCAGTTGTAGTTTTCAGTTCCTTGCAGGGTTTGCTCTCTGGCAAGTTCTCATCACAAGATGAGCTGATCTGTAAGGCTACAGAACCAGCGACGGCCAACAGCCACTCCCTCCGCCAGATGCCCAGTCTGCCTCTGAACTGGCCTCCCAAACAGTTTTCCACCCAGTTGGCGTTACACCCTCTGAAGAGCACAAGCTTGCTCTAAACAACTTTCTCACTGGCACAAGAACAGCAGAGCTCACTTTATAGGACTGGAGTAAATCCAGGAAAAGGTTCAGCTTCTCCACCACATCATTCTCTTCCTGTTTACCCTAGAAAACAAGGAAAAAGCACATTTTATGCGAGCCTGGCAAGAACCAACATCACAGTTCTTCACACCCTTACAGCACGCAGGCCCTCCACTGCATTCTCCAGGGCACATCAGTGCTTACACAATCACATCAAAACCCTTTCAGATGGCACTTGAGTGCTTCGTCTCTGCTATGTAGAACAAAGATCTGCCTGGAGCAGGCACAGCTTTTCCAATTGACTGATCACTGTAACAGGAGGAGTTACTTTCACAGTCCTGTGTCAGTCCTTTCAGCTCTCTGCCTGCAATTTCTTGCTCTTGCAGATTCCTCCAATCTTTCATCTTCCCTTCCCACAAGATAACTAATCCATTAAAGCTATAAATGCCTGCATGCTCCCCATACTAGTTCATGCATCAGAAGGCAGAGATGAGACACCAAGCCAAATTTCACTACTTGTTTTTTTACTTTACCAAACACTGTCTTTTCTTCCTGTATCAATAGAGCTCTCTGGAGAAACACACCTGGGCTAACTGCTCTATAAAAGCATGCTGAACATCTTAACACAATGAGATGAAGAGAAGGGAAGATAAAACTATCACTTATCCTTCCCAGACTGTCATGTTCTCATGTTATTCTGACAGTCATTATGACACTGCACACTTACAGCGATATGATGCTTTTGTCTGAACGACTCTCATGTGATGTTTAAGTACCTGAATGTCAAAATGGGATTCAGAACTAAGTTCTTCTGGATCCTCTGTAGCAGATTAATATGACAGAATGCGGGGCTTTTGGACAGCTCAGTGTAGCTGTACAACTTCAATTGTCCAGTAACCATTTGAAATTACAACAGAAAGCAGCTTTTCCATCCCTTCCCTTGCCCATTGTACTTTTTCCCATTTAAACACAGTCCAGCTTTTTCATTCAAGCTTGAACAAGCTGCCTGGTGGCCGAAGATGGAGTCTGGACTACAGTCTCCCTCTTAACTCTGTCAGTGCCTATGTCCACAGAGCTCATGATTCAAGTTGAAACTGTAGGCAGCAATGCACCTCCTTCAGAGAAAAGGAAAAATAAACGTAAAGAACTCACCTGCTGCACAGCCTTATCAGCCAGAAGTGCAAACTCAACAGACAGACCCTTCAAGGCTTGTTTCAGAGTCCCCCATGTGCTATTATTCAAAGCAGCCCAGGAAGGAAGCGGCGTAGTATCTGAGCCCAAAGCACTAAGAGGAGATAAGTAGTGTTCAACTCTAGGAGACAAATTCCACTAAGTAGATACATTTATTTGCAGAGAGTTCAGAGTTTCAAATCTGTTTAAAGAGTTTGCAGTGCTGAGCTACTACTGGACAATGACAAATGCAAAACTGTGTATATACTGGGGGAAGAGGCAATAAAACCAGTACCTGTATGTCCAAGTACTTGTATTTTCTTTCCTCTTGCTCTGTGGAATGCAAACTTAGGACAAGTGACCTCAAGCTGTGCCAGGGGAGGGTTAGATTGGGTATTAGGAACAATTTCTTCACAGAGAGGGTGCTCAGGCATTGGAACAGGCTGCCCAGGACAGTGACGGAACCACCATCCCTCAAAGTGTTCACAAACCGTGTAGAAGAGGCCCTCAGTGCTGTGTTTTAATGGTGGTTTTGGCAGCCCTGGGGGAATGGTTGGACTTGATGACCTTAAAGGTCTTTTCCAACCTAGCTGATTCTTAGTGAAAAGCATTTATTTTCTTCTTTTATAGTAGGAAAAAATGTAATAATGACCTACAGCACTGAAATACCCATTCTTACCGAAGCATTTGCAGGCAAACCTTACAGAAACTGAGCTCTGAAACAACAGTGGAAAAGTTCACATAAGCAAATCCTCTTCCTCCCAGCCTACCTTAGCTCCTTTCCAAAGATGAGAAGATCTGAGGCGTTCTCAATGGCTCGAGAGGCTATCCGCTCCGCCCGGTCCCGCAGCTTATAAAAGCTATTATAAATATTTCTGATGAGCTCCCTGCTGGCAGCAAACTGGGCCTGGATGTCAGCTGGGAGGAAGTCCTGGAAAAGCGCAAGAGAGATTACTCCAGGACAAATTGGAGGCACATTCACGTATATTAATTATGGGCACACCACGCAGCAGATAGAGACCGGTTTCCCTCTTGCACCGTGTTGTAATAGCCTCGAAGAGATCAGCTTCACAATTTAGGCCTCCAAATCAGATGTCACCGAAAACCCCCTCATTTTCAGAGGCACAAAGAGGTTCAAATACAGGGTGTAGATGGAGTTGGCCAAAACCTCCAGTTCTGCTACACAGACAAAAAGGCATTTGTGAGGTTTCAAGCTCACAGGTTCTGCTGTGACACTGCTGGTAACTGCCAGCCTGGCAAAGTCCAGCATGCTAAAAGTTCAGCTCTTTTTGACCTGTGTATCACCGAATTAAGCTCCAGTTGCAAAACCTTCTGCTAGCATTGCAGGAACCTGAACAACAACTTGCTTTAAAATTGCTCAATCGACACAGGGAATGTACGGTTTAAACTTGCTACAGCACTAATCACTGGGCTAAACAGATACAAGGAAAACTTAGAATCTAACTTCTCTGTAGCAGTCCAAATTACTCAAAGGGAGAAGGCAACAAACAGAATGAGGCATGAACACATGGAGATTATGTCAAACTACATATTAGCTTTTAAATTGTGCAGTATGTGTATTAAGTTTGTTATGCAAGTACAATTACAGAGAAAGATGTTCTGAGCAGGACTCATTGTTTAATCTTTATCATATTCATGAACCAGCACTTCGCTACAAATATCAGGTCCTTAAGAGTCAAGTATTTATTTGATCTTTTTGATAAACTACAAGCTTAGAAGTCCTTCAAAATTTGGAAACAACTCTCTCCTACCTCAGGTCTCCATCACTCAAATACCATATCTGATCCGCCTGAAGAAAAGAGCCATTTAAGCCAAAATAATACATTGCAAGAAATTCCTATACATACCTTGGCTTGGGTAGCTAATCTGCAGGTCATAAATTCATCTCCTACTCCCTGGACCAACTCTCTTAGCTTATTCTGTACATCCTAGAGAAGATACAGAAAAGAAATGAGCATGAAAGAACTAAGTAATGCACAAGAAGTTCACACAAATCTCGGATATACTGCAATAGTAAAAGGCACAACTTAGCAGATACAGCTTCACCCAGGTTAGGTTTAAGGACACACATAATATGTATTCCCCTAAGAACAGGTATTTTCAGAAAGCTGTATGCCTGCTATTGAGGGAAATTACCTTCTACCTGCAACTGCACAAATACCTATCGAGGGAAAATTCTTCTCGTCACAGGGAGCAACAATGTGTGGGTCAAAAGCAGTTCTGAGCTCTGCCCAGCAAAGCAGTTACAGGAAGATATGCAAACTCAAGACCACTGCTAACAAGTACTCACTGAGCCACTGAAGGACAGAAAGAGCTTCAAGAGCACATCTTCTGAGAAAGGGGGATGTCGAGCCACCAGGTTTATGAACCGCTTCAGCGCTCTCCTCCTTGACTCTATGAATTCACGATCAGCTACAGGAAGAACATTACATTTCAATTAATGCACCACAGGGTACAGCTGCTCAGGAAGAGAAAAAAGAAAACGCTCAGGCCAGTAATTTCCTTGTACTTGCTGCCCTTGCTAAATAGCACTGCAAGAGACCCAAAGAATGGTCACTTAGAATTGTAGAATAGTCAGGGCTGGAAAGGAACTTCAGATCATTTGGTTCCAACCCCCTGCCATGGGCAGGAACACCTCACACTAGACCATGTCACCCAAGGCTCTGCACCTTCTTACTACGCATCTGTCAGCTCCCTACGACAGATCTTTTGGATTGACCATCATAACAAATATTCCCTCAAGTGGTTCTTTACATCTTACTGAAACCCAGCATGTATCTACATGTGCTTATTTTCCCTGGGTGGGTCAGGTAAGCAGGGTAAACAATCAAGTGTAAGGCCAGAAGCCTGGGCATACAAAGATTCTTCTTCCTCTGAAACAGTTCTACAGGTGGTCCCCAGAGGGGATCTCAGTCTGTCTGGAGCTCCAGGGAAACACAGCACAAAGTACTACCAAGATCACTGCCACTTGCAAAGTGATCATCCCATAAATAACTGGGGGGGGTTTGCTCACTGCTCTGAAGAACTAGCTTCAGTGTGCTGTTCCCTCACCTGTCCCACCTCCACACTGTTAAGCATTTTGGGGCTAGAGGCAGAATAAAGGTTTAGGGGAGAAAGGAAAGTGTTGGTTGGTTGGTTTTAAAGTTGCTTGCTCAAGATCAGTACCCATCTTTTCAGAGATGACTGTTCAAGATCAGTAAAGACCTTGAAGATGTCAAAGACTACTCCGGAAGACCTGCACAGCAATCTGCAGTACATCCATCCAAAGTCCTTACTTGTCAAACTACAGAAGTTCCACTTGCCTTCCTGAAACAGGAAGAATTTCACTCTGGCAATACTGCAGCGAGGCAGCAAATCAAAGCTCCTGGAGTTTTTCAGGAAGATTAAATCAAAGCTCCTGGAGTTTTTCAGGAAGATGAAAATTTAAACTAAAAATTGAGGGAAAAGAAAGCAGCACAGAATGAAATTAAAGGAATGCTCTTATCCGTAACAAGACTCATAACACTAAAGGTATTACTCTGTTGCCTCAGTTTTAAGTTGGGGGTTTGCTGGCTGCACGGACTCTCTATAATGATCTTCAGGACGGTATCACCCATCAAATGTTTTTTCTGTCATTAGAGATGCAGATCTTCATTTTGCTTTGTTCATGCTTTAGCCTACATGGAGATTTCTGAAGTCATCTACACGCTTCCTACAAGACCTGCCTCAGTTTGCTGCAGTCCGTCAAAATGAGCAGAGAAACAGACTCTGTTCATCTGACACATGGATGAAAATAGACCATCGTGAAAATAAGAGCGTAACTTAGTAGAGTAGCAGACTAAGTATAAAAAGCACACAGCTTTGCCCACGCACCCTGGGACAATAGAGGTTGCAAGAGTCACACATCAAAGCTAATCCATCAAATCCTGTGTCCTGCAATTCCATTTGTCAGCCCATTAACCTACTCAGAAACAGGAATGACCCATTCCATTTCCTTTTTCCTGTTAGTAGTTTCTGTTAAGACCACTTACACAGCTTTTCTATATGCAGAGGCACTGGGCTAAAGGCAATCAGCACAGTTTTGGACTCTTATTAGGACTGTATTCCTAGCACAGATTGGGAACTAATCCTATCAGTTTTTTCTTGAACATCTATCTGTGAGAGGCAATTCACCGGTGAGGGCACAGAGATATCAACACCCCAGGAACAGAAGGAAATAACAGTGACTGACAAATGACATATATTGGAGGTCTCTTTCAAGCATACGGAGATTAATCAGAGAAGGTCACTTCACTTACAGGTGCTGCATGAAGTGGAAATTCTGTCTGAAAACACTGATTCAGGTCAAATTCAACAGACGGGTTTTTGCAACCCCTAAAGAAAGGGCTTCACAATTTACATCCCATCATGAGAATCTATGACCACTGAAGCTTTCCAGAACCATTACTTTGCTTTGTTCCAGTTCACTATCCACCTGCTCTGCTCACTGTTTATCAATTCCTCTTTATTGTAGCAATACACTGACTCCTTGACTGAAATAAATGATATAGTGAAACACAGTAAGCTTAGCAGCACGGGGAGGAAACAAGGCAGTGAAAAGCTTGTTCTTTCACAGATAAAGTATAAAACAAGATAGGATTTTATATGGTTATGCAACATTTGAAATCATAACAGTTTAAAACCAGTGCAAATATTTCAGATTAGTGAAGAAAGGGCCTGAAGGACCTTTCATATGCTTTCAGTCTTTGAATGCTTTGTTGGTTTCTAGTCTAACAGCTAAAATATACTTGAGTGAACTGACATGCTGATTCCAGTCTCAGTTTTTAGCCTCTGGTTATCCAAAGAAGCTTGCAGAATCCCAGCCTGGTTTGGGTTGGAAGGGACCTTAAAACTCATCCAGTTCCAACCCCCTGCCATGGGCAGGGACACCTTCCACTAGAGAAGGTTGCTCCAAACCCCATCCAACCTGGCGTTGAACACTGCCAGGGACGGGGCAGCCACAGCTTCTCTGGGCAACCTGTGCCAGTGTCTCACCACCCTCACAATAAAGAATTAGTGGATTTCTAGGATGGCAATAATTCACACCTCAAAAGTTGTGTATTTCAACCTCTAAGTTGCTTTCTGAGCCAAGAAGAAGCAAAGACTTTTAAACCTGTATTTTCTACAGTATCACTTTGCTCACACTGGCACCATGACCCCTCCAGTCAAAAGAGAGACCTAGATTTACCTCCCAGCATCCTCTTTGGTGGCAGTGCCGGCACCATCCGATACGGGAACTTCTGCAGCAGCATCTCATGGAACACCACAAAATCATTGTATCGCCTGTAGACTGAGCATTTGAATCTCTGCAAGTAAGAAAACAGGGAGAATAAATCCATAAACAGACAGGACAATCAGCAGCATTTCCATGTGGGGTTTATTTGCTATCAGCTGCACTAAAAACAAAAGGAAGAAGGAAATCACACCCAGAGACTCCAGAAACAACACATTTCTTCTCTTTAGAGGCCTTGTGGTGGGAAAGAAGGAGAAAACCCCAAATGCAGCCACCTTTCAGTTATGAATAGAGATGGCATTCTTCTAACTGCAGTGTATTGGGGTTGTATGGCAAGATTTTGGTAGTAGGGGTTACAGGGGTGGCTTTTGTGAGAAGCTGCCAGAAGCTTCCCCTGTGTCCAACAGAGCCAATGCAACCAGTTCCAAGACAGACCTACCAAGGCTGAGACCATCACTGACAGCAGAAGTGCTTCTGGGATAATGCATTAAGGGGGCAAAAAAGCTCCTGAACAATGGAAAATATGTGAGAGGAACTGCTCTGCAGACACCAAGTTCAGTGAGGAAGGAGGAGAGGAGGTGCTCCAAGCACTGGAGCAGAGATTCAATCTCTGCAGCCTGTGGTGCAGACCATGGCGAGGCAGGCTGTGACCCTGCAGCCCACGGAGGTCCACAGTGGAGCAGATATCCCCCTGCAGCCCATGGAGGACCCCACAGTGGAGCAGGGGGATGCCCAAAGGAGGCTGTGACTCCATGGGAAGCCCACACTACAGCAGGCTCCTGGCAGGACCCATGGCTTCATGGAGAGAGAAGCTCACACTGGAGCAGGTTTGCTGCCAAGAGCTGTGACCCCACAGGGGACCCACTCTGGAACAGTGAGAACTGCAGCCCATGGGAAGGACTCAGGTTGGAGGAGTTTATGGAGAACTGCCTCCCATGGAGGGAGACCACGCTGGAGCAGGGGAAGAGTGTGAGGACCCTCCCCTGTGGAGAAAAGAACAGCAGAGACAACGTCATGAACACAGGGGGAGTAGACAGAAAAAATCTGGAGTGAAGGTAAGCCTGGGAAGAAGGAAAGGGTGGAGGGAAGGTGTTTTCAGATTTAGTTTTATTTCCCATTATCCTACTCCCATTTGATTGCTAATCAATTACACTAAACTCCCTAAGTCGAGTCTGTCTTGCCTGTAACAGTAACTGGTGGGTGATCTGTCCCTGTCCTCCTCTCAACCCATGAGCCTTTCATTCTATTTTCATTCCCCTGGCCATCTGAGGAGGGAAGAGACACAGCAGCTTTGGCGGGCACCTGGTGCCCAGCCTGGTCCCCCACATAAAGTCCTTTTGAGAGTAAGCTTTTCGGTTAAAAAACACAAGTCAGATTTCATTCATGCACAAGGTGAAAGAGACTATGAAACAGAGAGGAAAAAGTTTACCCAGAAATCACAAATATCCCTAAATCTGCTGCAGTGCCATGCCATTGCTCCCTCAAACTGCCTGGTCTTCCAAATTACACAGAACATCTAGAAACAATGCTGACACTTTTAAAGTGCTCTAGAGAGTTCTTGAAGTACTGCAAGTCCTCAAGTTCCAACTCTTAGGAACCATCTCTACATCAGTTTCAAATCTAAAGGTGGCAGAACAGCCCTAGATCACATTAAGTACTAGGCCAAATAAGTGATGTTTTAAGGGAATCTCACAAGAGGCCTCTCACTGACGTTAGATCTATAAACAAGACTGAAAGTTCCTTTAAAAGCTTAGTCCTTCACTCTGCATTTCTTACATCAATATGTAGAAGATGCCAAAGAAACTGGGTTTTCGTTCCAAAAGCAGTGAAGCAGCAGCTAGAACAAGACATTTAACAGGCAGAAATCCTTGTAAAAACAATGAAAACCCCACAACTCCCACACACTATTACTACAGATTCAACTATTACAGCAGCTAATAAAAAAGGCTACACAACACCATACTTATTCTCACTCCATTTGCATTGCACATAATCCACCACTCACTGTGGCACTGTGCATTATCAAAAATAAGGCAATGAGGCATATAACTGCAGCCCAACAGACAGAGCTCCCAGGGCCTCCCTCTGCTTTTGATTCTGATGTTGATTTGCGTTACAGATCTTAAGCTGAAGCTCAGGCCAAGCTATGCTGCTTTCTGAGAAGGTATCATTCTACAGAGACAACTGCAGGAAAGATGACAGCAACTGAAAGGAATTCATAATGGGCCCCTAAACTTAAATTGTAGAGAGACCACCAAAGTCACTGAGTCCTGTGCCCTGAAATCACAGGCAAAACCAAACACTGAGCCCCAGAAAGCCACAGAAGCAGCCACTGTGAATGAATCTGCCCCTTTCCCCTCACACAAGTCTCTGACATACATAGAGATGTCACTCTAAAACACCAACAGCCCCAACATCACTATAGACAAGTGACCCAAATGTGCCACTGAATATGTACAAGTGACTAAAGCAGTTTGAGTACTACTCAACAACTGACATTTTGGTGGCCTGGGAGATGTGAATTGCTCATGGTCTGCTTTGAAAAGGACAGATTTCCTTCTTGGAAGAAGGAACACATGAGCTATTCCACTGCCTCCTCTATAAATAGGAAAAACACATCATTTTCAATCTTCTCTTACACCAGGAGAGAAACCCACAGGTCAGCATCAGGGCAAGTCAACTGGAAGTAGCCTGGCCTCTGCAGAAGGATTTGCAGTACCTTTTCTGCCTATAAAGGATTTGAGTTTAGCACTGCCAATATGATTTCTTCACTAGCTCAAAATCGTTTGACCTTCCCAGTTGCCTACACCAATCCATTACAAAAACATTCAGCTTTCAGTGTTCTACATCTGCTTCTTCACAGAGGTTTCAAACTCAAGGTTTCAAGTGCGTAAGCAGAGCATCCACCAGTCCTCAGTTAGAAGATGTTTCATACTGCAGAAGCCCGGGTAGAGAAAGCATAATACCACTGCATTGAAAGGAAGCTCATACAACTGGCCTACTCAAAACCAGCATCACCCAACACATCTATCAAGTCAAGACTTTGCCAACAGCAACTGCACAGACATTAAGAGAACACACTAAGACCAATCCTTGTTCACATTACCTTGCTGGAAACCTCGTATTCCACATGTTTCAGAAAAAGGCCCTTCTTCTCAGGTATAAGCTCCACCTGAACACTATCCTTGCTCAATAGCTCTTGTAGGGTGTGGGAAAGCAGCAGTGGATTTCCCTGGGGCGCCTGCATTAGGAACTGTTCCGGTTCCCTCGGTTCATTTACTGGAGGCTTTGCCAAATCTAAAAGACAAAAAGGGAAAAAACAATCCAGTAGATCTGATAAGATAATGCAAAAAGAAGTAGCCTTAAAATATTCTGTGCCCTTGCTGGCTGCTCCCAACAGTGGTGCAACACCACCAGAGCAACAGGCAAGCCACTCCCCGAGGAGGCTATGCCACTTCACACACGTTCAAGACACCGGTACCTCCCTCTTCACAACACCCAGGAGCACCACGAATTACACAGAGCCAGAAAGACATCTCTACTAAGCAAAAGAAGAAGCACAGGCCAAATTTGTTCTGTGAATCAGCTAAGAGGCCTGCATTTCCTGTCTGTCCAGCTCCCACCACAGCAGGATCTGGCAAAATGAACGAAAGCCTAGCTCAGCACTTTTGGATCCTGCCTAGGATAACTCATGGAAGGAAAGAAAATGTGTGATTTTACTGCGCTGCAGAAATTTAATACATTAATTTTATATGTCATTACAAAGGAAGGAGACACTTCATTTGACAGAGTTCTTATTGAACCCTATGACAGTAGGCTAGAGTGGGCGTGAACTACAATAATTTACTATGTCAATATGCTGAAGTTCAAGAGCAGGGGAAAAAGGCTCCCAATTAAGAGCTACCAAGCTACAGTTCCTCTGCCACAGCCATCTCTGCCAACATCTTTCAAACATACTTATTCAACTGCTTGTGGCTAAAAATCAAACAGCTTTTGATAGTGAATTCAACCATTGCTGCACGGGTTTGGACAAAGAGATTCTGATTCTCAGACACATGCAAAAATGAAAAAGATGCTCTTAAGAATATGGCCCTGGAGGACAAACTACATCAAAGCAGCAGCAAAGATGGTGATGCAGAGTACTCCCTCATCGAATGACTGACTGAAGCCCCTTAGCTCAACTTGACTTCATAACTGCACATATGCAACCATATACTAAGCTTACATTGTTTTTCAAAGCACTCCTTTTCTCCCACCCACTTCATACATAAGAAAGTGAAAAATGTAGATATAACCCTGGAATCTACTCAACCCACACCCAAGTTCTGCTCTCCAGCCTGGAACATGCGGGTTGCTTCCTCTCTGTATATGTCTGTTGAAGGCGGACACTGCGAGCAAGCTCTTTGCCAAAGCAAGTCAAATCCACTGATGATAGTTACCTAGACAAGCTAGGCAGCATTAATCACCCCTCTCCTGCCATTGTAGAAGAGATACACCCCTTCTTAAACATATCTACAATTCTGAGACACAAAAAGACCGTAACACAACAGAAGCAAGAACCATTTCTCTAGGCTTTGATACATAGTTCAGAAAGTTGACAACTGTAAGAGATTAACTTGGAGAAGATAAGAACTCATATCTGCAACTTGAAAGCCCTGACCTGCTCCTGATAAGGATTTCCCACCTGTTTCTTCATGTGCTCTAGGTCCTGATAAATGGGGGAAAACAAGCAATCTCCAATTTCTTAGATACACAGCTTCAGAACAGACACTTCATGCTTTGTTCCATGAAACAGCTTAAGGAAAACCAAATCCAGGACAAGTGACCTTATCCCACGTGTCCCATCAGGTTTCAGATTCCTGTTAACGTGACTCAGAGAAGCAAGTCTTAACACCTCTGCTTTAACAGACTCAGGTATCATCTACCAACCCCACCTACGTAGGGGTTACACAGCAGCTTCTGAACAGTTCCAGCTACCTGCCAGAAATCTGTAGTAAGATAATGGAAGTTAATTCAGTGTTGACATGGGATACTGCTGGATAAAGCAGTAATACATCTGTATAGCAACTGTTTAGATAGATGCTCAACTGAGAAGGAAAGGAGGAAAGCACATTCAGAATACAGACAACAAGGCGAAATACTTGACCTTTCACAGGGCAGCAAGGTATGATAAACCACACTATCAAAAGGAAGTGTCAAAAATACACCCACAAAGAACTATGAGAAGCAGGAGACAGCCTCACTTTTCCAGAGCAGCGGTTCTCTGGCTGCACACCCTTGTAATTCATGGGTTTAATTGCTCAAGACACATCAGCAAAATGCAACATGACATGGGAGATCTGCTGCTCCAATGCACACACACTCACGCAGAATTCCACAGCCCTCTGTGATGCTAAACCACATGCAGCCACTGCAAGGTAGCTCCCAGAGAGGGGCTAGCCAAAACTGCAGCACACTTGTTTCCCTGAGAGCAGAGCCAACCTGTACTAACACAACACTCCTGCCTATTGATTCACTCTCACGGTTTCTATCTTTCTGCCGGCCAACAAGCAAAGCCAGGTTTTCATGGCACAAACTGTTTCCTAATCCGCGGCTCAGCGCTGTCTGGTGAACTACTGAAACTCCCAGTGGCAAAAGATAAGTATCGGAGAAAAGATTTATAGGATGAACCACGAATCCTTCAGGATCTCATCTGTAAGTCCTGGAGCCTGCAGCATGATCAGCCAAAGCCATGGTGAGGCCTCTCCAATTCTTTATAATGGTCTGAACCCACATTACCCTGTAAGAAACTGAAATGAAGCCCCATAGAGAGACCCAGGCATTCCGTTGACAATTCACTCACATGGCTCTTTCCACCTGTAACACTTCGCCAATTTTCATCAAGTTATTCTCTAAATTTGCTTTCTAAAAGCTCACCTGCAGGAAATGCCTTTTTTTTTTATCAGCAGTTCACACACTGGGCTCTTCCTGAAACATTCTGTAGCTTCTTTAGATCTCACCCTTGTCTAAATGTGTGAAATCATACGAATCAGACAACCATACAAACAAGGGTGAATAATTATTGTTTAATTGATAATCTCAGCATGATCCAATATCACCAAGACAGCTACTTGGAGTGAATTTACAGCCTCAAATACCAGTCTGAGAGCACAAGAAGATGACACTGGAGCAGCTGTTAACCTGTTTTAGAAAACACTTAATCGCAGCATTAACACTAACCCTGCAGAGCAATATATACTGAAGCTATTCTTCAGCCCATTTTCATCCTACTTACTAAGGAGTCAATTCAGGAACAGCCTCAAGAGCACCGGCCAGGAATGGCAGATAATAGTGGGAACTCATTGGTATGAGCTCCTGTGTTCAACCAGTAAAAGGATTTACATGCATTGTAACAAAACACTTAATGCTTCCCATCACGCACTCTCTGCTGGAGAACAGCTAGTTTGGAAAGCATTCCCTTTGGTTTCAGCAGATCATTATCTGCTGCAAAGTTTATATACATGGAGTAGCAAGTGAATAAAGAAACGAGGTATGGAATGGCCCCCTGGAACTCAGGGAAGCAGACAAAATCAAAATCAGCTTGTTTTGTGCAAGCTAGGCTTTCCCTACAGCAGTTTCTCAATCTGTTGTCAATAAAACACCAGGAAATGGTCTGGGATAACTGAAAACAATTTGATATAAAAGTTAAAAAGAATATATGTCTGCATACATACGCAAACAAGAGGACAACACGGTAAGAAATAAAAGTTTAAAGAAGCATTCAAAGCACAGACTTAGATCTGTTTTGGTTGTAAAAGAAAACAACTATGAAAACACTCCATAATACTTCCTTATTTTAGAGGGTTTCTCCCTGGAAACAAGTCAGGCAGCCTTTGGACTGAAAGAGGTTGAGAAATTTACTCAGGGTACTACAGCAACACAAAGCTTTGCTATTTCATACCACACATTTCGCACTTTAGTTGGTGTTCAGTGTTTGTGACTCCCATTCATAGAATCAGACACCAAACCACCCTGCACCGTGACCAGTTTCCTCCATCAACATTTCTAAGATCATGCATTTATGAAACCCAAAGTAGAATTTCAAGTTCCTGGTGAGCTGCACAGAGGTTTTACATGTGAGCAAGCACAGAGTACAGAAGGGCAATATGAGGGCTAAAAGCGTAGGTGGTAAATCACAACACAGACCTCCCTTCTCTATTTAAGCTCTGTCAACTGAACTTGGAAGCTTTATCTCCATTTTACAGATGGATGCTACTAACAACTCTTTATCACACCAGGGCGCTAATCAGCTAAAATTATTAGACACACTTAAGAAGAGGGTACCATAGAATTACTTACTACATTAATAGCAGATTCTCTAGGAGGAGAAAAGAGTCTGAACAGAAGCAAACCCTTCAAGAAAAATAGCTAAGGTTTATTCTCCATCTTCACAGGCTACGGTCATGTGGAGCAGAGGTGATCCAGCCCACAGGAAACAGAGGGGAATGTGAGAACTGGCTGGCTTTGTATACAGATACCTCAGATTTCTCCCTAGCGAAAAAATGAGGGCTCCACTACAGACTCCTAAGCCAGGAATACTAAAGCAGCAATGTAAATATCATTCATCAGCATTTCCCCTTCCTTTCTGTCTTCTCATGAAAAGCCTCAGGAATAATGGAAATGCCCTTCCTCCTTATCATGCCAAACATACTGCTCCGTAATTCCAGAATTCAGTGTCCACGTCAAGTTCTCTGAAAACTGATACAGATTTCAACAACTTCAAATAGATTCCCTTCCTTTTAATTCTTACACGATTTGAAATCCCCTAAAAACAAGCAAAAGAGAAGTTCCCCCCCCAAAAAAAAAAGGTCAAAAAAAAAAATCTTTCTTCCCTTTAAAAGCTTTATATATCTTTTGAGACAGCTGTGTGTGACTTGTTTGTGGTTTTAAGGAATTTAAACCCATGCAACTCTTTGATAGAAGCAATGCAAAGGAATCAGCCTATTTTATCTAATAAAGTTAACTGACACACAGATCTATGTTCAACGTGGCAAAAAAGTCCATATTTATCACTAGGTACAAGCAATCGTATTTAGCTTCATTCTAACTATGAGATGGTGCAAGTGTCCTTCCTTCTCCCTTCCCAACAATTCACTTGTAAACACAAGCTATCCAATGCCAAAACAAGTTCATAAGATACATACACCATCATAAAATTAGATGATGGAAAACAGGCTCTAACATTTTGGGTTTCTCCTTCAAAAACAACACAAGAAGCCAACACCACCACAGCTTTCCCAGTGCGCATGTCAAATATGCATCCTGTGCTTGCTGCTCTGGGGGTTTTGGGTTGGGGTTTTTTCTTTTGGTTGAGCTTTTTTCCCTTTGTTTTTGAGGCGTTGGGGTTTTTTGGTGGCTGTTTGAGGTTGTGGTTTTGTTTTGTTATTTGGGGTTTTTTCCAACTCAGTTTAAGACTGCTATTGAGCACTTGCACTTTGTGCATTTCAAGATAAAGCAGAGAAGAAACAGCACAACTCAAAAGTAGGTAAGGTTATCTAAGCTTTGCTTAATAATGATTTAAAAGCACTTGCATTTCTGCATTCCCCTACAGCTGTAGACCTTTAACTGCTTCTCAAAGTATCGCAACCACTGCTACAGCAGAAAAAAAAACCTCTCCAACAAGAAGTTATCTCCTTCCAACACCACACAGTAAATCTGTGCGACAGAACAAGAACTAGCTTTAAGCCTAGTAGCCTGTTGTTTTAACTATGCCATTAGATCATTAAGTGACGAAGTGATTTCCCAAGTGTGGGAATACAAGGAACACAGACCATTCACAAGACAGCATGGAGCCATAGTCCCAAACTTACAATAAAGCGAGATGGAGCTACACACATTGAAGAATAACAGGATTAGGGAAGGGAAAAGTCCATCAGGGAATGCTCCCAAAGGCTACAGAGACAAAACATCAACCCCTTGCGAGGGCAGTTTCCCAAGTCACAACAGAAGATTCCTAAACTACCATTTTTTCACACCCAGCTCTAACAAAAAAGGATGGAAGTGTAAAAATTCACATCCAAAAAAGTAACCCAACAAGCAATGACACATGGGACTGTAATCCAGGAAACTTTTACAAGGGCATTTTGGCTTAACTACAAAACCGGCAAGTTTCCACCATCATCCTTACTTGAACTCATCTAGAAAATCCCATCAGAAGAAACTGTTTATCTTCTTGGTTAGCTTCTCACCTTCCTGGCACATTTCTCACCCTCTTAATTACATTGGGGAAAAACTTGATCTAAGCATTAAAATAACTGTGTGCCACTCCACACACGACAGTCTCCCAATGGTCTTTTTGCACATTTTATAGCTAGAACAAGCTCATTCACATCTCAAATAGTGTTGAAAAGCAATCAAAGCTTCTCTGCTTCTGTACCAGCTCCACATGTGTAACTAATACATTTCTCCCCGTCAAACTGCACTAAACCTGGAGGACTGCGAAGGAACTTGGAGAGGTTATGTGCAATTTCTATTGTCCGTAACGGGTACAGCCCTCCCTACCAAGTCCTCCTACAGGCTGCACACACAGTTAAAGAGTTACCAGTAGAAGAAAATGAGAGACCTCTCTTCCCAGCCAACACACCTGGATTAGCTCCCTGCAATCACTGCAAACCAGGCTCAAATGGGAGCAAAACCAGTTACTTACGGGTGTGAAACTTCCAGCACCACTGAACCCTCATCATGATGATAGAAATAAAAAGGTTCTGGCTTTCACAGAGTTATTTTTTCTTTTGCTAAGATCATCAGATACCTTCTCTCAGGGTTCATGATAGCATCTTGGTCAAAGAAAGCTGAGTTTTTCTAGATAAGGAGAGTAGATCAGACAGAAGCACCACCACCAGTGCAGAAATTAATCAGATTAAGAATACTCAGAGTCAGCTGTTTTATCTTTATCAGGCTCCTGAAGCAGATGGTAAATCCATAATAGACGTACCTGAACAAGCTCTCTCTTTGGTACAGTAGGACATTTTTTCCACAAAGGCTGCTGTTCAATATCTTATATCAGTCCTGGACAGAAATATTCCAAAATAATTTATTTATAAAGCATTATCTGCATCAGGAGCATCGCGGGCCTATCAAAAACACACACACTGGACCCTGAATATAATCCAACCACTATTTTCCCTAGCACAAAGCTTAACCACTTGTAACCTCTAGTGGCTTTTCTTTCGGAACAGAGGGAAAAAACTACTGTGCACAGAGCAGTAACTGCCAGCCCGAAACTTCAGCCGCTTTAAAACAACTTCAGAGAACTGTATCACCCCGTTCCCCACTAAAAGCTTCACCCGGTTTAACTGTCACAAGCCGAGCACGTTATCTTCATTCACCCAGGACCTCCCCTCCAGGGCTCATTTCACAAGCGCTGGCACCAAGATTTGCCTACGAAGCCATGTCAGCGCCCGCGGACGCCTCAGCCGCATGACCCTCCGGAGGGACGGTCCCGCTCCTCGCCCGTCCCCGCCGTCAGTCCCGGCTGAAGCTCCCGGGAAGCCGACCCAAAGCCGGCAAACCCTCCCTCCCTTATTTACCTTCACAAGGGGAAGGGAACCCACCGCGAACCGGGCACCGCCGCGGCCTGGCTGCGGGGTAACCCCGCTGCGGGCCCGGCCCGGCACCCACCGCCCCAGTGGGGAGCGGGGCAAAGGCGGCGCCTTTTTACCTCAGGTTTTGGCGCGGGGAGCGGCGCCGACCCCGCCCGGGAGCCCCCTCACCCTGCCCGCTCCCCGGGGGGGCTCCGCGGCGGTGCCGGAGCTGTGAGCGGGCGGCACCGCTCCGCCGCTCCCCCCGCCCCGTACCTGCGCCCGCGGTGCCCGCCGGCGGCTCGCCGTCCATCGCGGCAGCAGTCATGTGAGGCCGCGGCCCGCGGCCGCCCTCCCCTTCCTCCGCAGCGCCCGCCTGTCAGCGCGGGCGGAGAGGGCGGGGAACGGCCGCCCGCCCGCCGGGGACGGGGCTGTGGCGGTGGTCACGGTGCCGGGGGACGTGCCGAGAGGCACCGCCACTGACAGCGCCTCACGGTAACGTCCTTGGGGAGGCGACGCGTGAGGGCTCAAGGACTGGCAACGAGCCCTCCGTGCTGCGGGGCGGGCTGCTCGGAGCGCGGCTACAACACCTCGGGTTAACGATAAACGTTCCAAACGTTGGAAAGCATGGGGAAAGATGTGATCTGCTCACGGGCTTAACGCAGACTTTATTCTGAAGTCAAATTGATTTTTTTTCGCCCCTAAAACTGGGAAAGGTGACTGTTGGGAATGTGAACTGCAGGCAGATTTCATTGTGCACTATGAAAAGTGGAAAAAGTGTTGGAAGTGCTGATAAGGCAGTCCTTCCAATACCTGGTGATGGATGGGAGGGCATACTTTGTATGTCAAGCCAGATGAGGTAATCCAAGACAATTTTGGCGCGGTTTTGTTCACTAAGTAAACTTTTCCCACCTTGAATTTCTGCTGCCATCTCATCAATCAACCAGGGTGTTTGCTCTACGTAGTATGTTCGATATTTTGGATTTCATTTGGCTATATGAAACATTCTTGATGATAACTTAGAAGTAAATATTAAATGTTTCTCCAAATGAACAAAACGTAGCATTTTTCACAAGGGTCTGTAGGGACAGGACAAGGGGAATGGCTTTAACGTGTCAGAGGGGAGATTGAGATGAGCTCTTAAGCAGAAGTCCTTCCCTGTGAGGGTGCTGAGGCACTGGCACAGGGTGCCCAGAGAAGCTGTGGCTGCCCCATCCCTGGCAGTGTTCAAGGCCAGGTTGGACGGGGCTAGAAGCAACCTGCTCTAGTGGAAGGTGGCCCTGCCCATGACAGGGGGTTGGAACTGGAGGAGCTTTAAGGTCCTTTTCCACCCAAACCATTCCAGGATTCTGTGACTTTATGCCATACCCCACAAGGAATGCAGGACAAAGGCAAATATGGTAGAAACAGACATTAATCTGTTACAGAAAAGTACAGAAATATGAGCATTTGAACACACACACACCTTCTAAAACTGCAAAACCCCAACAATTTCAGGTATGAACACCTCCTATTTTATTAGTAACTTTCTTTTCCACTTCCTGTACTTTAGTGGTCAGGAATGATACAGTTGACACTGGTGAAAAATAAGGCAAATGTTCTGTATAGTGGTTTTCCTGAAAAACACCATCAAACAAGCAAGGAACAAAAACCTGTACACTCTGGACCCCATTAAGACGTTACCAGCCCATAACAACACTTTATGGTTTTAACATCCAAAGTATCAGATGCATTCACTAATTAATGTACCTGATACTTAATCATGAGAAGATAAACAGTTATCTTCACTAGAACTAAGCCAGAAGATTATAAAGTGAGAACCATTTCAGGTGTAATTCCAGTCCTAACTCTCCCCCTTGAAACCTCCTCTGCAGCAACAAAGATGTGACTGATGCGAGCGATTCTCCTTTTCCTTCTGCCTGGTGCTACTTGAGCCGAGATCCCAGACTGAAGCTGTGTATAGAATTGAAGAAAGTGCGGCATTATTGAAGCTGAGAGGCCCTTCAGCTCGTGTCTACAGCAGCAAGCGGGGAGTTCTGCATGCTCAGCACTTCCAAACACTGAGCACTCCAGGATTTTTCGCCGATATAGCACTTTTGGAGAAAATGAATGGAGGAATCAACATGTTCTCATTTAGCTATAGATTTTTGATTGGTCTGTACTTAAGCTAATAGCTTAACTATTTATTTGGTATAAATAAGACATTCTCAGTTGAAGATTGTTTTTGCCAGCCATGGGAGGAGCCTTGACGAAAAATACTATGAAAAATAATTCAATTGCAGAAAGTATTTCTGAACAGGGCCGGAAAGATCGTGCTTGACATGAGTTATTGAATGCTCCCATATTGCTGTGAATGCAGCAAAAAGCCTCTGCAAAACCAACAGCTTACAGAAACTATAATCACTGGGAAAGGGAGGGAAGTGGAAAAGGAGGGAGGGGAAAAGGAGAAGAAGGGACATGTCAGCTGGTTCCAAGTAACAAATGCAATGCAGAAGTACATGACTACCAGAGGCCTCTTAGTGCGTCACTCGGTGCACGTCCTATCAGCATGAGATATCTCATGCAGTTCACAAGAGCTCACTTACTCTTTCCAAACTCAGTTTAGAAAGCGGGGTTGTCAGCTCCCTCATTCCCAAATCTCTTGCCCCCACTAAAATTCTTGAGGCATTCCTGGTTTACAAAAAGCCATTCCTGGGAGATTTCTTCCACAAAATTTCCCATTGATTAGGAAGTTTGCATGATGAATACTTACAAGAAGAGGCTCCAGCTGCCAGTACCAAAATCTCTGGGTTTAATAGCTGATCGACTCACCCTCAGATTGCTGAGTAAGGACTGGAAGAATAGCAATGAGATAGTAGCACAGGGACTGAAGGGAAATTATAACGGAAGGGGAAGGAAGGAAGAGATGATGAATCAAAAATTGCTGCAAAGTCAAGGAAAGCAGGAACAGCAGCCCATGCAAAGATAGGAAACAAGAATCCAACATTTAGATTCAGTGTTTAACTTAAAAGTAGTAGTTAGCTTGCTAACAAAGGTAATAGGCAGAAATTCCACATTCCGATACAGGCAACCAAGAGAGTCGTGAAACACAGGAAAGAGAGAGCACCTACACGCTCCTGGAAAGAGCCATGTAATCTTGAGGACACAGCTTGAGGACTATGGATCAAACTGCAGTGTGTCCTCCCTCACGTTTAAATAAACACAGTTGTGACAACGGGAGAGGGAACACTTCTGCTACAAACCAGGAAGTCAAAGCCTGGTCAACTACCATGATGTAGAGAGGGGAAAAAAATAACTGCACAAACCGCCTGTCATCGTTTCCATTCATGAACGCTGCCTATGGCTTACACAGGGGATTGACAGCTTAAACAGTAAATTTGAGTGGAGTTAGTCTGCCATCTCCTGACCAGATGATAAATCACAGAACCGGAGCTGCTTGGTTTGTTTTTAAGCATAGAATCATAGTTACTGAGGAAAAGACCTTTAGGATCGTCAAGTCCAACCATTAACCCAGCATTGCCGAATCCACCTTAAACCATGTCCCCATACACCACATCTAGATGTCTTTTAAATCCCTGAAGTGATAGTGACTCTACAACTTTCCTGTTCCACTTTATAGAATCATAGAATAGTTAGGGTTGGAAAGGACCTTAAGATCATCCAGTTCCAACTCCCCTGCCATGGGTAGGGACACCTCACACGAACACATGCCACCCAAGGCTCTGTCCAACCCGGCCTTGAACACCACCAGCGATGGAGCATTCACAGCTTCCCTGGGCAACCCATTCCAGCGCCTCACCACTCTTACAGTAAAGAATTTCTTCCTCATATCCAATCTAAACTTCCCCTGCTGAGGTTTGAACCCGTTACCCCTTGTCCTATCACTACAGTCCCTAATGAACAGTCCCTCCCCAGCATCCTTAAGCAAAAGCTCCTGCTGTAGCACTCCAGGGAGAAAGACGCATAAACTTCTACAGACACCACAAAGTAAGGAACTAGACCCTGGGACAACCAAAAGCATTATCAGAACGTGAAAAATACTGCAATATAAAATAGGGTCTAAATTTAAAAAGCTGAGTACAATACCTATTCTGCTCTTCTCATGGACATTTTGTGCTGGCATTTTACTCTGTATGTTTTGATGATTTGTTTGAAAGCACTGAGCTAAAAGAAAAATCTACACAAAGTGTTAACTGGATTGACATTCTAATCCTGAAATAAACACAGATGAACCGTTCCTTAAGAACTGACTTTTTTCCTCCAAAGCATCACCATAACCTCAAGACGGTATCCAAGCCAAATTCCAAGTTCCCGTTTTCACTCTGAATGCATTATATTAATATGCATACTGAAAAAATTGATACATGTTTTTGCATCAACCTGAGGATCCCAAAACAGGAGGCAAAGAGTTTAATTGATAAAGAGCTCACGTTGCTCACATTAGCAGTCAGCGCGACATGACTTCTACAAGTTTAAAACTCATACTAAGATAGGATTGTGCAAGTAAACGCCTCGGGTCACTGGAAAACACTAAACAGGGATACTCGTGTTTCTCTGACCACCGCACCGGGAGACCACCGCGTTCCGCCGGGCTCCCTACCCCTGTGGAGGGCTCCTCCCGCGAACCGGTGCTCCGGGATGGCGAGCGCCGTTATTTTTACCTCACAAAAAGGTTATCTAAAACCTACAAAGGTTCTGCAGGGACTAACACAACGCTTGGAGCCCGACCGGCGCATTCGAACGCCCTCCACTGCCCGAGCCCACCAGCCCCAACACCCGGTCCCTCACTGGCTGATGTGGCGCCTATCGCCGGACCATACCACGCGGCCACAGCGCCCGCTGTGGAGGGGAGCACCGCTGGCTCCGTCCGCTCGTCCCCTTAAAACAAACGCGTTGCTGTCGGCGCTTCCCCCTCTACACGAATTTGGTAGCGCCCACGCGCGCACGGCCGGCCTTTGGGCGAGTCCATGGCTGAAGGTTTGGAGGGGAAGGGCGTGCGGGTTTTGCGCCAGGATGCTGCCCTGCCACCTTCCGCCTAAAGCTGGAAAAGAAAACACTCTGAGGTGCCGAAAGCGCAGGAAGGTTTCGCCCCACCTCAGCGCAGTTAAATACCGCAGCGGCTCCCGCTTTCTGCTGCCAGGTAAATGGTTCGGCCGAAGGCTGGGAAGAGGCGCCATCTTGGGCTCGACCACAGCGACGCACGAAATAGGGGGAGCCACGGCCGCTGCGTGGCGAGCAGGAGCGGGAGCCGCCTCTGGCTGAGAGAGGAGCGGGCTGAGAAGAGGACGGCAGCTGCCTCGGAGCCGAGCGGGGAGAAGCCGGCGGCGGTGGGCAGACGCTGAGGCTGGCCGAGGGTTTAATTCCGCCGCTCCCCCTCCCGCTCGCCGCCCGCCGGTAGGCGCCGCCGCACGTGGCCGGGCGGTAGGAGCCGCCCCGCCCCTCCCCCGCTCCTTTCCCCGCCGCTCCGCTCCGCGCCGTGCCCGGGCCCCGCCGCCAGCCCCATGCAGGACACGCAGGAGAGCCCGGCGGCCGCCGCGCACAGCGCCCTGCAGGGGCCCGACGGCGGCACCGAGCACACGGACGGGCCCCCGCCGCTGGCGGAGCCGCCGCCGCTGCAGCAGCAGCAGGAGGAGGAGAAGGAAGGAGAGGGACAGGAAGAAGAAGGCGGCCAGTCTGAGGCGCCGCCGGGGCCCCCCGAGCCGCCGCCTCCCGCCGCCGAGGAGCCCTCCGCCGAACCCGACCGGCCGCCGCCTCAGCCGCCCTCGCCTCAGCCGCCGTCCGGCCGAGAAAGCCCCGAGAAGGCGGAGGCCGAGCCTGAGGCCGAGCCGCCGGCCGGGGCCGAGCCTGAGGCCGAACAGGCGGTGGAGGCCAAGACCGAGCCGCCGGCTGAAGCCAAGACCGAGGCCGAACCCGGCGCGGCGCAGGAGAACGGGGACGCCGCGCCTGGCGTCCCGGCCGAGCCCGAGGACGAGATCTCCTTCAGCGACCCCGAGGACTTCGTGGACGACATCAGCGATGAAGGTGCGGGCCGGCGGCGGGCGCGGGCGGGAGGGCGGCCGGGAGCGGGATGAGTGGGGAGGAGCCGTGGGGGAGAGGGAAAGCTCCGGCCGTGGGGCCCGGCCGGGCCTGCGGCTGTATGTGGGGCTGCGGGACGGGAGCCCGGTGCACGAGCGGTGCCTGGCCGTGCCACCCCTCTGCCGGGACGCGCGCTGCTCCCTTCATCCCCACTGGGCTGCGCGGCAGCTGCTCCTGGTGCTGGGTACGCGTGTTCGCCGCAGCAGTGCGTCCCAAATGAACCTTCGGCTTTGTCTGTGCGCCGTGCTGTTGGTCCTAAATGTGCCGATGAACTTCGAGTGTCGGTCCGCGGGCTGCCCGCGCAGAGTGGGATCACCGCCTCGTGTGTTTGCCAGTTTTCTCCAGTAGTTAAACCCCACTGTAAACCCAGTAGTCTTCAGTTTTTGATCTGATGTTTACAAATTGCGTTTCGTCATTCTGTGTTTTCTACACATCCAGAGTGAAATCTGTTGATAAATAGTATGGGTTTGAGAAGAGTTAGTGCTCAGAAAGACGTGACACAGGAACTTTGTGACAAGGTGTGGAAGCATTACTTCTGGCAGTTAAAGCCGAACTGTGGCTCTTCTTGAAAAGCGTTGAGTATTGACTGTCATAAAATGTCATAAAGCCGTTGTGTAACTGCAGAGACAGTCGAGTGAATACTTGATTCCGGCATACAGGAGTTACAACTCTGGTTTAGTATTTGTCAATTAAATCTTTCCAGATAAATCATCTCCATTCTTGAATAGCAAAAGTACTTGGTCTAGGTATATGTTGTGGTAGGGTCTGACTTGCCTGTATCTTATGTGCTGTAGGGTCCTATGTTTCATGGATGAAAACTGGAGAAAAGCATGTGATTTTAAGTCAGTTCTTCATTTGGCGGTGGAACACAGGTGACCCATGTGCCTCCTAGGGTTGAGCCCTGTGCTTACCTTAACAAAACTGCAGCAAAATACCTTCGATTGAGAAAGTGTTTGCTGTTCTCAATTTAGTCATCTGTATGGCTCTGTCAGCTGGGCCTGTTTCTTAAAGAGATGTTGGCAAATTTATCTGCAAGTATGTAGTTGGATTCGTTTTGCCTGGTTAAGTGTTTGCTTGATACACTTGGTCCGTGCCTGGGATTATTAAGTTCAATTCTGATTGTCTTCAGAAATTGCATGTATTTTTTATTTCGGCTATTGTGAAGGATTATTTTGGTTAACTTCTCAGCTGTGTGAATAATACAGTGTTAGTGGCCGAATTACAGTGTTTAAGTTTAGTCACTCTTGTTGGTCTGGCTTTCTGTGTGCAACTTCTTGAGCTTCCTTATTCCTTTCCCTTTATCCTGATGACTCCCAAGGGAGAAAAGCAGCCTGTCATTGTCACTGAGCCAAGATTATTTTAGTGTTTATGATAATATTCCATCTTCAGGAGCACCTTTGAGCTGCACCAGCTTTAGGATTGGACCGTCAGGTTTCTCGCCACCAGAATGGTGATGGCATGGGGGAACAGCTCATCCAAGTTCAAGCAGGAGAAGGGATGTGTCAGATGCACTTAAGGTGCAGTGAAGCTTTCGTTCGGATAATGATAGTGGTCCTTTCAATTCTGCCAGCTGAAGATAGCTGTATACCCACCACACCCTGTTTCTCTTGTGGGTGGAATGAGAGCTGGCTAAACCAGCTTCTTCCCTTTTGAAGATCCCTTTGTTCACAAATTTGGATTTAAGGTTGAGGAAGGGTACAATGTAGGCATTTGCCTTTAATCTGCTACAGTTTTGATTAAACACATGGTATTGCATTCTTGCACATGAATCTGAATATGCATTCCTTGGTTTGTCTGTAGGCCTACAAAGTCTTTTTGTGGGAAGTGGTTATGAAAAGTGACTAATAGAGCCTAAAAAAATCACCCATTTGTGTTTCTTTGTTTTCATCTTTTTCTTGTAGAGTTGTGTGAAAGTACATGCTTCCATTTTATATGCAGGGAAAATGTAAGGTGGGGGATTGTAGGGTAAATAAGAAATCTATGTGTTATTTTACTGTAATACAGGATTTTTAAACCACTCCTTTCAATCCTTACAATTTTTGTAGTTGTAGCAGACACTTCGCTGCATGTGTCTTAAATCCTAGGAAAGCGGTTCCTTATCCACAGCTTTAGTGTGTTGTCAGCTATCTGGAGAATGGCTTATTCCTTGAAAGAGTACCTTGAGATCCAGTATATGCTAGGAAATTAACTGGCTGCCCTCATCTGTGGTGGTCTTTTCTGGATCTGTAACAGTTTGGGTCAGTTTTCCATGTTGCAGCAAGTAAAAAGTGAAAGGAGGGGGGAAAGGCTATCCAAAATACCTTTAACTTAAACCTCTTTATACAGTAGAAAATACTTCCTGGAGTGATCCCTGATACACACTGCTGTACTTTTAAAAGAAGTCAGGATTTTCCTAGATGTTCCATTTTCCTTCTTTGCCTACCTATTTGTTTGAAATAGTGCTCTTGAAGTTGTTATAGTCTGTGATTGTTACTGGGACTGATGCCTCTTTCTTCATGTCAAGCTTTTTGCTCATCCTTGGTGATCTATATGGTTTTGTGCCATTAGGTTACCTGTTGTTAACTCTGGGGTTTTTAATTCACTTTTCCTGAACTTGGGTTCTTCTTGTCCCAGTTTTCAGGCTGCTGCTCCCCACTAAGGGCTCTTTTCAGACTTCCTTCTTAAACGTTAACATCTGTCATGTCCTCCTGCTCTTTGCTGTGTTGTACACCTTCACTGAGTGTTTGACTTGCTCTGAAGGACAGTGGTCTGAGCCATTTTGTATTAGTTGCTACAAATTACTAAGTAGTTGCTATAATTGGGGAAGTTTATGGGTATAATCTCTGTGGAGTAAGTAAAATGACATATGGATGATCATTCTTCTAATCCTCTCAGCTTTTTTTGGTTACTCCCAATAATAGTAGGTTTTCACAATTTCTAGGTCTTTGTTTTTATTATACAAGTTAGTATCTTTTAACTTCTTATTTGTAGTTCCCATATGCACATGGAGAGCATCTTTTTGAGTAATAAATACTACAAACAACAGCATTCCTTGAGTACGACATAATCTTAGTGGTGATGGCATCTTTTTCTGCATAAACTTTTGAGAAGCATATTGCCACAGATCAATGGAAATCTCCACATGTGATAACCTGTTGAAGCTTCAAGTTATAGAAAGCCAAGGGGTTTGGTCATTTGAAATTCAAAGCAGTCATGCTTATTCACTGCTCAAGATCTTTCCAGTGTTCTGTCTGGGAAAAATAACTTCTAGAATTCCAAGCCAGCAAAATTCTATTAAAATGTGTTCAAAATATCAACACATCCAACACCCTTTTTCGTTTGTTCTCATGTTTTTAATGTTTCTCTGTGTGCGTGGATACATGTGTATGGATTTTTTTTCTCTGGCTTGTGAATGCTGTATATAGTCTGACACCAAATTTCATCCTTGTATTCTAATTCAAAGCGTAGTAGTGTACACTTATTTTCTGTCTGATCTTGCAATTTATAGTGGTTTTCACATAAGTTAAAGACTTACTGCAGATATGCATGTTTATTTTTCCTATTCATATGGCATGTGTGAAACTGCCATTCGTTTCAGCACATTTGGCTTATTTGTTAGCAGAATGTCTGTTCTGGTCCATTTAAGTAAACAATGCTAAAAATGTCCATAAACCAGAAATAATCTGCCACTTGTAACTGAGTTTCTTTAGAATCCAGTCATGCAATCATGTTAATAAGTCGCAGAGACATGACCAATTATACTGTGAAACAATCAGTTATCTAGACAAGTATTAAAGTGTATGTTTGAACAGGATATCTAGGGATAATGTGGGATTTTTATTCCTGGAAAGGTTTAAAAATAACCTTAGATTGGAGTTGTGTGAGGGTTTGTTTGGATAGCCTTGTCTTCAGTGCTTCTAGTTCGATCCATTGAGAATTGAATCATGGATAAATTTTCCTGTGCCTTCCTGGATCTACAGGTCAGTCTGTAGTTCGGGTAATGTTAATATGAGAAGTGTGTTTAAATTTATGTATTACCAATGGGGTTTAGGTGGTGGATACAGAATAATCAAATAGAATTGACTTGAGGAATAGATTAAAGCTGGATATGTCTGTCTAGAATTCTACAGAACATATGTCTAGAAGCCTACTAGATGAAACTTATGCAGTGGTGTTGAAGCCTCTAACTTCATGTACAACATATAGGTGTACTTTGGACCTTTTAACTGTTTTTATCCCGGTGTGGCACATAAGCTATAACTGCAGTTACAGTCCTTCAGAATGTTCCCCCTATTACGTATGGGAAACTTCAATGATGTTATAAGCAATCCCTTCCTAGTAGTGAAGGGACAGTGGAGGGACTGAACCATCCCATTCTCAAAATGTGTAAGATGTTCTAGGAAATGTGAGTTAGTACAGTTGAAGACTATCCAGAGTGTGAGGAAGCATGTGCTTGTCTTCACTTGCTGCATGCTTTAAGGGTGGCTTCAAGTGTCATGCCTTAGATCTTCATTTTTGTGTTTAATTAAAGGTTTAGACAGAGTGTGAGTTCTTAAACGTAGCTGTAGTGATGCTAAGATTCACAGAGCTTCCAGTGTAGCAGATAGCTCTGAATTATGCCAAAACTCCTGGTATTTGGGAGGGAGGTACGTGTTGCATTTCTTTGAATCATCCAGTTATAATTTGAGCAAGGCTACGGGTCAGAGCTTGGGTAGTAAATATTACAGTTGTCTGCTCAGTTGTCAGGTTTGAGGACTTTGTGAGCCAGTTCCAACTCCTGAAACAAGCTGATAGTGCAAGTGTTGGTATCCTCAGTGTAAGGTATTGCTGTAAGGAGTTAGCTGCTTGAAGTTTGTTAAGAAACTGCGTAACCATGCCTCTCGGGAAGGAAGTGTTGGTGTTGGATGGGTTTCACTCCAGGTGCTTCTCTAATGGAACATTCATTCAGTACCAAGTTTCTTAAATGATTCTTGAAATTTCCTGAAATTTGAAGTCTTCCCATTCTCTTACTATCACTATTCTTTTTACCCTTCTGTCTTCCTACTTCATGATGTAGACTGGTGTCTTAGTTTCTTGTGTGCTTTTTCTTTGCAGAATTACTTGGTGATGTACTGAAAGATCAGCCGCAGGAAGCAGATGGGATTGACTCAGTAATTGTCGTGGATAATGTTCCCCAGGTTGGACCAGACCGACTTGAGAAACTGAAGAATGTCATCCACAAAATATTTTCCAAGTTTGGTAAAATTATCAATGAATTTTATCCAGAAGCAGATGGAAAGACAAAAGGGTAAGTCAAGATAGCTCCTACTGGGAATGGGATTGAAACACTGCTGTGACTTATGCTTGATTGTTAGTGTCAATGCTTTATGGCCAATTTTTATGGTGACCTCATAGTTCTGTTTATCACTTTCTTCTACCTTTGTGCAATCCTGACATCTAGTCTCAGTATGCAACAGAAGTTCCAGAGGGAGCTGAGAAGCTTAATAGCTCATTAAGCTGCAGTGTGTGTGTGGAGATTAATTATGGAAACAGTTTAGCTGGGTTTGGAAGACACACTTCTGTGCAACACTAAATGGTATTTTTCTGTTAATTTTAGCTATGGCTAATAATAGATTCTAGCTAAATACTTAGTACCAGTGGATGTACTGTTTATTGCAAAATGGACTGTCAGTCGTCTCTCTCTGGTTGCCAGTGCTTATGCTTATGTTAGTGACTCCAACTTCCTTAAGGTCAGTGAGCCCTCATGAAGATCCTTTTCCCCTTTGCCAACTTCTGATCCTTGTTTATGGTTAATTGCAGCATCTGAAATTGAGAAGAAAGCTAACTAGAAGTGATCAAGCCAAAAGGGAAAGAAAGTTTCAGAGACAGAAAGCAGACCAAAATCAATATGAGGTTTTACTGTGTCTGTTCCTCTGGTTGGAGTACTGTATATTCCTGAGTTTGGGAGGAATTTTAGAAAGCATAAGAAAGTAGGTTTTTGGAACAGATGTCAGATTGGTTCTGTAAGTTCAGCTTGAGGAGCATGAGAAAATTATGGTGAGAAGAAAGCTGAATTATATTCAGTGTAGCTGAAAGACAAGAGTGGTGCTTTGAGATGTCTATGACGGCAAGATTTACACTTCCTAAACATGATCTGTCACTCAGGTGGAAAGAGCTGCACACCAAACCTGCCTGTTACTAGCTCACGTTGTTGATCTGTGTTGCATTGAACTTGCATTCATTGCTTAGCCTAGCTCATTTACAAAAAGAATATCAGTTTAATTCCAGTCGAGCCCTATATACAGCCTGAAAGTGTACACGTGCTTTGGGCCAGAGTGGAGATTAATTGCTTTTGAACCCTAACTTGCTAGGGATGAGACAAAATAATTTTGTAGATGCTTCATACTGAGTTCTTGGTTCATCCCCATTGTTTCTTTCGTGTTTTATTTAATGTCTTTTTTTATGAGCCTGTTACATAGCCAGTGATGACTTCCTGCAGTCATCTTCCTTCATTGCAGGTACATCTTCCTGGAGTACATGTCTCCATCTCATGCGGTGGATGCTGTGAAGAACGCAGATTCCTACAAACTGGATAAACAACACACTTTCAGAGTCAACCTGTTCACAGACTTTGATAAGTGAGTGCAGCTGTCGTGAGTATCTGTAGATTTGGGGATTCCAACCAGAAGTGCCTGCATGGAGGGTAACGAATGAAATTGCTCTTTCAGGTACATGACAATCAGTGATGAGTGGGAAATCCCTGAGAAACAGCCATTTAAAGATCTGGTAAGGATTTTTTTTGGAAGTGGAAAGAATATTCAGCGCAATATGAAATGACTTCATCACTGGAGTGTTCATATGAAAATAGAAATGATGCATCAGTAGTGTTGTTATAAGTAACAGTATACTGTGGTCATATCCTCCTGTTCCTTTCTTCTCACTGTCATGAAGGGACAAGGAAGACCTTAGTGGTTCTGTTTAGTAGTTCCGCGTAGGGTAAAATGTATGAGGAAACAATGATTTTTTGCACAAGTTGTTTAAAAATAGAGTTTTGAAGGCACCTTATATTTCTAAATGTGGGAGGCAGACCTCTGTGTTTGTTACCACTACCACTAATAATCTTCTTGCTTCTGTTTGTCTTAGGGCAATCTGCGATACTGGTTGGAAGATCCTGATTGTAGGGATCAGTACAGTGTGATCTTTGAGTCAGGAGACCGGACCTCCATTTTTTGGAATGATGTCAAGGAACCTGTGCAAATTGAGGACAGAGCAGTGAGTGTCTTGGAAGTGCTGTACATCGCAGATATACTGTCAGTCTCATTCATTTTATGACACAGATATTTTTTGCCTATTGCTGAAATCCTTTTTTCTTCCTTTTGGTGAGGAATGGTGAAAATACATCCTTTAGAATTAGATTTAGCTGCTTAGGTGAAACAAATGTAGAGTTAAATTGTTTGTGGTGGTGTTTGTTTTTTTTCTTAACTGGTCCATGATGCCTGTTATTTTCCTTCATCTCTATATTGTAGGTGATTCAGAAAGACCTGAAAATGCAAAGTCAGAGTCTGAGGAGTATTATTCATTAGAGCTGAGTATGTGCTTACGTATGCTGCTTCTGGTCCTTTTTTGCTGACCACAGAGCTGCTAAAGAGGAATAGCTGGTTTGGTAGTAGCATATAAAAAGAGAGAGTCAATGTGCCTGTCTGCTCCAGACAGTGACCCAGAAGCATTTTCTGTAATAACTATTATGTGTTTCAGTACAAACAAGTTAACTCTGGGATGATGAGTAATTCAGTCACCACCATGGTCTGTGTTGCTGAAATCTCTCAACTTAGCTGAAGGTCAAGTGTATTGTTAAGAAGTAGAAGTACTGACCTTGCTTCTGAGAAGAATATGTTCTTACCAGGGCTGAAAGACAGCAAGCAAACCCAAGCCTGTTTAGGTGGCTTTAATTGTTACTATACAAAGGTTGTCACTCTACCTGGAAAATGTGTCTGGTGATCAGTAAGTTGAAAAGGTCTCAATTGACACTCTTCAACCTGAAGAATAAGGACTGTGAATTACGTGCACAAAATGAAACTCCACAACTAGTCCAGGGTGTCACTGATCAGGAGATCTTCTCTTAGTAAACAGACTTGCAAAGTGTGAAGCTACAAGCCACGCTTTCATTCTTTTCCCTTTAGGAATCCAGCATGAAATTAAGCCTTTGTGTACCCTTTCTTTTTAAATCCAGAGGTGGACAGAAACTTACGTACGTTGGTCCCCAAAGGGCACCTACTTAGCTACCTTCCACCAGAGAGGCATCGCACTTTGGGGTGGAGAGAAGTTCAAGCAGATTCAAAGGTTTAGTCACCAGGGAGTGCAGCTCATTGACTTCTCACCTTGTGAAAGGTATGGAGTATGACATTGGTTTGGGCTAAGGGATCAACAGCATGAAGTACATAACGTTTTTGCCGCCGTGCTTTCAAATCTCATGTGGTTGGGGTTTTCCGTTCTCTTTCATGTTTGGAAGTACAGCTTTCCATGCGCAAATCCTTCTTGGAATGAGTGAAGCTCTGCCTGACTTCTGACTTCAGGAAAGATACTTAACATATTCTAGAATAATTGGTCTATAAAACTGAGCTGACAGGTTTTGTCAGCAATATTATTATCCCAAGGGAGAAGGCCATGTTTTCCCTCTTTAGATGGGATATCTGTAATGTTAGATTTCTGGTTCTCTGAAAAGATGCAGTTGAGTAGTATCCTCTGTATCTTTGGTGCTGACATGAATTCCTTATGTTTTCCTTAATGTTAAAGAGCTCTTTAGAGAAGGCTAAAATAATTTCAGGGCTGAGATGTCTTGTTTTGCTAGTTTTCAAGCAGCATTTGGAAGCCGTTAGGTTTTATGACTTAATACATTACAGAGTATTTATCTTTCAGTGGAGAAGTCTTAACATACTTATGGTTCAGGTTGGCTAAGGTCAATGGATTTATATTCTTTCCGAAACCAATCATGTTCTTGTGGCAAAGCAATATAGCAGGTAACAGTATTTAGTGAGTTCCTCTTCTTGTAACATCAATACAGGAAGATTTGCACATAATTCTAGAGTCTTCTCAGCTAGAGGGATGCCAGGGAAATACTGTATCTTGGAAGCATTCTTCCCCTTTATCACACTGTTCTTACTTTTCCCTCCTCTGCAAAAAATCCCATTAAAGAAACGCTGTTTGAAAGTGCATTGTATGTAAATATTATGTGAATGAAAGCTTGCATGAAGTTTTGACAGTGAAATTACTTCTTTTATAGGTATTTAGTGACCTTTAGCCCTTTGATGGACACACAGGATGACCCTCAGGCTATTATCATCTGGGACATTCTGACTGGGCAGAAGAAGCGAGGATTCCACTGTGAAAACTCAGCTCACTGGCCTATTTTTAAGTAGGTTGAAAAATGGAATGAGAGAACTAATCCCAGACTTCATCTCATAAAAAGGCAGTTCCTATTTAATATTCTTTTTTCCTTTTTATTTGCTTAGATGGAGTCATGATGGTAAATTCTTTGCTCGAATGACATCAGATACCCTCAGCATCTATGAAACACCTGTAAGTTCGTGCTTTCTTTTTTTTTTCTGTGTCAGTCTTTCTCATGGTATGTATTTTAAAGGACACATAGAATCATAGAATAGTTAGGGTTGGAAAGTGCCTTAAGATTATCTAGTTCCAACCCCTTTACCATGGGGGTTTTACACTATAAAATAATGTACTCCAGAGCTGGGCTTAAAAGGGGAGAAATTCGTTTGCTCTTGTTTTCTTTCCTGGATGAAAAACTTCAGCTGAGTCTGATAGTAAATTTCACACTTCTAGAAGGACTAGACAGATCAATATACTATTTATAAGAGTCAATAAGATCGAGTTTGTGATGCCTCAGGGCTCTAAGTAGAAGTTGAGTGCCAAAGATGCACTATAAATTGCAGCCTAATCTAGTCTGGTTTACATTTTCATTATCATTCAGGCTTCTGCACTCGTTAATCTGTACAGCAGATTTTGTTGATTTGTAATTGTGGAATACATATGATCATAATAAAAGTGATACAGGGTCTCTGAAACCTGTACACAGTTTCCTAGCTTATGTGCCCTAATATCAGTAGAAGGTGCATCTGTAATTAGAAGAATGTTACTAACTTCAAAATTCACACCTTTCTCTTTTAGTCTATGGGTTTGTTGGACAAAAAAAGCTTGAAAATCAATGGCATAAGGTAGGTCTATTCCTTTGTAAAGATAACAGTTCTAACTAAAGAGAACAGTTGTGTCTGGGGCTTTATAGTGAGAGGAATCTAGAAATCTGTCTCATACACTAAAGTGGTCAAATCAGACAAACTGGCAAAAAGGAATGGAAAATGTTCCATTTATTCTTGTCCATAGTTGACAGCTTGTGTACTCTGGAATCTTTGTAGTACTGCTTAATCCAGGGTCTATCTGGCAAGTCCTGTTCCTTGTCTATAAAACCAAACTGGAATGTAGTTTGTTAGGGAATATCTCCTTAAGAAGATGTGTATGCTGGCTTGAAACAGTGTGCTGTATCCTACCCGTTGGCAAGGAGTGGGTTTGATTTTGTGCATGTCTGTGTGATGGACAGGGACTTCCTTGAGAGCTTTTGAGGTACCTCTGTAAAGCAACAAGAAAATTGAGTGTACCCAGGTGCAAGGAGATTGTCTCCAGTGTAATTTAATAGCCTGTGTCTTAGATCTTTGGTGGTTACACTGTGTGTAACCTCTACTCTAATTGAAACATACTGGGTTTGATAACACTGGTTATAGAGCAACTTTAAACAGCAGTTTAAACATCTGTTTTGGTGTGATGTGTGTAAGGTTGTTACATTGGCCTCAGTTGCTTGTCTGCATCTGTCTTTATTATCAAGATTTTACATTTGCCTGCAGTTCAGATGCAATGATGAAAATGCTTTCTGCTTGTAGCATCTCTAATTAAAAATTAATCCAGTATATTTTTGACTTTCTTCCTGTAGAGACTTCTCATGGTCTCCAGGTGGTAACATAATTGCTTTCTGGGTGCCTGAGGACAAAGACATCCCAGCAAGAGTGACTTTGATGCAGCTGCCTTCTAGACAAGAAATTCGTGTGCGAAATCTCTTCAACGTCGTAGATTGTAAACTACACTGGCAGAAGAACGGGGATTACCTGTGTGTGAAGGTAGACAGGACTCCCAAAGGCACCCAGGTACGTGGATTCTGATTATATTAATGACATTTAGTTCCATCTCATGCTGGCACCTATTGTCTTTCAATACAGTGTAAATTCTATGATGTCAAAGCTATTTTTCATTTTTCCATGTGCATTTGAGGCATGTGGAGAACAAAGTCTGTCATGTTTACATCCAAGGTTTGCTTTGACTTCAGTGACATTGTGGACTTGGGTGAGAGCTGCAGGCTTCACCTCTTGTTCTACTCACTGTTAAGCAGATGCTGAACAACCCTTAGGTTGTGCTGCACAATGCACCATATGTTTATCTGTCTTAATTAAATTTCATAACAGTCTGGAAACAAGTGCTTTTGTACCGTTACTTTTTATAAGGCAGGAAAAGATAGAATGTGTTCGATAGTGAGGCATACTATATTTATCTGCTCTCATTAAAGAAACAAACCTTGTCTTTCATCCTGTGTCCTGACAGGCTAATTGTGTAGTTCTTCTTCTGTGCCTACCAATACAACTATTTGCTCTACTGCTTCTGTGCTGGATAATGAGCTGATCTTGGTCTTTACAGGGAGTAGTGACCAACTTTGAAATATTCAGAATGAGAGAGAAACAGGTGCCAGTGGATGTGGTGGAGATGAAAGGTAATGCCTAGTGCTTCTTTACTCTTCATATTTATAGAAACTTGTTTGCTTCTTAGAAATACCTGTCAACACATGACAGAACTGGGAAGATAATTTTGCCAGTGTAGTAGTAATGTTGGAGGGCATCTCCATCTCATGTAGAAAAGAGAAATCAAGATGTTTGTTGCTATTCATGCTTGTAACTAAAAATCTATTAAAGATCATAGAGCTGATACTATTGAGTGTGTTTTCTAGAAGATGGGAGACTTTGGAGCTGTTGTTTGTCTGAAACACCGTAGCTCCCTACCTTTGCCTTAACAGCCTGTGCTTTAACAGGTTTTGCCACATAGACTGTCTTTTAACTAATGGGTTTCCTTTTTTCAGCATCGTTGGTTTTCTTTGACTGTTTGAAATCAAAGCTTTGCATTGTCTTTTGACAGAGATTTGGATTGGGTTTTTTTGTTACAGAAAGCATCATAGCCTTTGCTTGGGAACCAAATGGAAGCAAGTTTGCTGTGTTGCATGGAGAAACACCACGAATTTCAGTTTCCTTTTACCATGTTAAAAACAATGGGAAAATAGAACTCATAAGTAAGTGACTGAAAAACAAGTGACAAATACAGTTACTAGGCATTTTGCATGACAGTAGATACAGTAGATACAGTAAAGTCAAAACTGTGCCTGGTTTTGGATAGAATAGCAATATGTGCTCTGTCTGACATTGTATTGTAGAGATCTAACTTCTTGGTGTCAGCTAAACTGTTTTGGCTCTGAATCAGTGCAGTGTCTGGGAATAAAAGGCCTACAAGTCAGAATAATTTTGTGGCTTTGGGAAATTGATGTGCAGTGATAGCAGACTTGGCTCACTTTAGATAAAATTTATTCCCAGGTTGTATGTTGGGGTCTTTTGATCTCTCTTGCTACCTTTGGGCATCTTGGTGCTACTGGGGTTTTGCCTTTGGAAGTGTATAGCTAAGGGTTGTTGTTAGCACTTGCTTGTAGGGTTCAGAAATGTCTTTGGAGGACCGGATGGAGTTGACTGCTTGTAAGCAGAGTGATGGTATCAGGTTGAGATCTGAATTTTTTCTTTCCAGAAACGTTTGACAAACAGCAGGCAAACACGATATTCTGGAGTCCTCAAGGGCAATTTGTAGTGTTGGCTGGCCTCAGAAGGTGAGTATTGTACAAGTTACTGAACATCGCATTCATTGGAATGAGGGAAAAGCGTAGAGTAATTCATCTAGGAATGTTTGGTATCTCCAGGAATGTTGCATGACTCTGTAATCCTGATAGAGCTTCACAAAAACAAAGGAGAAGAAATGCAATGTCATGATGTAGTTTAGTCCTTTATCCTTTACATGCTATTTTTGCCACACCAAATGAAGAATGCTTTTTTCAACGAAAAGTGGATATTTAGAAATACTTCTCAGCTGTTTAAGTTAAATATTGACTTAACTAATCCAGTTTGCACCACGCATGTGGTTCTTACAATGCATTTGTTGTCATAGCCTTGTGGCTCCTCATGGGCAATGCCTCTTAATGGCAAAGCTGTTTTGTAAAAGAGCTATTAAGAAAGTTTCACATCAGAGCAAGTGAAAATTAATTTTATTAAGCATTTGAGTAGTATTTGCCTTTACATGCTTTCAGACAAGTGCTGCCTGTCATCTTGTCTTCACTACTTGAGTATGTCTAAGTCTATGATTGTTAAACTTTGGCTGTAACTTGGCTATAGTATGTTTTCACTGTCACTTTAACAACAGAAGAAAATGGGTTCAGGGTCACTGAACACAAACACAGAAGTGTCATTCTTGGGGTTTTGTTTTTATTCATCACATTGCTTTCTGTCCACAGAGACTGGTATGAGCCTGTCTCTTGGTTGCTCTGAAAACTCATCTTTGTAGTGAGGAGGTGTAAAGATGCAGCTTGTGAAATGCTTTATAAACCAGGCTATACTAGTGTGTAAAACAGTCTGCCTTATTTTGTCTTTGCAGCATGAATGGCGCCTTAGCGTTTGTTGATACATCTGACTGCACCATGATGAATATAGCTGAACACTATACAGCTTCAGATGTGGAATGGGATCCTACAGGCAGATACATTGTGACTTCTGTGTCGTGGTGGAGCCATAAGGTACTAATGCTTTCCTGTGGGGTGTATTTGTTTTTCCTTTCTCTTCCAGAGTTATTGGAAAGAGCTGTTAGGGAAAGAAAATGGGCAACTCTCAGTCATCCTGTGACTTAAAATCTGCACCATAGTTTTATACATGGACTTCCAAACATCAGTGTTTAGGCTGTTGGCTTCACCAGTTGTCCAAAACAAGTTCTGGAATGGCAGTTCATGAGTCTAAACTGAATGTCTTTTTGCATTGTGTCTTTAGTGGTTTAAAACTTGATCTCCCTGTGGTCCACACAGAGCAGCAGGATTTATTGCACCTGTATTACTTTTGCATGGTTCCAGCCACTGCACTGTAATCCTCTCCTGTACAAGTATAGACTTAAGAATGTGGTAGAAGGGCTGGCTTAGTTTCAAATTGGTGTGATCCTTCTGAGAGTAACTTCTTGCAAAGCTTTAATGGAACAAGTATTTTGCAGAGGTATTTGACTTGTGCAAGGGAGGCACTTACAAAAAGAGCACCCTGTTTCTCTTCACTAATGGCACTTATTTTATAAGAAAGACCCTTAAGGCATGGAATGAGGCCTTCAGTGTGAAGTTATAGCTTATCTTAACTGAGATGGTGCACTGCTCTTCCAGGTGGACAATGCATATTGGTTATGGACGTTCCAAGGCCGTCTGCTCCAGAAAAACAACAAAGACAGATTCTGTCAGCTGCTGTGGAGACCACGACCAGCTACCTTGCTCAGTGAAGATCAGATAAAGGTAGCGTCTTCCAGTGACTGCTAACATTGATTTGGTGTATAAACAGACCTGTTGTACTCTCTTTTTGAGGATGGGGCTTGAGCTGTTGCAAAGTTAAGCAACTGCCTTTTGCTCTGAATTTGTGAAAAACCATTGCTGTAGGGGACCTCACTTCTGAGAGTGATGGTAAATATTAACTGGTCTTTAAGATCAGAAGGGAAATGGCTACAACTTGTTCTTACAGTTAGGGTGCAGTCAAAGGGTATAAAGAACAAAATTGAATTTAGACTTCACTGATTGCCTCTGTACAGAAGCATTTACAAGATCTGTAAGTCGGAGCAAACAAAATGACAGTGAAGGAAGATTGCCTAGAAGATGATGCTTTTAAAAAATGCCTAGCCTGCTTAGGCCTATTGAAGGAGCTCTTACAGAATACGATTGCTGCTCTGATATCTTCATTGAAATAAAATTCTCTGTTTTACAGCAAATAAAGAAGGACCTGAAGAAATACTCCAAGATATTTGAGCAGAAGGATCGCCTGAGCCAGTCCAAAGCATCAAAGGCAAGACACTTTTGGAATATAATAATGTAGATGCAACTCTTATAACCTGTCCTTAGTTATTTTGTAATGGTAACATGCAGGTTAAATTTCTTCTATAACAAACACTTGTGTTCATTTGAATCCAGATGGTTAGACTTAGTTCCAATAGGGAAGATGGTACTAAGCTGTCAGGTTAAACAGTAATGAATCTGGTGAGGCACTGGTGTTGCCTCATTAAGCAAAGGTGGTAAAATTTGGGGGTTCGTAGTGAGTTGCTGTATTTGGCAGTTTTTAAATTAAGAAAAGCTCTTTAAAAAAGAACCACTTCACCAAAGATGCTTTTTGATTCCATGAGTGAAAGGTCTTTTTCCTTTTAAGTTAGTGGACAGTATATTCATGAGAAAGCTTGACTTGCTAACAAATGCCTTGCATGTGGTTTTGATTTACTGGGGAGGTTTAATGATCTCTTCCTGCCTCTATAGGAGCTAGTGGAAAGGAGACGTACAATGATGGAAGAGTTCAGAAAGTACCGCAAGATGGCACAGAAATTGTACATGGAGCAGAGGAATGAGCGTTTAGAGCTTCGAGGAGGTAAGCCACGCAGTACTTGTGAAGTCATGCAGCTGCTTACCAAGTAACTACCCTGTCCTGGGGATTCATCTACTTTTCTCCTTCCATTTCCTGCCAAAGCTAATCCCCTGTTCTCTAAAGGTTATGTATGCTTTTTATCCTAAGTCACAATGGGATTTATTCTACTACACACACTCCTCCACAGGAGAAAGTTCAAATGTTATTGGCTGCCAGATATGGTATCTGTGTTCCACCTCACATCTCCATGCTTCAAGTCGAGCAAAGAGACTTCAGTGTTACATTTAACCAGAAAACCCACAGAAGCCCTGTGGTGTCAGGCAGTAATGCCTTGGTTGTCATTTAATTAATTTACCATGTACGATTTAAAGCCCCAAATCTCTCTTTTCACTGCTGTTTTAAGGACTGTTTCTGCCGTGAGCATCACATCTTTCGATTGCTGTGTTGTTTGGTGTGTTCAGTGTTACTGTTTCCTCCATTGCAGGGGTAGACACAGATGAGCTGGACAGCAATGTCGATGACTGGGAGGAGGAGACTGTTGAATTTTTTATCAATGAAGAAATTATTACCCTTGCAGAACCAGAGTAATTAATTAAACTGTGGTAAGATGGCAACCCCCTCTGTCTGCTATTGCTATAGATGCAATCGTTTGCTTGAGAAAGTTAGGTCTGTCTGTTGCATGAGTGAATGTGCTGCTATTTGAGTTGATTTATATGTTCTTGTAGAGAGGACAAAAGTGTCTGAAGAAGTAATTGCAGATTTATGAGTTGTGCTGAGCAGAATTCTGTGTATATCCTGTCTTGCCAGAGTGATGAAACAAACCACAGTGAAGTCGGGGTCAACTTTGAGGCTCAGTGCGTTGCAGACACCGGGTTCTGTCAGTAGGGGGAATGAGTAGCATGAGAGAAAAACTGCCTTTTGGAAGAATTGCATGTTAGTTCAGAATGGACAGCACTTAAGTACTGTACTGAAGAGGATACAACAAGTTGACTGGGCTGATAGAATTTGGAGATGTTTAAACATCCAAATGAACTCTGCTACCGTTTTCTAGGAATGTTGGGTAGAACTCGGGAAGTAGCAGGTTCTTGTGTGCAGCTGCATGTTGCTGAAATCTTATTTAATCCAGTGCTTTTTCCCAGACCCTTTTATGTGAATTCATATTATGTATTTCTGTGTTGAAAGCAGAGGCTACTTTCAGCCCCTGTTATAGGAAATGTCCTTTAGGGAGCTCAAGTTTGTTGGATTGAGAAGATAAAAGATATTTTGATAGTGAAGGCACTCACATAAGCCTTAGAACTTGGAATGTGTTCCTGCTCTGTCATGTTCAGTACTTCATTTAAGGGAGGGGAGACTGGAAGTATACCTTTTACAGCTGCAGGTCAGCCTATAGCTTTTTAATCTCCAGATACCTGAGGAGTTTATATAAGCAGTTTACCTCTTGGATTTGTGGAAAAATGTGTAGCTTTGATACCTGTGAATATATTTGGACCTGGTTTACCTGTGTCCCGTACATGGGAGATCCTTTTACAGGAGGAAGAGGGTGAAAAGCTGCTTAGTCTAAAGATTTGAACAATCAGTTTAAGAACAAGTGAAACACATGCAGCCTTTCACCAAGTAGCCTCTCTGATGAGGTTGAGCTGTTTGCACAGTAACTAACTTGCCTCTCTTTTCCCTTTCTGCAGCACCACCAGATCTTGTGCTGAAAAGAAGTTTGTTCATTTCCAGAAAGCCTACATCAACTTTGGAATTTGTAACCCATATTCTTGCACTCTGGAGGGGTGGATGCACCAGATTTTCTCCATTCTGACACATTGTAGTGCCTTTAAGTCTTGCTGCCTGCTGCAGTGAGACACTGGGAAGGCGCTGCTTTAAATTCTGTTATTTTTTTAGGGGGATTCTTTTTGGTTTTTTTCTTTTTCAACCCCACTACTACCAGTATTTACTTCCCGACTCCCTGTGCAGTACTTGCCAACTGGCAGCTTTTTGGCTGTTGCCAGTGAGGTGAGATTCACCAGTGCACCTCTTTAAACACACAATGTTTCTGTTTCAGGACTCTTTCTATGTCCCGAGTGCATGGACAAGTGTTCCTTTTGTTTGGGGAAAAGTCAACAGAACCATTTTTCGTACGATGTGTTTTAGTGTGCTGAAGCAGCACTACAGTGGGCTATATCCTCCTCCTTTCAGATTGTGAAAGGATGTCTCCCTCAAAGAGCTGAATATGGAAATAAAAGCAGACCTATACTAAAACCAGGCTGGCTACGTGTTGTTTGTAGGGAATCTTTCCCTGAGTGATGACAGTCAAACATGCCTGCAGTAATAAGAGTGGTTTTTATCTTGTCTGTATGGTTCATTTGGAACTTTTTTATCTTAATTCCTCATGGCTCCTCTGGATTTGTTGTGGTTTGGTTTTTACAGTGATGGTACGGCTCATTCATCTGACAAGTTGGCCTATTCATTAGAGTGGAGCAATGAGGAAAATGAGTGGATTTCTTAAACCATTTGAAAACTGATCCTAGCCTCAGGAATGACTGGATTAGTCTGTCTTATTAATGAATAGTGCAAAATGTCTGAGAAGCGCTCTGTATGCACATGCCTTATTCTTCCTGTTACAGTACCTAGTCTCATTTCTAAAGCCCTCTGTGCTCAGAGGGGAAAAGTGTACTTATAGCAGCTTCTCTGTGTTTATGAGTAGAAGCTCTTTACTGGATATTGTTGGAGCAGTGAGAGGTTGGTGTGCTGCTTGCCCTTTGAGGGGCAGAGGAGAGTGAGGATGCTCCTGCCTCCTCTCTGGGCTGGCCAGTGAAATTGCCCAGTGTGAGCACTCTGTATTGTCTGTTCTCAAACGCTGAGCTCACTGACACAGCGATGTCTGACAGATCTGAAGCAGAAAGCACCCCTTGGGCAAAGGGTCCCCCCTATTCAGCTGGAGGCAGCCAAGGGACAGTAATGTGTTGAGTACTCACTCTTCTTTGTCCTTAGGTGAATCTGCTGTGACAGCAGACCCACAGACCCCTCAATTAACTCCCATGTTCTCTTTGGCAGGAAAGACCCTTCAAAATGACTGTTCCATAGTGATGGTATTGGCTTAATTTCAGTAGTTCACTCTTAAACCAGTGGGTGGTTTTGTTTCCAGAAGTCTGTATTAGCTTCCATTCTCATCTGTTGGAGTGTGTTCATTCATAATCCATATATACAGATATTATAGATTATTAAAGCTTTTTCTACAGTGTTTACTAAGCTCATCTCTCAACTGGCCTGGACAAGAATACTTCCTTCCTTGTAAAACAGTGCAGAAGAACTTTGGGCACTTCAAAGTTCTCCAGTAAGGACTTGAACTTCTAGAGCAGGAATCGTTCTAATTACCCTTTGCCTGTAAAGAGCTGATTTCTCACCATTTTCAAAGTTACAAATTGAGTTAAAAGTTGTTGGCTTTTTCTCCTGTCTCCATGCAGTGAAGTTTGAATGGGCTGCTGTGGTTTATTGCTGGCCATTTTCAAAGTAAAGCAATATAATGCCAATGTTAAGTGAATTGAGTTCCAAGATGCTTCTCTGAAGCTGCTGTAGGAGCTTTGGAAGCTGGCAAGTGTTGTCCTGACCAGGGGTAAAGGTCTCTTCTCATCTGTAACACTGGTATTTCTGACTCTGCTCCCTTCAATTACTGTGTGTTTTCTGTAATGTGCCCTACTTCAAATGCTTTTTGGAAATCATGTGCTACTGAAAGTGCTTTATGAGTATGTATTTGGTAAAATAGTCTTATTTGGTATATCTCAGAATAACACCAGGACTTGTAGAGTGGAGGAGGGGTCTCAGTGGATTGAATCTGTGTTGCTGTGTGTAGCTTTGAGTACTCAGTGCCTCCAGATTTCAGCCTGTGGCCCCTACAAGGGCTCTGAAGGGTGGTCAGAACAGATGTGGGTTTGTAGGTACTGTATAGAGAGATGTATAAGCTGGGGAAGGGCTCCAGCAGCAGTTGTACTTCCACTGAATGCCTTTAAGGGTCAAGAATTTGGGCAAGGGGAGGGAGGGAAACAAGCATTAAGTGGGATAGGATGTCACTGTGTGTGTTAAAGTATTGGCTGAAGTATTTTAAGTGATTGTTCTTAAACAGCAAGATAAACTGGAACAATTCCTATGATCCTGGGCCAGTCTTCACTTTCACAATCTATTTGAATTTGTAATAAACATTCTCATGACCTTTCATAACCACCCCCAGTCCTTCATGCAGACTTCACAGAGCAAGTTCTGTTCGTTTGCTATACTGAGTTTTAACTCCTTAAATTCTAATGTTTTTTAATAAAGCTTTACTGTCACTTTTATGAGCTTTCACTCGTTTACTGTCAATAAATAATGAAGACTAAAAGTAATCTTGTTGTGTTTTGTTTTAATAGGGTGTAAAGGATGGACTGACAGTACAAATGATTGCCTTCCTCAATGTAGGAGTCGTGAAATGCTGCTCTATGTGAGGTGACAATACAGTGGAAGCTTACACTTGGCTCAGGGAGGGAGCAGACTATTTTGTGTGTTCTCGGTGGTGGTTGTCACTTCTTGTGCAGGATTGGAGGGGCTCAGGTGCTTGTTGCTCAGCTTTTGGTGGAGCTGTGGGCCCCTGTACCTGGTTGTGTTGTGTGTTTGATCCTAAGGGATGTAAACCGGACACAGAGATGATTGGAGGGCTGGAGCACCTCTGCTATGGAGCCAGGCTGAGAGAGCTGGGCTTGTTCAGCCAGGAGAAGAGAAGGCTCCAGGTAACAGCCTTCCAGTACCTAAAGGGGCGGACAAAAAGTCTGGAGAGGGGCATTTAACAAGGGCCTGTAGGGACAGGACAAGGGGCAATGGTGTTAAACTGACAAGATGGGAGGTTGAGATAAGGAAGAAATCCTTAGCTGTGAGGGTGCTGAGGCTCTGGCACAGGGTGCCCAGAGAAGCTGTGGCTGCCCCATCCCTGGCAGTGTTCAAGGCCAGGTTGGATGGGGCTTGGAGCAACCTGTTCTAGTGGAGGGTGTCCCTGCCTGTGGCAGGGGTTGGAACTGGATAAGTTTTAAAGGTCCCCTCCAATCCAAACCAGTCTGTGAGTCTATGAATTTGGCATCCTAAAAGGCAGAAAGTGAAGGCTGTGGCATGAAGGTGGACTTGCACATAAAGGATTTGGGCTTGCAAGTGGGTCATTTTGCTTATCCTGACCTCTTTCACCATGCAGTGGTAGCACGCTGCTTCCTGCAGCCCCTTCCTGCCCCAGGGCTCAGCATTTTACTGTAGCCTCTCCTGCTGCTGTCCCTGCAGCCATCTCCCACCAGGAGATGCCTCTTCCTTCGCTGGGGTGATCCCTGCTGCCTCTGAAACTTTGTGTCTCCTGCCTGTACAGCCTCCTGGAGGGCTCCAGCTCCACGTGTGCTGCCTGAGCAAACCACCCAGCCCTGAGCTGGTCCCATCTCACAGCTGTGCCGCGATGGAGCAGCAGCTCATGGTGAGCCCACTTACATAGGGGAGGACAAAGAGAACCAGCTGGGTTGCACCCCAGCCATAGCATCCTTCCTATTGTGTTTTTCTGGTGCTCTTGGGCTCTGTGTCCCAGTCAGAGGCAGGGGGGGAAAGCCCAGATTTGTTCTCTCTCTGCAAAACTCTGCCTGATTTAGAGCAGAAGCTGGGTATAAGTATCCTGCAGAGGAGAAATATGTATAGTGGTGGAGGTGAACGGGGTAACCCTGCAGTTGGGGTGGTTAGTCCTCTTCAGACAGTGATTTTCAGTGTGTGCATCTGTGGGATCTGAGGGATGCGCTGATAAGTGGCTGGGATTATAGTCCTTGCCATTGCTGCAGGACCTCAGCATCTCTGTGTTGATCAGAGGAGTGCTTTGAAAATGTAATCCTTTCCCAGGTTTCAACCTTTCAACCCTGTAGCTCTCCAGTAAACTCATCATGTGCTGAAACACGAGTGGGGCAGATTCGGAAACCTCTGCTCAAAGTGGAATTGCTTAAAGTCAAGTCAATAATACCTAGAATACCTTGCATTCCTCTCTAATGCAAGGAAAAGCCTTAGTACTTGATGTGACCTGTCTCCACATGCTGCCTTTTTGGGTTTGTTTTCTTATCCTCAGTGGCTGGTGTTCCCAATACAGTGGTGAACTGGGTTGTTCTGGAGGGTAAGGCTGTCTAAGGCAGACTTGCACTATCCCTGCTCCTCCTGCAGGATTTGGGTTTATGCTGTGCAAGATAATATCTTTAAATGCCTCTAAGAGCTGAGTTCAGCCCATGGGAATGAGATGCTCATAAGAGTGTCACTCAGACGTGTTTAGGGAGATGATGAAGCCAAGCTATTTGTTACATTCCTGTGCCTATAAAAAGCTACCCAAAGCTAAGGAGCTCGCCACGTGCTCGTAGATGTTCACAGTGAGGAAATGTTCCTTCGCGTTGATGGAACTGCTGGAAAAAGCTCTGCTGCGGTGCTTGGGACTGGGAGCTCTTTGTGAAACCCTCGTTCAATTGGCATGGAGCTTGTTATTGTGAAAATAAATCTGGTTCCTATAGAAACCGGTCGCTTGCGCCTGGTGGGGCTGTAGAACACGTCTCTTTCAATAATTGCACACCCTCCTGATGGGGCATCGTTTCTGTGCACGACGCAGTGTTCCATCAGCATCAACTCTCCTGTCAGGAGCTGCTAAGGGGATGCTGCTGGATTTTATGAAGGGGAAAAACAGCCATGGAAAGGTGAAAATTGAATGTTTGCAATCTCTGTGATTACCTTAGACCCCAAGGACAGCTTTTAGGTGGGATTTTGAATAGACCCTTCACCAGGCACACAGCTTTGGGATAGCGCAGCTCATCCGCAGCTGCAAAGTGAGTCAGGACCCCAGCTTCAGGGGCACAATTAACCCCATAGCTGATCCCTGATGCTGCATTTTCTCTATTGTTTCCCCTATAGACTAAACAGACTGGACCGAAATACATCTGCTCGTGTATATTGTTGGTACTGACAAATAGAGCCAGTGTGTTTTAATTCTTCGTGTCAAATTGTCCGTGTTTCAAAGCGGAGCACTGTGTTTCTGACTGATTGAGTTGTGGCACAAGGCACTGGCACTTAACTGCTGCTTTATAATCACTCTGGTCCTTAGATGAATTCCAGTTTCCGAGGAACCCCGCAGGACCTGACAGATCAGGGCCAACTCGCTCTGATCTGGTTGAACAGGCTCATAATAGCTCTACCTGGGCTTAAACAAAATGGGTGCTTAGTGAAATGCAATTCCCTTTCTTTGTCACGGATAACTTTAATCAGTGTTTTGGGAACACTGGGGGAATCTATAAGCGTGCACAGCTCTATGGCTGTTAGTAGCACGGTCCTAGAGCTCTGAAGGTTCCCGCTAGCAGCAGCAATGATATGGCTGAGTTCATTCTGCTGCTGTCTCTGTTAATGGGTTGGAGTCTTGCTGTGTTAGAGACAGAAACAGGGGAAGAGGGAGGAAGAATTTGTCCAGATGAAAGTGCAAATCCTGGGAGAATTAACTGGTTTGGACTTCATAAACATCCTTAAACTCTCTAAGCCCGAAGCACAGATCTGATGGGGAACAGCTGAGGGAACTGGCGTTGTTTAGTCTGGAGAAGAGAAGGCTCAGGGGGACCTTATTGCTCTCCACAACTGCCTGACAGGAGGTTGTAGTGTGGTGAGCATCAGTCTTTTCCCAAGTAACAAATGGCCTCAAGCTGCACCAGCAGAGGTTTAGATTGGATATTAGGAAACCTTTCTTCACCAAAAAGGGTGCTCAGGCATTGGAACATGCTGCCCAGGGCAGTGGTGGATGTGTTGATAAATCATGTAGATGAGGCCCTTAGTGACATGGTTTAGTGGTAGACTTGGCAGTCCTGGAGTAATGGTTGGATTTGATGAGCTTAAAGGTCTTTTCCAGCCTAGTTGATGCCATGATTTTAAGATGAATCAGTGGAAGAGATGCAGTGAGAAGCTGTAGCTATTGCTGGTGCTGAGCCCTGTTGCAGGTAAGCCCGGGCATCCTCAGCACAGATAAACCACATGTGTGTATGTAAATGCGCTGTGTGTGCGGGTGGCCCTTTGCATCCATCCCATCGGCGAAGCAGAAGAGGAGGAGGGAGCTGCCCTTCTTGCCAGGTGAGCTGTGGGTTGTGCTGGGCATTGGGCTGAAGAGTCCCTACGATGGGGACAGGAGACTGCCGGGTACCAACCAGGCCACCACGAGACTCTGGCTGTTCCCATTCACATGCAGACACTTGCTTTCAGACCCTGCAGAACTCCTGTCCTGACTGGCACACAGCTGGATGCAGCTTCCTGTGCAAATGGTACTTCTTTCCTCTAGTTCTGCATCTTTCACCTCTTGCTTCTCTTTTTAAGAGGCAGGGATCGTAGGAGCTCCCTACTTAGCTTCCCATATTGCTACATCTATTTACGCATTTTTATTGTGCCTTTCTTATTTACCTTCTTTTCCAGTGCAAATCCCATTATTTTCTATCATGCTTCAGCTGCTCTTCCCCTGAACCCGATTTGAATACACACTAATTCCGTGATACATCTTGTCTCCACACAATAGTCAAATGATAGCAGCCCTCAGAAGCAAAGAAAGCATGAATCTCTTCTCTTTATGGATTATCTCACAAATGCAATTTGTGTTTAGCACCTTACTGGTGAAACATTCCTCCTTTCTTCCCCCCTTTTCTTCGCTTTAAGGCAGCCATTAACCTCACAAGGATATCAGCTTTATTTTTATACCACTTATTCAGACTTGCATCATCTGCCCTGGGATCTATTTTCTCTAATGGAAAACTGGGAAGAGAACACGCATTACGTTAGTCTGAGTAACTTCTATCTATGAGAATGTGTTTCTCTTAATAATGCAAATAAGTGTCATTATGAAAGCAGATTAATTGACTGGGCAGTTGAAGGACTTGGATTTCTTGGTGTATTATGATTTATATCCGTGTTTCCTTCTATTTTTACTCCCAGCCAAACTCATTTAGAACAGCTTCTATCTGCTTATTAATCTGAACTCAAAACTGTTAGTGTCTTGTTGCATTTTAATGCTTCCGTGCAATAGCAGAAGATGCGTACTTGTAGACCATTGTGCCTTAGACAAGGTGTTAGTCCCAGACTGGAAGAGAAGGACTCTTTTGGATCCATGGCTACACTGCAAGCTGAATTTGGATGTTATAAGGACTCAGGAAAAGGAGCCTGAAAGTGGTTTAGAGCAAATCTCTAAAGGAAACATGCTGACCTCATTCTCCAAGCCCTGCACTTGGCTGTCACGCGCGCATGTGCACATGATTACGTGTCAGCCCGTCTTTTGCAAGCAAATGCCTCTGCTGAGGATAAAGCCAAGAATTCCCTTTGGAGTTTGTTCTTGTGTTGCTTCAGGTTTTAAGGAGATACTCATTTAAGAGACTTGGAGCTTAGCAGGAAATGCAAAAGAAAACCCAAGTCTTAACATTTCCTGAACCCCCGTGGCTGTTCCTAGTCCTAGGTACTCGCCTCTCTGCCATGCCTGGAACACCAGTGCACTTACTCTGTAGGTCAAGTGGTGGTTGAGCCATCCTCTAATTGCTTATCTAATGAGCTGTGTACCTGAGAGAGTGAAATCTGCTCTGGGAGTAGGAGGTACAGGGTTCTCTGTCCCTTCCCTTGAGCATCTCTTTCTGAGCCATTTCAATAAAGAACACCATTCTCCACAATAACTACATACCGTGACAATTATATACTAAAATAGCTCCTAAGGGACTGCAAAAAATCAGAACCAGTTCTGTAACCTGCTGCAACGCATCTCCCACCTTAGTTTTTTCCTTAATGAAAGCCAGAAATGGAATCTGTCCATGAGCAGTGCAGATATTTCTATCAATCCTTGTGCAGGAAAGGCTTTGGAAGATGACTTCGGACACTTTTGGTCCTGAGGGACTTAAATATTTTCTTGAATGGCTCCTCTGTCTGCAGGTTGACTGAAAATTGAGGCAGGAGGTCCCGTCCCCTGCTGTTGGCATAGGGGTTGGTTGGGTGTCACATCTCTGCAACCACCACTATTACCCAGCGCCGGTGACTGTTTCACTGCACAACAGACCTTCAAAGCATTTTGCGGCAGCAGCTGGTTCTCCAAATTACAGCAGCTGTGACGTTGGTTGCAAGATAAGCCTGTTGGCCTCAGAATTGTGTGCGTATGTGTGTGCTCCGCATAAAGCTGTAACGCAACATTCCTCTGGCCAAATGTGATGGTGGTGGTGCGAGGCTGTTAACCAAACCCAGACGTAACAGTTCTTCTTCTGAGTGTATCTTAAAACAGAGGGTGGTCCTGATGGATCCAAGTGAGGATCCAGATGACTTCTTGCAAACTAACAGATCCTGAGAAAAGACACTGGTATTTAACATGGTTTTTGATCATGGACCAACCCAGGTAACATCCTTCCCTGTTTTTAACCAAAAGGCTTAGCAATAGAATTGCTTTCCCCTGCTTAGATGAATGCTTTCAGCAAGTGACTAGAACTGCCCATCCCAGAGGCCACACATCACCCACACAGAAGGCGACAGGCTATGGAGACAGGCTGAGAGAGCTGGGCTTGTTCAGCCTGGAGTGAGAAGGCTCCAGGGAGACCTTAGAGCAGCTCTCAGTGCCTAAAAGGGCTGACAAGAAAGCTGGAGAAGGGCTTTTGACACGGGTGTGTAGGGCAAGAAATGAGGGGTTAGGGTGAGACTTGCACTGGGTCCTTTGATCTGCAAAGAGGGTTGAGTTGATCCTGCATTTTAGTGGGCAGACTCAGGCTTTCCACCTCTCATTCCGCCTGCTTCATAGAGGCTGGGCCCAAGGCATCACCTCCAGGTAGGACATCCTATAGGTAAGGGTTAAGGACATCTTACAGATTTGGGTTGTATGTCTCTAAGCTCACAGGTGACCAGGGATTTTTTTCTTATTTAAATCAACCTCCTGTCTTTGAGCATTTCATCCTTTCTATAAGATTTAGCTGAAATTGGGCAATAAATGTGCGTTTTGTTGGGGCAGGAGGAAGAAAGACTGAGCGTGACTATGTGCTGTCATAAGTTGTCCCTTCCTTAGGCTGCAGACACGCTCTTTGCAACACTGGTTATTGTACGGATAGTTTACAACCTCATTTATGAACCTTGCCTCAAACCTCGAAGCTGAGCTACCACTGCATGACGGATGCATTTGCTAGAGGAGGAGAAGGGATGGAGAACAAGGCCGGCTTCTGTTGTGAGCAGGACGGAGAAGCTGCCAGCACGTTTGCGGCAATTACAAAACTTCTTCTTTTGTAGACAGTTAATTACTTATTGATTTTGCTGCTGATGGAGAGAGGACTTAATGAATGGTCTTTCACCAGCACTTCCTTCACTCCTAATTGGGATTCTCCACCAGAATCTCGATGAATCACAGGGATACACAGCCACCGAGCAGCAAGTCCCTGTTGTGTCTGTACTTGCTACATCAACTCGCATCCTTCTAGGACTCATTAGGGGGCAACAGCAGGACTGTTGTGATTGCATACATCAGCCTGGCTAGTATCTCCTTTGAAGAATCTGGAATGACCTTGACCTATGCCTATCGAACAAAGAGCATCCAGACACAGGTAAAGGAACGAACAACTCACAAGGAGGAGGGGTTAAAGATTAAAAGCTTTTAAAGCAGAAACAGAAGTAGCGAATAAAGGGAGAACAAACTTCAGAAGGGGGCAGTGCAGGATGTAGGGGCTCAGTGCGGCTGATAGAAGAAAGCAGATGGAGAGAACTGTGGAAAGCAAATTGTATGGGTCACGGATGAGAAGAGGAATGTGAGGTTTAAAACAAGGGAGCTGAATAATGGAAAGGCAGAAGGTGAGGTGCCTGAAAGGGATCTGGGTGCAGAACATAAGGAATGATGGTTGGAAGATGACTATTGGGAGGACAATGTATGGGGAATGTCCCAGTGGGGATGCTGGGCATTGAAGAGGAACAGAGCTGCAGAAAGGGAGAATAAGATAGAGAGGCTTTCACTCTTTGTGGATCTCTGTTTCCCCTGTGGGCACAGGATCATTGGCTTTTTGCTGTTACCTTTTGGAAACTTCCAGTAATTAGGGAAACCAACTAATTTACAGTTTCCCCACTCATGAGGGAAAACTCTTCCCCATCATAAGATTCAGCACCGCTCCAACTGAAGGCATAGCTTTGTTTGCAGCTATCGTACCAATAATAGACCATGGGACAAGTGCTCATGTATTCCGGCTCACCAGGTAAAATGTAACCTGCTCGTCATCAACTGGTTCGTCACAGCATTGACACAGACCTCCATAGGGAGATCAAGCATCTAAAGGTGAGCGTTGGAAAGCAGGAGAAGAGTGAATTCAGCTCCAACCTCAGGGATTTGCAAGGTAGAGTCAGGAGCAGGAATTGTTATGGAGAGGCCTCCATGCAGATGTAGCTAGAGAAGCCATTTCAGTAGTGCAGAGTGGAGAACAGAGTTTGATGTGCAGCAGAAGCCGACAGGGGAGCTGAAGCTGGTTTTCTGTGTGCCACTCTTTCTGATGTACTGTTTGACTGGACAACACATTCAACCTTGTCAGCATCTTCCCCAACATCGAAGTGGTGTTAAATCCCACAGACCTGCCCTTGAAAAGAGCTCTGACATCGAGCGGTGGCATCTGCTGTGAGATGTCCTGACTCAGAGAGGTGCCTGAGCTTGTAGCCTGCGTCACTGCAGGCTCTGAGGCTGTGTCAGGTCGAGGAGCTCTGTCATGTGGTTCATTGCACTTAATTAAGGAAGTAAATAGGGAGGGATCATGGTGAAGCTTTTCAAGCAGTGATTGTGCTGCTCTGGGGATTGGTCCCTTTGTCAGTGAATCTGGCAAGGAATGAAATAAACATAGGCAAATGAGAGATAAGACAAGAGGTGTAACAGGCCTCTGCTATCAATACCCAAGGTTGTTCCTATAACAAGCACAGAAAACTAGTGCCTTTTTGGTGGGTGGAAAGGTGGAAGAGATGTGCCTGCAAGGCCATATCCTCTTAATACTCACAAGAGCTATTATTTGTGTTATTTGTATTATTGCTAATAATACAATCATGAAGATGTATCAGATTTCCTAAGCACGCAATTAACCTCAAGAGACCGCAGAATGAAGCAGAGTCCTACAAACTGATGTCTTGTAACACATGGACTGGGTGGTTTGGTCCAGGAGTAGTTTTGTGGGGACTTGGTAGAAGTTTACGTAGGCTAATGTCAGGTCAGAAATGTCTTCTCCTGCAGCAGAGAGGCACCAAGGCTGTGAGGCACACCATGGCCAAGCAATGAGCACCTTGAAGGAGCAGCTCATCAGGGCTTTCATAGAGCAGATGGAGCTGGAGAACACCACACTGCTGCACGCTGATGCCTGTTGATACCTCCTAACAATCACAGAGTATCCCCTGAGCTTTCAGTACACTTTACATGGACCTCCAAAATCACTGTAAGAAATGCTACTATCCCATGGTCCACCCAGCTAAAATGAGATCAAGAGTAGGTTTGAGATTTACCTCTATGGCGAGTTAAAACTTGGGAGGTGGTGGTCTGCAAAAGGTACCCAGGGATTTAAGGTCGATTAAGTCCATGCTGCTCTGAACTTTAGATTAAGGTGCTATATTTGCAACAGATAACTTCTGCTATTGAGAAACACATCCCTAATCCCTCCTGGTGCTTGTAAGGAGACTGTAGCCTGCACACATTGCTTTATTGCTATTGCCTGGTATAGCTCTGTAAGGCAACCAGCAACCTCTAGCATCAAGTTTCAGATCAAGACTAAAAGTATAAATGGTAGATTTGTCCTCTATTTGGCCCTTATTCTGGATTTGTGTTTTAATGGAAAAACTGGATGGTAGCAGATTGGGATTGTTGGTCCTTCCATGAATCATAGAATAGTTAGGGTTGGAAAGGACCTTAAGACCATCCAGTTCCACCCCCCCTGGCAGGGGCAGGGACACCTCCCACTAAACCATGCCACCCAAGGCCCTGTCCAACCCGGCCTTGAACACCGCCAGCGATGGAGCATTCACAACTTCCCTGGGCAACCCATTCCAGTGCCTCACCACCCTCACAGTAAAGAACTTCCTCCTTATATCCAATCTAAACTTCCCCTGTTTAAATTTAAACCTGTTACCCCTTGTCCTCTCACTACAGTCCCTCCCCAGCATCCCTATAGGCCCCCTTCAGATACTGGAAGGCTGCTATGAGGTCTCCACGCAGCCTTCTCTTCTCCAGGCTGAACAGCCCCAACTTTCTCAGCCTATCTTCATACAGGAGGTGCTCCAGTCCCCTGATCATCCTCGTGGCCCTCCCCTGCACTTGTTCCAACAGTTCCATGTCCTTTTTATGTTGAGGACACCAGAACTGCACACAATACTCCAAGTGAGGTCTCAGGAGAGCAGAGTAGAGGGGCAGGATCACCTCCCTCGACCTGCTGGTCACGCTCCTTTGGATGCAGCCCAGGATACGGTTGGCTTTCTGGGCTGCAAGCGCACACTGCCGGCTCATGTTCATTTTCTCATCAACCAACACCCCCAAGTCCTTCTCTGCAGGGCTGCTCTGAATCTCTTTTCTGCCCAACCTGTAGCTGTGCCTGGGATTGCTCCCACCCAGGTGGAGGACCTTGCACTTGCCATGGTTAAACTTCATCAGGTTGGCATCAGCCCACCTCACAAGTGTGTCAAGGTCCCTCTGGATGGCATTCCTTCCCTCCAGCGTATCAGCCGAACCACACAGCTTGGTGTCATCGGCAAACTTGCTGAGGGCGCACTCAATCCCACTCTCCATGTCACTGACAAAGATGTTAAACAAGACCGGTCCCAACACCCAATCCCTGAGGGACACCACTCGTTACTGGTCTCCAGCTGGACACTGAGCCATTGAGCACTCTTTGCGTGCGGCCATCCAGCCAGTTCTTTACCCACTGAGTGGTCCACCTATCAAATTGATGTCTCTCCAACTTAGAGACAAGGATGTTGTGTGGGACAGTGTTGAATGCTTTGCACAAGTCCAGGTAGATGACATCAACTGCTCTACCCCTGTTCGTCAGTTCCACAGCTCCATCATAGAAGGCCACCAGATTGGTCTGGCAGGATTTCGCCTTAGTGAAGCCATGCTGGCTGTCACCAACCACCTTGTTGTTTTTCATGTGCCTCAGCATGCCTTCCAGGAGAATCCGCTCCAAGGTTTTGCCAGGCACAGAGGTGAGGCTGACTGGTCTGTAGTTCCCCGGCTCATCCATTTTCCCCTTCTTGAAGATGGGGGTTTATATTTCCCTTTTTCCCATCATCGGGAACTTCACCTGACTGCCATGATTTTCTATGGTCTGGTTACTCGGTGTTTGTGAAGTAGTTTCCATCCAGATGCATGACTTCATGTCAGCACGCACCACTACCCTTTCTTCTGGTTAAACCATAAGCAGGTTTCAGCTCCTTCTCGTTATCACTAATCACCCACCTAATGCCTCTGTAAATTTTATAGTCCTTTAGGATTTGGGTCATTTGTAGTTAAAATAGTCTTCAGAACATCAAGACATTCAACAAGCACATGTGAATAGGCAACAACTTGTGATAAGGTGGGGAAAAGCACTGTTCTTGCCATAGAAATATCACACACGAGGCCTGTTTTATTGACTTCCAAACAGAGGAAGGTAATTGTGTTCTTCTGTGTGGTTTGTCCAGCTCCAGAGCAGCCTGGACTAATCAGTTCTGCCGCTGTCATGCAAGAAGAAGTTGGACACATACAATGAAGGGCTATGCATGCATCATTAGTTATGTCACCATGTCCCAGGAGCTCCTTTCTTTTTTATGTGGCAGCTGGCAGTGGGTGAAGGCTCAGGGTGCATGCAGGCATGACAAGCCAGCCAAAGAGGAGGAAGATGAAAACACAGAGGAAGAAGACAAGGCAAATGGATATCCTAGATTCATCTGAACCTCATGAAGTTAGAGTAGCAAGACAAGAGGTGAACCTGCTGCTGGAAGAACAGTGCAAGATGGTGGCCCTGAAGGTGTGGAGGTGAAGATGCCCTTATGGTGGCAAGTCTTACCTCTGCCCAGTGGGTATTGAGGGCAGCAGCATTAACTCAGAGAGGTTCCTGTGGTTTTGGGCCAGCACCACAAAAGCAGGGTGGCACCTGCATTGCAGCTGGACTCCTAAATACTTTGGGCTGCTGAAGGAAGCAGCATGGGAACATCGATGTTTGCATCCTGCCTCTGTCCCCGTGTGCTTCAGGATGAGGAAAAAACATCCACTGGGCTTGTGCACCTGTAAGAGAACTGATTCTTCCCATTTCCCCTTTCAGGAATGTTCTGAGGGTTTGTCACTCGCTGGTTGTTTTGGTAACTAATGTTAATGTTTGTGAGCTCCTCTAGGCTAGGACTGTGCATCCAGACGTATCTGCCATGACTGAAACATGGTGGCTGCCACTAGAATAAGCAAAATACCTTCTGTAGAAGTTACTTTATTCTCAGTGTGAAAGACACAGCAGAGAATTGCTCGGATGCCTTTGTTATCCCAAGAAGCTGCCTTGACAAACCCCTGCCTATCTTTTTCAGACAGAGCTAGAACAGCACATGGCAAACGCCAAGGAAAAAGCTTCCCAGATGGAGGAGTTTTTCCTCAGACAAATCACCAGTGAGGATCAGCAGGAAGTGCTAAGGCTCCTCGGCAGAGCCCATGAGCCTGGCAACACAGAGCTGCAGGCAATTACCCTGTACAAGGAGAATCTACTGTGCCAGAAGGATTTTGTGATCCAGCAACTGCAGCAGCATATGCTACTCTCTGAAGAAATTGCTCAGCAGCAGCAGATGCTGATGGAAGGTAAAGCAGCACCTTTGCTCCTGCTCTGTCATTATCTCCAAGCTTTGTTCTCTGATGGCAAACTGGAGAACAATCCACACCGAAAACCCTGTCTTGGATGTCATGACTCCACAGTTCTCAGCTGCTTCTCTAGGAGTGATCTTTAACTCTTCCTCCCCACCTCTGTTCCAGCCCAGAATATTCCTGTGCCAGAGGCACTGGAGAGGTTTACACAATGAGCACCTCTCCGAGCTGGAGGAGAGAACACCGAACCATCTGCTCTGTACATTCAGTGATGTCCTGCATGCTCAGGGTAAGGCAGAGCAGGCCACTGTGCTGGAGAACCCACACTGTCTCTTGATCGTGTCATGGCTGTAGATTCACACACACCCGAAGCCTGGCTGGGTCCTGGCGCCAATCGGGAGCTGTACAGAGCTTTGTTTTGTGAACACATTGTCTCTGGAGCCCTGCTCTCCTCCCCTTTGATTTGAGAGAGACAACTTGCTAGGTGGCGAACAGAAAAGCAATGGTTAGATGGCCAAACACGCAACTCTCCAAGTGGCTGCTGAAGGAGACTGTCATACGGAGCCATCCGCTTGCTGATGGCACAGTTGTTACTGAGGTCTTCGGGTCTTCCCTGCAATAAGGGAAAGATCTGCTGGCTCCTTGGTCTTTGGAAAACATGTGTGTTTTGAGACAGCAAGTGGCTGCCAGGAAATTGCCAGTCCTCAGCAGGAAGCCCAAGCAGCAACGTCTCCTGTTTATTATGATTGCCTAGAATGAAGGGGCAAGGAGTTAGGTTTCACCTTGAATAATAAACTTAATGCTCGCCCTGTTGTTATGTGAGAGATTAAACTACTTTGGGTGCTCTTCTACAGGAGGGGAGCAAACAGCAGGTGGCTGAACTGTGGAAAAGCACAAGAGGCATCAAGAGTGTTTTTGTGCCCACAGGCTGAGAGCCTGGGCTAGAGGAGGGGCTGTACAATGAGAAAAATCTGCTGAGGATCTCATTCTTCCCTCTTCCTGCAGACCCACAACAGCCCTTCTCTTGATGTCAGTCCGCATCTGGATCCTAATAAAGGTGAGATCAGAAAGGGTCTATCTGGTACCATGAAGGGTATTCCCTGAGGGGATATCAAACTTCCAAAGGGTAGGTCCTTTGTGTTTCTTTCTAAAGGGAATGGGTCGAGCAGAAGGCATTGACCCAGTGGAGCTGGGGTAGTTTTTGAATACAGTGACAAACAGTACAAACTGCAGGAGGATATAAGTTAAATATCTTTATTCTCTTAATGCCCTTTACCTCCTGCCTAAACAGCAAGGAAAGAAATCTTTTTGGTACAATGTCTCTCACCTCTGTCTGTTACCACATCACTGACGTTAACTCAGCTCCATGTCTTTCAGATCTCAAAAGCTAAGCATTGGGCTTCCTCAAGCCCCAGTACAGACAAAGCTTGTGATAACCACTTGTGCCAAGCTAGACTCTTCCATTAGCCAAAAGCTGTGAGTAGCATATTCACTGCCACAGAAGGCAAGGTTCCTATCGGCCACCATTCAGGTAGGGGCTAAAGACCTTAGTGACATCCTGCATCAGCTCTGTTGGAAAAGATGGATTCTCATAAGAGAATAAGTTGAGTAAAGGTGACTATTTAGAACTATTAGTAATCTGATCTTAATTTGGTTTAATATGGCCTGAGTAGCTTTTGATGGATAAGAAAGCATATCCTTTGTAGAGCGCTGCCCCAACTATGCCTCTGTAACGAAGGGAGGAGAATTACGGTTCAGCTGGGTTCACATACAAGTCTCTGCTCTCAGTCCTCATCATTCAGCCAGTTTCACATCTAAACCAAGCCTCAGCAAGGAGGTCAAGATGGGACAGGCTGCACTGCCCATCTGTCACCTTCAGTTGTTCTGCTTTGTGCAGACACACAAGGCCTGGATGAGTTTAGGGGTAGTGGATACCCAAATCCTATTGAAACGTAGCCAGAATGCTTCCCCATTCTGGCAAGGGGTGCTTACCCTAATTCGTTTTTAGTACCTTTTTACATGTGTGTGTGTGTATATATATATATATATATATACACAGACATAAAATATCTGAAATTTTAGTTACAATGCTATAATTTATGCTAGCAACTCATGCATTGCAAAGTGTTTGTAACTGTGCTCTGCCCCCACTGCTCATAATGAAGCTCTCCCTGACTTTTATAGAGGGGACTCCACCAGAGATGCTGCCAAAAGACAGCGCTCCTGCAAGCACCATCCACCAGAGCAATGCAGATCATGTCAAAGGACAGGTCCTATAGAAGCAAGTCAAGGGTGAGTACATGAAATACCAGGTTGGCTGGCTCAGGAGGACTACATTCCTAAGCACTCGTTCTGTTGCAATCTGAACCTAAAGAGCCGTAAACGCAACACAAACAGTCCAGTTGGGAAAGCAGACACATAGATGGGGGTTTATAGTCAAGTTTTAAGCCTTTTTTGTTGTTGTTATTGTTGGTTTTTGCAACAGATGACATGGGCAATGTTCCAGAATGGGTTACACTCCATCTCCCTCTTAGCCAAATATAACCTCTTAGGAAGAGAAAACAACATTTTCAGAGGTGTACATAACCCTGGTCTAATCCACATGTGAAGCACATCGCTTAATCTGAATGAGACATGTGACAACATACTGCTCCCCCTGAACATGTTGCCATGGGATTTTCTTCAGGCAATGATGTGCAGACCCTAGCGCCCTTGCCAAACTCACCCCTCCACATCCCGTGGCAATCTGTCTTGTCCCCACTTTGGCAATAAGACTGGAATTGAAGAGTGAGAAACTCACCCAAGTACATCATCTTACCTCACTTGCAGGGCCTGCAGATGGTGCCAGCAGTCGGCAAAGCAGCAGCCAGTCTCCTGCTTGAGGAGCCAGAGGAAAATTAAATAGGAATCACCAGGGGAGCAGGACTTTCTGTGGTCCTGTGGATTGCCATTCCAAGACTGCTGGAAGTTGGGGAAGCAGATGTAGGGGAGTGTGCCTTAAAATGTATTTTAGCTTCTGTGTTGTGATGCTGAAAAGCAGAGGGATGGTTCAAAGGGGGGAGAGGGACCTGTATGTTGTAGATTACTTATCCCGTATCCCCACTGCAAGACTTTCCTCTGTATAGCGTGCTTTAGCTGTTAGCCTCACTTTAAGACAAGTAGGGTGTTAACAGAGTCCAAGAGAAGAGAGAGGAAGCCCTCATTTTCCCAGCAGTGTTCACCTCCCAGAAGATGTCAGCATGGAGCCCAAGCCACTTTTTTTCCCAGGGCAAAAGTGAGGATGCCACCCATGCATCCAAAAGGCTCCCTGACTATTAAAACCAAATGTAAATGCCTGAGAAATAGTTCTCCCCATTCTTCCCCGCTGTCCCTGTGTGTTGCTGTGAAGCTGGGAAGTGTAACATGCCTGGAATGCTGTTTGGGTGAGCAGATGTCTGGCTGTGAGAGCAGCCAGCGATTGCTCTAAGCTCTTTTCTATCAACAGAGCATTTCAGATGTGACTGCAGCCGGGAGAAGCAGCATGGTGATAGGTGAAGACCCTGATAAGAGCTAGCCTGGAGGTAAACCACGGCGATGTGTTTTTCTTCTTGGAACAAATGTCTCCAACCAGCAGCCTTCTCCATAAGGGGCTTTTTTAACAGTATTTTCCCTGCTTTTTTAAATACGCCGTTGAATGAAGCCGTTCTGGTCACTGCACTGAATAAACAGTGCCTCCATGCCCCAAACAGGAGTGGTTTCCCTCCTAGGTCTGCTGAAGGTGATGATTTCAGGTAGGTTTGTGTGTTTTCTCAAAGGGATGGAGAACCTTTATCACAGCTGCAGCACTTGCAGTGAATTCTCCTTTATACTCTTTCTGATTTGCTGTGTGACATTGCGCACCCTCCCCATCCCTCTCCACCGCTTGCTTTGCTGTTGGGAAGATGAAGGATAGTTCTCTCCAGGGATGAGGAATCTTAGATGACTTGTAATTAGAAACGCCATGAAGTCCTGAAGTGGGGGTGCAGCACAAGTGTAGCAAAGGGCCGATTTTCCTTAGGAAACAGCCCCAGGAAGAGGTGTGATGGGAAGTAGAAGATCCAGGAACACTTGTCCCTCAGGGCTGACTCTTTCAGATAAACAAGGACATGGAAACTCAAGACACAGATAAAATAAGCACGGGCTGCGTGTAAAACAAACCTGCGCCAGCAGGGCTTGAGCCAAGCCTGTATTTACAAGACCCCACATGACCTGCAAACACTGAAGGACCAGAAATGAGGGAAAAAGGAGTTTTCCAAGCGTATACATCTCCCCTAAATACCTTTGGGCTGAATCACCATCAAAACTGTTCAGAGTTGTTTCATACAAAGAGTGGGACATGTGAGCCAAACGCACTGGTTTGTGGCTGCATCTCTGAAGGGGAGGTTGTATGACAAAGAGTTTGGGGATTTGCCATGTTGTGTTAATCTCCCTGTTTGCAAACCGTACATTTTAGGTCTGTTAACAAATGCGGACGTTGAGGATTGAGATGTCAGAGGTAGAATCTGTAAATAATCATTTGTGGCTTTGGTAACTGCTGCAGATGGGCTGCAGCCCATCGGGACCACACTCATCTTCAGGGCTGGGCTAATGGCTTTTTGCTTTGATTCTTCTCCATCACAGGTGATAAAAAGGGAGCTTAAAATGTTCTAGCCTTGCTGTATACAGTTATCTACACTTTGGTTTTAATATTCTGCCGCGCTAGAACCCAAAGGCCGGGGTTTCTTCCACAAGACAGCTTGGACCTGGCTCCATCTAACCACGAGCTACAGCAAGCAGCGATGTCGGGTCTTGGGATGCTGCGTACACCTCAGGACAAGGACTGTTGCCATGCCATCCATTCCCGGCTCTTCCTCATCCTGTCTCTGGGACAGCGCAGGCAGCGGAGTTCTGTCTGTGCAGCCCCAGAGCCCCTCAATGTGCAAGGGAATTAAATCCTCATGCAGCCTTATACCGCGCACGGGGTTGGCCCCGATCACCTCAGAGGTCCCTACGCTGTGATTCAGCGCTTGCCGCCCCCGGTTCTCCACAACGCTCCCGGCCTCGCTGCGGGAAAGCGCCGGGGGCTGCTGCCCAGCGGGACCGGAGCGGGACCGGAGAGGGACCGGAGCGGGACCGGAGCAGCCCCTCCGCTCCCTGCCGGGCCCACGTACCCCCCCCCGGCATCCCCGCGGCCTCCGGAGCCCGCAGCGGGCGGAGCCGGGTCAGGGCGGGCGGGGGCCTCCCGCCGCCGGGCGGAGCAGCGCCTGCGCCGCGGCCCCGCGGGGGACCCCCCGTGCCGGGCGTCTCGCGAGAGGCGGCACCCGGGTAGCGGCGGGACGGGGCCGGGCGGCGGGAGGAGGAGGAGAAGGGCCGAGGGGGGCAGCGCTGCCCCGGCGGGAGGTGAGCGCGGGGCGGGCACGGCCCGGACCGGGGCCTGAGGGGAGGGGTTGGGCGGCGGCGGGGCGCGGGTGAGGCGGTCCCGGCCGGGGGTGGCGCCCCGGGGCCGCTCCGGTTATGAGCTGCAGCCGCGTCCCTCCGCGCTTCCCTCCGCCGAGCGCAGGTAAAGGGGGAGCCGCGTCGCGACCGCGGCGTCGTGTGCCGGAGCGGGCAGCACTGCCCGTCCTCATGCCTGGGAGGTGGTTGGGTCTGCGGGCAGCTCCTCGTCTCCCAGCCGTCCAGCGCCGGCTTTCCCCGCTCTGCCGCCGGTGCTGGGCCCGAGGCTGGGAGCAGCCGCTGATGCAGTTTCCCTGTGTTGATCTGCAGTCTGTGGTGCTTCTGGACTCGGGAGCGTCCGCGGTCCCCGCGCCCACAAAAGCAAACCCAGGAAGCAGCCTCCTCGGTAGAGCTTTCCTGTTGGCGGTAGAGCGTGGTTTTTAGCCTCGCTTTACAGAGGCAACCGTTAACGTGATTAATCCTGCTTGAGCTGCATATAGAAAACTTCGTACTGCAGAAAACTGTGCTTAAAGCAAGTGTTTGTAAGGCAAATGCAGGCGGTGCGAGTGGCGGGGTCTGATTCCTGGCCCGTGTTGTCATGTAGCAAATGTTCTGGGGTCTTGTTGGCTCAGGCTCTCAGCACTAAGGCTTGCTGAGGCCCTCCTTACGTTGGCAAGGTCGGGAGCAATGGGTGTGCATGAAGCTTGTGACAAAGGTAGCAAACCGGACATGCTGCGTTTGGGGAGCTGCCTTCGGGAAGTCTTAGAAATATGGCTACGGAGGGAACTTCCAAGTGTAGGTTTTAAAGAAGAGGCGTCCGGTGGTGCCAGGGCTGTACAAACCAGGCGTTGTGGCAGCGATAGGAGCGAAGGCTCCGGGATGGCTACATCGATTAGGATACTCTTTGCTGGTCTCTAGCATGCATGTGCTAAGTTGGGGTAGAACATGCAACACAAGCCCTATTTTTTGCTTACGCAGTGTATTTATATTGATGTAACTGCTGATGTTGTTACAAGGGTTAAAATGTTCCTGCTGTGCAAAGGGCATTAGGTTTTTGGAAGGTGGGGGGAGCAGCGATCCAGAGTGATGGCAAGTGTATGAAATTCATTTCTGGTCATTGGTACTTCTGCTGTGGCTGGTGGGAGCTTGTTCTCCTGCACCTGGAACAGGTTAGATTGCTTCCACTTCTCTAGAGCCTCCTTATTCCCTAAGTGTAACTGGTGGTAGGTGTGTAGCGTAATAGATGGGCAAAGACGGCTTCATGGATTGAGTGGTTGCTAATGAATGTAGGTACCTCAAGGGAACCTGCATTCCCAAGGGGAAGTATTTGACTGGGGGCTTTGAATGTCTTTAAAAGTACTCATTCCACCTCTTTCTGTCTTGAGAAGTAGGCAAATTCCAAGCAAGCTACCTGAAATCCCTTATCATGGCAGAATGAGTGAGTGCTGGAGGAAGCGAGATGGTGCTTAGTGCCTGACCTGTGCCTTGTGCTTTCCTGTGGGCAGTTAGGAGCTTCAGGAAAGGGACAAGCCTGGGGAGACACGAAGCAAGAAGAGATGGAATCTGCATGCAAGTGTTTGAAGGCACAGTCCCTTCAAAACCATTGCAGTTCATAAGGAGGGCTTGCTGTCTCCTGTCTCTGGTCCATACCTGCATGTATGCTCCTTGATTTTCTGTAGGCCTTACTGTCCTGTAAGTAGCCTGAAGTTACTCTGTTCTGCAGAGAGAGGCTGTGGGAGAACGTAGTCATTGCAGAAAGGCAAGAGAGGAAGGAGGAGACAGTAATTACTGAAGTTGCTGTTTGCCCAGAGAACAAACAGTTGTAATCGGTCTGTGAAGCGCAAATAAGGTTTCCAAATCCCGAAGGAGCTGCATCTGCAATAGCTTTTGCAATAAAAACGCTGGGGACACATCCCCCCTCTTCCCCTTTCTGGTTTTAAATGGGAGGTGGTTATCTGACATGGCAGCTTGTGATAGGAGAGGGTGGGCCCAGTGAGCTCAGACCTCAGTGTCTTTCTGATGCCTGGGATGGGGAGGTGAGTCCTTGTTTCACACCCAAGCGATTTTCAGGTTGGAGATGATCATGGGATGGACTCTCGGGGACTCTGTAGGATTATTATAGCACTTGGTCCGCTTCCCGGTTTGCCAGTGTCGTGTCACAGAAGCAGCTTTGTGTGGATCCTGGTGCACGTTCTTGTTGGCTGGTGACTTTGGGTTAAACTTGAATGTAAATTCTTGGCTCCTCCTGGAGGCTTTTCCTTTTGATTCTGGCAAGGGGAGGATGGAGGCACGTTCCTTCTGATGTGCACAGAGACCTATAATTTGTGCTTTCAGTCTGGCCTCTTTTATGAAGTGCTCAGGAAGAGGATGTATCGTAGTCAATAGAGTAACTCTGTGTTCTGCAGTATTTTTCTCATGAGGGGCAATTAAGCTGTGTTGCTGCTCTTTTCCAGGGCTCTGGCACTGACAGAGTTAATAGAAGTGGAGTCATTTCGATTCTATGCTGCTGCTGTGTGTCTTGGAAAAGCCAAACGCTCTGGCAGGCCTGCGTGCTGTGTCCTGGAAAGCAGGCTCGAGCCCTTGGGGTGTACTCGGTAAAGCTACATTATGGTGGTGGCTTTGACAAAGAGCCCCACTTCTGTTTGCCCAAGGAATGCATATGCCACACACAGTGTCTCATTTGCTCTGTCACTGCTGCTGGGAGGGTGATCTGGCCGTGCTGGGGTGGGACAGCTTTGTAGAAATGCTGCACTCTCCGAAGCTGCTGGGTATAGGGATGGCAGAAAAGGATGCTCCATGCAGCTTTCCGGGCTTGCTGCATTCCAGCCAGCCCAGTGGTCTCAAGCAGCGTTGGAAGCACGGTGTGCTAGGATTATGTGCACAGCGGGCACCCTATTCATCCAGAATAGGGAACAGTCCCTGCCCTGAACAGCTAACCAGCTCAAAAGCAAGAACAGATTCAGGCAAAACACGAACCCAGAAGTGTGCCAAAGCAGTAGGCTTGGCAGTGTCACTCCATTATCTTCTGCTGTTGGACCGAGGTCTTTGGCCAGAAGTGCTGACGCACATATGTAATTTGCCTCTTCTTTTACTCTGTGCTCTTATCTTTGGGTGCTGCTTCTTACATCTGCTCCACCCACGATCTTGACTAGCTAAACATAGGTGATTACTGCTGAACAATACCTGCTTCTTGCTACTCACAGTGTTATGTCTGCAGGTCTTCCAGCTCCTCTTCACATGCAGAGTAAGAGCCTGGCTCCAGGAAACACAGTGTTGCAGTGCAAAGATGTGTTAGGCTGCAGCTCCACTGAATTTCTGCCTCTCCCTGTTTCCAAAGTGTAAATAAATATACCAGGATGGAAAAACCCTAAACCTTCAGTTTTATGTTTTGTCTTTTATTAGAGGCTGAGGTAATACTTTGATATGTGACTGTATCTGGTATTGTTCTTGTTTGTTACTAAATTCTTGTCTCATGCTTTTGGTCTAGTATTTGAAACCAGGACTTTGTTAAAATTTGGCATCCCTGAGGCATAAGCACAGCCATGCAGATGCTCTTTAGACAAGTCATTAAAGGCAAGGCTGCTGTGAGCTTCAGAGGTGCTGAGCATATTCCCCTTGGGAATGACAGAGCTCAGCACTTTCACATATTTGGACTCTGGTGCTTTGAATCCTTGACCAGGTTAGGGTTGGTGCCCTGTTAGAAGGGTTGTGTGTGAACCTTGATGGGGAACAACCTTTGTGTTGGAGGAGGAAGAGACACCCAGTCTTCATTTTCTAAAGCTTTTCAGGGCAGCTTGTCCTGAAGTGGCTTTGTTTCCAGAGATGGTTTTTGCAGGGTTTGTTCTGTAGTCATTGGAAAGAATGGGGATGTTTGCAGAAAGGGCAGCTCTTTTCTGTCTGTAGATGCTGTTCTATCTTTATAATCAGGGACTGGACTGTGTTTGGAGAAGAGGAGATAGGAGTGACTATTTTTTGCTTGTCTTTTGATGATAAACTTTGTGCAGAGAGGCTGTAGAACAGCAAACCTCTCAAAATATCAGACAGCTGCTTCTTGCTTTAATACATTGTTCTCCCCTTTAATTTGTAGTTGTTCTTCTACAGCCTATAAGGCTGTAGGCACTGGCTCCTTGATCGCTTGGGGAGAGAGCATGGCTGGCTTGCCAGCTGGCCTCTGCAGAGCCTTGGACCAGAGAACATGCAGCAGGGCTGGGAGATGGACCTCCCTTGAGGAGCTTGCCGGTGTAAAGGGGCTGGGAGTCAGCAGGGAAACAGGCAGTAATAAGAAGATGGGACTTGTTGAAGTAGAAAAAACCTCAAACCTGTTTCACCCTCTGGAAAAGGTCTTCTGAGCTGCCCTTTTAACAGCTATTTCTTGCATGTCTTTGGTGGTGAAGTAAGGGATGAGTGTGATAGAAATAGGAATTACGTTAAACTAGGAAGAGGTCCTCACTGACAGAATCCAGACATGGAGAAAGATTTACCAGAGCATCCTTAATCTGGAAAATCATTCAGTTAAAACCAATAGTTCTTTTAGCTTTTTTTGTTGGTACATGGCTCTTATAGGGACTGTGTCCCTTTGGGGTTTTTTTGGTAGGAAAACTCGATAATCTCTGCTCTTGACAAAATAAGTAACTACTGAGGAAGCCTGTGAGGTTACGTGTTGGGCACCTTCACACAGATAAGGTGGTGAGTTCAGGTCAGTGATGTTCTCTCAACAGGGGCTTGCTGTAGCCACTAAAGCAACAACACCTTCAGCTATGTATTTATAACTCCAGTAAGGTCTTTGTTTTCAGTACAGTGGTACAGAGCATCTTCATGGGGAAGTGAGACCACAGTGTGATACCACAAGCTAAAATCATGGGTAGATATGTTTAAAAGAGACCTCAGGGAGGTCTGAAAGGTAGCTGGCTATGCATATCTGTATCTAGTTGTACCTCTTAATACTCTCTAACGTCCCTCTGTAAACTCTAGGCCTGATATCTTTGTTTTGTTTACTTTTTAAAATGAAAACGGAGTTTGTCTTGAAATCACCTGGCTCCAGAAGCTTGAGATTGATAAAGCCCCTATCGTTGCTATGGGCACTGGTGAAACTGCAGCACACTATGTCTCTTTTGGTCAGTTTGCTCTTCTCCACAGGGTCTCTCTGTGGGTACCTCAGACTCACACAGTTCTCCCCTGCAGAAATGGATGGTGAGCTCAGTGACAAGTCTTAATTGTGCAAGGTCATTATCTCCAGAGTAATTAAGGCTTCAGCTAACTTTTCTTTCTGGTACCTTTTCAGGGACCTGGTCTGCAGCACCATGCTGGATCCCAAGCATCACTCTGCAAGCTGGAGGTGAATCCAGGTGAAAGACAGCTATTAAACTAAGCGTCAGGATGACCAAAGCGCAGCTCCTCCGTCTCTCTGTGGTGCTGGTCTCCATCTTCATGATCCTCCTGATCATTGTGTACTGGGACAACGTGGGAACAGCTCACTTCTACCTGCACACATCCTTCTCCAGGCCTCATTCCCCTGGTATCACGGCAGGTGAAGACTGGGAAGCCTTGCCAGATGTGGATGAGTTTTTGGCAAAGCTGCTTAGTTCGAGCCTGAAACAGAATAGCTCTACCCCACGAAAGACAGAGCAGCTACTTGTCCAGGGCTCCAGCAAGCCTGTGGCGAGCAATTTGGAGGAGAACGTGCGGGGCTATGACTGGTCTACACACAATGATAGGAACAGCTTGGACCAAGAGCAAGTGCAGATAGAAAGGCAGAGGACGTTGAAAGAGTTTTGTGCCAATTCCAGCTTCACCTTCCCCACCAAGGAGCGCTCCTTTGATGACATCCCAAACTACGAGCTCAACCACCTGATCGTGGATGACCGCCATGGCATCATCTACTGTTATGTCCCCAAGGTGGCCTGCACCAACTGGAAGCGGGTGATGATTGTGCTAAGTGAGAGCCTGCTAGACCAGGGTATTCCATACCGAAACCCTCTGGATATCCCCAGGGAACACGTCCACAACACCAGCACCCACTTGACTTTCAACAAATTCTGGCGGCGCTATGGGAAGTTCTCCCGGCACCTCATGAAGATCAAGCTAAAGAAGTACACCAAGTTCCTCTTTGTACGGGACCCTTTTGTCCGCCTCATCTCTGCCTTTCGCAGCAAATTTGAGCTGGAGAATGAGGAATTCTACCGGCGTTTTGCCATCCCCATGCTAAAGCTGTACTCCAACCATACTAACCTTCCTGCCTCTGTTAGTGAGGCCTTCGGGGCAGGCCTCAAAGTCTCCTTTTCTGACTTCATCCAGTACTTGCTGGATCCCAGGACAGAGAAGATGGCCCCTTTCAATGAGCATTGGAGGCAGATTTACCGTCTGTGCCACCCGTGCCAGATAGACTATGATTTCATCGGCAAGCTGGAGACGCTGGATGAGGATGCTGCTTATCTATTGCAGCTCCTCAAAGTGGACAGGCTGCTCCGCTTCCCCCCCAGCTACCGGAACAGGACTGCCAGCAGCTGGGAAGATAACTGGTTTGCCAAAATCCCCCTGGCTTGGAGGCAGCAGCTCTACAAGCTTTATGAAGCAGATTTTGTACTCTTTGGCTACCCCAAACCAGAAAACTTGCTTAAAGACTGAAAGTGATTGGGTAGGGGGGGGGTATGGGAGGGAACATCTGAAATACCAAAAATGTTTAAAGCCTCCTCATTTTTGCTCTTAACTCCCTTCCCCATACAGGTTGGTACAATGGAATCTATTTTTTCTACTGCTTCCCCTTCCATCTTTTGCAACAATGCCAGAGTCCAGGGTATTCCAGCCAGCTGTGCATATGCAAAAACACCAAACAAATGCCATTTTGGTTTGGGTTCGAATTTGGTTTGTGATTTTTAAATGCCCCCCTGGTTCGAAATGGGTTGCTGCCCTCGGTCACTCTGCCAGCTGTGTCCTTCAAGTAGCTTTTTATTAATACTTTTTAAAAATTAATATATTTAAGATATTTAATACAAAGTGTGTGTTGTGGCAAAGGAAGGGAAGGAATAAAGGGAAAAAAAACAGTAAAAGAAAAACCCAAGAAATGATGCTCCTGCTTCTGTGTGTTGTCTTGGGGCTGCTCTTCGGAGGTGCAAGGTTTGTGGAGCACTCGGATCTCTCCGGGAGCTGGGTTTGGTGGTGGTGCATTCACCAGCCACGCTTCTGGTGGTTGCTCTGAGCTGGGCTCAAGGCACATCGGATGGATCAGTGCTTGACTTTACCAAACAGTCCTGGAAGGATACCGGTGTTCCGTTGACATGTGCTGAGAGCACCAGGGTTAAAGGAAGGAAATGGCAGTTGGGAGCGATGATGCCAAGCCCTGTGGGGTGATTCCGGATGTGCATGTCCCCAACACAGTAACTCTGCCCTGCTTTACCTTTCACCTAAGTGGTGGTGGGACTCTGCTTTCCAAAAAGCTGAGGTTCCTCAGCCCATGTATACCTTGCATCATGGAGCATCTTCCATGATGTGTCCCATTCCAGGATGGTGCCTGCATGGGCAGAATGTGCTGTCTGGAAATGGGCATCCAGGCATCACACTGCAGTAGCTTAGGCACAAACACAGGTCTCTGTATCACAGCCCGTTACAGGACAGGGAGGCTTGCGTGCTGCTCCATTGCCTGGTCACTGCTGTGTGCAGTGCTGTGTCCTTGTTCCTGTGCATGCTCAAGGGGATGTGGCAGGGATGCAGATGATTATCCCTCGTAGGTGTCAAGGTGAACTCAAAGTTCCTTTGTTTTCAGAGAGTCGGCTACTGCTTGTGACACTGCATCCTGATCCACTGCCTTTCTGCTTATTCCAAATGGCTGATGCAAATGTAATCATTTGCCTTACTGGGACCTGCTGCAGGAGTGATGGTTGCCCACTGTGCTAGGAACATGTGGGCTGCTTCCCAAAGGAAATGAATGCTTTTAGAGAGACTTTTTGTGTCACATCAGCTGAATCTACTTATCTTTTTCTCTCTGAATTGCTCTGCAAAAACTGTCTGCTTAGCAGATTGAGCAGGCAACTCCTTTTACAGCTGAAATGCTTAATTATTTCCCTGGGCTATGGATGGTATCAGTGATTAAAGTAGAGGCTCAAGCTTTGGGAGGAAGCCTTGAGTGTGACAGATTTCTTATTCAGTTTTTCTCCAAGGCCATCCGCAGGTGTGACTTTGCCTCTGTCTCTTCCTGCTGCCCAACTTCCATACACATACATCATCTTGGCATTGCACGTTCTTCCTAGCAAATATACTGTATTAAGCTTTTTAACCTATGAATGGAAGGTAATTGCTAATAGCTACACTTGAAATGAAGGGGTTGTTTCTCATTGTGTTCACACCACTCTGGTTATTTCTGCAGAGGTACTTGCAGTTTAAATGAGTCCCAAGCCGTGATCTTGGTGCTTGGCTCTTCGCAGCTAAGGGAAAAAGGAAGTGCCTGTTTCTGAATCGTTATTTAAAGCTAATAATAGAAAAGTGTTGGTCTGTTCATTTTTTTTCCTAGTTACCAGCTAATTGCTGCAAAACAGAAAGATGTTGAGAATCTCATCTCCAGTAATGAGTAATCCCCGGAGTTTCTTGGTTCCTGCCACATTTACATTTCTTCAGGGTGGGTTTGTCTCACTCTTCAAAGATACAGCATGGATGCGTTCATCTCTTGTCTTCACAAAGTGTTTGTTTTTCTCTTTTAATTTAAATCTAATGGATGTTTAATATGTGTAGACATGGGTGGCTGGGACCGTAGCGCAGATGCCGTGCAAGCTTCCTTCCAGCTGCTTCCTTGCACCTCTTGATCTGGCCCTGTCTCTTCCTGCCCTTCCGACCAGTCATGTGAAGCCAGCTTGCCCTGACTGCGCCCTCCTCAGCTGCAGTTGTCCTGGGTTTCACGGCCATGGCTTGTCCCAGCTAAGGGCCCAGGAGCATCTTTTCAAGGTCAACGACTGTCTGTTCATCATCCGGGACAGAGGAGGAATGTGCTGCTGTTGTTTCTGCCAGCAAGGTCTTGGTTGTGCTATTGACAGAGAAGGTGCAGAATGGCAGCAAATCCTGCAGAGCAGCTGCTCTGTGTGGTGTGAGTGTTTCCTCCCCTTATTGCGCTCCTTATTGCAATTTAACAGCAGTAAAAGAAAAAGTCCTCCCTTCCCTTGCAGACTGGCTAGAGGGGATACTTTGAATGCATTGACTTCTCTCTCCTCATCCAAAGATAGATAAAGGTATTAGCATAAGTATTATATATGTGAGTATTAGCATGATACACTAATACTGCTGTTCATCATGCTAAGGTCCAAAGCTCCCCATGTGCAAGGTTCAGTGAGCTGCCTGCATCCCAATGGCTTCATCAGCCTCCCTAAGAGCTGCAGCCAGGGGAATACATGGATGGTGTAAGGCCACCGAGGGCTCTGTGTTCTGTACTTCCCCTCTGTCACCCCGTCAAGCCCAGCCTTGTTGATATTTAAGACATTTTGGTATTTGTAGGCCCATACCCAACCACTGCACTGGGTGCCGTTGGCTCTCTCCTCGTTTGCCATTGCCACGCTTCAAAGCACTTGCCAGGAGGAGCAGTAAAGCTCACGTGGGGAAGGTTCATGTTGCAGTAGATGGCTTCTGGATTCAGTAGAGCTTGTTCCTTGCTGCTGTTTTCTTTTGAAGCCCTCCTTCTCCACCCTTCCACCACTGTGAATGCATTGTTAAGGCGTCAGAGGGGATCCAAGCTGCACTGAGCTTTGTGGTAAGACCGCTGGGTTGCCAGAACTGGGATGTAGCCTCTGGCTTTGGGAATGTGCATTTTTTGTGGGTTGCTTGCTCTGTTCTGATTGAAAGTGTGTGTGTGGGGAGTGGGGAGGACAAAGGGTTCAGCCAGCCATGCTTCCTTCCCCCCTGGTTTCCCAAAGGAGATGGAATTTGGTGTTTGACAAATAATGGCAGAACGATTGGAAAGGGCAGGCGGTATGCATCCATGCTGGCCTGAAGTCAGAAGAGGGCTGAAAACCCTGGAGTGTAGATGATTATGATGCTAGTACTGATTTTATAAGGGGATGGAAAAATGCTTTTGAAGTGCCCTATTTGTGTCTGAATAAACCTGGCTTTGTCATTTCATGCTCAGCCTGCAAAGTTATGTCCTGTTCCCCTCTTGGCTTGCTTTTCCCTCAGGTTGACCACTTGGCCAGAGTCAGCACGGAGTCTCTAACCAGGCAGAGCCAATGTGCAGATGCGAAAATAACCTGGGGTTTTGACCAAGAGGTTTCCAGCTGGGTAGGGCTGAGACCAGCTTTCGTGCTCGCTCAGCATCAGAGCCGAAGCCTTTGCACAACCCTGGAGCAGACTCAGTTCCTTTCTGTTTGATGCCAGATTCTCTGCTCCGGTGGGATGTGTGTGACCTGGCCCTTGCAGCCCATGTGTCCTCCAGGGAAAGACTGTCAGACCTCAGGGCTCTTTGCTTTTTGAGCAGTGACATGGCTTTGCCAGGATGTCCTTACCACATGGCTGTACCTTTACAGCATCTCAGTCAGTTTTGCTTTAACACATTAATTCACTTGCGGTTTAGGGAGACAAAATCATAGGCCCGTTACCCACAGACAAAACTCGCCCAGGGATAAAGTGTGAGATGAAGTGTTTTGGCAGCGTGTTTTGCATCCCTCAAGGTGGCACCGGGAGGATGGAGGGCAGGGGATGAATGGCAGCATTGAAGGGGTGGCGAAGAAAAGCGAGTTTGTTCCTTCTTATGTAAGCTGGACCTTCGTGGCAGCCGAAGGGGAAAGCCGGTGACTTGGCAGGGTGCTGCGTGGCTGTGGTGCAGAGCGGTGCCAGGGAGGGCGCGGGGGGTGGTGGCTTACAAGCGAGTCACGTTGCTTCAATTTAAGGGCTTGCCCACCTTGGTCTTGCTTGTCAAGGGCAGGAGAGGGGGAAAAGAACAGCAGAGTTAGTACTGCCATCAATATCTGGCTGTGTGGGGAAGAGACGGGGAGGGTGGATGGCATTGGGTCTGAAGCAGGCATAATGCAGCTCTCTGCGCTCTCCTTGATTAAATCAGGTCAGGGATTTAGCTTGAACTGTGGAGGTTGAGTCTTGTCCTTGCTGTGGGATGGAAGCAATGTGCGAGAGCTCCATGCCGGGCTGGCAGTGATGCTCGGCAGGGCTGGCTGAGCTCACTGCAGTGGCTGTGTCTGTGCCAGGTGCTGTGGGAGCCGGGGCTGTGCAGCCGCTCCGCAGCGGCCCATCTGAATCCCATTTTCTGTTCCTGGGCTCTGGCAAGCCCCGCTCCCCCCAGCCTGGCTCCTGCGGCAGCGGGGGTCCGTCTCTTACCAGCAGCAATTTCCATGCTGGGTGCCCTGTGAAGGGATTGAGCAAAGCACAACCGAAACCTGCAGCCCGGCTGCTGCACTCAGCAGGAGCGTTTACTTGCGCAACTTGTGTTTGCCCAATCTTTGGGTCGCAAAGCGTTGGGGTATGGGGGGTGCAAATGCACTTAAACAGTGAGTGACCCCCCACTCTGCTCCTCCTGCCGGCCAGCTCACTGCTGGAGCTGGGAATCACGCCCTGCTGCCTTTCCCCTGCAAGACATGAAGCTCCTTTCCCTTCATCTCGGTGATGTCAAGCATCACCAGTGTCCCCTCAAGCATCCCGACATGCCATGTTGCCTTCCCATGGGGCTGACATCCCTGCAGCCCTGCTTTGTCTTTGCTTTTTGTGGTTTTGCCTTGTTCAGGAGCAGCTCGAACTAAATTATTTATAGGAGTAGGAAGCGGAGAAGCTGTAGGAGCTGGTTCCTGTTGGGAGGGACGTGCAAGATCAGCAGCCTGGGCCTTGGCAAGGAGGGCACCCAGAGCCAAACCGCTTTGACCTTGGGACTTTGTTGCCCTTTAATGCTCAGAAAACCTGGCTGCCCCTCCTGAAGCTGGTGTTTCCTGGCTTTGGGAGGCTTTGGGTCACAGCCGCAGCTTCTCTTTTGTCTAGCTCTGCCCAGTTAGCCCGGCCAGCAGTGGAGTACAAGGCTCTGGGCTGTCACCATCGACAGAATACCAAAGGCTCCAGAAAGCCACATGGAAAGAGATGGTTTAAAGCATAATCTATAGGTGCTAATGGAGAATGGGGGCAGTAATTTTAGCAGAGGGGAAGCGGGGCAGGTCAACAAGGCAGGTCAGCATTTTGCTCACCGTTTATACCCTAAGACTATTATTGCTCCTTATTTCTTTGTCTTTTCAGGTATTGGTGTCTTTCCCAGCTGAACCATGAGGTTTGGACCCTACTGGCAGGGTCCATTGTTTTTGGATAGAGAGGATGATCCCCCAGGCTGGGGCGGGATGCAGGGCAGCAGGAGTTTCCCTTGCAGGGGCTGATGCGGATGCAGGTGTTAAAACCCAGGGCCTCGTATAATGGACAGTGTTCTCCTCAAATCAAAAGGCAGAGATGAGCATGGTTTTAATTAGCTAATTGTTTCCTGTAAAGCCCTTCATGAGTTACTCGAGCTGTCTGATGTTTATCCCCCGTGAAGGGGCAGTGGAAGATACCTGTTTTCTGGAGGGCTCGGGTGTGAGCTGTGTCAGCAGGAGGTTTGGAGGTCTCCAGGAGGAGCAGTGCCTTGGGAAGACAGAGCTGCAGCATTCAGCAGTGAAAGCCGTGCAAAACTGCCTCAATCCAGGCTTTTCGTACCTCAGGGTGAATCTGGAAGCTGTTGACATGAAAACCAACTGTACTGATTCAAGCAGTATGTACCCTTTGGGGAGCTCAAGGACCTGTGTGGGTCCATGGGCAAAACTCAGCTATGGAAATGCACGGGGGTCACGGCTCTCTATCGCTCTGTCCCTGGTTGGCTTCCAGGGAGCTCGGGATGCAGGGGAGGCCAGAGCGTGCCATCCCTCTGAGCAAAATGTCTTCTTTTATCTTGGAAAACACTGAGCATCCTTAAGCAGAGGGTCTCAGCCAGCTAAGACAGCAACGAGCATTAGCGAGGCTGTGGCTTTGCAGCTAATGAAGGGGTTTGTAGTTTTGTCCCAGGTTTTCATCCTCAGACTGTGCCAGTATCAAAAGACTGCCAGCCTTGCCCAACCCGTGTGTTAAACAAATGAGGGTGACTTTTCCTGACCCGCCAGGCAGTGCCTTCACAAATTCCATGTTTTATCCCCCAGGCAGATGGATCACACGCAGCTTTGGCACAGCCACGTTTTATGGCAGAGAAGCTGCAGTTTCAGTGTTTATTTCTCTGTCATTGCAGGAATTCAAAATGGATGGAAGAGAAAATGCCATCGGGATTGACTCTTGTTTTGTTTGGACCCTGGACAAGTCTCTGTGGAAAACATGGGAGGAGTGCAAGGGATAGGAAAGAGCCAAGAAGATGTGTCAAAAAGACAGTGGCAGCCAAAAGAGTGGTCAGCAGGGAATGGAGCAGGGCTGGGGATGCTCTTCTGAAGGATAAAAAGAATGGAGGGAGTTGAGAGCATCTGCAGATGAAATGGGGATGCTACAGAGTGGGTGAATACTGAGATGAATGAGAGGAGCTGCTGAGAAAGCAAATGCCATCGGCTGCACTGTGGGGACCTGCCCTGTGTGCAGGGGTGGGTGCAGGGACCAATACAGAGGAGGAAAGAAGTAATTGAATAGCTAAGTAGTGAAAGCTTATCAGAATCCGAGGGGTTTTGAGTATCTGGAATAGATGTGGCCTTGTGAATGGTGGTGGGACCTGTAGGCTTGGGCCAAACGAGCAGTCATTTAGAGGCAGACTAAAATTAGCAGTGGGCTAATGTGCTCCTTTGCCTGTACTGGGAGAGGAAGGATTGCAGCTTCACTGGCTGTCAGGCTCTGCAACCAAGGCAATGTCCATAGGGGATGCAAGCGCAGGAGAGACGGTGCCAATGACCTTTCATATGCTATTGGGCGCCTCTGTCTGTCTCCAGTTTTTCTCTCTCTCAACCTTTGCATGCCTTATTGATTTCAGACTCTATATTTTGGCTCTTGGGTAAATCAGAAGTATTTGTCACCTAGAATGATCATGCTGGGAGTATAAAGCTTTTTACAAAGCCTTCAGTGACCTTTAGCTAATGAGAAATCAATGAAGCCAGTGTCCATAAACATTTCCCGAGTGCTGGGTAATGCTGTGAACAGTGGGGACCCATTTTGGGATTAACACGGCTACCCAGTTAGTGGTCTGGGCAGGCAGGTCTTCTGGGTAAAGGTTCTTGCATCAGGATGACCTGAACTTGTGTTTCCTCATTCTCTTTACTTGTATCCTGTATACTGTGATTGTGAATGTATGTGTATGTCAAGTTGGTGCCAGAATCAATCCACAATCCTGGGCAGGTGGACACAGTTGAAATGTTTAGACAAACACGCAAGTTTTTGATAGGGTGAAATATATACAAGTTACAGCCTTTCGTTTTCTGTAAGCAGAGGATCATCTTGGGATTACCATTAGTATGTTGCAATGGATTGTCATTTCTGGGACGGTCACTCCTCCCTGTTAACACAGTTTTGTTCTCCTAAGCCAGCCCCTGTTGTGTCCTGGGGATGTTTGTGTTGTGTTGGGTGTGGGACAGGCAGGCTGTAACAGTGCCTGTGGTCATCTCTCTGGCTGTACTTCCTGAGCCTTGCTTCCTGTTCCAACTACTGTTAGCAGCCAAAGAGTGAACCCAGCACACACAGACACGGTTTCTGTGTGCCCCGGCCGGTTTTCACTGCGTGCATCCAGGGATAATAGCAGTCCCTGGGCTGGGAGCTCATCCCTGCTTCAAAGTGGTGGAATTGGTATCGTGCTGGCTTTTCATCTTTTCGTGTAGATAGATGCATCAAATCTGAGCTTTCTGGATTTACTGGATTCCCAAAATAGCATCTAAAGTTTCCTTCTAAGACCTTCCAGCTGCAACAGGAGAGAAAGAGTATAGTGTATGGTGGACCCTAAAACTCTCCGTGTTATTGCACAGGTACTGCTGAATCAAGGCAATTCTCAGATTGATTTTGCATCATAGGCACAGATTTTCCTGGGGAAAGTGAGGGTGCTTGGAACCAGCCTGGAAACAAAAGTGCTTTGTAAGACCAGGACAAACTGTGTTTCTGTTCCACCCCACAGAGCCAGGTTGAGGCAGAGTAGCAGGATGAAGCTGCTGTGTGGTGAGGCCCCTTCATGCACCAAAACCAGGTCAGGTTGGGATGAGTTCCACCAGCGCAGCCATGGCTCCAGGTTGCAGCATCATTCCTGGGACCAAATGTGTTTGAAATAAGATGCAAAGCATCTTTTATCAGCAAGTGAGGATGTGAGTTCAAGATGCCAGGGCAGGTTCCAGATGCTGTTGCCCTTTGCATGTATTACATTCTCTAGAGCTTAGTAAAAGGTCAGCGTGCTTGGATGCGGTTCCTTACTTTTGGAAAGTCTGCAGGTTTGGGAGTCATGCTTCTTGGTGGATTTGCAATAGGAAAACAGCCTGCGTGCAAGGTTTGCTTTTGGAATTGAGATGCTGAAAGCTAGCTTTTGAGTTTGTCGGTTTAGGCTAAAAAGACAGTCTGGGACTAGTTAATGGGTTGTTTTTGTTGGGTTTATCTTTTGCTTGGGTTTTGTTGGTTTGTTTGATTTATCCCTCCAATATAAGGAAAAAGCTCTCAGTACAGATCCGGTTGCTGTTGTCAGTGTCAGCTGTTTTTCCTGCTGATTGGAAGGAAATTTCCAATACAGTGTAGCTGCCAAAAGCGGATTCTTTGCTGGAACATTTTGGTTAAAATCCTCTGGCTTGCTCCTTGCAGTGCTGCCATTTAGTGAAAGAACACACAGCAATTGCCTGCTTTGTTCTTAACTCTGAGCTTGGCATTTGCTTTATTATTGGCTTTTTTTGTTTCGCTGGTGGTTGCATTGGGTAAGCCTGTTCCAGCATTACAGACGTTGTGATGCCGTGCGGGTGTCCACAAGGATCCTTCCTTGGCCCTTGTAGGCACTGGGTGTCGTGAGCAGTGGCAGAAGGCATCCCACCAGGATGGAGTTAATATGTTGGTGAAGGACCAACATGTGGGCAAGGTATGGAGACAACCTGGTTTTTCTCTTATTTCCTAATCCTCCTTTTTGGAGTTAAACGCTACGTATTTGCCTCCAGGATCTCATTTGGTGCCTTCCCAGTGAAAATGAGGAAACTACACGTGTTTGGCTTGATCTGCTCGACCCTGGAAAGGCATTTCTGAGGCCATTGTGCTACCGCAGCTCACTGCCCTGCAGCTGCAAGGCTTGACAGCGTGGTGCTGAGACATCGCTCTTCTCTGCCCCCCTTTTTAGACAGCTACCCAAAGATAGCATGAGCTGGATTTGGGTTTGTTTTTCTTTTCTTGTTTCATCTAAAGCAACAGGGAGACATTTCCCCCCCGAAAGAACAGCAGTGTTTGGGCTGAGAAAGGCTGAGGTCAGGAAGAGGCAGGAAAAGGCTGTCTCATTGTGTTTTCGGTTGCTTGATTGCTTTTTTGCACCTGCACCAGACTTCCACTGGTGAGAACTGAGGCTTTGCCGGGCTCCCAGAATGGTGCTGTCAGAGAGAAAACATCTTCCACTCCCCGGTCACGTCCTGTGTTTTCCTTCTCGCTCTGTCATCACTTCACAGAGTAAAGCCCCATGCTCACAGCACCCCCTCCAAGATCTCTGGAGCAGCTCCAAGCTGGTGGCTGCATCTGCAGAGCCCACCGTAGCACCAGGCAGGAGGCAGCTCTATCCCAGATGTGATGGAGCTGAAATTACCTCCTCAGCAGCACTGGAGCTCTATCGCAGCAATACCATTTCCACTTCTGCAGCTAGCCTGGAGATGGTTTTGCTTTGTGAGCTGTAAAACTGCCTTCAGGATCACAGAGAAGCTGTGGCTGCCTCATCCCTGGCAGTGTTCAAGGTTGGGTTGAGCAGGCGTTAGAGCAAACTGGTCTCGTGGAAGGTGTTCCTGCCATTGGCAGAGGGTTGGAACTGGATGGGCTTTAAGGTCCCTTTGACACAAACCATTCTGTGATTTTGCAAAACGAGAAGTCTAAGAATAAGAAAGAAGGAAGAATAAAAGAATTTTAAGGATAAAAGAATTCCTTTAAGAAAAGAAGAAGAAAAAAAAGAATAAATCATAAAGGAAGAAGGAAACAGAAGTGACAGGTCACGTTTCTGGGCTGTTTCAATTGCAGTTTAATACAAATAAGTTCCTGTTGGAGCTGCCTTTGCTTTGCCTTTCCCAAGAACAGAGCACTGGGAACAGGGCTGTATCCAAGGGCCAGGGTATATGACTAAGAGGTCGAGGTGAAGGGTTTATCCATTCTGAGTTCTGCAACTGGGTCACGCTCTGCTCTTCAGTGAGTCACTGATCACTTGATGCCTCCAGTTTTCCCAAGGTTCCAACTTGTCTTAAGGATTTGGGAATGCTCTTGGGCCAGGCAGATACAGGGGATTAGAGAAAGCATGGTTTAGGTTAATGGCTGCAACAATTAAATGGTTTCAGTTACTTACTCCCCCAGGCTGTGGTTACACGGCAAGTTAAGCAAACAATTAGGTTACTGCTGTGGCACCCATAGGGAGGTGCTGACCCATTAAAAGTCTTATTTTGCTAGGCACCTTGCACAGTGGTTTTAGTTTCTGCTCGTTATCCTTAATCTAAATCATACGGATTTGATAGGTCAGTGTGCTGCAGCTGGTGCCTTTCCTCTTGTTTCTCAGCAATGTGTGCTACGTGCCTTATATTAGCTCCAGAACACAAGATTTCCTGCGTGCAATAGCCTCTGGATTTTAATAACTTAGTGGCAGCTTGATGGTAAGTTGACATCTGTCTGGTGCTATTGGCATCTCCTTGGCTTTATTTTGACTTAGGGAACTGCAGGGTGAAGCAGGCACTTTTCCTCCCGCATAATCTTTTTCCTAGGGTGTTTGGTTTTTCTTTTCCTATTCCTGCTTTATCTTCGCCGGCTCTGCCTATTTTAAAGGATGAAGAAGCCAGCCCCTGTTCTCCTTCCCTGCTCCCACACAGGCACCTTTCTGAGGAGTACCACAGCCTCAGTTTGAGTGTGTTACATACTCAGGTCTTTAACACCAGCTACTAGGGCTGTGTTTAGTCTAGCAGCATTTGAGATTACATTTGAGCTGGTGGAGCTGGAGAGGACGTTAGAGGCACTGGAATAGAAAAAGTTATTCCAAGAAGCTGATACGCTCTAAGGAGCCCCAGGGGCAGCAAGAGAGAGAATAGAAATAGGTTATCTAAAGCCCAGGCAAATAATAAGTTATTATTATAACTCCATGGGCACTATGCCAGCTCTCTGTAAGCAATATTTCTCTTTGCATCTCACTTGGCCAGTTAATTGGACATCTATTATTTCATGATTTCAGCAGGAAGCATTGCCTGAGTGACGACTTTGGTACCCAGCCCAGTGCTACTGTGCACTTTCTGAGCCCTGAATTGTGGAAATGCTTCCAGTCAATCCCTGCTCCTTCTCCAAACGTGTCTGTGAATTGTCAGTGCTGCTTGGTGACATTTGCTAGCGATGGTGGCTCTGCAATGTGCTCCTCCAACAGACAGCTCCCTCTGTGATGCTCAGAGCCCTGCGTAGATGGAGGGTTGAGGCAGCTCCTCCATCCTTGTCTTCTGCTCCTCTCCTTGCTCTGCATCCAGATCAGATTTGCTGCTCCCTTGGGGCAGCTGGAGGACAGAGCCACGTGCCATGTGCATGGATGTGGCAGCCCAGGGCTGGTCCCCCAGTCCTCACTTCTCTCTTGCCAGACTATTTCAGGCGCATTTCTATCTAGAAGCATTGGTGGGAGCGGCTAATTTTAAGCTGATACAATTTCTTTAATACCTTTTTCGGGATCCTGATTTTGTAAACAAGTTTATTTACCCTTCCCACCCAATGCAGGGGTTATCCACACGCAGCCAAGGAATGCAAACCTGAGTCTGAGCGCAGTTATAGCTGCCTGCCCGGATGCTCCTAATGAATTGTTTGCAGACCAGCGTCAGACCTGCAATCATTCACAGAAACTGTTCGGCAAATAGTTTTGAATAATGAATCCCTTTGAGAAACTGGAGTTGTTTTGCAGGCAGATTCCAGACAGAGAACATGCTCAGAAGTTGTAGCTTTGAACACATTTTCCCCTCCATCTGCCAAGCTGTGGAGTTGGCATAGCATCCCTTTCCGATACCTTCACGTAGGATTAAACCATGCCACCAAACACATGTGATGATGCAGGCTGAGAGTGCCCACTTGAGGACAGAGCTACAGGCGATCTGTGCCCCCAAATCCCCCCCACATCCCTTCCTTAATGGAGGTTTCGGCTGCTGTTCCTCCTGTCCAACTTCCCCACAGCAAGGCAGTGGGGATGTTTTCACCACAGATGTTGCCAGCAGTGCAGAACATTAAGGGTTGGAGAGCTGGACCCTGCCTGGTGTCACCCCTCTTAGCCAATGCTGCCTCTATGATCTACACCTTTAATTGCCACGGGGCCTTTGAGCCAAGGGGCTGTAGAAGTACAAACAGCAAGGAGAGATCTGGGTGAGGATTTGGCATCCTGAGAGCTAAAAGAGGAGGAAAAAGCTGCTTGTGAGGTTAAGTTTCTGTGGCTCATTCCAGCTCCTGCCTCTCAGACAGCAAAGCACGGTGTGTGATGTTTTATAGCTGGGGGATGGAGGGTTTTTGGCAGGGAAGGCAGAAATGACTGACACCGCTTCGTGAGCTGAGGCTGCTCGGTCCTTGAGTCCCATCGAGGGGCTGATTGCTGTGGAATAAGAAGACGGCACTTGCCGACAGGGAATCGTGAGGGCGAGGAGCTGAGGAGCTGGCTTTTTTTGGAGGCAAGTGGCTTTCAATCACCTGCTCTGGACCCTGCAACTGGCCAGAGTGGTGGGTGCTGTAGGACATCCACCCATGATGTGGGACAGGGCAGAACCCAGGAAGTGAAGGGCACGGGTCCCGGGGTGAAGAGGAGAGCTCAGCCTGGTGGCATGATAACCTGAGGATTAATATTGGGGCATGTCACTCGTATGTCCCTAAATCTTCTGTATCCTATTTTACAGAGCAGGGAAAGCCATTGGCACCAAGGGGGAAATGAGTGGTGATTCCTACCAAGAGATGTACTCGAGCCTGATCAGGAGGTACATTTGGGTAAGACTTGGGGTGTCTTACCTGATGCCACCCTGCACATGTAAAAGGAGGAGCAGGGATCTCCTCTTCATGAGACAAACCCTGCAGGGTCAGGCTGTATCTGTGAGGCTGGGGGCCCTTCACGGTGAAGGAGAAAGATTTGGGAGGTTGTGATGGGTATTCATCACATAGTCCTATTCCCGAGAGTCAAGATATGGGGATTCATAAGAGCAGAGGTGGCATTGTCACAGTAACAGGGTTAGAGCATCCTCAGTCAGTGCCCCACAGGACAGATCTCCAGGTCATCCTCCACTTACCCATGCGCTCCCATTGAACCAGGGCTGGTTTCCAGCCCCCTCCAGGGATTTGCCTTAGTAAGTGCAGCAGCCGCACCTTTTCCACCTCAAAGGGGATGTGGCAGGAGGAGAGGGGAAAGCCACAGAGCCGTATGGGGTAGCCATGCTGCCAAAACGGTCCGTTCTTCATTTTGGAGCTGCTAAGGGTAGAAGCCAGCAGGGCTGTCCATGCAAAGGCTTCCAGATACCCATGGACCTGATGCCACACGTTTGTTTATCCCATGCCTGTCACAAAGAGCCAGGATATCTATGTAAATGGATATGCTGTGCTCTGCTCTGGCGCTGTTTGCATATTTGAAGCACTGTGGCCACAATCTGTCAGCAGGAGAGCAGCGCCGAAGGAAACAGCATTAGATGCTCAGACACAAACACCTCCTCCTGAAGGCAGGACGGGAATACAAATGAACTCGTGTCCCTGTTGGGCTCTGTGCATCTAGATTTGCAAGTTCTTTATTTTCACCTGCGTTTGAAACACACCCAAAGCTCCCATTGCCCCTTCCGAAAGGGTCGGATGCGAAATTCCCTTTCTAGGCCACCTAGTGCCCGGCTGGGAAATCTCAGCCTGCTGCGGGCAAAGCTGGGGCCTTGTGGAGGCAAAAGCACCAGGGGTGACTTCTTCAATAGATCGTAGCTATTTTGGGAACACAAGGGGATGAACGAGCATAGATTTAGGGACTGCTGTGGGTGAGACGCACTGATAGTCAGCAGTGCTTGTTGGTATCTCGTTTCTGCCAGTAGACCTCAAAGCCTTAAATTGTTCCATTGCTGTCATTCCTGTTGCATCTCTGAAAAGGCAGTGGTGGAAGGAGCGAGGGAAGGAGAGGAGCAAAGATCTGCTGACTTGGGGGGATGATTACCACAAAGGGCTGTAGAGTTGGATGTGAAGAGAAATGGCAGAAAGGGCAGCAATGACCTTGGAGAACATCAGGCAAGAAAACATGTTGCTCCAGGCACTGGGTCTGTCTTGGTTCCCTCATCCTTCAGACAGCAGCTAGCTCCTGCTCTTCAAGTGCCGTGTAGATCTGGAGCTGATGGTGGGGCTGCAGCTCTGAAGAGGAAGCCCTCTGCCTTGTTTTCAGCTGGCCTAGAGTCCATCTCATCGCTGTTCTCCTGCTGCTCAGGACATGCTTGAAGAGATGCTGGTGATGGATGAGGTTTGTCAAATAACAAGGCAGAATGAGGCACTACTGACCCAGATAGACCCAATACCAGAGCAAGCTCCCTGTCTGCCTGGAAGGCGAAATACCAGCTGGGATGGTTTCTCTCACTCTTATTCCTATGATAGTTTGCATATGACAGAACTGCCCTGCTGATGAAGAGTGAGGAGGCAAAGACAGAGATGGTTCTGAGGAATCACAGGTAGGCAAAGCCTGCCAGCATATCCTATTTGTCCACTAGTCAATGTGTCAGCTCTCTCACTTGCCGTGTCTCCTATAGGCAGGTCATGAGCAGCACATATAGCCATTTCTGGGACAGGGATTTGGCATCTCTCACCATCAACAGGTTTCACTGGGAAAGAGGAACTTAGGAGAGAAAGTCATGTTCTAAAGCAGCCTCCCACAAGCATCCTGCCTGCATCTGGAGAATGCTCTTGGAACAGCAGGCATCCAGGGTGGGTGCTTTGCCATCTGGGGACCAGTCTGCCCAACCCTGGCATTAACCAGCATCATCATGGTATTGAGCGCCATGGCTGATTCAACAGCAAGGATGGGCGATTGCGTGCATGTCCTTCTGCCTCTCTGTATTCATGCTGCCAAGCAATCTGGTGCTGCATGCACCCAATGGGACCAAGCACTTTGTGCTCACAAGGATCAGATTTTCAAAGCTATTATCCTCCCAATCATGCCAATAGGTGACTAATGGCTTTGAAGTGGACTATGCTCTAACAACCCTGAGGCATACGAAGAGGCTGAGGAAAGAAGAGAAGGCTCAGGGCTTTGTATCACTTAAAAGAAAAGATGCAACTCTCAAGTGTTTTGAAAGATTACGTTTAACGTCTAATATGAAAAGAAAAACCTGGAAGAAGTGCCTGAAATATTTCAATATCAATTACTTGATCGATTGGTGTTATAAAATATATATTACTGAACTATGCTCTGATGTGGCTCTGCAGCGACTGATAAACAGCAGCCTTGACAAGTGTTTTCATAAGCCTCTTGTTTATATTCCTCTAGTTTGCAAAATGCAGCTCTGTGCAGTTCAGCTTACCCCTATCTATTTATCTTAAAAGCAAAGTGCCAAAATATCCCTGTAGCAGGTCCACGAATTGTTTCAAGTAACATCCTTCTGACGGTCTTAAAAATGGAAATTAAAAGTTGTGTATATAGCCATCAATGGCTGGAACAAAAATAAAACCATTGCACACACATCTGCTGAAAAATCATCTTTTCCAGGTTTAAAAGTCATGGAAAATCCAGTTTTGCTGTTGGCTTTAAAAGCTCAGGTATTAGAGGAGCTTAGATCAGAGCAGAGCAAAGGCCTTTCTGCCCATAATGTAAGTAACAAAACCCATCTCTGACTCGTGAGAGACACCAAGCTGGTGCATGGGGAAGAAGCTACAGATCAAAATCACCATGAAATCATCAGGAAATCTTTTTTCCAAGTTGTTTTTATCTCCAGCTGTGAAATGTGGTGAAATCTCGACTTTCCCATGTCTGACGAAGATGAGCGCTTAAAGCAGCTCATCTATAAATAAAGTTCCACTTACATGGAATGAAGATTCCAGTATCTCCTCAGGTTGTCATAAAGACAATCAGCAACTTGTATCCTGTTTCATCACAAATCCCTATGGAAATCCCCCCCTTTTTTTTCCTCCTTGAGACAAGGTGCTGCAGTCTTGATGAGAGCAGGCGCGGGACGCAGAGCAGTGATTCAGCTGAGGCATCAACTAGGTTTCAAAGTTGAATTCTAATGAAAAACCCCTCTCAATTTGTCTATCTGCTCTATGTTACAGCAGCATGGGAATTAAATTTAATGGCCTTTCTTTGTAGAGTCCAGAGACCCAATGATTTTAATGCTGGATTCTTTTCAAGCTGATCTTTAATTGGACATTACCTTTTTAATTGGGTGGCTTGGTGCCATTCAGGGATGGGTTAGGAATCCTGGGTTGTTTTCTGTGGAGCTGGAACAAGACAAACTACAATGAACCACCATTTCGCCTATCTCGGAGTTCATTCTCAAGACACCACAGTGTCTCTAGAGCACACTGATATCTCTAACCATTACAGAGGCCTGGGTCATAAAAAGACTAATAGCTTCTCAGTAAGTCTAGCGAGGTATCTCAGACCTAGGAAAATGCGTGACTTCTGTTTCATTTCATATCATCTTAAGGATCTCTGGACCAGCTACATCATGGAGAAGTTTATTACTTCTTCAAGAGCAACAGAATCTGTGATGATGGGGATTAAATCCACCTCTTAAACATTCCAGGTATATACTTGAAAGCAATCTTGTGAAAAACTTGGGTTAGTATCAAGCAATTCAGCAAAGGACGATATCAAACTGGCAGCATCTTGTTACAATTGCTCATAACTTCATCTTACTCAGTGTGTAGCACAGTATGTGATTCTCTAGGAGCAAGGTGTGAGTGTTTGGGAAATCTTGAATAGTCTATAAAACCTGGAAGGAAAAGATTAAGGATGTGCATTCCTTATAAGAATACCATGGGGTCTGCTCCTGAAGGAAGCTGGCTTTGAAGAGAACAGAGGTGAATGCTATAACCTGGAGAATGGAGGTTAGGGCTTGGGAGGAGGACTTTGGCTGGAAATCCGTGCTGACCTTGCAGATGTGGGGCGGCAAGAGCATGGAAAGCCACCTCCATGACATGGCAGAGGGGCTGGGAGCTTTCACTCATGCCAAAAATGAGGCCTGGAGTCACCAAAGAGCACAAGGATTAGGCAGGTTTGAAGCCAAACACATCAACTGAGAGCCAGTCCAGCAGGGAGGCATTTATGAAGACATTGTGTATACTGTATGCTTTAATATAAACCCTTTTTCTGAATATGCTCCATGCTCTTTCTGCTCTGTGGATTGAAAGAGAGCTAGTTCAAAAGCCGTTACTTAACATTTCTATTGGGTGTTCTCTTAGGCTTAGGTTTCTTGGATGTAGGAGGATAAATATGCCCATAGTGCTTCCTGGTAAAGAACTGACATGTGGTTCATGTGTTCTCACCAGAATGAGAATATATATATCTTACTTTGCTATTTTCTTTGAAGCCTACAGAAAGCAAAAGGGTCTTTCACCCGTTTGCACCATGGTAGGGAAGACCGGGATGGAGCCAATAGCTGAGTTTTGCAGATGCTTTTGTGCATCCTGCGCGTCGACAAGCCCACATTACAGCAAGAACATCCTGTCCTGCATCACTTGTGTCTGCTGGATACAGCGGCTCACTCCGATTCCTCCGTTCTTCAGTTGTTTCTCTTGACACCCAGTAGATGGTGCCACGAGGTAACGCGTTTGTTCGAGCGGTTTCTTGTCGGAGGGTTTTTATGGTCGCTTCAAGGCCTGCACGTGTCTTATGAGCCAGTAGAATTCCTTCCTTCCTATTCTATAAAGAGGTTTTTTCTTCCAGGTCTGAATAATACCCCAGAAGGCATTTATACCTTTAATTTCCCCCTATTTTCCTCATGCTAATTAGCATCGTTTTTACAGTACAGATATTTAGGGGAAAAAAAACCAACCACAAATGAATCGTGATAATTCATTTTTTAGTTTATACTATTTCCCCTGATTTTCATGGTTTTGAGTAAAATTTGGTGCTTCGATTTTGTATCAGGCCAGAATCTACTGTTGGAGAAACACTGTGAAGTAAGTGGTTCTGGAGAAGAGGTGTCATACATGAGTGCTCAGCATCTTCCATCATGTCTTGAGTAGAGTCTTAGCTCTCCATTTTCAGGCTCCTTGGCAGCATATTTGCAAGTGCTGAGAGACCCACCCTTGGTTTTATCGCTGGCCAGGGTGAAAGTTGCCATAGCTCATTACCAGAGCCGACAGCAAAGAAACAAATGGTGACCTCCATTTCTGGCTTAAATCTGGCTTCTGCTGCATTAGCCCTAGAATGAGAATACCTTCTGTGTAGCACAAATGCTTTGATAACTCAGGTTGTCAGCTTGCCTGCAAAAGCCAGAAACAAAGACATGAGAGAAGGCTTCCCTGCAGCCAAAATGCAATACTTCATTCCTTATCCTTTATTTGCTTTATTTCTGTTGGAAGTTTCACCTGCAGAGCCTTTGGTTTTCTGGGTCTCAAAGCACAGCTTTCCTCTTGCAGGATCTTTAAATATTTACCTCCTCTGCCCTTCCCATCCCACCGTACTTCAACCCAGAGAAGGGAACATTTATCCACATGAAGACTGAAAGATGCTTTGTCTGTGCAAGTAACAAATATTTGCAGTTTAATAAAGATGGAGCTTTCTGTCTTTGGGAACATGTATTTCAACCTCAATTTGGAAGAGGTGATGAGGTGATTACTAAACCCTGGTTGCCATGGGGAAGGGGGGAGGGTGATTGCTTTTTGATTGAAGAGAGATACCTACAGTAACTTATCACTAATACACGCTCGAGTTGCACTTGGCATCAATGCATCTTGCATCTGTGGAGTCCTTTAGGCAACATTAGTTATTGATGCTGAAGGTCAGCTTTTCATGACTGACCATTCCTTGTAACGTCTCCCTTGAATTTTTGTGACTGTGGGAGTTATTCTCTCAAGGGTGGTTGATTGAATTTGTGAGCAGGTTGAAGGTACTCACAAATCAAGCCGACAGTTGGCCAACAACTAAGAGGTGCATTGGCAGCGCAAAGCATCGGTCAAACGAAACTTGAGACTGAGGGCTTCATAATCAGCCAGGTTATCGAGCCAGTGTGCTGCAGAGCAGCTCCTGCCTTCAAATCCAAAGATCTTAGAGGGAAAGCTGTACAGTGTTCATGGGGTGCAAAGATGCCCCAGCTAAGCGGTGTGTGTTGAAGGGTTTTTGTCTTTTGTTTTGGTGCTTGGAGCACAAGGGAGGGGCTGGCTCCTCAATGAGGTGCACCAAGTTTGACTCTTCCCACCCCAGGATGAAGCTGCAGCAATCTCTCCCTAGGAAAACTAGAAAGGCAAGGGGAATATGAGAAGGGAGTGGGACTCAGGTGTAGCAGAGGTTATTTTCCATTGCTTTGGTGATCACCCTGTGGCTCCACAGCTGCTAGGGACTGCTACCATCTCACAGCTCTTGGGAAGGCATCCTGACACTAGTGCCTTGCAAGACCAAAGCTTAGGCTATGAAAGCAGCACCAAACTGTCCAAGAAGCACATCTTCAAGAACTTGAGTGTGATAGAAAGGCCTGAGTGGGTAGTGGCTGCTCTATCTGCTGATGCTCGGAAGCCCTGAGTGCCTTCACCCTTTCCTACCCACCTCTCCTGCACAGTGTGGCTGAAGGCTGCTCTTGGTGTCTTCTTTCTCTCTGCAAATGGGAAGTATTTTGGGTGCCACTATTGAAAATAGAGGCTAACCCCTGTCTTCTTTACCGATTGACCCCCCCCAGTGTTCCTGGGGGCTCCTTCCACTACACACAAGTAACAAACCAGCCTCTTTGCCCTGGGTCACTGTGCATTTTCTACCTTGCTCCTTTTCTCTGCTTAGTGCTTCTGCTGTTGGAAACAGCCCCCAAGGAGCCACAACCTTTGGAACGATACTTAATTCTCTCATCATCGTCCTTAATGATCAGACAGCGGTGGAGACACATCACCATAATTGTGTTTGTCTTCTTCACTGGCTTTTCCTTGTAAATTTGTTCCTTGCATTTGTTGCTGGATGGCAGATGCGTTAATGGCTGGGTGCTTTCAATGTGTTTATCTTTTGTGTGCTGCATGTTTTGGATATAGAAGCAGTGAGAAGAGATAAGCGCATAGAAACCGCTTCTGCATTGTAATTCCAAGATTATAAATATATATGAGAGAGTTGCCGTGATTATGAGTATGTTTTAATGTTTTGTTTAATGTATTGACTCTCTGGGGACGAGACAAGAGAAAACCTCACTTGTATAATTTAGATGACTAGCAATAAAAATAGGAGCAAGGAAAGGACAAATTAATCACACTTTCAAATGCATGCAGAGAGTGTTTCCTTTGAGTCCTTGCAATGGAGTCTGTATGGCTCCAGCCCATCCTTTCCTGGACCAAAGCTGTGGGATGTGGAACCTGCAGGACTAGGCTCCCAAAATCTCTTTGGGAATGGTAGGACTGAAGGAACTCAAGTCCAATCTCATGCAGTGGTTCAACGGGAGGCATGGCGAGGGTCACTTGGCATTTTCCATTTGAAAGAGCCATGGAAAGGATAGCAGGGACTGCCAAAGCCAGTTTCTTCCCTTCTCCAGAGTGGATGGCAGACCATCATGTACTAAAAGGAGAGGCATAGGATAAGACAAACTCAGGTAGTCCCCATGTTGGTTATCCGGTTCTTGAAGCAGCTCCTCCTAGCATAAGAGGTACAGATGTGTGCTCACCTAAGGTTACTTTATTTGTGCTCTTTTTTTTTGCTGCTTCCCAATCTAAGCTGTTTGCAGCTCTGTATGTGCCCAGCTCCTTGTTCAGGCTTATGCTCCATCAATCCATCCCTTTATTTGCAGATTTCTCTTTTCCAGCACAGCATGCCAAGGAATGGGGGGAAAAAATACTTTAAGATCTTAACTTCTCTCACAGTTAAGAAAGGACTGGGGAGAAAAGCCCCAACAACGATCCATCAAAACATTTCCCAGGGGCAAAGGCAGTTTGACCGAACATGCTCAGGCTTATCAGGAGAAATGAAACACTACTTTTCTCTTTCTCACTCCTTTTGAGTCCTTCTCACCAGCACAACACGTCTCTGCTGCCACAGGGCAGGATATGGACCTTCATCAGCAAGTGCCATGCCCTGAGGATTTCCTCCACTCACTTCCTATAGCCAACAGGAGAGGAGACTATAGGTTATAAGCCATGCTTCTGTGCTACAAGGGAGTGGAGAATGCCTCCGGTTGCCTGACCGGGTTAGTGCTTTGTTTAACAACTTCAAGTCTGCAGGTAAGAAATGTAAGGTCTTGCTGTCCTGTGCATTGTACTAAACCTGGAGCAAGGAGCTTTCCCCATGCCCTGGCAGTGTCTCTCCTGGCATTCCTTGGGCATAGAGGAAGGGGAGCTACTCCCTGGACCCCTGCATCCATTGCTGCCCCCATTTTCCCAAGTTTCACTTTTTGCTTGATGGAGCAAAAGAGGTTTTTCCTGTTGCTGGGAGTTTTGGTTCCCATTTCTGGCACCCTGCTTTGCTGTTTCCATGACAATTTTGGCAGCTTTCTGGCCTCTGGGCTGTCCTGCCTGGACTTCAGAATAGGGAATTAGGGAGGTGATATCAAGAAGAGGATTTTATTTCCCTTGAGAGCAAAGACTTTCCCACCATACACAATATCACTGCGCTTGCAGATGTGGACATGTGGGTGCTGTAGATGTGGTTTTCTGCTGGGTTGTGTAGTTCCATTTCACTCTCCCACAGTCACTCCTGTGTGACATGATATTGGTTGAGCCATGAATTTCCATTCACAGCCTGCAGTCACACAGCTATTCACTGGGTTTTGGAGGGACCAGGGTGTTTTGAACTTGATACGCTTACACCACTATTGATTGGGAAGCATACTTATAGGTAAGTATTCTTTATTTCTGAAGTATACAAGAAAAACCGATATAGATAGAAGCCAATTTACTCTTTATTGTCTTAGTTTTCACTGCAAGAGGCTGCACATCATCAGGCTGCCGTTCCCAGCAAAAGGCACCCACAGGAAGGGGCCTAATATGCCTCACAGCACGTTGCTGGAATACTCCCTGGAGAATCCAATTGCCCATTTTGGCCCCTGAGGGTCCATGTGGAACAAGCAGATGGCTGAAGAATATCCAACCTTGAGACTTGAAGGTAATCTGGGAAAAGATAAAGGGAATTTCACCTTTCTGCAGGGATGGAAGTGAATATGTTGCAGCTCAGACCTCTTGGAAAGATCAAATGTGGTATTTCATTATTGACTATGTAAAAATGACACCTCTGTGCTTGGCCTCTGGTGCCAGATCCATCTCTGACTCGTAAATAGGGAGTAGATCCATTAAGACGATAGAATTACAGCAGCTGATGTGACAGCAGCTTCACCTGGACAGTATTTCATTCACTGTGGTCTTTGCTCTAATCTCCTGCAGGTATAAATCAGAAGAAACTGCCAAAGTCAACAGTGGTGAAGAGGGAATGAAAGAGAAGGAGGATCTGTGTGTTTTCAGGCAGCAGATAACCTGTGCAACGCTCTCCTGCCACAGAGAAGGCAGCAGCCCCACTGCTGTGGGAACCATGCTGGAGTGATGGCATCAAACAAGGTTTAGCTCAAAGTCTTGATCATCCTTTTGTGTTGCTGCATGGATGTGCTTCTGCATCTCCTCTCCGATGTGCCAGAGTCACCACATACACGGACCTTATGGGGCTGCTCGTCCCACCCCAGCATTTCTCCTGTCACTCACAGAGGAGTCGACTGCAGCTTTGCCCCTTCCATGAGGATTTATATCAAATCATAGAGCATCTTAAGTTGGAAGGGACCCATAAGGCTCATTGATCCTAACTCCTTGCTTCTTTGCAGGACTATCTAAAACTGAATCGTACGACTAAAAGCATCATCCAAAGTCTTTGAACTCTGGGGCTTGGCATTGTGACCACTTCCCTGGGAGGAGGAGGGAGGCTTTTGGTACTTTTGCCATTGTATAACCTTTTCCTGATGCATTTCTGCCAGCAGCCGCGGTATGTCGTTAGCTTTTGAAGCTCATCCTGGCCTTTGTGGGGACTTTGTGAGTCAGCCCACTCCAGATCCTGATCTGTACTGTGAGGCTGTACAGGAACTTCTTCTTTTTTACTGTGCTACCCAGAGCCCAGAAGAGCAGCCTGAAAAAGCAGATGGGAAAGTGCTGGATGGGAGATCCAGGTTCAGTTCTGAAGGAGGCAATCAGCGAGGTTACCGAGTCACAGCCACGCAGCGATTATGCTATGTCAGGCACAGGTACCACTCTACCTGCTGCTGGTTGTGCACATTCATGCTGGAAATGGTTTTCCTCCAGACACGTGGCTTGGTGAGATCCTTTGGATGCCTCTGGTAATGATTTACTGCAGATTTAATAGTGTTATTAGTTTAGCCAGTCAGACCTTTATCAGAAGAGATTAGCAAGTGTGTGAGAGCTTTAATATCCTTGGCAGCTCCATTTCTTCCCTGGTAATTGCCTTAAGATGGTTTTACTTCACTGTCTGGATTTTCTTTCATTCCCCTTTTTATTTTCTAGCTTATATCCTGAATGTTTTGCCACATTTTCCTTCCTCACATCAAGAAATAGCAGCTCATTACTTGTGAGCACTACATAACAGCGTACGTCAGCCTAGAGGCTCATTCATACGGCTCTTTCATTCAGCAGCTCCGTTCTTGTGGTGAATGGCTGAGGAGAGGAAAGCAGGGGTTGATTGAAAACATGTTAAGTGGAAAATGAAGCAAGGCAAAGGCTATGTGGTGCCTGGGTAGCAGCATGCCCCTGCAGCAACCCGGAGATGCTGGAGCATCTCAGGGTGGGCAGGTCTTTGCAGCCACTCTTTGCAAGCTCAGCTTCACAACAGTGATTAGAAATAAGAATAGTTCAATCTCCTGAGCCTGCACCATCCAAGTACAACAGATCCCCAGGCTGTGGGTAAGCCTGTTTCATGGAGCACAGGAGCCAGCTTGGGAATCCTCCCCAGTGGCTCTGCTTGAGGACGTGGTCCTTGGTGTTTGGAGGTGAGGAGCTCAGAGGCTCAGCTCGGCCAGGCACCAGCAGCCACCTCTGGCAGCAGCAGGCTGCCAAGCAGATGGGACACCAAGAGCCAGCCCGTCAGCAGTGTGACTGCTTGCTTGTCTACAAAAACTGGACCCAGAGAGCTTGGCAGAGTGCTAAGGAATTAATTTAAAGGGTTAAGGAATGATTAAAGTTTAGCGATGTTATCCTATAGTGCACACAGTATTTTGTGCTCCACAGTACCTGTCTGTCGTCACAAGCTGTTAATTCCTGGGTGTTTCAGGTGCAGGACTATTTTATGTGTATTTTTAAAAGGAAAATCTCTTCAGATAATTTTCCCCCCCCCAATTCACAACATAAATCAGCTGAGCTCTCTTAGGGTGCAATGAGGTAAGAGGGAAAAGGCTGGGTATAGGAAACCTTTGAAATCGAAGGTTTCATTGCAGCTACCTGAGACTTCCCCATGTGTGAGGATAATCACAAGGTAATCAGTGCCCCCTGCTCTGGAGCCTTGAGACAGCTCTTTAGCAGTGAGCTCCAGGCCCTGATTCGTTCATGGGGTTTCTTGCAATCAGCAAAACCACCAAACAGGAAGGCTCTGGCGCAGATTCCTCCCTTGGGAAAACGCTCTCTGCCAAGTGCTGTGTCTATATTGGTGAAATATTTAAAAATACTATTTGAATAAAATATTAATGAAAGAATTATATGACTTCTTCATAATCTTTAGTGAGGTCATGTAGAAAGTGGGGATGGGGAGGGGCAGTCGCATGAGGCTGCACTGCCTTTACAGCTGTGTTGTATCAGTTCTGAGCCTTAGGACTTTGCCTAGAGATGTTTAGCAGGCAAAGAAAGCAACCACTGCACCTCCTGGGGCTGACCTAACTAGTGGTCATTCGTACCTAGAGAGTTTGGGAGAGTTTTACATGATCCCCGTATGGGCCAGGTGAGCAGTACTACCCATGAGGCCAACTCTTTCCCAGAGGGCTCAAGCAATCTCTTCGTTGTAGCCGCTCTTTTTTTGTTCTCCTAGCAGCTGCCAGTGGTTTATTTTCATGCTGAATATAATCACGAAGGTAAACTGAGCTGTGAGGATTTTTCCTAGAAGGCTCTTTAGTTCTTTACAACGGCAGCAACACAATGCACTGGAAATCCAGGAAACTCGTGTGCTTTCCCGGTTCTTTTAGATATTCCAAGTCAGGAGAGCTCGGGTATATGGGTGTGCTGCGGTGGTGGGAGTACGGGAGGAGACGGGAGCTATGGTGAGGGCTGCTGGTGTTGCAGGTAACTCACCGACCAGCTTCTGTCCTAGTCAATCCCAGCATTGATAAGTATAAAATACATAAAATACCAACAGGCAGGAGTTTCCCCTGGGAGGACATTCTCCTTTCTGCAATGCTCAGGGTTGTTGCAGCAAGGGTGCTGACCCACCGAGAGGGCTGATGAATGCTGGAAGAGGAACTGATGTGTTGTTTCTGTTGTGTGGGCACCATGCACCATCCGCAGGGACTCAGCTCTTGCTCCACAAGTAACTGAGTGAGCGTTTCCCAGCCTGTGCTGTGTCAGCATTAATACGTCCTACCTCCAGCTGACTGTGTCCTGCAAAGTTTTACTCTTGGCCAAATTATGTCAGGGCTGAGCAAATGATGCCAGCTCTGAAATTGCCCCCTGCTTTTCCCCTACTCTTTGAAACAGGACTTAAGTTCATGTGGATGGGGTTTTTTTTGCATAGGGATGTAAGAACAATGGTACCAAAAAAGATCAAAAGATGCTCAGCCCAGCATCCTGCTCCCAGTGGTGGCTGGTAGCATGTGTCTTGGGAAGGAGCAAGAGGGGAAGTTATAGGTTATATACCTGATGCCCTCTAAGCCAGAAGTTGCATCATTGTCTTTAGTAGCCCTTGATAGCCCTTTCTGCTGTCTCCTCTCCAACCCTTTTCATTGCTTTCAGCCCTTACCACCTCCTCTGTCTGTGAGCTCAGTAGTTGCCACCCTGTCTAATCATTTCACTGGCTTCCCCTGTATATTTTATTATAAGAAACAGCCATTCTTTATTCTCTGTGTGAGGGCTACGCAGCAGTCGTGATTGTATGTACCTTTGTAATACCTCATAAGACAGATTATCTCTTTTATTCATCTCTCCAGTGGATCACAGGCAGAAAATAAACCTGTAGCATCTTTGAGATAATACTGACAGTACAAGGACAGAACATGGAATATTCCAGAGAGAATTACCTGGCAGCAACTCTCTGTAAGTCCTTACCACCTCAAAGGGCTGTCAAGAATTGGAGCTGGCTGCCCACGGAAGCAGTTGAATCACTGTCCCTGGAGGTATTTAAAAGATGTGTAGACATGGCACTTAAGGACATGGTTTAGTGGTGGACTTGGCAGTGTTAGGTTTACAGTTGGACTCAATGATCTCAAAGGTCTTTTCCAACCTAAATGATTCTAAGTTAAGCTGTTTTAAACGTCCTATTTGGTTAATGTGGTAAAATGCCTGTATTGATTCCAATAGCAAAGCAGAGAAGAAAGACCTGTGAGGAAAGGAGTGGAACTGAGATGCATTAGCAGCATTGCTGTGGGAAAACTTTGTCCTTGAGACATCTAAAATTCACATTTCCAGTCTACCTGGGTGCATTTGGAGAGAAACAAATTTCCTCATCCACGCATAGGGTGTGAGACGTTCGCCTTGAGCTCCCTTGAGGAAACCGTTCACCACATGGAGCTCTATCTGCTCTTGATTCCTTGAAGGGACAAGAGTCCTTTGGAGGCCAGGTTGGACAGGGCCTTGAGCAATCTGGTCTAGTGGGAGATGTCCCTGCCCATTGTAGGTGGTTGGAACTGGATGAGCTTAAGGTCCTTTCCAGCCCTAACCATTCTATGATTCTATGACTGCCCATCAAAGTGCCTGCCATCTGAAACAAGGAGTTTGTTTGGCCTGGAGGTCACTCAGATGTCTTCCCAGCCCAAAAGGTAGAGATCTTTTATCAGATAAGAGGGGAAAAAAGCCACTTCCCCAAATGTCGAGCTTTCACCTCACTTGGAGCGTGTGAGTCAGCCAGACGCTGCTGCATTACACAGACCTGTTCAGGTTAATAAAATCACTACCAGAGCCTGGGTGGCACATGGGATGCTGAGTGGCTTTCACATTGACGTCACTGCTTCTCATTTACCCTTGGGCGATAGTGACCGAAATTCATTCCTACCTGGCACCCTTTTCCATAGCAAACAGGTGTCTGCAGCACAAAAGGAGCCATTCGAATCAGCAAGGCAGAAAGGGAGTGTTCATCAGAGGAGAGAAGACATGAATGAGTTGTTAGTGAGGGGAATTCACAGGCAAAGGGTGATAACAATGAGTCAGGGGGGGATTTCACTATAGAAACAGTGGAGTGTGGGGGATAGGAGGAAGAGACGGAGGCAGGCAAAGAGGAATTAAAATGAACAATTCGACTTTATTATAGGAAAATAGGAACACTGAATGAAACTGGAAAATACATTGAAAAGTGTGAAGAGGAGACGAGCTTGCCCAGTGGAAGTGGCCCTTGCCACAGTGTACCTTAGTGGTCAGGAGCGCTGTGGGGCTGGAGAAAGGCCTGGGCATCTGCAGCAAGAGGGGAAGGCACAGGCATGTTCAGGACAGCACACAGTCCTGGGTATTTCTGCCTCCATGAGGGTACAGAGTCTCTCAGGGCATCAGGCATCAGTTCATGAGCTGAGAGAGCAAAAGCATCTCCTCTGGGATGCTTTAGCATATGGATGTCTTGCACCTTTGATTGCATCATTTGATCCTGGCCATTTTCAGAGCTGGGCCACTACATGGGATGGAGCTGGCCTGGTATCTCCACTGTCCATCCATTTTGGGTTATTCAGGGCAGAATTAAATAGACGGGTAGGGAAGTGTCAGTATTGTGTCACATCTGGTCTGGGGATGGAGGACATCTGTTTACAGGACCTGGAGGCAGTCAGCATTTGGAGAGAGCTTTCAATGCTCCTCACCCTGGCACGTTTTGCCAGCCCTAAAAATATGCCTTGAAAGAGGAAATACAAATATTCACAGGCTTTTCTCCCCAGCTAAAAGCTCCGGCGGTAGGTACGCTCACATACCACCCGCAAAAACGCAGATGTTCTCATCAAACAGCACACGTAAAAGCTATTTCTCACCCAAAGTAAAACCAAGGAGTTGTAATTTCATTCTCGTTCACATAAAAAGAGAACATAAATTGCGCAGGGCTCTGTTAAGAAGGGATTTTTTTGCTCTCCAGGAAGATCATTGTTAAAATGTGACTGAGGAATCATTACAAAGGTGGGGATCCTGTGGGGCTGAATGGCTGTGTTTTGGCGCTGGTGGCTTTTGTAAGCAAAAGGCTCCCCAGAAGGCAGGAGAATATTACCTGAAACTTAGATTTGCCAGATCACAATTCCCTTGTTCAGCAATTACAAAAAAAGAGAGTCCTAATCATCAAAAGCCTGAATTCCATTAAATGCAAAATCCTATCCCAGGAATGCTGCTGCATTGGGTCTGGGTCTTGCTAAAAGGAGCGCCTGCCTGTGCTGGGTGCTGGTATATAAGTAACAAGGGCATGGGCTCTTCTGTAACACTGAGCATCAGGCAGGCACAGGGAAGGGGCTTAGCCTTAGTTTCATTCCAGCCTTTAGGGTCTTTGTTGTCTTCCTTTTTTCTCCCACCTGATCAAGTCTGATGTGTTTTCACTTAGATATGTGGCAGGAAGGCTTCTTTCCTTTATAAATACAGATCCAGAGCTCAGCGCAATAGAATTCTCAAGCTTTAGTGGGGCCTTTTGATGTTAAGGTAATAAAAGTAAACCCTTTATTTATCAAAGCCTCCTCTAAAGGAGATGATGGAAGAAATAGGTTTTAACCTATTTCTGATCCTCAGGAAAAGCAAGCACTTTGATTCCCTCCTACCCACACAAATAGCATTGCATTAGTTGATTCTGATTTTATTAGCTATAAACCCCTTTCTATTTTTATTTCCACATGCCATTGACTTTGGTACAGACACGCCTGAGCACGGTTTTCAAGTGCAAATGATGTTAATAGATGCCCAGTACTTTCCACTCCACCTGCAGTAACATAGCTGAGAGAAAGAGAGCTGATGCCCAAAAAACATTTGCCTATTGCATTTCCTACATCACCTCTGAGGCCACATTATCCCTTCTGAATTCCCAAATGCAGAGTGGCGATGGCTGCTTTAGTGCTTCCGGCTCTGTCTCTTCACATCAGGAGAATTTGTTTGCATGGAGGACTGAAACAACCAGACAATGAAATCTCAAGTGGTAAAGTGTGTGAAATTCTCCTCTACTGTTACTTTATTATGATGCTGTTTCCAGCATTTCTTCACTGCTTGCAACTACAACTGATGGGTTTGTAGCTGAGAGTGCCTCTTATTGCTGCTCTTCATCAGCACAGGGCAAGCAGCAGCAAGCAGTCAAATCACTGCTGTATCCAAACAGTATCTCTGCATCCAGAGATGGAGCTGCGGGGAGAGCTCACTCGTTGGGAAGTTGATCTATGTAATTGTGTGACTGTTGACTGGGCAACAGGCTCCACATCCAGTTGTCCCCAGTAAAAAGCTTTTGTCTTAAAATTTGATCTGGGTTAAAACATGTCACCTTTTTCTCTCATTATTTGCTTCTTTCCCTGTCTCAGTTTTTGAACTGGTGGTGGGAGTGATTAGAAGAAAGGTTTTTTTACCATCATTAAAATATCTGGTTCAGAAAGTCCTCTAAACAGTCATTAAATGCAGGGGAGGGTGAATTACAAAGACGTGTTCTCACTGGAGACAGTGTTTGGAGGTGGATGCTGGCAGGAGTTCAAGTGTCCACACTTGCTCTTATGGCCATGACCTCCCTGACATCTTCTGCCCATGGCAGGGGTGGCAGAGGGTCCTTTCTTTGCAGGGTCCATTGAACTCTGATAAGAGAGCAGCTCTGGGACTGAGGAACGGGTTGTCCCTTCGGACAGAGAGAAATTAAAGAAAGAGACCATTCTTTGGTGGTATTTGCTCTTCATTTCCTTGGCTGACCTGTAGAGGTTCCCAACAAAGCAGTAGCATATGGGGTTGAGGCTGGAATTGGTGAGGCCAAGCCACTGGGCAAAAGGTCTGAGCTGCAGGATCCAAGGAGAAGGAGTCACATCCTGCAGGGATTTGGGGATGTTGAAATCAATCCAGATGTCCATCAGGTAGACGGGCAGCCAGGAGATCGCAAACAGCAGGACCAGAGCCACCACCATCTGCGCTACCTTCTTCCGTATCTTCAGCCTGGAGGCTGGCAGAGATCGGTTCAGGGCAGTGCTCTCCTTCAACTGGCTGCTGCGGCTCCACAGCTTGCGCACCGTGAGGAAGCAGATAACCATGTTGAACAGGACTGGCAGGCAATAGAGGGCACAGAAGAGCAGAAAGTTGTAAGCTTGCTTGAGCCTCTCCTGAGGCCAAATCTCCCTGCAGATGGAAAACACCAGAGGCAAGCCCTCCACCACCCCAATCTCATCCCGTTTGTTCATGAAGATGAGGGGCATGCATATCCCTGAGGACAACAGCCACACCACCAGGATGGTGCTGAGGACCCTTTTCTGGGTGAAGAAAGACCGGGCGTTGAGTGGATTATGCACGCTGTAGTACCGGTTCACGCTGATGACTGTCAGGCTGAGGACGCTGGCGGAGACAGAAACAGCCTGGATAAAGGGCACTGCCCGGCAAAGGAAGTCCCCGTACACCCAGGCTTTGTAGATGAGGTTGCCCACGGTGATGGGCATGCAGACACACACCACCATGAGGTCGCACACTGCCAGGTTGATGAGGAGACTGCGGGTAGCACTCAGGCTGGACACCCGACTCTGACGCTTCCGGGTGAGCACCCTGATGGACATGATGTTGCCCACAAAGCCCACCACAAACGACACCAGGTACATCGCTGTGAGGCTGATGGTGACGGGCTCCTTCACAAAGAGGAAGAGCATCTTCTCCAGCTCTTCCCAACCCAGCTCCTGGCTCCCATTCCAGAGCCCACCTTGGGTCTGGTTCTCCTCCTGCCAGAGCTGCAGAGGGCCGGGGGGGATCCCGGCGGCTGGGAGGGAGGAATTCATGGCTTAGCCCACCCCCGGGCTAAAGGGGCCAAGCCTGCCGCGCTGCCTTGGGCGCTTCGGGCATGTTCAGCCGGGATCAGCCGCGCCTGCAAAAGACGGTGCAGGAAGAGGGGGTGAGCGCTGTGTTCTGTCTGTGTTCTCCCTCCTCGGGGAAGGGACCAGCTCTGAAATGGCTTCTCGGCAACTTAGTTGAGAGGCGGCCGTGAGCGCGGGGAGTGGGGCTGGGCAGCGGGCACCGGGTCGGGGCTCCGTGCGACAGCGGAGAAGACAGTGCCGCCGGCGGGAGGGACAGGAAGGGGGACATGGTCCCCGCCGCACCTCGAGAGAGCAGCCCCGGCCCGCCGCGACTCCCCTCCCTCCCGGGAAAGTTGCGTGCCCCGCTCCCGGGCAGCCCCCAGACCCCCGGTTGTTCCCTCCTGCTCCCCGGTCCCTCGGTTCTCCCCCGGTCCCGCGGCGCGGCGGCACTTACCGGGCGGAGGATGGGCAGCGCCGGGCAGGGCTCCTCCCGCGGGCAGCTCTGCCGTGCGCGGCAGCGCAGGGGCCGCTGGCACCGCCCGCGCAGGCATTCACGGAGCGGCTGCCACAGCACGGCCCCTGCACCCCGCGGCGCGCACCCGCGGCCGCACACACACGGCGCAGCACAAGCGCAGCCCCCGTCGTGCAGCCCCCGAACAGGAGCGCACACGGACAATCCTGCACGCGGACCCTGACAGACCTCCCCGTCCCTACCCGCCCCGCACTCACGCGCGTCTATAGATCCCCTCGCACGCCCTTTAGACTCCTCTTGCGAGCGCTTGCCTGCGCGCACCTTACTGAGGAGCTCTGCACATATACATCCCGCACACAGCGCCCACACCCCGCGTGTCCGCGCCCCATGTGCGCTACCCCGGCCCATCCTGTTCACACACGTCCCGCACACGCGGGAACGGCTCAAGCTTTGCACCCCCTCTGCACCCACACCCGAGCCGGGCATAGCTATGCCAAGCCGAGCCGTGCCGAGCCGAGCCGAGCCGAACTGAGCCGAGCCGAACTGAGCCGAACTGAGCCGAACTGAGCCGAGCCGAACTGAGCCTAGCCGAGCCGAGCCGAGCCGTGCCGTGCCGAGCCGAGCCGAGCCGAGCCGAGCCGAGCTATGCTGACCCTAGCCGTGCGCTCCGGGATTAAGTCCCCCGGCGCCAAGGCCGTGGTGCTGAAGGGACAGCTCCTCGTCGGCCGGGCGTGGAACGGGCAGGGATGAGCAGGGCCAGGCTGGGACCGGTCAGGAGCAGGGAACAGGCAGGGCAGGGGCACACATGTTCCCTGATGTTCCACTCTCTTTCCCCTCTCCAGTGGGCTCAGCTCAGCCGGGCAGGGAGGTGCCCAGGCGCTACAGTTCTTGCTTCTCCTCTAACATAGGATCATAGAATCACAGAATGGTTTGGGTTGGAAGCCACCTTAAGGCTCATCCAGTTCCAGCCCCCAGCAATGACAGGGACACCTTCCACAGGACCAGTTTGCTCAAAGCACCGTCCAACCTGGCCTTGAGCACTTAACTTGAACACTTTTGTGAAGTTTAGTGTGTTGTTCTGGGTAAAATCACAGTATTTAGAAAATAAAGGCATGATAGATTGAAATGCCTATTATAATTAAGAATGTATCGCACCACAGCATGGTATACACTGCGTTTATAGCACTCCGCTATGTGTCACAGTAAGATTATTTTGAAGGGAAAATACTGAAACTAGAATTTTTGCTTTTCCCCTAAAATGAAATGCTTGAAGCATTCAATTACAGTAAAAGTGGGCTTTTGATGGGAAAGGTACTTCCTGCCTAAGTTAAACACAGATCCTCTTAAAACTTGTGGTGCAGTGCAGCCTTTGAGTTGCTTCTTTCCCCAATACAACACCAACAGTATCACTCCCCTCTCCTACTGTGCTCCCCAGCAGAGGCTGGCATGCCAGCAGTGAACACCACCGCAGGTATTGGAACCCACTCAAGCAAAGAGCACTCCAGAAAGAACTCCAGGGTTTTGTCTTTTCTCTTACACTGAAGGAATGGGAAGAATGGATCACGGAAAAAAGTCACTTGGGAGAGTTGAACGGCTCGGTTGGGACACAAGATTGGTTTGTGAAATGCAGCTTTTGACTGGAGGTACCCAGACAGTGCTGGTGAATCAAGAGGGGAAAGTTTGACAGAAGGGACTGAGACCTCTGCCTGAAGTGTTTGGTTTTAATTTGCTTTCTTTGCCTTCTCTGGGAGAGTGCGAGGTAACACAGCCCAGGTGAAGGCCGCTGGTCACTGGATGGTGAATGCCCTTGATTTTAGTGGGAAATTCTCCCTTCAATTTGATCTATTTATGTGAAAGAAGAAAGTAAATATTTTTGGTCAGCCTTACATGAAATGAAAGGAAGATCAGCAGTGGAATCACATTTGGGGTGGGGGAAATGTGATCAGCGTGTAAAGCTCTTCCACATTCCAATGCATTCGCTTTAAGTTCGTGACTGCTATTCCCTTTTAGTTTTATGTATGTGCATTTATTTATAGATCTTCAGAGACAAACAAATTCTACAAACTAATTACAATGTGTTTCCCAGAGCACAAGGTACACATTATCTTATGCGGTGAAATGCATGGATACTCTCATGGATGCCTAAAATATGCTGCAATTTCACAGCTCCTCCAGAAGCAAATAGATCTGTCACAGGGGCAGCTACACAGGCCAGGGTCAAAGCTAGCAATTGGGAATCACCATGCTCCCAAGCTCTTGCCAGGCACTGTCCAGCTCCCTAAAGCAGACCTGCTATTAGGCAGAGAAAACAACAGGATGGAGGCGGTTAAGTCAACAGTTTTAGCAGGGTGTTAACAGAATACAAGAGAACAGAGAGAAGAAATGTGCCAGGACTCTTTGATCGCATTTCATTCAGGTAGTTGCCTTCCAAACATTCAAGCTAATAAATGCAGTTAACTTCTTTTTTTTTCTGCCCCAGGCACTTTATTTGTAACCTGCATGATTTACTGCTAAGGAACCTTCAGGGCTTGAAATACTAGACTAGACTACTAAGTTGATCAGAGGTTCGCTATAATTACAGTGAATCTGCTTTTACATCCATTGGCACAACTCACAAATGCCAACTCATCTCTACCGGCGAATGACAAATCTACATGCTGTGTCCAGATGATAGAGAAGACAGGGCCGTTGATTATAATGAGTTCATTGATTCTAACAGGTTCAAAGTCACCGGAAAACTCAGGATGGGGAATCTCCAATGAAAATAAATGGTGTGCCCTTTTCACATTGGTTCCTGTCTTATGGAACAGCTTTGGAGTAGAAGCTAAATGCAGCCCACAGGAGACAGGAGCCATCCTTCACCAGCAAGGATAATGGACTGGACTGCGATGTACATCAGAAATAAGCTACAGCAGTCACAGCTGTGAAGAACTGACCTGAGAGGAGCAGTGAGTCAGCCACTTTGGGCCTTTGCCAGAGCATCAGGAGCACTCACAACAGCTCCCGAGCCCACCTCGGCTGCCAAACCTGCTCTGCCCTCTGCACATCGGAGTCCCAGGGCAGGGTAGATTTAGCAGAGCTGTCTCAGCACCACTGCCCTGCTCCTGCTGCAGCACAAGCTGGGTGTCACACAGCTGCAGTGACCCTCAGCCTGTCCCAGGCCCAAGAGTGGGTACTAGTTCTGGAAACCCTGAGGCTTTTCCAGCTTATGCTGATGACCAGGTGGACCTTGAAGGTATGAAGGTGGAAGAATTACTCCGCTTGTGCATCTACTTACAGCAGCTCATATGCTTTCCCCACTTAAACTCTTCTCCCTGGTGAGTACAAGGGGGCAGTGCTCAGACTCCCTGCTGGTGCACAGCCTGCAGTGGAGCTGCATCTTTGACCCTGTGTGGTGGCTGGCACCCAAATGAAGGGCACTTTGCTTTCTTAGCTTTCTTCCTCTGCATATTCTGACATGCTTGATGTGTCTCAGCTGCCACGGCTTGACTTAAAGGCCTATTTTGAGGACATAGCTGCTTTCCCCCATCACGTGCTTGCCCAGCACATATTTGCTGGTTGGACTGCCTTGGATAAACCCCACCTTCATCGTCACTTACCCCTTCTGCCTCTCTCACTTTTGATTGCTGACATGGAGATGGGAGGACCATGGGGTAAGGAAGGCTCCCTGAGCCCCAGCATCTGCCCCTCTGCTGTGCAAGCTCTTTCCCCTCCTATGGACCCAGCGGCCACTGCAACCCTCGAGGGTCTATATAAGCATTTCTAATGCTTAGTATAAACAGGAGTAATACTGAAATCTCTCTCTCTGGGTCTTGCCATGAGGAAAGAGGAGCAGTATCACCACTGCTAACTTTTATTGGGCAAAAAAGGTGTCCATACTCCTTAGCAACAATATCCCCATATCCTGGGTGCCATCCGTTTGAGGGACCTCTGAGCCAGATTTGCCGCTCCCTCTGCTGGTGGCTGCTGCGTTCCCATGCCATCGCCTCTCTGATACTGCCGTTTCTGGGTGCACACAAGCTATTTCTGGCACCAGAGTCCAGGTCCTCATCACAGCTCTGTCGTGGCATTTGCTGATGTCAGTGCATTGACGGAGCTGTGAATCCAGGAGGAGATAAGAGGACAACGCTGCGCACAGCCAAAGACAATACACAGAAGATGCCAAGTGCACTTCAGATGCTTTGACAATAAAACAACAAACAAAAAACAGCTGGGAATTGATGTTTGTTGTTCGTAATTACTTTTATGAGAGTGAAAACCTTTCTTCTGCCTTTATTCTTCCCCCTCAATCAAAGAGTGAAACGTTTAAACTATTTGAAGTGTCCTTTGGAGAATTTTAAATGGAGAATGTGTGCATTTTAATGCCTGAGAATATTCACTGATGCCTGTTTTCATAAACTGATACGTGCCAAATTCCTTATTTTTTGCTCCTTTTTCTTGGAAACCTCTTAGATTGAGCGCTCCGGAAATGTAGTGGTTGAAATAAAAAGATGATTTTGTACAGAAGTATTTGTCTGATATGATGTTCACTTGCTCAAGGACAACGAAACACCATTTTGGCATTAGTGTGATTGAAAAACGTGTCTTTCAGATACCTTTGCTTTTGGTTTGTGCAGTAGCACCGGCAAGGAGCAGGGTGGGGAGCACAGGTCTGAATGTGCTTCTACTGGGTAACTACTTAAAACCAGGACCATGCCAAGTGAACTGGACCCTGTCTGGTTAAAAGGAGAGTCACTGAATGGAGATGTACTACATAACAAAGTGGGTTTTCAAAGGAGAAATCAGTGCTGTGGGTCCCTAATTCGTTGCACAAATTTAGAGGCAAGATTTTGAAGTGATGCTGAGCACCAAGTCAGGAAGTTTAAAGAAACCAGGACTTAGCAGCGGTGGCAGCTGACCAACAAAGTGACTGCCTAATAGCCCTTCTCTCCTGTGAGCTGTGATCCAGGATCAGCTGAAGCAATGGTGGGATTTCCTCCATGTCTATGTTTTATGTGCAGGCTCACCCTCTGGATTAATACAGGCACCATCAACCCTCGGAAGGAATAATTAGAACCGGACTGAAAGCAAAGCCCAAATCAAGTAGATTTGGTAACTGTGGAAATCCGGCGGCTTGACCAGGCCTGTGGGGCTCCTTTTCATCCTGTTATAACTCTTGTGGTCTAAGCAGTTTGCTACCGATGTTAGTGAGAAGAGAGGCAATAAAACAAGGGGCTGCTAAGGCAGTCGGTCCTCTATCCCAGCTACATGCTGCCAGATTTGCATAACAATATTGTTTTCCTGGTGCTCTCTACCCAGGTGCAACAGGCTAATAAAGGGTTTTCTAGATGAGAAGGGTTTCTAGTTGCATCAGCTGATTGCCATCTGGGGGAAGGCTCTGACAAGGGCTTTAAATTTGCCACTGTTTGCCTTTTCCCAGCTGCAGAGGCTTGCAGAGGGGAAGAGCAGGGAGGCAGGAAGGAAAGGCTCTGAGAAGAAAAAGCACTCTCGGGGCCTATGTCTGCCTCTGTCAGGGAGGAGATAAAGATTGTAGAGAATGCAATAGGAGGGAGTCTGTCTCTCTGATCAAGATTATTTACTTTAACCCTAGGTGATGCTTTGTGAGTAACTGTCACAAAGCAGATGCGCCTGGAATCAGGTTGTAATAGGAATTACAATGTGAGTAGGCTTGCAACAACGGCTTGGTGGTCAAGTGTTACATGTTTTTTTTAAATAAGCTTTCTTATGTTTTATACTCCTAACCAGGAAATCCTTGGGATTTCTGCTCTGTGGATTCAATAAGGAATCAGCTGGGAGTCGGGGGGAGAAGTGATCCTCAGTCTGAATGCACTCCAGCAGCCTGCTCTAATGTTTTGACAGGTAAGAAAACCAAACTGTGAGCTGCTATTTATTTTGGCACCCTTTTAGAAGGAATCTCCACAAATAGAGCTGTAGAACATCAGGCAGAGGCCTTGAGAGGCTGTTAAACTCTGTCAGGATCAGTAGCAAACATTTTCTCTCTAGTAATAATGCCTCACCTCTCTGTGCAGTGAGTCATCTGGAAAGACTTGGGCAATTGACTGGAAGTACAATCGCTGCCCTCTCCCCTGACCACATCTGTCTTTGTTTCCAGCATGTGCTCACAGCACAGAGCAGCTATAAGAAATGAAAGCTGACAGTAGATGGAGTTCAGCACAAAGGCGGAGGTTAGAAGGTAAAATAGCTGCATCTCAGTTTTACCCCTGATGTTCGAAACCAGCAGGTTTTTTGTTCAGTAATGCACACAAATATTACTAAGTGCTTCTTTGGACAGCTAGAGTATTAAGGAAGGGACACTGATGCTCTTTGGTTGTTGTCTGGGCTGGAACATGAAATAAGCTAGGAAAATCCTGTTTAGGAGCTGAGACCACAGTGATGCTACCTATGGATAAATGGAAAATCCCTTGGGGCTGAGCTGCCCAGCAGCTCTGCTCCCTCCTTTAAGACAAGGGGCTGGCTGGTCTGTGAGACGTGGGCTGTGCTGCAGCATGTTAGCTCATTAAAGCTTGGGGCAACACCTGATCATGGGAAGTCCCACCCAAACCTAGCTACGGTTATATGGCCAGGTGAGGAGCTGTATGATGGGAGTACCAAATTGGAGGCAAGAGCGCCTCATTCCTTCCTTTTTCTGCTCTGCTTCTTTCTTGCACATACCTTGGTTTCCTCACGTGTACAAGGGTGTTAATTCCTGTTCTTTATAGTTTACTTGGACCCCTATGGTTTTAAAGTGCTTTATAAGACACAGACAGCCTTACAATGGTGTGATGGTGCAGAGAAAGCATCCTGATCTCTGTAGGCTGTACCTTGTGCTCTGGTAAAGTCAGAGATTTGGCTAGCTGTGTTTATATAGCTTGAAGGAATGACATGATAGATTGCATCTAGCTTTGGCAAGAGGTTCTTGAACAGATTGTAGAACTGGAGGGCCAGCAGATTTGGGCATCAGGCTAATGTCTGTCACCCTTTCCTTAGGTGATACATGATAACACAGCTGCCAAAGTGATACCATCAGCTTCCAATTCTTCAACCTCTAGAGCAGATCCTTTATTTCATAAAGTAATCCTTCTCCAGACTGCATGTAATATCTGCAGCTGGTACCTGCTACCATGCATGTAAGATCAGGAATGGGAGGGATACTTTTCTGTCTGAGCTGGCTCTGCATGGAGATGCTGTGAGTCAAAATGGTTTTATAAAGCTCTCTTTAAATGCAATAAAATAAACATATCTCTACTTGCCAGCAGAGACTCCTTTCCATTGCAATCTGGGGCTGCCTGGTGCCTCAGAGATGCCTCTTCCCAGCCAGAACTGGGAGTTACTCCTTTCTTCTTGTGTGGTGTTAATTTCTTTCTGTCATAGCCTTCAGAAAAAGGCTGAACATTTGCCCTTCGTGTTCTTCAGTCCTGCCAGTGAACACGTGGGGCTCCTGAGCATTTACAGAGTTTGACAGCCCATGTTCTTGAATAAGCAGCCTCTTGCATAAGGGCTCAGAGGTGCAAGGAAGAAAGTCATTGCTGGTAAGGTCTGCACTTTCAACAGCTATTTCTGTGGCAAAGTGTTGGGAAAGCAGAAGCCATAGGGGATGTGGAAAACCAGAGATGCCCCAGTCATTGGTCCATGACCACTGAGCTGCAGCCCAGTACAGTTGCTTAGGATCAGTGGGGAGGTGAAGATCTCTGCTGCAGCTCAGCTGTTATCCATCATTGAAATAGGAGGAGAAATGGAATTGTTAGTTAAATGGTTAGCAGCTGCCTTCTTCCTGCCTTTCTTCACCGGTGCTGCTCTCTAGCTAGGTGGAAGTAGCTACAACTCCAGCATTGAAGTTTGATGAAAGAAAGTGAGCATGAGTCAGATGCAACCTGCACATTTCCTCCTTTTTTGTGCTTTCCTACAAGTCTTCACCACTGGCAATAAATCCTTGTACTTCTTCATAATGTCTTCCCTATCTCAAGGCCAGACCCAGTGTCTGATGTTCAATTGTCCCTTGCTAAGGCTGGCAGAGACAGTGTCACTCAGCCCAATGATTCCAGGCTGCTGCCCTGCTGATGTGATGTGATTGTCACTGACATGGGAGCTGTTTGCCTACCAGCCTGTAAGGGAATTGCTGGTGCTTGCTGCTGGGGTACATGATGACTGCCCACAGTGTCAGTGGCACCAAGGAGCTCCTGCATCAATAGAGGCTCCTCAGGACATCTGCAGCACTGACGCTGCCAGAGGGGACCTTGGTCCTTGGAGTCTTTGCGCAATGGATTACAAGCATGATTTTTCCCCTCATTGATCTAGGGACAAGCCGGAGTGTTTCACTGAGCTCTGCAGATCCAGCCCAAATGAGGAGAATTGGTGGGAAAGGGGAAGAGCCCATATGGGAGGTCACCACCTCTGTCAGCTTTGCCTCCTGAGGGACATCTCTCTCAGGTGCTCCTCTCTGGTCTGTGTAAGCTTTAATGGCAGCAGCTGCTGCTTTATGAGCAGATCCTGCCCAGAATGGTCCCATCCTATGGTAATTGCTCTCTCTGGAAGTGTTTCAGCCTGGCTCTTGTGCTGCACTTGGTCACAGCAAAAACACCAAGCTTTGTCTTTAGGCTGGACAGTGAAAAGCTGGTCCCTGCCACAGCTGCATCCCCAGCTGCCTCTTCTCCTTCCCCTTCAAACAATAACCCTTGGGCAGGAACTTGTCTCCATCAGTTCCCTCCCCAGTTTCAAACCCAGGGTCATAAATGGGCAGACTGGTTAAAATTTGGAAGAAGGATTTATTTGTTCCTTTTGATCATCTCGATACCAGCCTTTGTGCAAGCCTCATGTGCCAATCCCCCTCCTGAGAGTGTAATTGACCATCCTAATTGTGGGGTTTATTCTCCTCTGGAGCTCCTCCTTAAGGGACAGATGAGGATCACAGTCTTGGAGGGTATCTCTCATCCTCCATAAAACTGTGCCAAAAAGCTATATATGAGCAGCCAGCCCTGGGGTTTTCCTCCCAGAGATGCTCTGTAGCTCCCTAGGTCTCTCTTGCTCTGATGAACCCTTCACCCTTGGGAGTGCTTTGGCTGGAGGAGGCAGCAGATAAAATCCTGAAGCTAACAGCAGTGCTGTGGATGTGTCAGGAGAGATTGGGCTCTCTTGGTGTGGATGGTTATGGAGTGAGATCAGCTGCTAACAGAAGCTCGGGGGTACATGTTCAGGCATCAGCACATAATCTCTGCCACTGCCTCATTTTTTGTGTCCATTTCTGAAGCACAATGAAATCAGACTCTGTTTCTGCAGCAGTGGCTACAGATGGATTTTGCACCATATAAGTACAAAGTATTACCCTTATAAATGATTTAATCACTTTTGTTCCATGAGAACTGACCCATCAACCCCCAAAGAATAAAAAGAACATTTTCTCTCAAATGCAGTTCAGCATTATCAGACGTATGACACAGTGATCCCAGTGGGCCTGCTTGGTCTGTTTGTGCCTGTTTTACTGAAGGGATGGCCATAAGAATGAAGTCGTTGAACCCCTGAATTACATCACGGCAACCAGAATTTGAGCCAGCCCTCTCGCCCCTGTCCTGATGGATTTATTCCAGACCAGAGGAAGTCTCACCGTCTCCAACCTCCCTGACTTGCAACCAAGACTGTGGCCATTTCCAGCGTATTCTGTTCTGTTTGGAGGGAGAAGGTACCATTGGGACCATTTTGTGTTCCCGGTGCACTCTGCCACGAGGACAGGATGGTTTCCAGTTAGGGTTCTTTATAGTCTGGAAAAACATTATCAACTTTTTAGCAGACTCATAAATATCAGCTCTGTGGCATCATGTACTGTGGTTGGCTACGCAGTCACCTTTTCCTCATAAGTCCTTGAAACTATAAATAGATGGAAGAGTTGGGAATGGCCAATTTGAGCATTGAGAACAGGCTGAACAATGCTGTGACTTTCAGAGATCTCATCCAAAGGCAAGGATGGATCAGGGCTGACTTCTTACCAAGTGATTTCTCCTTGATGGAAAGAACTGGAAAGGTGGGATCATCTTTGCCTTTTGCATCAGGAATGTGGTCTGTCTTATGTCTGAGGAACAGAGGAGTGATTTGGGGGCAACTGTAATTGCATTTTTGGAGTGAGTTGCTGGTCAGATTTTAACACTGTGACATTACGTTTCTTGTGATGTGTGTAATTAAAACGAAGTAAAAATAACCTTTTAGCCTGCTGTGGCCAAGCCAAAGAGTCAGGGATACGCTGAGCTCCAAGGAGGAGGATGGAAAATGGGAGAGGGTGCAAAAGACAAGTGGATTGCTTTGAAAGACAACTATGACGGAGGAGAAAAGAAAACAAGAAGGCAGAGCAAAGAAAAGCCCGAGGCTGTCCACAGGAATAATGGCACTTTTGTTCATTCCAAACTTATCGCAATTTCTAGACCCTGATTTACTTTTGTTTGGAGTCCAGCTGCATTTTTGGTGCATGATGAAGGGACTGTGTGCTTTTATGTGTCTATTTAAGCTTTTACCATTTTCTGACCCTTTTTATTGGGTCTATTTAAGCTTTTACCCTTTTCTCAGGATCCTTCTAAGAAGCCTGGAGTCAGCAGGACTCGGGCTGAGCAAACATCACTCAACTGGTGAAAGTAACCTCTGGAAATACCTTGCAAGCTGGATCTTAACACCCTGATCTCCCTACAAGGGATCTTCATTTTGTGCTAGCCCATAAAGCAAAAAGGGAGTATTTTCCCAGTGCCAAAACCAAGCAGCCCTCAGCCTGTGTCTTGCACAGGCACCAGCCCTCTTTCATGCCAGCTGCCTGCAACTTTGAAGGGAACGAATAACCTGATTGATCTGCCCAGTGAGGGAGGTCTCAGCGGTGATTTCCATGTTTTATTTTATTGGCAAATATTGGTAGCATTTTTACCCAACTCCTGGAAAGAAGCATCTTTTCCATCCCTAACATCTGCACCCATTACTTCTTTCACCATGTGGCAAGCCGAGGACTAGTGCTAACTCACGCCTACAACTTCTAGGGTAACGTTCCAGGTGTCCAGGCTACTACTCAAGGCAGATGTCTATGTGCTGTGGTGATCTGTCAGGCTGTCCAACAGCAAAGACCTACACAGCGCATTGTGTACCCTAAGGCATGAAGGCAGAAGGTCTTTGATCTGGGCTACAGTTACTGACATGGCTTGGTGCTGTCTTAGTGATATGCAATGGGAATGACCATCACTCTCACTATGAAGACATGCTTAGTTATTTTCCTGACCAGTGATGTTCGGTGGAGAAGAAGAGATGGTCCCTTGGCTAGATCAAGAGCTGAAGGAGGAATGGTCCGCGAGGCTGTCCCAAATCCAGTCTCTAGTAAAAGCCTCGTTTGGTGATTTCCACTGAAGAAATGGCAATATCATTGAGAATCTGCAGCTTGGTGATGGATGAAAGCCGCTTCTGCCGATGCTTGTACTGCAAGATTTTGTTTTCATCAATGAAAATGTGGAAATAGTCCTGGTCAGAGTAGATTTCAACCTGAAAGAGAGACTGTGTTAAGCCTACCATGTGGCCACACGTTCTCACTGGACCTTGCTGCCATCATGTCTGTGAGTGCCTGGATATGGGCGCGTGCATCTGCAACCCAGTAAAACCCTGCCAGAGCTGACACGTCCTCTGCTCACCCCCGTTTTGGGAAAAGGGAGAGAATAACGGTGTTCTTTGCTTCATGATAACAGAAACTGGTGATAAAGCAAAGCCTAAATTGAACACAAATGGAGCATCCAAGAATTACTGCTGGAGCTCTGCATGTCTGTGCCAGAGCTGGGCGTAAATCAGCAGCAAATCAGGGTACAACAGAAATACTAACAGGAAATAGAGCCAGAAAGGGGATGCTACTTGGTATAGTGCTGCAGGAAAAGCAGGGATAGATCCATGAGGAGGGCCACAATATTGTCTGGGTCACTGCTGTCCCACCACTGAGGAGACCTATGGGGTGACAGGGGGTTACCTGGAATGACTCCTTTGCTTTGAAGGGGAAGGTGTAATTAACCTCTTCCTTCCCCCAGTGGTTGGCAAGGAAGGAGTTGCAGACGATCCTGGAGCTGGAGAAGCGAGGATTGAAGTGGAGAGCGATTTGGTCTCCTGGATCACAGAGCAAGTTGATTTCAAACCTGACACAGGGAGAGAAAGAGGTGATGGAGCAATGCTGCTGGCTCTTGCGAGCTGGGATTGCTGCAAGCAGTGTCCTTACATGCTTGTGCTGGAGCTGGTCTCACCCTTGACCACGACGCTCCAGCCAGGACACATCCCCTCTGGGTACAGGGCCTCAAACTGCCGACAAGGAGGTGATGGTGAAGCATGGTAAGGTGGGAGAGATGCACAGCGCCATTTATTCCTTATGCTTGTGCATCTTTCTCATCCTGTCATTGTTTTCTCCTTTCTACCCCATTCGCATTCAGGCACTCTCTGCCGCTGCCTTTTTCTCACTTCTATACAATCTCAGGGGCTCTAAATTGATAAGAAATGAAGTTACTCCAACATCCAGGGGATGAAGCAGGATTTGCTGTCCCTGAAGTCTTTTGTGAAGAGCTGGGTGGGATCAGGGAGCAAAAATTAAAGAAGAACCTGGATGCCCTCATTATCAGCAGGAACAGAGACACTGCTCCTCTGCCCAGCTGGGCAATGTGAAATCTGAAGTAGAAAACCTTGTGATGCTTTGAAGAGGGTGTGAAAGACAAGGAATGGGTGTAACGTGGCATCCAGCCTGTCCTCATCAAGCATTGCATGGGGGGCTCTTTCCATAAGCTCCTGCCTGATCCCCCATTCCACCTACTCCCCCCATCTCCAAGTTTAAACTGGCATAAAATGACCTGGGAAATCTTATTTTTTAATAACACATAGTTTCATTAAATAACTCATTTTAATAAGAAGTGCTTGGTCATTTCACCCTGCCTTTTTTAGCATTCTGATGATGCTGCACTTCTGATCATCCCTCTCTTCCACACTTATTGCTTGCACTGAAAAGATCTTTCCAGCCTTGCCACCTGCACAGCCTTTCCCTTCCTGTTTCTTTATCTGCCATGATACCTCATTTTCCAATGCATTTTCGGGATATGCATGCTTTTAGGCAGGAGCTGAGATATGGCCATGGCCAACCTCATGCCCTTGTGCCTGGCTGCTCTTGGAGGGCAGTTTTGGGAACCTGCACATGGCTGTTTAAAGGCTCTGACCACACCAATGTTCACCCATGTGAAACACAGAGAGCTGATGGAGCTGATGTTCCTTTTTTAAACCAGTGGTGATGGCAGCACCCAGGTTCACCTTGCCTTGATTCTTGGCTTGTCAACATTGCAACAAGCCCAGCAAAAGGCACACCATGAGCACAGGAAACAGCAGTTCTCTCTTTGCTGCTGGCTGTCCCAGCAGGGACGGATGGCAAAGCATTGGTTGTATTTCAGCCTCAGCTCAAACGCTCCCAGCCAGAAGTGCTGCAGCATTACCCCAGACCAGCCCTAGTATAACCAAGACAAAACATCTGTCCAATTGCCCTTTACTGAGAGCCATGAAGGTCACAGTTTTGCAATAGCCTGGACCACAGGTAGCATCCCCACGTCTTTTGGAATATGTATCTTTTTTGCTCTTATCTGTGCCACTTTCCTTTACCCACTCTTTGACTCCATGCCTTCTCCCCTCAGACAGACCAGGTTGTGCAGATCCTGTCCCCAGCACTTACCCTCAATGCCATCCTCTTTCCTGTCCTCGTCCTGCAGACCCACCTGGGGTGCCTGGCCGGAGGGCTCTATATAGAGGCCACCAGCCTGGAGCCCACATGTGTGGGGATTAGCATCAACAGGAGCTGAGGTCTTGTTTTCAAAGTGGGCTGGGACATGGGGAGCAGTAAATCCTGCTGCTTGCCCAGTGGGGTCAGCCTGCTCATGCGTGCAGGGCTAATCCAGCCCTGCTGCTGCCTACACAAAGGCAGTGGTGACCAGGCAATCCTGAGCTGTGAGTGATGGAGCTGGCGTGCAGCCATAATGGGTAGACAGGCATTCACACTGTGATCCATGTGTAATGCATGAAGGAAGGATGGATGGGGGCTCCCAAAGCTCAAGAGATACTGGCAGCCCCATCCACTGCAAGGTCCAGAGAGAGAGGAGGTGGTTCCAAAGGGGCTCAGCTTCACCCTGACCATCAGAGTTTCCTTTTTCTCCCTGTTTTCTTTCTATTCACTCTCTGTGGGTCACAGCCTGGCCTGAAACAAGCTGATGCCAGCTCTGTCAGAGCTGCTTTTCCACCTCACAGCACCCTGGTGTTGGTGGGACTAGGGGTGCTGCTATGCTAAGCTCAGCATGCCCCAGCTCTGCACTTCCCTTCCCCGCTGGGGACAATACAGGGATTTGGGAGCCTTTGTCCGATATATCCTGTCATGGAAAAGCACCAAGAAATGAGCAGTGATGAAATGAATTTCAGTGATGGGGATTTTCATACAAACACTCAGCATGTACAGCTGGGTGAAGCGAGCCAGGGAAGGGAGGGATGGGTGCACCCCCTTCTCTTCACAGGGTAAATGCAATAAAACCGGATGCTGGCCCCATCCCTGCATGCACAGGAGGCTGCAGTGCTTCCCGGCTGGTCCTACAGGAATTCATGGCTTTCATGGTTAAAACTTCCTCACTGTATGGACAGCAGTGCTGATGTTACTTAATGTGTTTATTTTATTTCCAGCAGATAAGCGGAATGAGAGCTGCTATCCCAGGCTCCGGTGCCCTTGGCAGATGATTAAAAATGCAATCCAGTGGACGTAGAAGCCAACAGCCTCTCTCGGGGCTGAAAAAGCCAAGTCCCAGCTGGGATTCGCCTGTTTGGACTCCTGCAGAACTGAAGTGTGTGAAGCTGAGCTCTGCCGTGGTCTCCCTGCTCTGTGCCAGGGAGCAGTGGAGCAGAGCTCTGTGCTACAGATGGCAGCACTGGGACGTGCAAGGGAGCCGTGAGGCAGCAGCCGAGGTGCTGAGGTGGTGGTGCCAGGGCCAGGGCCATCCCACCCATCCCTTCTTGGGCTGCCGTAGGATGCTGGACATTGGCCTCTCCAATGTGCCCAGCCATATGTCTCCTCTACTAATGACCTGAACCCAAAGCTGTGTTTTCACCCTTAAATCATCCCTCCCTGATTGTTTCTCCTGACAGCCAGGCAAAAGACTGCAGGGAGAAGGGACTGCTTTTGAGATTCTGGGCAAAACCAGACTGCATTGCAGTCCTGCACATAGGAAAGGAGTGAGCTGCAAGCTAAATAACTGTGCCAGGTTTATCATAACTATGCTGATGAAGTCAATGCACTAGGGAATACTTGGGCACCCCAGGGCAAGTCATGGTGCAGTGGGATAACAGAGGGTATCAAGCCATGGTGGGACAAATGCCATCTTTCCTTGCCCAGGGGCTGCATCTCACCCACATAGAAAGCAGCAGTGAGTCATGACCCCCAGAGAAGCTGCTGTAGCTCTTTATGATTTCTATGTGATTTTATGCTTGTCACGAATCTGTGCACACAGTCTGACCTGGCAGGGCAATGTCCCAACCACACCGAATCTCCTTCCAGTTTCCACTGGTTCCAGCAACTGGCATGGAATTTGCTTTCCTGCTGCAAAAAGCTGCATCAGGCCAAGCAGCACTGGGAGCCATAGGGCTGCCCTATGGGAGAACAGTAATGGTCAAGTGAAGGCAGGTTTGGAGAGACGGGAAAACTCTCAAGGAAGGAAGGGGAGTTTAGATTGCTCCAGTTTTGGGGAGAGCAACCTCTGAGACACTCAGCACTTCCCAAAATTCAAGGCTTTGCTTCCTGTTGGCATCTCAGTGAGAGCAAGAAAGGTTGCTTGGGAAAAATGCAAACACAAGCGTTCCACCAGTACGGGGTGCCCAAACACCAACTGGTTTTACAAGCGCACTCTTATTTGCCTTTGTGCTGCTGCTCCGAAGCTAACACAGCATCTGTCTGTTTAGCAAGGAGGAAGGCTCTGTAAATACGTATAAATCTCAGACGCTGGAGGCAGCACTGGGAGGTTAGTTCTCAGTGTCATAACTTTTCCCTCTCTTTGGTGATGGATGGGAAAATCTCACACCTGCTGATTGTCTGCCACTGGGATACAGAAAAGAGATACAGGCTGAGGTGGAGGGAGTCTAGCATAGGAAAGGAGAATGGTTTGGTTAACTGCAGGGGAGGCATTAGCAGACCTGCTTATACATTTGCCAGCCATTTGCTTATACAACCATCAGCATTTGCACCTTTCCTCAAGCATGTGCTGCTGTTTGTCCCACAAACAAAGTGGCAGAAACACCCAGTGAGAAGCTCGGCGCTGTACTTCCCACGGGAATTTTCATGCAGGGCTCCCCCGGGCTTCCATGGATGAGTTTCTTGACCTGTGATTATTTCCATTGGTCTCTAGAGGTCTCCAAACACACAGCCTGGATTTTCAGGACCTGAACACAGTGCTCAGCAATACATCCCTTACATCGGTCCTGCCCTTGTGCGCTGCCTGGCTCTGCAGCTCACCCACCAAGTGATGCTCCAGTATCTGACACATACTTAGGTTTTACTGTGAGCTCATGTAAGAAAGCGATGTCCATCCCATGATTAACTCAGTCGAGCCCTCATGTGCATAGTTGTTAAAATATCTGTCCCATATCTGCCTTGTTCTGCCAGCTGGGAGCATCAGCACAGATCTGGATGTGCCCCTGCCTGCCTTGTATTGCCCTGTCTCCAGTTAATATTCACCCACATGTGTACTCACACACATATGTAACATCCACTTGACCTCAGCAATATATACCTACTGGAGGCCTGTCATCACAAATCAACCCCCATTCCTTAAATACACCAATGCAAACAAGCCAGCCCAGTGCTCCTGTGCAGCCCATGGACTCGCAAAGCTGCTTTGGTACCTAACGGCCGTAGCAGGGTGGATGTGGACGCAGGGGTGCAGCCAGAGCTGGGCTCCCCTTATAATCACTCTTGGCTAACCCTATCAGGGCTAGCCCAGGGGCCTCCAGCCTTGCAGTCTTTTGGTATACCTTTATATTAAGCTGAGAAATGATGTGGTTTTAGTGGTGGGCTCTACCAACCTGCCAGGCTGGGCACAACAATGAGACTGCAAATGATGCCATAGCAAAGTCCCTTGCTTTTTATTACTTTGAGTATCCCCATCCAGCCACCACCCATTACCTGTCTGGGGAGAGCACCCTGACTCCCTTCTCCAGCCCAAGGATGCAGGTCTTTCCCTCCATCCCTGAAGCCAGAGTGATTCAATGTCTTTCCTAACCCGCAATGCTTTTGTTTGAAGACAATAGCTTTGCAGAAAGAAAAAGACAATGAAACAATAGCCCGGGTGCAAACAGAGCCTCCAGGCATTGCCTGTGTGCTCCAGGCATGCTCAGCTCCTTCTCAGCTCCTTCTCTTTGGTTACCCCAAATCATGTGGGTCTCCCAGAGCCTTCCCCACTAGGCCAAACCAGGGGCTGTGCTTTCCCCATCACAAGTCTGTGTGAGGCTTCTCCAGATTTGCTTATCTGCTCACTTATACCTCCTCCACAGCCATTCCAGTTTCTCCAGGGAATTCCTGAAGCTCCCCCATGCAATCGCGAGTCAGCCCTCTGCTCCAGTCACACCGCCTCGGGAATGTGTTGCTCTGGGAAGGGTTTTGGCACGTTGCTTTGCCAGCTCACCCTGATTCCCTTTCCCCCAGACCTACAGCTCTGCATTTGCTCCCTGCTCCCAGCTGGAAGCCCTCTCCAGTGCTGTTGTCTACAGCCAACATCCAGAGTCTGGTCATCTTGTTGTATGCCAGGGCTGGATGGTGTGAGTGCTCCTCCAGGCTTAATGCTGGAGAGGGAAATACTGTTTATGGCTATAAGTCTTTTGAGTTAAACCTCGGTGCAACAGGCTTTGGTATCTATACTCCTGCAGTCTTCCCTTGCTGTGATTTACTGGACTGGCCGGAAGAGGGCTGGAGACTCCATGAAAATCTCTACCCCGAATGATAAGCATACAGAAACTCACACAGGGTCTAACTCTAGAAGAGCCTGATGCAACACCTGCTGTGCTGTGGGATGGGGATCAGCTCTGCAGCCTGCATGTCTCAAACCTGCTTTGAGGAGACTTCTGTCTCTCACAACAAGCCTGCAGAAGGAGTCCCTTTCCGCTGCTCAGCCTAAACATCCCCAGGCAGCTTGTCAGAGAGCAGAGAAAGAAAACATCACACCCTGGAAGGTGGCAAGAGAAACAGGGAGATGCTAACACCCCGGCACACACTACCTGGTGTTGACAGAGCTTCCTGCACCTCACTGGAGCGTCAGCTCCACTAACGAGCTGCTGGGAATGCCCTCGGCGCTGATGGCTTCTGGGGCCCGAATCTGTCATATCTTCCATCTTTTGACTGCTTCTTAGCAGGCCCCATCATCCTCCCAGTGCTGGGGAAAGGGAGGACACCTCCTCTCCCTCAGCAGCCATTTGGGTATGAAATCTGGTCTTATGCTTGTTAGCCAGTAAGTGGAGAAAGGAGCCTGGTCTGGTCCTGGTCAGTGCCGTGAATGTGAATCACTACAGGCAAAATCTCTGCCTCTCGTTACCCTTTCCCCATGCAGCTAAAAGGGGAAGATGACCCACCCCCCGTACCTCGTGTCCCATGAACTGGCACAGGTGCAACTGAGGCCAAGCCCAGAGCTGCTGTTGTCCCTGCACATCTCCTGCCCGCCACTCAGGACTTCCCTCTGCGCAGCTTTGAGGGGCAAGGATGAAAGGCAGGGCAGTGGAAACACAAAGCACGCCTGGTTTATTTTATTTATGACTAGCCTCTGCTTAAAAGGAAACCAGCATTATCAGCTCCAGCACCGCCGGGTCAGATGAGTTAATGAAAGAGGAGGGTTTAGTTTATGATCTGGAGCTTGAATTTGCTCTTATATGGGCATCCCCATGAGGCGTTGCTTGCTGCCACCTTGACTCTACTCATATCATGGGGATGGCCAGGCTCCAGCCAAAAACTGAGACAGAGGTGAAAGGCATTAGGCAGAGAGAACAGTTGAGCTCAGGTTGTAGCTACCCCTGCTTCCTTGGCTCATGGCAGTTACACGTGCTGCAACACAAACATTGCTGCAACCAGCACATCCCAGCCAGTGGGTATCCATACCTGCCACATCGTTATCCAGCCGGTCTTTGTGAACCAGGATTCCATCATTTCTTGCTCAGGTCGCCCTGAAGAAGGTGGTAAAGCTACATCGAAGCAGCCCCATTGCCCTCACCAGCTGGAAAGGAGTGGTGGGTTTGAGGCATGGCTCACGCATCACTCCTGCTAAGCACTGCAAGGTGCAGGCAGGCAGGAGGCAAGCACACGACCTGGCACAGGCAGCTGTTTACTGCCCGGGGTTCATAGAGCAAATATTTGATCATCCGTAAGTAATTGCCCCGTTGTATATGCAGGGACCTGATTTATCCTGCTCCTTGGTGATACCTTCCAAACTCCCTGGGGAGACATCTGTCTCCCTCTTCCTGGTGATTAATGGGGAAGGAGGAGAGCTGGCGCTGGGCCTCGCCATGCTCCTCAGAGTCAGTGTGGGTGTACTGCATGTCCTTCCATGGTGGTCTCTGGCTCAGAGCTAAAGCAATGACAGATCCTCAGGAGGAGGGGGGGGATACATGTGAACCCTCCCTGCTCAGTTTTACATTGAATCCTTAGTTCCTGGGTAACATCATCAGCATTGCTGAATCCTCCTCAATCCTGCATCACCTCACTGCGAACTGTTGCCAATTCAGGAGTGTTTCCCAGCGGCTTCCCAGGTGAGGTTAGCCTCCAAGGGCCAGGCTTTGAGCAGCTCTTATTCTACATTGAGTGATTTACTCCCCCAAAACACAAGAGGAGGGGGAGGCACATCACTAGAAGGGCTGCAGCTTGGCAGCATGCTCTGCTCCTGCAGTGGGCTGTGAACACAAGTAACAGCACGACCACCTCTTGATGATGCTCTCCCTTGCAAGCTTCCTACCAGCTCCTTGGCCAGGGAGAACACATGGCAACAGGCCTGAACCTTGCACAGGTGGGCCACGCTCCACATATCAAAGCCTGGATTCCTCCCCTAGATACCAAGACATGGGTTGGAGCCACAGCCTCGTGCCTGCAGCTAGGCTTGGAGAAGACGCAGAGGAGAAGGAAGCCTGTAATTGAAGGGAAGCGACCTGCAAGGTTTTGGGGATGCTCTGAGGTTCATGGAGCAGGCAGACACAGGTGTATCCCATGCGCTGGGATAGCAGATTTCATGAGGACATTTCTGGTTTGGGGACATCAGGATTTACCCTGCTTTTCCACAATTTTTAATTGAAATTGATTAACATAAGGAGTCCTAGTGAGGTGCTGGCATTGTACAAACCTTCCCATGCTTGTGTTTGATATCCCCATCAGCTATCCTACAGGCTGGGTCCTAGAGAAGGTCCAGTTTGGGTTCAGATGTCTGAAAGCACCAAAGGAGGATGAAAAGGTTCAAAAGAGGAGAAAAATAATGAGGCCATCAGTGTCACAAACCCTCCAGCACCAGCCTGTCGTCTGCCCTGCGGCATCAGTGGCATAAAGGGACTGTGATCTTTGCAGAGGGGATGTAGGGTCCACTCTCCATCCCAGCTTCGGGAGAAGGTGGGATGACACATGCGAGGTGAGTGACAGGAAGTGCATTTTCAGCCTGTCAAGTCCTGACACGCATCCAAAGGGTACCAGTTTCATCAAGACCCCAGACACATGTGCCACAGGCCACCAAGCCAACAAACCCCTGAGCCTGGAGACTTGGTCCTTTTCATGTGGGCTCTGACCTTTGCTACACAGGACTGGTGGCTGAGAAGAAGTGCCGGGTGTTGCAGCAACATGTGAGATGCAGCTGGGGAGGAGGATGCAGCTATTTTGGAGAGTAGGGAGGAAGAGGAAGGGCTGCTGACAAAGACTGAAACTAGAAAAATGACGACAATGACAAAAACCTTCCTCCCATTTAGGGAACCAACTGCATTTCTTTCCTGGTGTGACCAGGATAGCTTAAACCAAGAAACACAAGTTCAAGTTGCTAAATTGCAACTCCTCATGTCCCAGAGCTGATGTTCTGTTTCAGTTGGAAAGGACCAAACTCCCTACCACAGGCATCAGTCTCCTGACCTGCTTAAGGGGCTGGGAGGTGCTTTTAACAAAATGCCTACCTCCTTTGTCTGGCTTACCTCCATCCTCTTCCCAGGCCATTGTACAAGGTGGCACCAGGAATAACTGCCTTGCTGTCGCATCTAGGAGCCTGGGACTTCACCACGGGAAGCCAAGGAGGTGGTACCCAATGGCACCATATTTGTTGGAGATTCTGGCACAGAAGGTGGTGCTGAGGAATGAATAAGGAGAAGTGTATCCTTCCCTACAGCCACGTGTGTTGTTGACTGTCATGCTGCCTGCTCCTCCAGAGCTGGAGGAGCAAAGAACCCAGCTCACCCATAGGAGATCTGCTCCTCTCTGCCCCTTCCCTCAATGAGCCTCCCTGACCCTGCTCCAGCTCTTCTTTTGCAGACAGTAAAATTGTTCATCTTGAGACAAACACAAAGACAGTCACTGCCCCAGGGAGCCTGTGGTCAAGGCGAGGAGGTGCCATGTTATTCGGTTTCATCTTTACTTTCATTCAGGCTTTTAGAGTTTGCAGATGGGCTCTAGCCACAAAGCCTGGAGACGGGTCCAGCTTCCAGTGACTCCTGACTTGGGTGGAGGCTGGATCCAGGCTGCTGATTCAGTCCCTCTCTATTTCTGGTGCTGGATTTATACATAATTTGCTTCTATATAGTTATGGATAGAGCTGGGCAGGGTGTGAGAATTTCAGCAGGGAGCTGAAGGGATGCTTTATAAATGAAGCATTTGTTAGTGCAAGATTTCAGCAGGAGGAAGGGATATAAACTGGCAGCAAGAGCATGGTGTGGGTGTATGCCACGTGCCTTGCAAAGGGTTTAATTCACCAAAGGCTCAACCCAGACCCATCCACACCTTGGCTGCAATTTTCCTGCTCTGGGAAGTGGGCTTGAAGCCACATCTGCATCTCAGTAGCAGCTCAGAAGAAGCCAAGGCGCGCTCAGGACCTGAGGACAGAGCTGTAACTCCAGAATGTGCTATATACATCTTTCCCGCTCCTGCCATGGCTGATGGCAGGATTCCAGCCCCTTAGGGCTAGGGAGCAGGCACAGAGGGAGATGCCCATTTGCAACAGTCAGGGGTGAAGCTGCCATGGATGGGAAAGGAGAGGGGCTGCAGGGTTTCAGCCTCCATCTCCAAGAGTGAGCAGGGGTAGCTCTGACCTGCATCAGCACTTCATCAATCCTGTTTTGTACTTAATGTGGATTGTAGCCTGGGGAGAGGTTATTCGACCATGGCTCTGCTCCTCATATCCTCTGCTTCTCCTCCTCCTTTAGATCTGGCTGCTGGGAGAAATTAGCTTTAGCTTTTACCAAACTGTGAGGGGGTTTCCAAAACATCTGGAACAGCTCATGGAGCTGGAGTGGAGTGTAACGCTGAGGGTGGAAATAGGGTCATGGAAACAGAGGCACCCTGTTGGATTAATGCTCCGTAGTGGCACTTGGGAAGGGCTGAGTTCAAATCCTCACTCCACACACAAAGGGAAAAAGTTGGGAAAATCCCAGTGAGACCCTGTTCATGCTATCACATGCCTCTAGGTCCTGCTCCACAGGGACCATGCCTGGAGGAGATCCCACCAATGCTCACCAGTGCCCATCACCTTAGCATAGGGACATAGCACTGTGATGTGAAGGGCAGCATGGGTGTTTTGATCTCGCAGACCCAAAGCTTGCTCCTATATCCAGGCTGGGAGAAGGTCTAGAAAGAAGCCTGTATTTTGGAAAGGGCAATGAGGCCCCTCGGGTTATTCAGAGGCTGCCAGCTTGGCATCCATCACAGCTGGAATACTGAGATGGCTTTTAATACAAAGCAATGTGTAGTTAATTAAAGGAGGGGGTGTAACTGATGCCAATCCGAGAAAATAATGGAAGTAGATCTCTGCTAACTTCATTTCTACAAGGCTTGGACTGGCGTTCATAAAGATGATGTTGTCAATGCACCAGCCTTGGTTGTGTGGCTTGACTTGGCATTTGGCCATGGTACAAATGGAGCTAGAGTGGAGCCTACTGCTTAGATTGATTGATAAACACTAATGATATAAAACCATCACGGCTCACCTGATGGGAGGGCAAATGATGCTGGCTATGGGCTGGGAGATGCAGCTGCCCTGGGGAATTATGGTCATGCAGCCGCCTTTCCAGTGGCGTTGGTTCTGGATCCTCCCCAGTTTTACCTGGTTGCTGGAAAAGTAAGACCCTTCTGAAAACGTTTGCAAACGGCTGTTACAAACTCAGCCAGATCATTCAGCTTGGTGCAAGCCAAAACTGCATCTTTTAGTACAACCACATGGAGAGTCTAGGAACAAAAAGGGAAGGTGGTATTTATAGGATGGGGCAACCTCTGTCTTGGGAAAAGAAGCATGTGAAAGCCATAGAGAACTATGGGGTTTAGCCTTGTTTTAGTGGGGCATCCTCTAATAATGTTTTTGTGGCACATTGGAGGTGCTCCAGACTCCCAGAATCCCCAGATTTGTGCTTGCAAAGTACTGTAGTAACTGACTATATCCCTGCTGTAACACAGCAGCCATGAAGGCAACCACCATCCTCGGATGTGGTGGACGGAGGTTTTATTTGCTGTGGCAGAGAGGTGGAAGCAGGGAGAGCAGTGTCTCCTTGCCAAGGATTAGGGATGGCACATTGGGAGTGTCCAGGAAGAGAACCCAGAAGTGATTCAGGGACTGGAAACGCTGCTTATGCAGACAGGGTGGGGAAGCTCTCTTTGTTTATTGAATGTTATTTATTTTGGCATTATGTACTGAAAAGTTTTAGCTCATGGATTGTGGTATCCCTCAACATCAGGGTTGAGATGGGAGAGGGTTTCCCAAGCCAATAGTCAAAAGCAGGATAAGATCAACTTTGGGCTGGAATGAGCATTCAGGTCACATGAAGTATTTAAATGGAGCCTGGGATACATCATCTCCCACACTGACTGCCGTGAAACCTTTAACTTCTGCAGGGAGCATTTAGGAGACAAGGTGAGGGACTCTTGCATGCTGTGGCAGGTGCCTCCAGCTGCCAGCCCGAAGCACGCTGGCTGGATTTAAGCCCTGACAGCCTCAGGCTTTCCCATCCAGGCGGGAAAACAAGCTGTGAAAAGAGTAAACATGTCACTGAAGTATTTTGCTTTCAGATGGGTTGATCTTTCCAAGCTCAGAGAAAGGACACAAGGAAGCTGCCATCAGATGTGAGCACGCCAGCCCTGGCTCCACAAATATTTGAGTAATATTTACTGAGCTTTATGTGTTATTCCACAACAAATCTGAAAAAATTGGAAAAGAAAACGTTTCACTGGAGTCTGCCGCATGGGATTCCCGCAGGTAACCTCTGCCGCACGGGATTCTCTAGGATAACCTCCCTGCTTCGCTCAGTCCCATGCTTGGTCGCTGCTATCACTGCTGACTGCATTCACCCTGGTGTCCCTGGGCTGAATCCTGGTGGGATCAAAAGCTCAAAGAGGGATGCTGACCCAAGTGTATCACCCATGGGACACCATGCCTGGCACAGCAGCAGAAGAAACCTTCCCCTTCTCCATCATGCCTCACATGTGCAATGCCAATATAAGGATGGGTACCATCCTTCCGTCTCCTTGTTAAATGCAGAGCCTATTGTTCATGTAGGACCTCCCTAAAGTGCCTTTGCTGTTGAGCTCTTTGTGCTGCTTCCTGTATTTGAACCCCTTATCACAGGTTTGCCCTGGGAACAGGCACTCAACAGGGTGCGTTTTATGGGTTGATAAGGTTTTATTGCAACAGCCTTATTGATAGGACATCTAAAATAAAGAGGTGGGGACTCTGCGTCTGGGTGAGGGGACAGCAAGTTCTAAGCAGCTCTGTTTTCCATTAAACTTATTAGCCTGGACACAGGTTTTAACACCCAGGCAGTTTTGGATCCAGCTCAGGCACATTTGGGAAGGTCCATGTTAGACATCTCCAGGAGCTGCTGCAGTGTGTATCTGGGAATTCGGTTTCACTGATACATGTATTTCCATCCCCTGCAAGAGGAAGCAGCACATGGGGAAATGGTGCTCCCTCCTCCCCATCCACACCTGGGCCCCATAACATGCCTCAGGGCGCACCTTGGCATGGCGAGATCTCCCAATGCACCCCACCAGACCATTCCACTTTTGTACAGAGCAGTTTGCACCCTCTTCTGCCTCAATTTCCCTCTCCATTCCCCACACCTTCATCACAGCCTTTCCTCCCACGTGGGCAAAGTTCTTCTCTTGGCAGAGGTTTGCAGTTTTTAATCCATAGCTTCAGGTTAGAAAGAAATTAAAGTGGCCAATAATGGCTTTGCCAGGTGCTGACTCCCTCTGCACTTCAGCTCTGAGCTTTGTGTGCGTGTGTGCATACAAGTGACAAACAAAGATTAAAGAGGCTTTATTAGTCCCATGACTAAGTTATAATAGGAAAAACCTGTGTTCTTCCTGCCAGTGACCAGTGCGAGGGGAACAAATCACTGCAAGCTCTCCGCCCCAGCTCCTCACTCTTGGGCAGAGGACAATGGTGCGGCCACATTAGAAGGTTTTCTGATCTCATTTACCCCAGTTAATGCCTGGGGACGTCATGTCTGACACGAAGATGGTTGTATGTTGTCTCTTCTAAGAAGTTCATGGTCCCTCATGTCTGCTCCCAGCAGGCATGACTGCTGCCTGGGTGCTGCAATGGAGCAAGAGCTCTCACCCTTCTGCTCTCTTCCATGAGCTGGTGGTTTCATCTGCTCTTCTCATAGAGATGTTGATGTCCATCCAAGGATACAGGACACTTGGAAAAGGATTTGTTTACAGCGACTTGAACCAATTTTCCCCTAAATCTTCAGCAACCTGAGCTGCAGAGAGAAGCTGCATGCACAGCTTCAGAGTTCTGCCTGATTTATCCATCAGTCTAATACAAGATACTACCTTGTACCAGACTTCACCTAGATCTTACCCAACCAAATGCATTAGACCTCATGGAAGCACCTGTACAGAATAGGTCTTCTGCTTCCAAGATGGCAGATACTGGGACATTTACCGAGGTGCTAAATTGCAGGGCATAAGAAAATGGCTTCAGGAGAGATGTTTTGCGTACTGGCTGGCTAGCACTGTGCTGTTGGCAATCCCTGGTCCCTGGGGTGTGTGACTGCCCTGGATCTGGCATCATGGAAATGAATTAGGAGCTTCTGGGACCTGGGATGTGCTGTGAGATCAGGAAAATAAAGCAGTTCAAAGTTCCTGTTGCTTTCTCTGTAAGAAGGGACGATTCAAAGCATTTTGGGCCAGCAGATCCCAAGTGCAGCCTGCCATGCAGCCTGCCTTGTGGATGCTGATTTGTCAAGAGTCCAAATGATGGGGAAAGGGCTGGTTTGGACCTCTTCCCAGCACATGGCTCTAAGCTGATCACTCATCCCAGCCACACCATGTCTCAGCAGAGCAATACTCTGTGCATCTGCCACACTGCCCGTGACCAGAGGATGGGCAGAGGAAAGCCCAAGGAGAGACACAAGTGTTGCAGTCAAGAGAGAAAGCAGAGTAAGATATTTTCTTTCCTCCCTATGCCTCCATTCCCATCAGCTTCATTCCCTCCAGAGGATGCAAGATCCGAACATCGGGAGTGGGATGCCCTTTTCTGTGGGCCTGCACCACTGAACCACACTGGGCTTGCAAAGCCTCCTGCAAATGTCCTGATGGAGCAGGCAGCACATCCCGCCCTCCTGCAGAAACCAGCACTACCATCCCGCTCGCGTACAAAGGAGGTTGCATCATAACTGCTTTTTAAACTCTGAGGCTTTTGAAGTCAGAGCCAAAGTTTGTTTTTACGCCTGCATTGAGCCAAGTCCCTTGTTCTGGTGTTTACGAGAATCTCTTTGGTAAGCAGGAGCTCACCTCACTTTTTATAACAGCAGGGTTATCTCGGTGATGTTTGTCCAGACTGGCAAGGATCTGGGCTCTTAAAGGACTAAAAACCAATGTCATGAGAGAAATCAAACAACAGCTCTACTGGAAGATTACCAGCTCTCTCTTTAGCTGTGGCTGAGATAATCAGGATTACCCAGAGGGGAAGAGGCAGGTTTTCAAAAGATGGACATCCTTTAGGAGGAACAGGCACAAACTCCAAAACGGGGCCTCAAAGTCCATGGCGTAGGGACAGAGTCAACTGAACCATGGTTCATCCCATGTCAATGCTGCAGGAGGATGCTCCAGACCAACTGTGGGGACCACTGACATCCATGGGAGCAGTGGTTTTGTGCAGGGAGTGACTTTTCCTCCATTTCTGGGCTCATTCTGGGGTTGAAGAGCCACCATGCGAGCTCCAGCCATGGCATCTTGCTCCCTGGCAGGAGCAGGGCATCCGCGGGAGCCCAGTTCTGCCTGGGATGGCTCATCGCACGTTCCCTGCTGAATAGTTCCATGCAGCAGTTTGCTGACACCACTCTGGCTACTCACAGCATCCCAGTTTTCCCTAAAATCAATCAGTCAGGCTGTCTACTTGGCAGAAACATCCCAACTGAGAGGCCAGGGCCAAGCTGGCAGCAGCAGGAACCATCACCCCCAACGGGAGAGCAAAGGAATGGGCTGAGCAACCCCAACCCAAATACCTCACCCCGGGCATGGAGCAAAGGCGGCGTTCCGGGAAAATCTAGGCTGTCGGATGAAAGGCAAGCGGTTAACTCAGTGCCTTTTCTGTGCCGGCTTTCCAGTCCCGGCTTGCACGGGCTTCCTTGCGGACATCTGGCAGATGGGCTGAGTGAGGAATGTAATGAGTTGTGCAGATGGGAGGTACCGCGCTCAGGTTGCAGCCCGTGGGGCAGGGAGTCAGTGTTTTGTTTATAAACACAGGCGGGATGATTAAGATAAGAAGGGGATGGTAATTAAATTAAATTAAGGCTCTGGAAGTCGTTAGATGAGCCTGAAAGCATCGCCAGTCACTTTAATTCCTATTTCTTTGAGACAGGGGGTCACTGTGATGGAGCATTGGAGGGTGACGGGGGGACCAGGAGGCTCTTTCATCAGCTCAGTGAGGAAGAGATGAACACTGTTATAACCAAACAAGGGGAGGGAGTCAGGTGAAAGGAAAGCACCAGAGCATCAGGGGATAGAGGGAAAGTCCTCAAAGGTTTTCCCCATGACCCTGGGAACAGTGTTCCTTGAGCATGAATGGGGAACTGAGGCACAGTGGGATGAACAGCCAAGGTTCCCACCAGGATTGCTGGTTGTGCAAAGAGGAGTGTCATGATGTTTGCAGATGTCAGTTAGGTGGGAAATGCCCATGCACATCCAGAACATCTCTGCAGATGCTTGGGAACATGTTCATGAGCACCAGGATGAGCAGGGACAGCAGTATCGGGAAAGGCATCCCTAGCCTAAACTGTCTTGGCTGAAGGGGTGACAAAGCCAGTTGCCCACTGAGTAAGAGGTAGGACAGGCTCGGAGATAAAAGGGTTAGGAAGCATGACAGATGATGTGCAGGTTCTGGATGTGGTTATGTATCCAGCATGGACACTTCAGCTGTACCTGTGCCAGCTCCAAGCAAAGGATGGCAACAACACCCAAAGCCCAGCAAACCCATCCTCCTGGGGCACCAAGGGCTGGTGGCCCTTCTCAGGGCTGCTGGTTTGCTGAGAGATCCTGTCCCTGTTTGTTTTTCTTTCCTGCTTGCAGTGGCCCTGATACACCTCTAGGCCTTAAATGCTTTCCCTGGTGCACAGGATGGAGTAAATTGGTCCTGGGAGCTTTCGTACTAATTTGGGAAGAGGGAATGGGGTAAGAAGGACCGGATGCTGCTGGGCAGGCTGGGTGGGGCCTGGGGCAGCTAACACTCGGGTAAAGGATGCTTCATTGACTGCTCGTGACCCAGAGACTTAGATCCACTGCTGTCCAGCTTGGGAACCTGGCCCAGGAGTGCACACATGCTTTTGAGCTTAGGAGGTCTTCAGCTTGGTCTTCTGGTACCAGTCTTTGCAAAGGGCTATTGGGAAGTATGGAGGAAATATCAACAACCTTTGCAGCAGTAATCGCAGCCAGGACGGTGAAGACAAATAACAGGACCCTTGGCTGACTCCTTGGAGATGGAAAAGACCTTTTTCCCACCAAGTGTTTGCAGGGTGGTGGTTGATCAAGGCTGGGCTGGAGGAAGGGTTTGTCTCTTGCAGGTGTGGAGGGAAGAGCAGGTAATTGGTGGCTGCATTGTTTCTAATTAGGGAAGAATAAAAGCCATCAGGCAGAGCATCCTGCTGATGGTCCTTAAGGTAGAGGTGAGCATGGACCTCTAATCCTAGTTCAAGACCTTGGGGAAAACACTGAAATGGCTTGCACCCATTTTAGAGACTGGCTGTGCATTGGGACCTGAAGGAAGGTGACATCTTGGTGGGATGCTGATGTAGCAGGAGGGACCACACCAGTGAAGAGGCCAGTGCAGATAGGAGGATACATAGGAGGCTCTTATGGATGGGGCTGCTGTGATGCCCCCATCAGTGCAGGTAGGTACACACCACAGGGCAACCAATGCACTTCCAAAGTGGGTTCTTCAGAGCCTATTAAACACAGCAGCTGACTTGCTTGCACTGGTACATCTCCTCTTTGTCCACCAGCCCTGTGAAGCGTTTTTCTTTCCCCTGGGCTGTGGGGCTGAAGGGAGCAGGCTGGTGGTGGGGAGAGCACGGGAGCCACCAGCCCTGCAGCGTGCTGGGCTTGGGGCCAGCATTCCTGCTGCTGCTCTGCAAACAGCCTGCGTTTGTTCAGGCTGCTCCCAGCGATGAGGCACGAGCGTGCCAGGGCTTAAGGCTGCACAGCCGAGGTCTGGATTAGGCTCCTGGCATGGGCTGAGTGAGTGGTGGGAGCTCAGCATCCCTGTAGATGCAGGAGGTGCAGATCGGCAGCTCCAGGTGTGCACTGAACTATGACCCTCAGTCTTTGCCACCCCATCCTGGCCCTTGGGACAGTGGTTCTGTCTGCTGTGGCCCTAGGGGCAGGCTGAGCTCCCCAAGGGAGAAGCTGATTCCCCAAACACTGGCTGGGGCTCTGGTGGGGTGTACATGCTGGCTTTCGTCCTGCTGATCTCCCCAATTAGTTTCCCATCTCCTTTTTCTCCTCTTCAAACCCCTAAACGTCATTAATCTGCTAAGGGGATTAATGCCAGGCTGAGCTGGGGAGGACGGTGCCTCCCCGACCCTCTCGCATGCACAGCCATGCACACTAATAGTTTTTGGCCCTGCCGTCACAGCTGTTAGAGCTACAAAAGCCCTGAGAAATGTGATCTCCTGGGGCCCTTGTCCACCAGGCCCAGGCACCCCAGGCCCTTTTGAAGGCAGGAATGTGGTGAGCATGACTGAGTTTGTCCCAGTGATGGCCCTGTGCTCTGCTCCCTGTCCATCCCAAGGGGGAGTTAACAATGCCTGAAGAATTGGACCAGCCCTTGGGACCTTCAGCCCCCAGTGCCCCATTTCCACCCTCCATCTCCTGCGACCACAGAGGGTTTCAAGGTCAGGGATGAGTGGCACAAGACCCAGGAGTGTGTGCTGGAGGCCACAAAAGGGATAAACCCCTGATCTAGGGCGATAAGCTTAACAAAAGCATAATTATTGTAGACCTTTGCCCATGATTGCTCTCTCTCACGTGACGATGGGTTGTATGTACACTGGAGAAGAAGTTTTGCACAATAACTGATGTGGGACATGCAAAAGTGACCAGGATGCATGGGAATGCAAGAAAGCATCCCTGTGCATCACTCACCAGGACTCAGGGTTTTTTCCATGCCCTTAAGGACGATGGGTAATGGCTATGCATGATGCAGGAGGGTTCTGGTTGCTCTGGGGAGCTATAGGAGCCCTGCTCCATATCCAAATGCCTTTTTCCCTTATGCCAGAGGACTCCAAGCTCATGGTCCCCTCCCTGGTACCTGGGGTGTTGTGTCCCATGAGGAGGGAGCCCAGCTGTTGTTTTAAGCACTGCCTGCTGGAGACACTCCAGTCTAGATTTCAAAGCAGTTGCCAATTCTTTCCTTGGATCTGAGGTGGCTCAGTGGGATTGGGGCAGCTTTGTAATTTGAAACAATGGGGTTAGGGGGGATTGTGCTGCCGCAGCCCTGGCCATACAAGGAAAGAGGATCTCACTGCTTGTGCAGCCCTGCATTCCCCATCCTCCCCTGCCCCAGCCTGGGATAAGCAGCCGCCAGCGCCCGCTGGCATCCAGGAGTGCCCCTGTAGCACCTGATAGCAGAGGCTAGATGAATAACACTGCGATAGCGACCAGGCACAAGCTGGGTCCTGTCTGTCCCCGTGCTGCTGCAGGTTGAGTTTGGGTTTCTCTCTCTCTTGTTTTCTTCCCAGGGCTGAAACTCTATGCCGGGGTGGGAGATGCTCAGGGGAATTTGCAATGGCAGATGGTGGGGAAAAGAGAAAAGGATGGAGCATGCTGCCTGGAGGCACGGGAATACAACACCCTGGGAGGGAGTGTGGAGTGAACAGCCAAAGGTGACCAGCCTGAAATGCTTTTAATGTCAAAAATGTATGGTGCTGCCCTGTCCTACACACACACACCTGCAGGCAAGGAACAATCCAGCTCCAGATGCCTTTTTCCTCTCTTTCTTTTTCTCCCTTTTGCTCTCTTCCCCCTCTAAAACAGAGATGTTTCCCCAGATGCACTGGTCCCCATCCAACAGATCCCTTTGTCTTGTCTCTTTGAATTATTTTTTCTTTGTACACATTCACCATCTTCCCAGGCTCAGCACTGGATATCTCATTATAAGGGACATACTGGTGTGTAGTGCCAAAACTCTTCATGATGCTGACACAAAGGGATCCTTCCTAGTGTGAAGATTCTAAAAGCTAAATCTCAGCCAAGGGAAGACTGTAACATCAAGTCAAAGAGGAGAGATACCCAAAGGGGATCCAGAAATTTTGGAGTGATTTTAGGATTATAAAGAGTAAAATGGATGAAGGGAAATGGCAGAAGCAGTGCCAGAAGACTTCCCACCCCAAGTGTATCTTTTCCCATGCCAAATGTGGTATTGTCCCCCAGCTCTGTGGAGCCAGGTTTGCTTCCTATGGATGCTGTACCCTGGGGAGGAATGCGAGGGCTACTCTGCCACAGACCACACACAGCCTTGCATGGCGACAGTCCTGTAGTCCCTTGCTCAAGGGTATGATCATAGAATTGTTTGGGTTAGAAGGGACCTTAAAAACCACTCATTTCCAACTCCCTGCCATGGGCAGGGACACCTTCCACTACACCAGGTTGCTCCAAGCCCTGTCCAACCTGGCCTTGAACACTGCCAGGGATGAAGCATCCACAACGATGCCCCATCATTGTGATGTCCTGGGCTGCCCGTGTCTCCCAGGCAGGCAGGTCCTGCTGAGCAGCCTGGCTGCTTGGTCAAAACCACTGTGCAGTGACTGAGGACTGGCTCTGTGCTGGACCATGGCTGTCCTGTTCCAATAACACCATTTGCTTTTGCAAACTTGCCACTGATTTTGACCCACTCCCAGCCACACTCGGTCTGGTAGATGTTTGCACTCCTGCTGTATCCTGCCCCTTTACTCCAGCCCTAAAAGAGCACTTGGGTGCTCAGACCCAGACCCGCTTCTCCCAGCTGGTTTGAGCTGGTCTAGGAAAAGAAATGAGCTCTCCCAGCAGGCCTGCCCTCACTTAACTTTGCAAGAGGAAATTTTCTCCCGAGCTCCTGGGATTGCAGGACATTTTTGATGTGAGGGAGATACGGAAAGCAAACCTGACCTTTTCAACCGCAGAAAGGCTGTTTCCCTGCAAGTCTGTGTTGCAAAAAATGTTGGGTTTTATTTTCCTCCCAGTGCAGCGCTGAAAACAAACATCCAAACCTCAAGCTTTGCTACAAAGCACAATTGTCTCTCTGGACCAGCTCTCACACATTTCTATCTGGCCCTGCCTCCGTGCGCTGCTCTCTGCCCCTCTGCAGGCCCAGGGAGTGTGGTAGGATCAGCCTGCGAAGTTGCTTTGTTCCCACCAAGCACCTTGGCGAGCAGTGGAGTCCTTTTATTGCTGGGATGTCATTCACACTGTGCTTGTTTAACACACATACCAGCTGCCTCTTTTCATGCTACTGCTCTGAGAACGGAGATTCACGAGGGCTGAGCTCATCCGAAGTTCACAGGAAGATGGGCTCAGATGGGGATGTGGGATGTAAATCCCCTCGAACACTGCATATATTTGCATCTGCATCTGAACATACATCCTCTCACGGAAAGATTCCCTTCTCGTGGTGCACTGGGGAGATGCAATGCATCCCTCAGAGGTTGAGTTATAGAATCATAGAATAGTTAGGGTTGGAAAGGACCTTAAGATCATCCAGTTCCAACCCCCTGCCATGGGCAGGGACGCCTCACACTAGAGCATGTTGCCCAAGGCTCCTTCCAGTCTGGCCTTGAACACTGCCAGGGATGCAGCATTCACAACTTCCTTGGGCAACCCATTCCAGTGCCTCACCACCCTCACTGTAAAGAACTTCTTCCTTATATCTAACCTGAACTTTCTCTGTTTAAGTTTGGACCCATCACCCTGTGTCCTATCACTACAGTCCCTAACAAAGAGTTCCTCTCCAGCGGTTGTTTTTCACTGTTGGTGACTGGTTTACTTTGCACTGATTCTTTTTGTCTTAGTGTCATACAGTGACCAAACAAGGACTTCTTTCAAACAAAGAAAGTGCTGCTCAACCACCGCGTGGCCCCCAAACCTGCAGCATCTGGAGTGTCACCATCTCCTTGGGCAGCCATAATGTGGCACATGCATGGAGCAAGCTCTTCCTCAGTTACTGTGACTGCTTTCCCACTTTGGGACATAACAGAAGATCCTTTCAACAACATTTCCTTTGAAAAATAATCCATCTAACCCTGTTTTTGGAAAGTGCTCCATGCTCTGCACAGGAAGAAGTTAATTACTGTCCAGGGGGTGAGGGCGTGTGTTCTCAAATGTTTTAAATGTTTAATTTTCTTGAAAGAAAAACCATCTCTGATCTCTGTTGGATCCTCTCCCTGTTTATACAGAGGGTTTCTATTAGCAGGGCCAACAGTACATCCCTGACTGCCACGTCCGTGTCCTGTTCTTCTTCCCTCAAAACAGGAACTCCTCCCAAGGTGTGTGTATCCCACCTCTCCGTGCACCTCTCTCCAGGGTGCAGGGGTGGCCTGAGCCCTCCTGATGGTCTCTGCCTCCAAGGGCTGCTCGGTCCAGGCCCTGAGCTGGGCTGAAACTATCCCTGACTGCTGCAATTGGTCCTTTTCTGCCCATTTTCCAGGCAGATGAGGAAGGAGGGGTGGGTTATTCCCATTCACAGCCCCTTTTGGTGCTGAGCAAAACATCACTGAGACCTTTACTGGTGGGTTCAAGTCAGCTCCTGCTCACATCAGCTGGGGATGGGCCATGATGATGAGGCATCCAGAGCTGTTTCGGATGAGGTATCCAGGCAGAGGTTTTCCTGCAGACATCTCTGTCTTGCTGTCACAGGGGAGAGTGCTTGCTGTAAGGACATCATTAGCTTTGCTTAGTCCCAACCTCTTCTGATGGGCATTGGGGTCTTTCCTCCATCCCATTTGCACCATGGAGGATCACAGTCACCCAGGCCTACCCAGGGGATTCCAGGTGCTTGCCTTCAGCTTTTTGGGGTCCTTTATGGGGTGCTGAGCATCCCTGATACAGGGGCCATGGGGAGATAGGTTAATTGGTGGGATGTCCTTGAATGCCTGGCCCTGCATTCCCTGCCGAGATACCCTGAGCCCTGTGGGCTGCCAAGGAGGATTGCTTTCCCTTTGTTACTGTTGCTTATCTCAGCCCTACTGGTGCCTCTATCAGGAGGACATTGTTGGGTTTGCTGATTTAATGCTGATGAGAGGATAATGAGCAGTAATACCCTTTTGACTTTTAATTTATCATGGTAAGGAAAAGGTGACTAAAAGGAAGGGCTGGGGAGCAGCAATCAGGGTGAGCTGAGTGTGCCGGCTGTGTGCTGTGGCATTTCCAGACTGTGCTGGAAGTGGGCAAACCATGCTGGGGCCTCCTGAATTCAGAGGTTGTTCCATGAAGAGCTCAGGGCTGGGGCTGTCATCTTCCAGGGAGTCTTGTATGACACCACTGCATTGGGGTGGATGATGGTTTCAGGATCCTATCCGCTTCCAGGACACCATTGGCTAGCGTTAAACGAATGCTGTCCTATGGGAGAGCAGATGGACGGGGGTTCCTCTTTTTAAATGAGTGTGGAGATGGAGAGGATTTGATGTGAGGCTGCTGAAGGGTGGAGAAGGGCTTTGGCACTTGGGTGTGGGGCGGGAGCAGGGGGGCTGTTGGACAAGTTGAGGTGAACAAGGAGGAGTTCGAAGGCTCTGCAGGCTGGCCCTCATGGCTTTATCTCCTGGTGTGTGTTCAAACCTCTCCCAGCCATAATTCTCAACTATCAAGTTCCATTTGAGCCCTCTCCCAGCACAACTGGTATCCCACACCATGGCCTGTGTGCTCAGAAGTGACAGAGCCCACATACCCCATGCTCCAACAAGCTGGGTATACTGTGTAGTGCTGCGAGCTGAGGAGCAGCCTCAAAACCGACCTTCAAGCTGCCCTTCTAGGCCAGCCATATTTTGGACCCAAAGCATCCATTCTGTGCTCAGGATGCTGCAGCGTGTCCAGCCAAGCCCATGTGCTGCTGTTTGCACTGAAAACTGCTGTGGCTGAAGAAAGGGGCTGCCTGGGGAGCACTTAAATGTGCCTCTGCTGGGTCAGGGCTCCTCACAGCTTTATTTTGGCCATGGGGGCAGCAGCGATGCTTTGCAGCAGGCTGTTGGGTGGCTGGAAGAGCATCAGGATGACTTGACTTTGGAAATATGTCCCTGCGGAGCACTCAGTGTCCCTCGGTCATCCTAGCCCAGAGCTGGCCAAGCCGCTGGGACCTGCTCTGCTTGTGATTGCGCTCACCCTGTCTCTTATCGCTCAGCTGGGAAAAGAGCTGGCGAGAAAGTGAGCCAAAGCACACTCACTGTCGCTCCCTTTGGCGTGCTTGAGCCAAGGCTGGTTTTCTTTCTCCCTTTCTTTTTCCTTTCTTCTTTCTTTCCCAGGCACTTCTCTCACAATGAAGAGAGTGATAATGTGGTGGGGCTTTGGTCAGGAGTGTGAAGGGGGGGACAGTGTCATGATGTTTGTCAGGACCATCTCTGCCGTTGAGCCAGCTGAGTGCCAGGCAGGAAAGGGCGTCCCCAGCCCCACATGGAGTGGGATGGGGAGGAAAGGAAAGGGATGGGGACAGGAAGGGCAGAGTGGCGCCTGAGGGGGTCAGACCAGGTGGAGAGAGCACCCTTGGACCTCCCCCAGGCAGGTTGTGCCCTTCAGCCTTCCCATGGGCCAGGGCTTGGGGTTGGGGTGGACAAGGCACTGTTGAATCTGGCCCAGAATAAACAGCCTCCTGCCACTGGAGAGAACAGCCGGCCTGTTTTCCAGGCGGACAAGGAAGCGGTGGAGCCTTTTTCCTCTGGCCCCATTCCAGCAGGGAGGCGCAGCCACATTAACCCACTCAGCTCGGGTAGGAGCTTGTCCCAGGGCTGCCACTTGCACCCCTGGGGATGGGGCTTTTCCCATTTGACTTAGCAAGGTTTGGCATTGCCACCAGGTTTCCTGCTCTTACTGTGTTGATCATAAATCCTCTTAGATGCTACAGATTAGAGACCTGCTGCCTCAAGTCATGTTGCTCTCATGGTGGTGGTGGTGACCTGCTGGGAGCATGGAGGAAGCCAAAGTTGGGTCAGGCTGGATGTTCTCATCTCAAGGATGAGATGGCACTACAAACCATGGGAGGAAGGACAGCAAAGAGCAACTCCCATCTTCCTGAAGGACTTGGTCTTTAAATAAGACACCCAAAGAACCATTAAGTCCATCATCTAATAGTATTATTAGTGCCAAAACCAGATCCTTCCTTCTTACGAGACATGGCAGCCCCATGAAGTCCCCATGTGTTTGCACTCTGGAGCGGAGCAGAGCTGAGCACAGGCACGTGAGCGAGTTGGCTGCAGACCCCCAGGAGCCGGCAATGGGATGCCTCCCCACGGGAGGAGCAGCTTAGCATAAATATTTAATAGCTTCAGTAAATATTTAACTTCTCCAACATGAGTGAGGATGGAAAAAATAGACCCTGGCGGGCAACCTCACAAAGCCCCTGGGTGAGACACTTCTGAGCTCTCCTCCCAACTCAGCCTATTGTATGGGCTTCTAAGCAGGACCTGGCTCTCATTAGATGTATGTGCAGAGCCCAACATAAGGAGGCTGTGATCTGAAATCAGCTCATTATAAAAATAGCATGCCCTTTGCATGAGTCAAAAAAACACCCGCTCCCAATTAAATAGGAACATCATCCATCCGAAGTTTAGACCGGCACTTTAGCTGGCTTGTGCTCGGCATTACAATCATCTCATTGGGCATTTCTGTCTTGAGAAAGTGCTCCTGGGAGAGAAGCTTTGTAGAGGATGGGCACAAACTGTTGCAGCAGAGCAAATTCTGCTCTTCTTTGTTCTTGAGGCTGCTTAATGCTGATGCTGACATTAACAGAGGGGTTTCTGCCCTCCCCAGCTACAGACAGCACAGGGCAGATTGCTGTCAATGCAAAATACCTCCTCTCTGCGGAGCGATCAGGTACGCCCAAAGCAGACCTGCAGGGCTATGCTATGAACCCAACCCTCTTGTCTGACACATGGAACCTCAAAATTTGCTTGGCAGCATCATTTCCTCTCTTTTTAGATGAAATGCCGCTTGCTGAAGGGACGTCCTGCATGTGCAAGATGTTAGAAAGCCCTTGTCCCATGTGACTTACTGCCTCGGTGCAGCAGTCTGGGATCTCAGGGAGCAGTGGGCAATCCCGGAGCTCCATCTCAGACTATTTTATTCCAAAGAGCCAGTTTTGCACAGCAAGACCTAGAAACTTTGCCATCTGTTTGGATGTTCCTGCGCTAATAATAGTGTGGCTAAATATTTGCATGTGGGCCTCTTTCAGCACTGCGGCTCCCAGAGGAATATGGGCCATGTCTCTGGGGTTTTTAATAGAAAGCAAGCAAGGCTATGAAGTCAGAGGAAGAAAAGGTGTCAAAAAACACCAGGTCAATGGGACAGGGCAACAGGGGGACTCCAGCATGAAGAATAGTCCTCCAAAGGCACTGCATGACCAGCTCCAGGTGATGGGATGGGATGAGTGTGGTGCCACATGGGTCTGAGCTTGGGTGAAGCTCTGCCTCGTGCAAGGGAGGAAGCTGTACAGGTCAGCAAGCTAAAACCACTCAGACTCATCCTTCCTGAGCCACATCGCCCAATACTGTTTCTCTGAACTGTGGTTTCCTGATGCAGCTCTTTGATAAATATTTATCTCTGCTCTATTGCAAAGCAATTAGAACAGCCTCAGAAGTGGGTTTACTCAAGAGGCATCACAAAAATAAGACAATTTGGATAATGAATATATCCATTTATTTTCCACTCATAAGGACTCTCCTGAAAGCTCCTGCGGAAGCAGGCATTTCCCAAAGCTTTAAGTATATGTCTGGTGCCGCACAGAGGTTAAAATTCACATCTATAATGATTCTGCTATTCTATGGTCTCTGTTCTCACTCACCTCAGACTGGTTCTACCCCAGTGTCCACCCACTGAAGCTGCCAGCTTGCACTAGTATAAGGTAGAGCTGGATTGACTTCAATCAGGCCACTGGCTGTAATTTGGGAGGATCATCCTTTAGTGTCCACACATTCTCCCATCTTCAGCCTGAGAAGGTAGGACCTTCTCCTGGTGCAGGTTTGTTGCTTGGTATCACTGTAGGTAAACAGTAACAGCAATTAAGCTGCAAGGGGTTGGTTTTGCTGCCCGATAGAGACATGGTATTGTCCCCGGCTGGCATCTCATACAAGGTGCTTGGTCATGGGGAAGACAATGAAGGAATTTAGTCTTCAAGCTGTGAGATCATGGGAGAGATGGGGTTTAGCTTTCAACTTTTAGCTTTGCCCAGGACAGAAAAAGTTCTGGGGCCATTCCCAGGCTACAAACCCATATGGTACAGGATGGATGCAGGCAGGTTATTCTGACTGCTCAGAGGTCAAGCCCTGATTTCCTGCTCTTGCCTGGAAGGAGCCTTATCTCATTCCAGGCCCAGGCCACCACTGCTGGGTTCCACCATGGCGTTCCTCATGTCCTGATATCAAATGTGGTTGTATTGTGCGCATTCTTGGGGATCAGCCTCAATGTCCCATCTTTGGAAGAGGTGTGGAAAGAGTCTGCACACCCTTTGTGGAGGTCCTGAAGAGCTGGCACACATTTCATGGAGGACTCCAGGGTGCTGCTTGAAGAAAAACGAGCTCTTTTTATGGACTTGTAGCACAAACCAAGCGAATCCTGCATTTGTCGTGTTCAGAAGATTAACTGGGAGCCAGCCCTGGGAGGGGATGAACATTCTTTGTTGAATTTGGGAAGAGCTAAACCCCGCACTCTATGGCATTGCTGCCTCTTGGATGACTTTCCTCCCCTCTCCCTCCAACTGCTTGCTCAACACAAGCCTCCCCAGCATTCGGGGCCATCCCACCCCCTCCTGATGCCCATCACCATCTGCTCACCACAGCCCAGCCCTGATCCCTCGTCCACCGCAGCTCCAACCACCCTTTGTGCCATTTTATCCCCTCGCTGTAACTCTGCCTCTTGCTCCCTCCTCCTTGGCTGGAAAGGCGAGAGGTGGGGAAGGGAAAGGTTTCCCCAGCTCTGTGCAGCAATGCTCAAGTGTGTCAAAAGACAAAGCCTGTCCCCTTTGCAACCCACCAGCTGCTGCTGCCACAAAAGCAGGGAAAGAAGGGGGGGCCGGGAGCGTGGGGGGCACTTTGTGACCCGAAAGGAAAAACCTTGAGAAAAGAACAGAATAAATATCCCCTCCTTCCGCCCCTTCTTAACAAGAGGGGACAGAATTAAACACTTTTGTTAAGTGAGGGGCTGTCCCCCACACCAGTTAACACGGCTCCTGCGCCCTGTCCTGGTGTCGGACTTTAACTCACTCTGTGTCGTGTCTTTCTCTTCACAGGCAGAAAATTCAATTAGTCTCGAGCAAATGCCTTCCTAAAGGACACAGAAAACGAAAATAAAGAGGAGAAATCTGCTTTCATCCTGTACAGAAAGAGGCTTTGGGGGGGGAAATACAGATTAGGGAGATAAAGAGGCAGGTTTAAGGCTTTCAAAAGGTTTTTTTTTCCCTCTCTCTGTCTCCCTTTCTCTTTTCTTTCTTTTCTTTTCTTTTCTTTTCTTTTCTTTTCTTTTCTTTTCTTTTCTTTTCTCTTTTCTTTTCTTTTCTTTTCCTCTTCTTCCCTTCCCTTCCCTTCACTTCCCCTCACCTCCTCTCACCTCTCCTTTTCTCTCTTCCTTTCTTTTCCTTTCTTTTCCTTTCATCTTCTTTCTTACTTTTTTCTTTTCCCACTCCTCTTTTCACTCTCCTCTTTCTCTCCTGCAGCCATCTGATGACCAAAGCCTATCCCCACACACACCACCACTGAATCAATCCAAACCCCTACATAAGCAGAGCTGTGTTTGTCTCTCAGTAGTGTAAGACTTCAAATGAACCTCAGTGTTTTTGCCTGTCTATACAGCTCCTCCACTCAGGTATATACCATTCAGGTACAACCACACCTGGGAAGATGCTGCCAGTGGCTCAGTGGCCAGGACCAGCTCCCTGTGTATGCAAGGCTCAGGTGCTGCCTACCAGGCACCCTGCCAGCTAGCACGGAAGGGCTGGGTGCCTCCTCCATGGGGCACTCGACAGCTTATCACACAGGGTAAGAGGCGAGCATTTCCCGGAGATCATGCTTCCTGCCTCTTGATTGCAGATGCGGGTGTCTAATCACCACTTCCTCCCCTGCTTCTCACCCTTGCGCTGGGGCTCGGGGCTCCCTTGCAGCCCAGGGCAGGTTGGCATCATCCCATCCTCCAGGTTCACCTCCCACAACTGGTTTTCCCCACGTTGTTTACCTCCTCCTCTTCCAACTGGTTCATCTTCGTGTTCTGGGCTGGTCCTTGGCTGCCAACACTCTGGAGAGAGAGCTGGTGCCTGATATTGCTGCCTGCCAGAGATAAGAGCTGATCTCTGTTTTATGGTCATGAATACAACTTGCAGATCAGAGTGTCTGTACGGAAATCAGGACCATACAAACACTCGCGGGAGAAGGGAGGGGGCTGGCACCACATCCCTTCGATTGAAGCTGTTTGTTGTTTTCTTGCGGGCTTGCCCTTACAAAGTACCAGGCTTTATTAGCAAGGAGGTACAGCTCCAGCAAGCACTGGGTGAGAGGGACCAAATATGCTGGTGGGGCAGAAGACTTTGGTTTTTGACTCATCAGAGCCTGGGCACGGCGAGTTCACCCATGAGCTTCCCCTGAACGCAGCCTTCTCAAATGTATGAGGGGGAGAAGGCACTGCAGCAAATGATAACCTGATTGCATGATGAAATAGCTTGCAAGAGTCCTGCACTGACATTTTAAAGCACTTATAGAGTCTCTCAAGGTCAAGCCTTGGAAGGGAAAGAGACTCACAAACAACATAGGAATTGCCTGAAAGGAGAAAAGCTGATTGTCTTTCCTTCCAGCATCAGGCACTGCCATCTGTTTAGGTGCACCCAATATCTGCCAGGAGACTTTGGGATTTAACTTTCATCCTTCTCCCCCAGCATCTCTGTCTTGCAAGCTCCCTGCCACACAATCAATGGGTATACCTGGCTCTTTCTGCTGGCACTGGCTCCATTGCCCAGACCACAGCCGAAGATGGACTGGGCCATTTTCAGGTTGCTTTTGGAGATGAATGTGTAACTGTGGCCTCCCAACATTTGCTAGTCAGCAGGAGGATGAGCCAAATCTCTAACATGCCAAAGGACGAGACTACATGGGATGGAGTGAGGCGATGGAGGAGTCTCAAAGCAAAAGGGTGGAAGAAGAGGAAGAAGTAGGAAAAGAGACAGACTGAAGATTTAGAGGGAGAAAATCAGCTTGGAGACAGGGGTTTGTGTCTTGGCTTTTCCTGATGTGCAGGTCCCACCAGTCTTGTCTTGCTCTGGCTGAAAGCTGAAGAGGAAAAGTGCTATGCAGAACCAGCACAGTGGCTCTCGTAGTGTCTGCAGCATCTGCAGCACTGGTTAATCAGTTACTCGCTCATAGCTCCAAGCTTCTGTGAGCTACTTTCATCTCCGAGCCAAAGGAAAGGATGGATCATCCTTTAGCAGCTTCCTCTGCAGCATCTGGGCTCTGCGAGAGCTGGCTCTGCCTCGCCAGGAACAGCACAGTCCCCACAGCCCCCCCGTGCACAGAATGCTCCTGCCTTCCAGTAACATGGCTGCATCCAAGAGGGCTGCTCCATCCTTGGCATAGTCTTGGTACCACCAAGCCAACTGCGGTGCCAACAGCCATTGTTCTGGCTCTGATTCAAGCTGTAGGTCTCTCCAATGTGAACAACCCAGTGGACTCCATCCTTCTGCCCTCCTCCTAAGGTCTTGGGCCATGCACTACCTGCAGCTTAAATAGTCTAAAGGGGATGGCAGACACTACCTCATGGCATCTTCCTCATGGCCTCCTCGACCCCTGCCCTTGGACTCTTGTTCTCTTGAGGTCTTTGTCTTTCCCCCTTTCAAGTAACACTTCCTTTCCTGCTCTTCATCCCGTAAACAGGGCTACCAGGCTCCATGCTCCCAGGAAAAAATCCCTCTCCTGTTCCCCTCATGGTCTGATGAGACAAAGTAAGAAAAAAATGGTCAGAGGGGAGAAGAAAGGAGCTGGTTTTGAAATGAATAGAAGCTGCTGGTCAGGCTGCTACCGAACAGACAAAGGCTTTCCAGCATGTAACTGCTTGTCTATGCAGGGAAATTAATTGGAACAGCTTTTCCAAATTAGCTGCATCTGATGATGATAAAAATAATAAAAACAAATAGTGGATTAAGTTAAATTAGGAAAAAGCAGCTTTATTCTGGAATAGGCGTGTCTGCATTCCAGCATATTTTATTCCACAATAGCAGCTTTGCTATGCTCCTCTGTGCAGACAAGCCCTGACACCAGCCCCGTGCACGCTCCTGCTCCTCCTCTGCAGGGCAATCCTGCCGGTTTGTCCTCCCCTCCTGCTGCCAGAGGCTCCTCCAGTCTTTTTTCCTTCAGGCTGCCATTTTCCAGCACCTCTCCTTGTTTGAAAATCCTCTAGGAACCTGGCCCAGAATGTCCTGTGGAGTTTGATGTGCCTCATCCCAGAGAAAGCTGCCCCCAGCCCTTCCCAAGTGTGTGTATGACCCTGATCTCCTGCTGCCCATGCTCCCTGCCAGAGCTTCCCAACCAAATTCAGTATTATTCCCACTTGGAAAATTCATGTGTGTCCTTCTGTTAGCACCCAGTGCTTTCTGCTTTGCCTGCAGCCCCGAAAGCTGGCTCCCCTATTGCACAGGCAGCTTGTCTGCCCTCAGCTTAGCTCCCAGATGACATTTGCACGCACATACAAAAATCACGGATTTATTTTGGATGGGGAAAGATGAGAATTTGGCAAATCCAACCCAACGGTGACCTCTCTGACCACGCTGCGGAGCCTGGTTGCTGGATCCCATTTCATTGCTGCCAGTTCTGCAGGCTCAGTCTCCAGTGGGGCAAGCAGGAGTGACTCCACTGACTGTACTGAGCTACAGCAGCTTGTATCAGATGAGGCTCTTGCCCTTTACTGTTAGAAGAAAGACATAATTTTAATTATCTGGACATGTTTATCTCTGTGAGCCTGGGCCCGTTATCTCCATGGGTTCATTCTCGAACGTGCAGAGCCAGAAGAACGTGATTGTCTTTCCTTAAAATCCTGCTTGAGGTATTCCTGCAGCTGCACTTTGTGTCAAAGGATAAAGAATGAGCAGAGTGATTTTCCTCGCATTGTTAACCAGGAGTAGCTGTTGTGTGTTGCGAGCCATTGCCTACACAATGGGGCTTCAGCTACTGCAGCTAATTTATGTGTCTTCATGTGTTTTCCTTGTCAAACCTTCTTGCAGGGAGGGTTTTAAAGCCATTAAAAATTGGTTTGTGTTAGTTTGCGCAGACTGAAATGTAAGAGCTACTGGTTTGCTCTGCATCATGTTGACTCCTGATCCATACAGCGAAGCTGGGACACATCCTGGGGGCTGGCTATGCCCTGTGAGAAGGGCAGCATTGCTTTGCTCCCCACCCCCATCCACCCATGGGAACACATGTGATTTAATGAGTTGCCCATTGTCACCCAAACCCAGTTACTCCATCTCCCTCTCCAGTATGCCCATAACAAGATGCTACCTCCTCTTCTCCTACTTCTTTGACCTTCATTTCATTTCCACAAAGGTTGGTTGTTTTTTTTTTCACTGACATTATCCATGCATATTTGGAATAAGCTTTAAACATCTGTCTTGTTGTCCGATGAGTTACTGGCACAGTTCTGCATCCATCTCACTCTCAGACCGACCAAAGTCATCCCTGCAGATTTCCTTCTCCCTGTTTGAACAGCTGGATAGTTTGTATCAGACATAGTAAATTCCTGGTGAATCATTATTTGTATTTATTCTTTCCTACACCAAAGAGCTCAGGCATCCTAGGCATGGGGTCCTTGACCAATGCACAGAAATGATCCTCTCTCTCCCACCAAGTTTTACGACCGAAGGACAAAACACAAGATAACTGGGGCTTGTCAAAGTGCCCCAGACCACAGTGTCAGCCAGCCTCTAAATAGTCCCAGCATCATCAGCGGGGCTAAAAATAAGTTTAGTGAGGTTTATTTTCAGTATTATTCTGCCAGAATATGCCTCCTCCAGCTCACAGCCTCAGGCCAGCCCTGCTCCCAAAGCTGCCAGGAGCAGCTTTCCCTCCTCCTTCTCTTCTTCATCTGTGTCCCACCATCCCCATCCCCTCAGGCATCCCCACTGCATCCCAGAGGTTGCAGTGGCAGATGGCAGCCGTGAGGGCCCAGTGACCTGTTAAACCACCACCGGTCACTGCCCATGGGCCCCTGTCAGCCCCAGCTCTGTGTTTGTTTGTCTAACATGGCCGAGAGCACTGGTCCCGCCTGGATCGTGCTGTCAATCCCCAGGGATGGGAACTTGCTTTCCCTGGATGGCAGCTTTCTCCACATTCTTCTGCCAAGGGTCTGTGTAATGCAATGCAAGGCTGCCACGACAAAGCCCTGTCAAGCCCAGCTCCAGCAACTTGGAATAAAGGAATAGAGCAGCAGTAACACACCCTGGATAATAACTCTGCTCCTCAATGAACCTGAGAGAGCATCATATAGAGGTGGCTTTGCTCCACAATGTGGGCATCCGTTACTGCCCTATGTTGGTCCATGGGGACCCATCTTGGCCTCCCAGAGCAGCATGGGGGGAATGAAGGACCCTTGCTCTGCAGGGTGGGCAAATTGCTATCATGGAATAGTGGAGTGAACAGGGAGGATGGCAATGAGAAAGAGCCCATGGTGACAGGGAACATGCAGGACTGTAAAAGCACAGTGCAACGTGTAATTATCAGGAGGAGGTGGGGGAACCAAATACAGCAAGTGGGTTATGAGAAGGTGAAAAGGAGCAATGATGTGGCCAACAATTTTAATTATTCCTACAACAATAAGGGGAAACTAATCTCCAGGCTCAGGGTGCAAATTTAATTTTCCCCTTCACTCCCCTTCCCATCATTCAGCTGAGCACAATGGCACAGATGCAGCCTGGGAATGTTTCTCCTTCCCAGAGGGATGCCCGCCTGCTCTGGTGTGGCAGAGCCCATATCCTGGGATAAATGCCCTAATCCCAAGGCTAGAAGAGGAGATTTCCCTTGGTGGGCTCCTGTCTCATGTACCTTTCAATTCACTGTTATGCGTTTTAGTGGGAGTATTGCAAATCTCACTAGCACACTATGGTGCTAGGCACTGTACAGAGCTGCTCTGGTAAAAAACTGTTTAGGGTTTATATACACCCTTTAGGGTATATATATGAGAAATGCCTATTTCTCAGGCATAAGGCAGAGAGAAAACTTAGGCACAAAGCAGGGACATAACACAGCCAAATCCATTTGGCAGAGGCTTGGTATCACCTATAACTCACTTTGCTGTGGTGACAAACCCTATGGCACCACTGAAGCTGAGCTCAGTCCACTCACATCATAAAGGATACTCATCAGAGGGAGTATGTGGGATGCCATGGGGGGCACAGAGCAACCCTGCTAGCCCCAGGACTCATCCCATAGCCAATGCAGAGCGCAACATTGTGCTAAGGGAAGCCTTCAAGAAGCAAGCCCCTTTTCCCTTTGGAGAGGATTGCTTTCATAGCTGTATCCCAGCACATCCCAGACTCTCTGTCCTTTGCTTAATTAACTCCAGAGCTTGCATGGTTTTCCTTTTTTTTTTTGGGGGGGGGGGGGGGGAATAGAAAGCAAAGCAGAGAAGAATGTGATGTTTGAAACGCCTCCGCAGGGTAGCGATGGGTCTGCAGCCCCGCGTTCCTCCACCGCCCATCCCCGCAGGACACCAGCTCTGGCCCGGCTCCCGCACACAGATGTGGGCTTCCCCCGGGCCCCCGGTGCTGTGCTGGGAAAGGCCAACCCTGCCACGGTCCATTCACAGCTCTGACAAGAACATCAACCTCCTCCCCACCAGGGCATCCCTCGCACACCGCATGGTCCCCGGAGTGGGAGCCTGAGGGGGTGGGAAGTGCTTTTTCCCCCACTAAATCTTTCCTCAGTAGGAAGGATCCTGGGTAAATAAACAGCAGCTGCTGGTGAACTGAATCTGATGGCTTTTTCCCATTCTCCGTCTGGCTCTGTGATTGCGTCCAGGTGCAGGGAGCCGAGGCTGGATGCTGAGTGCTGAGATGTTGGGATAGATTTGGCATCATTCTGCTTGAACACTTTGGATGCAGTGGGATGACTCTGGGATGACCCTCAATACACATTGAAAGACAAGATGCCGTGGGGTGAGAGTGACCGTGCTTTGAGCCCGTGGGCTGTCTGCAGTAGGGAATCTCATGAGGCTTCTCACCATCCCCAGTGCCCCCTCCTCTCATTGACCCAGTCCTCACAGCCCTCTCCATGGAGGTGGTTCCTGTCACATCAGGCTGTGCCAAAGCCAGTGGTGGCCCTCAAGCTTGGTGGAAAGATGGTTTGAGACACAGGAAACCAAATTCAGTTTCACTTTGGGATGTGTTGTGTTTTATTTTTAAATGCTGAGCTAGACCTACAGACCTGAGACCAACCCAGGTTCAAGGGCTTTTGTGGTGTGGTCTCTTCTCCATCCGTGCCTGGGGAGCACCCAGGGGAGCCTTGGTGTTACCTCCCGGTGTTGGTGGCCATGCTGGCCCCTCAAAGCCACAGGGACCTGACTGAAACGGGGAGTGAAAAGGCTCATCATAGCTCACTCTGTGGGCAGCAGCTATGTGCTGTCCCGCAGGTACCAACATTAACCCATGGGTGAAAGTGCGTTTTCACTCACTAAGCTCAGTCACAGACTAAAGGAGTTGGGTGGTCCAGGAGATACACATCCCATGACTGTACCCAATGCCACCTCCTCTCCTGACACCCACAAACCACCCGCCTTGGTCATGATGACTCCTCCAGCACAGACTTTCCCATGCTGGGTGCAAATCACAGCCTTTCTCTGCTATAGTGCCAGACCCAGACAAAACCCAAAGCATCCTCATGCCTGCTGTCCTCCCACTATCCAGGGGACACTTTGTCACCTTCTCTCTGCGCCTGCCCTGAGAATGGCACAGTGCCTCTGGGCAATGAATCACTGTCTGTCGTGGACAACATCCCTCTCCATACCACACCTGCCACGCTTTGGTTCGCCCTTCCCCTAGACAAGTTTTTTCCCCTCCCTTTGAGAGTGGCTCTTTTCAGCTTCCCATGGAAGAAGCCTGTTCATCCCATGATGGATTGCACCTGATTTCAATATCAATGAGGGCATTGGCTCTGCCTGCACAGCCCCAAGCAGTTTATTTAGCCAAGGTTTGTTAAGAGGGTAGCTCTCCTCCTCCTTTCCCTCTCTGCTGCATTGAGGAGCTGAGGCAGTTGGATGATCCCATCCTTGGGAATGGATTCTTCTACCAGCCAGGTGGGCAGCACTGGCAGTGGGTGCATGTGGCAATGAAGACAGGGGTTTGCTGAGGGGTGTATGACCAGAGAAGGGTGGTTAGTATGGGGCCTCCACTGCAAGCATCCTGCCCAAGGAGCTTGGCGTTGCCATGGTCCCTCCTCTCCCTCCGCTTTAAAAACAAAAATGAAAGAGGAGAAAAAAGATGGTCTTTTCTTTTCTCCCAGCCTTTTATCTCCCCTCTAAGGCTGTTTCTTTGAGTCTTATGTCAAAAGCATCTATTGCTAAAGGAGCCAGAGGGTGCCATAAATTCAGGCAGCCCCAAGCGATGCTTTTTGCCCCCCACCCCATCCAATGAGATGCCTTTGTTCTTCCCTCGGGTGTGATTTATGGCCTTAAAGCCAGGGCTGCTCTTAAGAGTGCCGCCCCCCTTGTCCCCAGGCAGGCAGATGAGCCATTGAGGAGGCACTGGGTGTGTTTTGGCAGTGCAGTACCTGCGCCCAAAACCTCAGCCTTGCTACCTGCTAAACCCAGCCTGAATAGATGCCTGCTGCTCTGCACGTTGCACGTCATGTGGGTATGAGAGTCATGATGACAACCCCCTGCTAACCAGCTTTTTAAAGCTATCCTATGTTTTGGAGATCCTCAGCTTCAATTCCCATCACATAGCCCAAATGGATGTCAGCTTCCTGGAGAAGTGAAGGGTGCAGGCAGCGAACAGGCTTCCTAACTGCAAAGCTGCAGTTCACTGAGAGCATCTTATAGGTTTTGTCAGCAATCAAAATCCCCTGCTATACTAACACCTTACTTGAGAGAGCAGAAAAGACAGGAAGCATTAATACCAACCTGCGCTGAGCAAGTGCAACTGAAACTATCACAGGGAAACACACCCTTCCAAGCCATCCTGGCTGCTGTGCATGGTCAGATCAGAGCTCAGATGAAGAGACTGGAAAGTCCCATGGAAAAGATGAAGAAGAGCAATGGGAATTACTCAGCCAGCTCTGGCTGGCCTGGAGGGTAATCCCCTGGCTCTCCCTCTGCCTGCACCCTGCAGGGCACTTAAAACCATGCCGGGTTCTCTGGGGATCTCACAGAAATGCTGAGCCAGAGTTGCCCCGTCCCTGGAGTTTGGTTAAGCTTCATGTCATGGAGAAGAGGAAAAGGAAAACGGAGGGCAAGGGGAAGCAATACAAACTGTAAAAACAGAGAAGGACTCCTCCAGCACCCCAGGGAGCCTGGGAATGGAAATGAGGGTCTAAATTTTCCAGCAGGAAAAACAAACCCTCCTAATGAGCCGGAGAGGTGAGTCTCTCCACATGAGGTCAAGATGATCTGAATGTCTGGAGCAGCCAGGTGTCTCGTCCTCCTCTCCAGTCCCCCAGATTTGTCCTGTTGGGAACTGGGCTTGTGTTTCCCGTGTCTTTGGCTGAGTTTTGGGTTTCTGTGGTGGTTTCTGTGGTGGTTTCCGGCTAATGGTGCTCCCAGGGATGTAGGTAAAAGCCTGTTGTAATGCCACTGTAGCAGATGTGGATCCTGTTGCTGGGGAAACAGCAGAACTATCCTGTACCAGCTCTACCAGAACCCAGCTGGTACAATATAATCCCATAAACACCCTGCCTACTGCCCTACATTTTTATCAACTGGCATCTGTTGTCACACACCACACAACGTGGCAGCACAGCTGATTGCATTGCCTCCATGCCCTATAGTGACACCCCATGACAGCACCCTACGTGATGAGGGCAAAGGCATAAGAAGGGTCTTTAGCATTCATCCATCTTCTTGATGGACCAAGTCAAGCCTTTACCCTGATCTTCTCTCCCCGAGGCAGGAGAAGGCTTTTTCTGGCTTTTGTTGAGATTCACTTTCAAGGCTGGGGCTGAGCAAACATCTGGGGCGGTGCCAAAGCTCCTATTTTGGAGACCCATCCTCTTTCGGAGCCGCAGGGGCTGTTGGCAGTGGGGTGAGCAGCTGCACAGCAAGACGTTGCATCACGGAGGTGGATCTAGGTGTGGGCCCGGTGGCGGGCTGTTCGTGCCCCCCAGCTACTCTTTACTGCGGTGTCTGACAGATGCTGGCAGGTAAGGGCTGGCCGGCAGGATCAGCGCTGTCTGAAACACAAACGCACACCAGAAAAAGGTGCCGGGAGGCAGGGATGGGTGAGCGCGCTGGAGTCGTCTTGACAGCTGGATTTCCTGTGCCTGCGCCAGCTCCCTGCCGCAGGTCTCTCCCCAGTCCCCAGTCCAGCTCCTCCTCCTCCTCCTCCCCTGGAGGTGAGAAGCTGGAGAAATCCGTGGTGCAGTGAGGGGTCTGCCAATCTGCCACCATGTCTTTCCTGATGGATTCACAACGGTGCTCCCCACCAGGAAGGCACTGCAGGGATGAAGGGGCTTGGAGCAGAGCTTCAGCCCTCACCTGGAAACTGGGTGTGATGGAAGCACTCCAGCAGGGCTCCAGTAGGAAGGAAAGCCCCTTCCAAGCCCAGCTCCTGCAAGGGCTGTCTTAGGAGCTAGCCTTACTCAAGAGAGATGTGCAGCCACCTTCTGCACCAGTACCACTGCCTCCCACCAAGCTGCAGTCCACAGGACAGAAGTAACAGGGGTCACATAACCCTATCTCTGTGGGTTTTCTGAGTGAAGTCCTAGGAAGAGTAAACAGGTTGATTTCTCCCTTTTCTTCTCTGGAAATTCCCTAAGTGCATGGGATTTTCCATCTAGCCTGCACATAGAATCATAGAATAGTTAGGGTTGGAAAGGATCTTAAGATCATCTAGTTCCAACCCCTGTGCCATGGGCAGGGACACCACATGTCATAGCGAGGAATCTGGTTTTGGTAGCTTCTGCCCTTCTGGCCCATCTCTTGTGGGAGGTGTGAGCATGGCTCATATGATGATGCCAGGTTGCACCATGTGCCCATCAAGTACTTTTGGCAAGATCTGGAAGTGAGTAAAACCAAGAAACAGACGTAGGGCTGACACATAGATATCCGTAATATTTTCCTGGGCAGCTTTGTGGCATGCAGGGCATCAGCATTGTGGTTAATTAAACTGAGGTCTCCATAGCAACTGGGCAGGAATAGGAAGAATTATATATTTACTTTCATTTATAGTGGCAGCCTTCATCCTGAGATTAAATGGGAACCAACCCCTCTCCTCTCACACACAGCAGCTCCAGGGCAGCTTCAGCAGTGGGAAAGGGAAGAAAAGGCTGCTTGTTTCTCAAGATGCCCTTTACTATTCAAGCTCCTTCTACATGGTTTTATTCAGCTGCATCTTACACCAGGCATCAAACAAGCCCCAGACTATTATGTGCTGAAAGTTTTCCCCATGGAGAAAGCTGCTTGGATGTGCCTTGTATTTTCCAGTCCATCTCCCCAGTGAGACATACAGACAAGTTAAAACAGGCAGATTTCGACAGGGCCCAGAAGGAGGACGGTGGAGGATCTGCCAGGCATGGAAAGGCTGCCTCCCCTCGCTCCCCTCCCTTCCCAGTGGAAATCGGGAAGGTCGCTGCTTTCCCAGATTCTGGAATAGGGGGTTTCTTCACCATCAGCACCCATCAGTTTGCTATGAAGGAGCCAGTCCTTGGCAAGGAAGAGGAAACTCATCCTGCTGGTGGTGGAGTGTGGATTTGACAGGGCTCCATGCAAGGGTGGAAACTGCTGTTAATGTGAGCTGAGGGCTGATTAGGGGAGGGCTGTTCACAGCATCCCCATGTGTGTGAGTGTGCTTGCCCTGCTCTCCCTTGTACCCAGCCCTAAGCCATTCCCAGAGCTCAGGGAGTGGGGGCATAGCTAGGATACCTCTTTTCCAGGGGAAAACTTTCCCTTATCCAGGGCTGAAGAGGTTTTTCCAATGGCTGAGAATGGTCCTTATGGAAAGATTACCCCATCCTTGGGCTTTGTGGTTTCCTTGGCTCTCCAGGGCTCCAAGAATTTGCATCCAATCCTCAGCAGCGTTTATTCATTACATGACCCCCAAAAAAGTGAGTTTATGGATGTTTAGGTGAGGGGCTGGCCTAAGCATCGAGGCAAAAAGAGAAGAGATAGTGCAGGGAAAAAGGGGACAAGAATGGGGAACTTTGTGGTCAAAGTGGGGCATTTTGAGGTCCTTTGAGAAGAGGATCTTCACCTTTGTCCGGACCAGCCACTTAGCCTGTCGTTTTGAAAGTTTCTGCTTACAGAAGCTTGGCCCCAGAGCTGAGCTGAGCTGCTTTTTGGTGAACAGGGCTGAGTTCACTGAAAAATGTGCCCTTTTGTGGGGAACCAACAATGTGCAAATCCAGGTCAAATGCAAATGCAGGGCTCCAGCCAAAACAAGTGAGGGAGATCATTTGGAAGATGTCGAAACATCTTGTTTCATCACTTTTCAAAACAAAACATATTTTTTTGCCTCATTTCAAAACAGCTTTTCCTCTTTGAGCTGTGCTGCGAGCCCAGAGGAGAAGGGTTAAAAAGGTGCAAAAAAAGAAAAGGCCCCCAAAAAGGGAAGAAAACATTGTGGGTTTGGTTGGAGGAATGTTTCAGGTTGAGCTGAACTGACTTTTGTTGATGACTTGACAATGTTTTTTTCCCCTTGGTGCAGAGAATGAGCAGAGAAACCCCGTCCAACAGAGCACCATTATGAAACAGGGATGGACTTTGCCAAGCAGCCACCCCGAAATACCCCTCTACTGCTTAGAAAACCCAATTCTCCCCTTCTCTCTGCCAACCTCTCAGAGCTACAAATGCAGCATCACACAGTCCTCTCTCCCTGGTGGAGATGGACAGGCATCGGGTGCAGAGCAAACCCTCCCGGGGTCAGAATTCCCTCTGCATCCCTAGGGGAGCCAGCTGCTCCATCTCAACGGTCCCCCTCATCCCTCACCCCGCTCTGTTTTTCCACTTGAGCATGCGAAGCCGGAGCGGGGTGAGGAAGAATACGGCCCTTTGTGTGAGCTGAATACAGGCCATGTGTTGCGCTAATGCTGCCGGTGAGCCCACCCCGAGCTGCACATTCAGCCCTAGATTAGCGTAGCTATCAGGACACATTTAGATATGGACGATTTCCTCCGCCGTCGCCGGCGAGGGGGGACGGAGTGTGGGAAAGCTCTTCTCCGGGCACGGGGCCCTTCTCTCGCCCATCGTTGCCCAATCCCAGAGCCGGGGGCCGGTTGTTAATCGGATTCCCACCGCACTGAGTGAGATACAGCAGCGGCGGGTGACCTTCCCAGAGGTGCTGGGTGGCTGAGGAGCCCTGTGGGAACCAGGGCAAGGAAGGCTCGGGTAGAAAGGAGGAGATTTTTCAGGGTTCAATAGTCAAGGTCTTTTCCAGCAGGCTACCATGCCTTGCAAGCTGAGTCCCACCTGTGATGTCCCCAGTGCCGTGACAGCCCATCAGAGAAGGGTGGTGTTAACCCTTGGTGTCCTGGGTGGCTGGAAATGAGTTCAGAGGGGCAGAAAATGTGCAGGAGGGAGGGCAGATGCAGATGCAGCACTGTGGTAGACGCTACATTGCTCTGTGTTGAAAGTATCTCATTCCAGGCAGGAGGTTTGGATCCAGCCCAGACCAGCAGTTGCTCACCTGCTATGTCGTGGGTTTTGTGGTGCTGAGCAGTACTCAGGTAGTACATCCCCTTAGTCCAGATGCTCATCAGCCCTGTCCAAAACCAGGGTGCTGCATGGGAGCAGCCTGCCAGGGGGGACTGATACCCGCTTTCTGTCACTGGAAAGAATAGGGATGATATAGAAGTTATGTGGCTTACTCCCAATTAGCAGCATGACAGGGATAACCTGTCATGTAGGCAGGATTTCTGGGTCCCTCTCCCTGCTGAAACCATGCTGTTTGGTGTAAATGTGTGTTGTATGCTGTTACAAATATGTGCTATTGCTGCGGGGTGACTGGTACAGGGATGGGCTCTGATGGGGACCGCAGCCACAGTGTCTCCTGTCCTCTCCATTGGAGCAAACACCGTGTGCCTTCATTGCTGCCCGAAGGATGGGGACCATCAGTATGGTTCACGGAAACCTTGGGACAGGCTTTGGGGGATGGGGTTCTGTCTGCTCGTGGGAATCGGGCTGCAATGGAGAGCAAACCCCTGCAGGGACACTTCCAAAGCAAGTGTCAATCCTGCCACCTCCTCCTCCCACCCCTGCGGTGTTTCCACACCCGCTCCCGTGCTGCCTGCGGCCTCCCCGCTGGGAACGGCCTCTCATTCCCCATCTTCCCAAAGAGGGAGGAAGCATGGCGAACTTCACATCACTGTGTCAGGCAAGCTCCCAGCACACCTCTGCAGCATCCTGCCCTGCGGCCCCCGTGCCTTCTCACCCACCTCCTTCTCCTCCCTCAGATGTTGCTGTAAAGACATCAGTGGCAGTAAAGAGGTTAATGTGTGTGGGAAGAGAAGGGGGAGAGAGAAGCGGTTCCCATGAACCGGGTCCAAGGCTTTTACAGCCTTCTTAGCAAAGCAGAGCATCTGGCCATGGGGTTCATTTGCCCTGGAGCAGATGGTCCTGTCCTCCATCCATAAGGCTGGACAGGCGGGTGATGGGCTGTGGATGATGCTGAGCCCCAAAGATCCTTTTGTCACTTTGAGAGTTTGCAGGAGTCACTGAGCTGCACAGGGGAGAGGGGCAGGAAAGAGGTCCCTGGGAGAGCTCTGAAACACTCAGTTTGAACAGGCTCCTATAGGTGTTTTTATAGGTGATAAAAAGCCTCCAGAGCTCCCATCTTTAGCAATGCCTCACCAGCTTATTTCTCTCCCAGAGACCAGTGTGCCAGCCACAGAGTGGGACTGGGACCTCCTGACTCAAGCTTGGGCACCAGTGTGGGAGAAGAGACTGTTCTGCCTTTGGCCAGCCTGCCTGGGTATGTCATCTGGCTGGAAGAAGGGTTGGCCTGTTCAGTGTCCAGCACTGGCTGCCTCATCACGCTGCCCAGAGAGATTTAGCTGGGAGAGGCCTTGGGGAGGCTGGAAAAGTCACATCAGTCACCTCTCCAGGGCCTCCATGCTGGGCTCCTGAGGCCTGAACACGCCTTGCGGGCTACTTTGGGGCCACTCTTCCCCTAGCAGAGAGATATAGCCCCAAAACCACGTTGGCCACGCTGCTGAGCAAGGCGTTCGGTGGAGAACACCCTTGCCAAGGATGCTGCAAGTAAGATTTATGACATGATGGTTTAAGGCTGTAACCAGAGCTGAACTTAACAGGTTCCTGGTTTCCTAAAAGGAGTCTGCTTCCAGTACGCAGGAGGTTTTCATGCCTGGGGCTACTGACCACCGTCCTGGAGTGGGACCTCAGCATTGCATTCAGTGTGTCATGAATAACGCCTCTGGTTTGTTTTCTTCCATGTGTGACATCTGTCTGTGATGCCTGAAGAGAACACAGGCTCTGCGTCCATCTACACTGGAGAACAACCGAGCAACCTCCTTACTTATCCCCCTCTGAAGAGAGACTTGAGCTTCCTGATTTATCCGTATCTGGGCTTACAATCTCTAACAAAATAGCTCTGGGCCGTCTCCTCAGCAGCTGTGACATAATTATTGTTACAAGAGATTTAAGCAAAGCCTCCCTTTACTCTCCAAGCACTGCAGCACTTTCTCACCACTTCTCCCAATGCTGGAGGGAGCCCCTTCCCGATCTCTGCTCCAGGGCTGAGGACCTGAGGTTATTCTCTTGGATCCTTCCCCTTTCTTAGAGGACTTCATAGCATGGCATCACCTCTTTTCTTTTCTCACCAGCCACTTTAAACAATAACCCATTCCCACTGATGCCAGACGTTATGCAGTGATTTTTAAAGCTACCACATCACTGAAGGTTCCTGAGACCTCTTTGCTCAGCAGGAGGAGGAATAACAGCTGTATTGATTCCTCCAGGCTTTCCCCTGAGCCTGACCCATAGACCCACCTACGCTGCAGCTCCTCTGGGTCTAGAGAGGTGGGAGAAAAGGCTGAACTCAGCAGGGACTCCAGATGGATCTCCATCATCCCTGCTGTACAGCGGAAACCGTGTCTTCCCCTGGTCCTTTGCCAAGAATAAAGAAAATTGATGAAATCTGTAACTTTGCCCACATGTTTCTCAGCCCTCCAGGTCTCTGAGCTTTCAGGACAGCTGTAAGTTATTCTAGGAGAGCCTATATCCTCCCATCCCGCTGGATTTTCCTACCTTGGCTCCACCACATCCCAAAGGGAGGACAACGCTGTCACGGGTCTTCCTCTGGAAGCCTGTTTACAGGAGGATGGGAGCAATTTTCCAGATGTGCTGGAGGGAAGTGCCTTCATCCAGGGACCTGCCCATCGTGTGTTTGTATCCCTGCTAAGACATCTTTTCCTTGCACAGAGGATGCGTGCGTTCGGCAGCCAGCCCGACTCGCATAAGCCTGGACCTGCTCCCAGACACCTCGGCCAGAGCTACGTCTGATGGGCTGCACGCTCGTGCATGCTGCAGTGGCTCTGCAGCTGTAGGCAGCTGGCTCCATACAGCACTGGGGAGAGATCAGCTCCTGAATGGACACTTCTACCCATCCAAGAACATCCCTCCACATCCAGAGGCAGCAGGTCATGTCCCTTCCCCAGCCAGCCATCCTTAGCAGCATCTCCACCTGGCTGGCCCGTCATCCCTAGAAATGCTCATGATTCCCAACCAAACTCAATGTGCTCAATTACACTGAGCCACTGAGGGCTGCTTCATAGCCTGGCAGAGGGTTGCCCTTCCCAGAAGCATGAAGCCAGCTTGGTTTAGAGAACTGAGAATACTAAAAGGAAACACAATGAGCCCAAGTGCAATAGGAAGTGAGTGGCTGGGTGCTAAAGACAACAGGGGAAAGTCAATGACAAACAGCTGTGGTGCAGATGCTGAGCAGAACTGAAAGCCTGGGCTCTGAGGGCAGTCTGTGACTAACCAGCAGATGCAGCCTGAGATGAGTAAATTGGTTTATCATGAAGGGAAGAGGTCATTTGTCACCTTAAGCAAAACCAGCATGTCACAAATGGGAAACTGCAAATTCTCCATGACATTGCACCACAGTGGAGAGAAACCACAGACGATGCTGAGGAGAGCAGCCAGGACACTGGAGGAGGAAACATTGGGCAGGATGAGAAAGGTCTTGATCCAACTACATCCCATGTTTAGGTTTAAGCAAGTAAACAGACCCATTCATATTCAAGTGCTTTCATGTTTTATTGGGCCAGGATTTTCAAAGTGATGAAAAGTCTGTATGGGTCTGGAGCAGAGGCTCAGCTGAGAGAAGAGGGAGGAACAGATCAGTCAGCACGAGAAGGCTGGAGATAAGGGATCAGTCAGTGACTGGTTTCTATCAGCAAGACTTCACCAGGCTTACGCAGCTTCTCAGCAGAGAGGAGTCAGAAGTGGCTTTACATGGTCTAAATGCAGTTAGAATCTGTACTAAATCAGGCATTTTAATAGGGCTGGGGAGGGGTGAGTGCTGATTTCTTTGAGAAGAAGTGACACTGCAGCCTCCTTGGACCTGTCTGTGCTCTAGATGTCATCTCATCCCGAGATGGGCAAGGTCATGCAGCTGCCAGGCTCTGTCTATGCTGTCTGGGGCTTGACATCCTCAGATGGAACACGCAGCAGCATGAGCCTGTGCTGCAACAAAGGTGGAGGACAAATATCCTTTCTTATGTCTCTGGGATGTGTTTAGCATCCCTGCAAGTGCCTGAGTGTAAAAGATAATCACAGACAGGCAAGCAAGCATCTCCCGCTTTTTGTAAGAGGCTGTAGGTGCTTGGTGCCCAAGACCCGCTCTGCTTGGCCATGCCAAAGACGTATGGGAGGAAGTGGAGATAGTCCTGAGCTTTCCTCTGCACTTTCCCACTGGTTGCTGAGTTTTTGAGGCGGTTGCTGCTCCCCCAGCCCAGAGCCAGGGATAACAAGATGGTTTCCTTGTGTTGCCTCCTCCTTGCACATCCAAGGCACAAACCCTTGTTTTAGGGGGTTAGAACTGGAACTTTGTTTGGGGGAATTTTGGGGGCTTGGAACTAGATTATCTTAAGGTCCTTTCCAACCCAAACCATTCATGATTTATACATTGGGTACCAGTCACGTCCATGTGCGTGTGTATTTGTGTATCTCACCCTCTCATCTCCATGCATGTCTCAGGAGTGCTTGCCAAGGGCACAGGGCTTCCATCCATACCTGCTCTTTTGTGGCTATCTGAGTACAGAAGAGAAAGCACCAGGAAGCAGATGTCGACACAACCTTCTCGTTAGAGATTGGTCCCTCTGGACCTCAGGAAGAGCCGCCCATCGGATGGGTCAGGATCACCGGTGCCTTTCGGCATTGTCCTAGTGCTCCAGTGCCGAGCTGTGCTGTGGGTTCCCACAGCTGCTCTACAATGGAGACACAACAGGCTCCTCTGGGGACAAAACCTAATCTGAGAGATACCGAGGCTGAGAAAGCTCTTCCTAAAAAAGACACAGTCAAAAGGCTCTTGGACGCCCTGTGTCCGTGGACACCCGATACACCCGCCTGCGGTATGATTACCTCCAAGCAGGCTTTGTCTGCTCCAGCTCCCCTGAATGTCACACTTGTTCCAAAATACCAGTGGGAAACAAAGTGGGGGCAACACAAGGAAAAGCTTCCTCTGTCCCTCCCAAGCCTGAAAGTAAATATCAAATGGTGGTGCTGAAGGGGAGGGAGAATGGTGAGAGAGGAGACAAAAAGAAAAAAGCCTGGGGTTGAGAAATGCCTCAATGAAACTGGGTCATGGCTATAGGGTGACAGGCAGAAAAGGGTCCCTGTTCTTAGGGAGGGTGAGCAAACACTGCTGCTCAGTGGATCCTCACTGCTCGTGGCCTCGTGAGCAGACACAGCTGGAAGGTGCCCGAGGAGAAGGGGAAATGTGCAGTCATTTCTCTGTGTCTCCCCAGCTACCCTCTATGGTATTTCACATGGGGTGAGGTGCTTCGATTGTCCTCATAAAATCCTTTCTGCTCTCTAAGAAGGGCAGCAGTGATGAGATCCAGCAAAGGTTGGAGGGCAGCAGGTGATGGTGGGGTTGGCTTCACTTATCCACATTCAGACCTTCCTTGTGCCACTGCCATCGTGGCAAGAGACATCACCTTCATGGGAACAAAGAGGCTTCACAGGGTCTCCTGGAAACTCTCCAACATTCCCGCAACTTCCAGGCCCTGCACACCACACATGGATCCAATAGCCTCTTCCCCACGGACTGCCCGGACGTGAGCTGGAAACAATCTGATTTTCCCCCCTTATCCTCCCTCCCTGATGCTGGTGAAGTCAAGTCCTCTTCAGCCCCCTCCTTCCTGTAGGCCACACATGGTTTCTTCCTCCCTCAACGAGTCCCTTTGTCCCTCGAAGGGGATGTATGTCCAGCTGAATGTGCCGCTGGGCCAGTGGGATGGTTGCTGGCTTTCCCGTGTCCTGTCCCAGATGGGGAGATGGTCCTCCCGGCATTCCCATGGTCCCTGGAGCATGGGCAGCGCAGGCAGGAGCAGAGATTTATCAAAGGCTTGCTGGAAATGCAAATAAACACTGTCACAAATGTGGTCACTATCAGCTGTGCATCCTTTTCAAACAGCCACAGAACATCCCTGTCCTCTTCCCTGCCTGAGGGTGGACAGGAACATTGGCTAAAAGCACAAGTTCGTGTCAGCGTGTCTGCCCTTGATCCCAGCAGCAGGTCCAGCACGGAGAGGGCAATGGGGCAGGAAAATAGGTTTTTCTATGAGTTGAAGCTCAAGGTCTGGTCCAAACTCACTGGTGTTAGAGGCTTCGGTGCGATGTTTTAACAAATCACTGTGAGCATGGGGGAAGGCAGAGTAGCAGATAAGCTAGAGAAACCAATTTGATAGAGCACAAGGGTCTGCAATGCATGGCCTTCTCCTGAAAGAGATTCCTCTTTCTGCAGGTAACTGAAAAAAACAGCTGTATTTCAGGGGAACTGGAGAAGTTACTCAATGCTTCATAGGATCCTCATGGGAGATCCCATAGTAAGATACTGGAAGTAAGGCTGGAAGCATGATGTATCCTTGAAGCAGGGTGGATTGATAGGATGGACCATAATGGAAAGTCATCTGGTTTGAGCAATAGCTCACCAAACAACCCACAGCAGGGACAACTGCTGAAACTGCATTTTGGAGACATATAGAGGTTCATGCATTGTAAGAGTTGATGGAAGACTTCCTGCAAAGAGAAGACAACCCAAGGAGTAACCCCATCTGTTGCCAGATGGCCACACAGGCAGTGTGACCTCATCTCACAGGATAACGAGATTTATTATGTCCATTTTGATAGGACATTGATTAAGGTTTCCAAAGTTGTAGGGGCATCAGGGGTTCAAAGGACTGAGGGGACAGCATGGAGCAATGCAAGACAAGACTTGCTTGGCTTCAACCAGAGATTTATGGATGCTGTTTGTCTTAGAGCAAGATCCAACTGCTTGTGACCAGACCAGAAATGCAGAATCCATCAAAAGAGCCAAACTGAGATGAACTCAAAACAAGCCTTTAGGACCCCTGGCATATCAGGAACCCAAATAAACCATGCTGCCAGTGCTTGCAGAGCCACAGGTCAGCTGGCTGCTTTCCCAGCAGTGTGCCTTGCAGTCCAGAAGAGATGAGCTCACACCATACAGCAGGGCTGGAGATCAAACCCAAGCCAGGAGGGCAGTCTGTCTGTCTTGTGCTTGCTCTGACAGAGATCTCGGGCCAGTTTTATACTCATTCAAGAAAAATGGCTGTTTTGAGTGGATGCAGCCGCTCATTCCTGATGCTTTTTTTGGGTGACAGCCTCAGCTAGGGCAAGCTGAACAGGACTCTGCCAATGGAGCTGCGTCAATCTGGAAGTACTCCCTTGGAAATAAAGCTCAGATGCAGGTGCTGTAAAGTGGGATTTGCATCTTAGGAGACGTTGATGGACTGGACTCACTGCCACAAAGTGAGGCCCAGTATTGGCCTTGCCACCTGAACATCTAAGGCAGGAGGAGCTGGGGGGCACGTGGTTCTGCCTCCAGGAAGCCTTCCCATGCTATTTTAGCAGCACTGACCTCATTGCTCGTATCAGCCTGCCCTTTTCCAGCTTCCTCTCCCTGATATCTGGCTTTTGCCCCGTATTTCCTCGTGCGTTGAGCAATCACCTTAAGCCTCTCTCCACATTTCTAGGATTCTTGTTTATCTCCCCATGTAACACAGGGCTCTGCCTTCCTGTCCTGCCCTGGCCAGTTCCTCTGTTTACCTATAACACAAATTGTACTATTTGCCTTTCATTTTGATGCCGAGCAACAACTTGGAATTAGGAAAGATGTTTACTTCTCTACTCTCTACTCATTTCTTCATGGTCTACACCTTCTCCATTTCTTACCACCTGCAAAAAAAGCTTTTCTTCTGCCCTCACCATGGGCAATGTCTAAACTCGCTGCTGCAAACAGAAATTCCTGGCTCTGGGAAGCATGGAAACTCCCATATAGTCCCATACAGTCCCATACTGGCCATTATTGTTTGCAGGGAGGTAAAAGCTTCAATCCCAATGGGACATGGAGGGGGAAATGAAAATCTCTTTGCCACCCCCACCTCCCTGCGCTCCCCCACCGACCCCTCACCCCTCTGTGATCCCACACTCTTCCCTCACAAGGCAAATTCTTCCTGGATTATAGTTTAATATCTGCAAAGCCTCAAGTTTGAAAGAAAAACAAATGTGAAACCAGCTCATGAATTTTCTTGATGTGAAAAAACAGAGAAACGGCCTCTGTCGCTCCTGAGAGCCCGTATAGGAGCCACATGAATGGATTAGGGTGGGCAGAGCTGACAGCCAGGCACCCTGTTCGACCCGGGGATTGAGACATCAGGAGCTTAAACCGCAAAGAGACGGGACTGTTGCACAGCACAAGGGGAGAGCATGAGGGCAACTATCTTGGGAGATTAGTCTCTCTTTCCTCACACATTTCTGATTCATATCCCTGGGCATTTATAGTATATGCCCCTGATAAAAATGATTAGGAGGCACTGCAGAGTCTTGAGGATGGGGATAGTGCACCATGGGGATAATGGAGAAATAATGGAGTTTTGTGGAGAAAACCTATCTGCAACAGCCTCCCACCCTGCAGAGGCTGCGAGGGAGCTGAGAAACAAAGTCTTGCTGTTCCCTTAGCTTTTCTCTTTTGCGTTTAACCCAGATTGGGGAAATGATAGCTTGTGTGTGCATGGCCCTCTGTAAGGGAAGCTCCAGCCCTGGCCCCAGCTCAGTGATTGGGCTCCAGCAGCCCCGGTGTGTTTTTCTGTTTTGCACAGGGATGGGGCTGTTACAAAAAGGAAGCAAGGTGAGAGATAACGATATAATATGGTTTCCTCTTCCCTCTCAGCTGCCAGTTTGAATCCAGCCCAGGTCGGTAGTGGAGGATGCTGCTGGGTGCCTGTCCAGCGGTGTGTGCAAACCACGGCGCCTGGCTGGAGTCCCACTTCCTATGGGGCAGGTGGCTGCATCCCCTCCATGGGCTTGGCACTCTCCCTGCGCCCTGTTCCAGAGGAGCAGCCAGCAGCCAGCATTTCCAGAATAAAAGTCATGTTATTCTGAGTGTAAATCCCAGGATAACTATCCTTTAATCATGTCCTTTCTACACCAGAGTGGACAACCCACACCCAGGATGCTATTCTGAGGTGGAGATTGCAGTTAGTTCTCTAATTGGGCAACACTTGAAATAAAACCAAAAGCAATGCCATTGTCATCCTTAGATGTGCTCCTTCAAAGGCCATGGAATGGGGGACAAAGGGGACCCTCATGGGACAAAGGACACAGGCTGTTCTGCAGCAACAAGAGGAGCAATTGCTTTGCCGAGGACGCCTAGTCCCTTCCAAGAGTACAAAACATCTCGCCTCCACCCTTCCTGGCGCAAGCCTCTCTGAGCCATGGGGAACAGGAATAAGGAGTTTCCTCATTTGTTGCTACCAGGTTTAGATGATGATCCCTGACCTAAGTTTTTCCCAGGTGGTATGCAGACAGAGTCCACAGTTCTCTGCTACATCTTGGGTTTCCAGCCTACAGTACACTTGCTTGCTTCTTGGCTCATCTCACAGAGATATGTTCATCGTATCGCAGGATAAGAGGCAACAGGCTGTCCCGGGGTTCCAGGGTACCTCACAGACTGGTAGTGCTGCTCTCAGGGCACCCAGTGCAATGACTAGGCCGGGTTACCATCTCCCATCCCAGATAGGAAAATTAATTCCCAGTATTTTGACTGTTTCCTCTTTTGTGTAAATAAAGCCAGGTCTTAAGGAAGGCTCCTTGGGTACTGGGAGCATGCTTCCGCTTCCCTTGGCTGGGGACTTCCCCACTGTGCTCTGTGTGCAGGGCAGGCATAGGAGGCTGGGGCAGGGACATTGGCTTGCAATACACATGGACTGTGCCCAGCTAGCAGGTCCGCACACCACCTGCGTGTCCCAGGCACCCTGCTCACACATACATGACAGTAACTTTGAGGGGACTGCTCATAACCTCGAACCAGTGAGCAGATGGGGGCATCCTGGTGTGATGTTCCAGCACATGGAGGGAGCTGGACACATGCGTGGAGTGGGGGGTTAGTCCCAGACTAAATATAATCTGGGGGTTTGTCTATCACCTACTGGTCTAGGAAGAAACGTTCTCAGCTGTCTTCTTGCCACATGGATCTGTTCTGACTCGTCTATGTTTTGGGGTTGTAAATATCCTCATCCCAAAGGGACCATCTGTTCCTGGTTAGCTAACATGAGGCCACCCCGTGGCGCTGATGGATTTCAATGGCTAGAAGGACTTGTCATAAAAGGCTTTTAGCTCCCCAAAGGCTTTAAAGAAACACATTTTTAATGAAGTTCAAGAAGTGGATCTGAATGCTTCTGAACAGCAGTATCCTGGAGCAGCTGGGCTGAAACCTATTCATGTTGGAAAACCGTTTCTGAGTGTGCCAATATTGCAAGAGCAAATATTGACTTACAAGTATTGCATTTGCATCGATGAAGAATTCTTTCTCTCTTAAGTATCAGTTGTTATCACCTGCAGCCTTTCTCCTGAATAAATTGCTGTTGTAAATTCCAGTGTTTCTTAACATCCTTGTCCTCAGGGCGTGGCTGTGCTCCTATTGGCTTCTATGGAAACACAAAGAGAAGATCACCCTTGTTATACTGGGACAGAGAATTGCACATTTTCTGGGGCGTGTTTGAAGTTTGGGTTCCATATCCCCTCGTGGTTGCGCTCTGTGTGGCTGATTCCTCCTCCATCTGCATCTGGGCATAATGTGACCTTCTTTGAAGAGACCTGGAAGCCCAGAACCTTGGGCTGGGAGGGATGCAGAGTCCAAGCACATCCCTCACCACTGGGACAGATGGAAGAAAATGCCTCCAGCCATAGATATACACAGCTCCTCTGCACACCAGGGTGTGAAAGCCCATCAGCAAAGCTCCTGGGGCTCTTCTGCAGCACTAATGGAGGCTGGAGCCAGATTCACTTTGAGATTTGCACTTTGAATTGTGCTACAGTCTTTTCATACTGATTTGATAGTGCTGTGTGCCCAAGCACACCAATATTGCTTACAAGGCCAAGAGCTGCTCTGACATGGAGGCCACTGAGCAATTAAACCTGACAAGTGCAAATTGTACTGGAGTGATCCCAAGCGCTGAGAGCACTGATGCAGGGATGAGGAATGGTGCAGACCTGTGTGAGACCAGTGAATCAAGTAAGTGCCTTCTTGCTGTTTGCTCTCACCAGAGGAAGATGTGTAGATGAGCAATGAAAGATGCATTACAGGGAGATGAAATACTTCCAGGAGTTATAGATCAGCTCCTTCAGGGTCCACCCTAGAAGATGCTGCACTTCAGTGTCAGATCACATATACTAAGTGGCCTATGAGACTGTGCAGCCTGGATGAAGGCTTCCCAGAGGATGCTGTGGAGATGTACAATGGATGTGGAGAAAGAGAAGGAAGTGCTACTATTAAACCCTGCACACTCAGCCCTGTTTACAGCATAGGGATTGGCATCACCTGCAGCACAGCAGTGGGGTGAAAGGCAGCACAGATGCTGTGCTGTGCCTTCGAGGGGACAGTGGCACCTGTAAGCAAACTCTTCTCCCCCAGAGGGGATGTGCTGGGGCCTTGCAGTGTTTCTGGGTCGTTGCAGTCTCAGAGGAGCTATTCAAGGGGAAAACCACATGCACATTCCTCAGTACAATGGAGCCCAGCGCCAGACGATGCTGTGGTCCAGGAGCATCCTCCGAGGACTGGAGCTTTACAGGAATACCTGAAAGAGGAAGACTATAGTTAAACTTCCAGTTCCCCCAGAAGGTGGAAGACAATAAGCAGCCATCAAAAGGCATTTCCTGCCCATCTATTGTTTCCCTCTCTGAGTTCTGATGAAGCTCTGCACATAGTCTGCAAGTGGACAGACCTTCTAATTACTGCACTAGGTGAAGAGCTACACACGTCCTTGTGTCCATGTAGCCTCGGAGCAGTCGCTGGGCAGCTGGATGAAAGTGTTCTATGCAAGTATTTGCTGCTGGCAGCATTTCTCCACCTCACAGTTGGTCTCGCCAACCTCAAGGGCTGTCTGTCCCATACTCCTGCTCCTATCCTGAGTGCCTGCACAGCTTCAGTCCCGCTGGAAGCTGGCATGGAGCAGGGTCTGTTCCCTGCCCACTCTCCTGCTGAAGCACACATAGCACATCTCCCCTCTAGGTTAGGACACCTGACCTGTCCCCCATCTCTGCCTGCCTTTATCTCATCCTATTTCCTTGCCCCAGCTTTTCTCCCCTAATTAAATGGTAAAAACACGTGGGATCCAGGCCAGGCACGAATGGCTTCAGCGAAGCAATTAGCCCGACGTGAGGGAGGAACAATTAGCGCTGCTCTCTGGAATTCGGCCATTGTGCAGCTCATTGTATGTTTTTGCCTTAAAAGGGGGCCAGCGTGTTGGGAAGAGAGTGAGGGCCCCCGTTCGCAGCGCTGGGCTGACATTTGCACTATGTTAGTCATGCTACATGTCAACATTTTTGTGAGCTTTCCAAAAACAGAAATTCTAATGGGATGTTTTAATCCCGTTCTTCACCCCCGCATATCCCCCCCCTCCCGCCTTTCCCTCTTTCAACTCCCACCTCCCTCCTCCTTCTCCCTGCACAGCGCTAATACCAACCTCTCTCAGCTCCCGGAAACCAGAGCAGTGAAATTCCTATTTAAACTAACATCACATGAAAAATGAACTGTTGCTTTTAATCCCTTTTGCAGGGGGAATGGGAAAGGAGTGAGCGATTTCCCAGGGAGGGCAGTGGGGAATTGGAGACCACCAAGGCAAGCTGGGGGATGCGGTGGGTGAATCCTGACTCACTGGATCTACCTTTGAAACGCCACTCAGCAACTTCATTGGGACACCTTAGGGGCAAGGGAGAAGCCAAGAAGCTCTGGGGGCCCAGAGAGAAGCCAAGTTCCCTTTAGAAATAGCCTTGGAAGGAATGTATCGGGTTCAGGGTGACACAGGTATCAGATATGGCCTGAATGCAGAGGGTGTGCGCAGGCAGCTGTGGGAGCTATTGCTGCTCCAGGGTGAGCTGGGGGCACTGAGATGCACAGGTCCAGGCAGGGAGCTAACATGCATCCCAATGCTCTCTGTCCCCAGGAGGTTTTGGAAACCTGCTGCATAGAATGTGGACCTTAAAGCAGGAGATTAAGGGAGTTATTAAGGCAGGTGCTGGGCTGGAGGGGAGCCCTGGGAAACAAGCAGCCACCTGGGCTCATCTTGGCTCCTCGATGCTGTCCCCAGCAAGGACGGTCCTTGCACTGCTTTTGCCAATGGCTGCTGGCACATCTGGCCACATCTGGACTCTGCTGTGCAGCATTTCAGGGCCAGAGCTCACCTGCTCCTGCATGCTGCCTTCTTGGTTCTTGCCTCTGCTCCCTTCACACAGGACTCACAGCAATTAACAAAGAGTGCAGGGCTTGGCTGGAATAGGGTCTGGGAGCAGCCTCCTTTACTTGCTATTCCTTATACTCCAGTTCTGCTGTTGCTGGAGATTGGACACTGGGTTCTCTGCTCCTTCATCCAGTCCAGCCCAGTATGGGACTTGATTCCTGCCTTCTCCTTGGGGTAATATCTAAATGCTTCCCTGACATCAGCTTCTGGCCCATCTTCAGAAAGGCAGTGGGGAGAGGGACAGCTCGGGGCAGGAATGTGAAAACATTGAGGCCAGAAAGCATGAGAGGCCAGGAATTAAGGGCCAGGAGCTGCAATCTTCTCAAACCCCACCTCTGGAAGGTGCTTGGGACAGTCTGGACATCATATCCAGCAAAACATGATCTCAGCTTGTTGCGCTCTTGCCCTGCCTGTACAGATGGACACGTACAGACTGCATGGACAGCCCATAAGGGAATCTCCCAAACAGGCAGATGCCCATGGGATCTCTGCCAGAGGCGCATCTCCTCTTGGGAAAATGAGGCACAATGGGACAGGAACAGTCAGTGGGAGCCTGCTGCCCACTCCCCTCTGTCTGCCTGTCTGTCCACCTAGCCGGCCACTGCTGAAGGCTCTGGATCTGCAATAGCTCATGCAGTGCAGGGCCACCAGTCACTGAAACTCTGCTTAACTGATTATTTTCTTTAACCACCCCAAACACCCACTGTCAGCTCAATCCAAGCAGTGTGCTGCAGCCTCCAGCCTCGGACAGCTCTAAAGTTCCCTGGTTTGCTGTCAGGGTCAATGCAGCCAGAGACAGCCTGCATCCAGCCCAGCATCCCTGGCCAGCAGCAGTGTCCTCCACTCCATGGCCCTGTGGGTGTATCCATGAAGAAGGGGTGCTCCTGCCCAGCATCCAGGGCTTTTGGGGTGGGAAAGCCAGGTCTGTGAGAACAGGAGCTGCTGTTGGGAGGAGAGAGATGCTCAGGGCGTGGGAAAGTGGGGTTGGATCCATCTGGTTTCACTAGCTCAGGATCTCTTTCCCTCCTGTTTTTGCCTTCATCCCATGATTTTAATGTTAAAAACTCTCACCCCAAAGGAAGGAGCAGAAAGTCCCCTTTGCACACCTTACACTGCTGAAACTCCCCCAGGATCCACCTCGACGCTGGAGCTCTGAGAGAGGCATTAAATCAGCGATGGATGCCCCACCAGCCTCCCTTCTCCCCGCATCTACGTCCCCTCCCCGGGCTGAATAGGGAGCATGAGAAACCAGGCTGGGCAGGGACGGCCCCATGCCCCTCTCTTTCTTTCAGGATCAGAGCGTTTACGGGGCCGCTTGTGCTCCCCCAGCCCCTCTCCCCCCTCCCCAACGCTGGGAGCTGTAATCTGGGGGCTGCAGGCTTGGAGATGGAGAAGAATGCGGGAGCAGGGAGGGGGGGGGACAAGGACCGTCCCCTCCCGTCACCGCCACTGCCAAAGCCCCAAATTCTTAGACCTGGAGGAGTCACCACCAAATTCCATTCAACTGACAGAAAAGAAATCAAATCCTTTTAAAGAGAGCCCACTTTCCCCGCAAGAATGCTCCCTCGGCCTTTTGTTGCAGCGCTTTGCTTGCTCCCAGCAGCTCAGAGGAAGCTGCTCCAATACATTAACCAGTTTAACTTGCTCGTGACCCCCTCTGCCCAGCGCACAATGAAGCTCTTCGCCCGCTTTTTTCCCCGGCTCCTTTTCAGGAGCTAAATCCCCTGCTGTTCCCCACTCGCTGCCTCTCTCGCTCAACCTTTCTCAGGCCTCTGCTTCAGCCGCGGGAATATAATAACGCTTTGCATTTGTATAGCCCCCTGACCCCGTGGGATCTCGAAGCGCCCTGCACGGATCACATCGTGTCCCCCCGCCCCGCTGAGGGGACCCGTAGTCCTCTAAGATGGAGGGAGAAAGTGATGTAAAGTCTGAGCCCATGGAGGGTAAATGGGGCTTGTGGCGGTGCCAAAGCTGGAGTACCTCGGAGGACTATAGGGATGGGGATAGTTCAGCATCAGGAGATGCATCATGAGCACCCATTGCAGGAGATTTGAGTGCTGGGCAGAGGCATGGTTGTGCTCCACTCTCTCAGCCACCCCGATGGCGCTGCCAGCCCCTCTGCTGCAGGGGCAGGAAGGTTTTATGTTTCCAGAGTGGTTAAAAAACCCAATAGATGAAACAAACGAGCCCTCGAGCCCTGGACAGCGGAGCCCATGAGACAATGGGAAGTTAACCAAACCCGGGCCAGGAGCGCAGAAGTCTGCCGCGGGGCGCTGCCGTTTTCCGACCAGTAATTGATGCAAAGTCTCTTTTGTGCTCTCAGAAAATCCCAGAAAGAAAAAGCAAGGGGGTGAGCAGGGAGTGGGGGGGGGGGGACCGCGGGCAGGATCCAGCTCCCGCGCCGCCCTCCTCCGACGGGTCCCTCGCACGCCTCGGCCGTGCGTCGGGGCTGGACCCCGTTAAATACCCACGACAAAGCGGTGGCGGCGAAGTCAGCGCCCGACAGAGCTTTTAACCCCTGTCCGACGAAGCGCGTAAATCGCTCCAGGAGGACAATGCATCTCCGCCGCCCGAGCGCGGCGCTTCCCTCGGATGACCTGAACACCACTGCTGGGGATTTATTTATTAACCATTTCGAGCAGCCATGAGAACCTGGGAGCTTCTTAGGGACCACCTATAGAGCGCCGGGGTCAGGCAGCGAGCGGGGACCATGAGGAGGCTTTGAACCAATTTAAACCGACCTAATACCACCGTGCGGCTGAAAGGGAGATGCCCCACGTGTAGCCCCAGCCCTGGGTTGGTGTGGGGCTGAATCCAGCCAGTTCCAGGGGAGAAGTGGTATGGGGTTTTAGTGAGGTTAATTTGCAGTGGGAGTGAGCTCTGCAAAGATCCTTGAGATCCGGGGGATTTGGGCAGTTGGCTCTGGTTTGGAGCCATCCATGTGGAGCTGGGCAGAGCAGGGAGCTCACCACCACTCCACGGCCACAGCCCGTGACATGTCAGTGGGATGAGTTGTGGGCCATTGTCCAAAATGGGATCCTTTTTGGAGGAGGAAGCGGGATGTGCATCCTGGTCCAGTACGCCATCCTTCCTGCACAGCAGCCATGACACTGTCCCTGTCCCCTGGTCCTCGTATTTATGTGCCACCCTAATTTGCCTTGTGCTTGGGCCACTCAGGTAGGGGTTAGGCTCCTTGAACCCAGAAGTGTGACTGAATTCCAACAAACTGGGCACAGGGCATTCCTGAGAGCATCCTCCCCCTGCCGTCTCCTTCTCCCAACCCCTTTGGGTACCATCCTGTGCCCACCATGGGGTAAGCAGCGCAACCACTTACCCCATCACCGTTTCCCCACTGGGGACAGTGGCTCACTAGGGGACATCCACGTGGCAGGCAAGGGCTGAGCCAGGAGGCCAGGCGCCTGGAGAGGAAGCCTGTGGGGACACAGCCAGTGGCTGGACAATCCCGCGGGAGTCTCACTCCGGACAGACAATGCCACCAAAAGAATAGCTTCCCTTTGCTGCTGTGCCTCACTGACCCTGGGCAGCCGGGCTGAGCAGAGAAAGGGGGTTACAGGCACTGACAGCGGGCCAGGAGAGCCCTTATACCATGCTGGAAAGGGCACAGCAGCTCCACATACCTCACTGCATCGCTCAGGACACACAGAGCCTGTATTGTCACTTGGCCTGCGGCGCCAGCCAGGACCCCAACATCTGGCCACGGCGCGTGTCCCCAGCCTGCAGGAGCGGGAGAGCAGCTGGTCGGGGGACAAGTGCCTTTCCTCCCCTTTTGGCTGCTGGAGAAAGGGGCTCTTTCTTCATTCAGCATTCTGCTGATCGGGCTTTTCAGCTGCCTCTCAAGCCGCGGTCGCTGTGCCATCAGTAAGAGACAAAGGGCGCCCGAAAAGAAAGCAAATTGAGACTGGAAGGCTGGGCTTTGCAGCAATAGCGGGAAGTGGGGAGTGTGGGATTTGGTTCCTGTGTTTGTACAGTCTAACTCCTTTTTTTTGCCCTTGTATTATGGAGGGCTTCTTTGGCAGCACATGTCTCTCCCCCGACACCATGCAAAACCAAACCCCACAGTCTCCATGAGCATTTCTAGCCTGGAGCCGTGGTTCAAGGGCTGACCAGGGGAATGCATAGCCTAAAAGCAGGAGAAGGCAAATGCTGGGGCTTGCCTGAGGAAGCAGCTTCCCTGCTTCGTCCTGCCTGGTATTATGGTATTGTTTATCCAGTGCCAGAGATGAATGGAGCACGTGACAGCAGGAAAAATGCAAGTTGGACAAGGTCCCTGCCCAAAAAATGCAGCAGCCCCTGATTATGGCATTACATTGCAGCCCAGGCCCAAACTCAAATCCGCCTCCCCATAGCAGTGCACATGCCTGGAGAGAAAACCCCAAGAGTTCTCTCCCTGCAGAGACAGGGAGTAAGGGGGAAAAGAGGCCTGGGGCGTTTGGCGTCAGTTAAATAGCAGGTTGGTGGCACATCCAGGACCAGATTTCAACCCAGTTTTCCCTTGCACCCACTACTTCTCCCACTGCCTGCCTGGAACAAGAGAATCTCATTTAACAAGGCATTGTTCTCATGGTTAGCCATCGCTGGGGGGGCTTGCTTGACATCTAGGTAGCATTTGGTTTTGAGGGCCTTGGGGCTGCTGCACTGCAGATGGGATTAGTCAGGTTTGGAGTGCCTCCGATCTCCCTGAGCAGGGATGGTAGCAGACCCCCCCAGCACCCCATTCCCAGATTTACCCACCAGGCTGGCGCCTGTTGGAAGCAAGAGCAGTGCTGTGGGTTTGAGGATTCCGGTTGTTTGGGGTTTTTATTCAATTATGCTTGGCCTCGGTAGAGACTGATGGGAAGCTGCAACAGTTTGGTCAGGCTGGTCGCCTTTCTGGTAACCTCTTGGACACGGTTGTGAGAAAACCTCGGTGCAGGCTCTGGGAAACGACAGCTCGGGTATGAGCTGAAGGGATAACACACCCGTTACAGCAATGACGCAGCGAGTGATGCTCCCACCGGGGACCAGCATACCCCAAACCTGCACCCTCCCCACTACCGTCAATGGGAGGCAAGGAGGAGCAGGCAGCCTGCCTGCACCCTGCCATGGGAAAAGCAGAGGCAGAAGGGGAGAAGGGGAGAGGCAGGGCAGGACTCATGAGGGGCTGGCGGGGAAGATGCGGGGGGATGGAGCGGGTGCGGAGCGGGTGCGGAGCGGGTGCGGAGCGGGCAGGGAGCCCGCTGCTCACGCCCCCCACGGGGGCGGCCCCTGGGACGTCCCACCCCGGGCGGGGCGGGGACGGTTTAAAAGCAGCGGCTCGGCGGGGGCTGGAGGCGGCCTGAGGCGGAGGAGGGGAGAGGAGCGGAGAATACAACACGGCACAGCCCAGCACAGTATTGCATAGCATCAGGCGGCGGCGAGGCGAGAGGAGGCGATGCTGAAGAGCTGCGGGAGGAAGCTGCTCCTGTCCCTCGTGGGCTCCATGTTCACCTGCCTCCTGGTGCTCATGGTGGAGCCGCCGGGGCGGCCGGGGCTGGCCCGTGGGGAGGCCGGCGGGGCGCAGAGGGCACTGCAGAGCCTGGGGGCCGCGGCTTCCCCCGCGGCACAGGGTCCCCCCGCTCTCCGCAGCTTCGCCGACTACTTCGGACGGCTGAGCCGAGCCCGACGGGAGGTCCCTGCCGCCCTGCCGAGCCCCCCGCGGCCGCCGGCCGAGGACATCTCTCCCCGCGATGTCTTCATCGCCGTCAAGACCACCAAGAAGTTTCACAAGGCGCGGCTGGAGCTGCTGCTCGACACATGGATCTCCCGCAACCGCGACATGGTAAGGGCATGGGAACGGGGATGGGGTCGGGGACGGTCCCTGCCGCTGCCCGGGATGGAGCGTCGCGGCTGGGTTCCAGCCCACGGGGGTCAGCGCGGCCCCGACCCTTCGGCGTGCGGGGTCCGGTGGTGCTGTGCCCGCCAAGTGCCGCCTTCTCTTTCCGCTCCACCCGTATCACCGAGCAGGAAGGTATTTCGAGGCTCTTTGGGCTGTTCTGGATCTTGCCGTGGCTTCGGGAGGGTGAAGGCAGCTTTGCAGGGTGAGTCTGGGATGGGGAAGTGATGGAGAGGCTCCTCACACTCAGCAGCCCACCCGTCCCCAAACTTCTCTCCTCCTGAGCGGCTCCCAACGCAGAGCTTGCACTGAGTTGCTTCCCACGGGGGAAAGTGAGGCACGGTGCAGGGATGCAACCAGGACCACTGGTGCTGCAGTCAGGGTCAGGTCCATGTGGATGCTTTCCTGGTCTGCAGTGTGAGGTTTAGCAAGGACCTGTGAGGTGCCTGCAGCTGGGCTGCTCAGAGGACACCCAGTTTAGCAGCCCAGGGCTGGGAGATCACAGGGATGTTCTGAGGCTCTCGGTCCCCTTGCCGGGAGCTGGACAGGACTGGAGTGTTGGGAAGTCTTGCCGGTCTGCCCTGGCTCACTAGCACCAGGGCAGTTCCTGCTAGTCCCATCCTGACCTTACTGATGTCCTGCCCAGGGCCCTGGCAGTCCCTTACTCTGTCCTTCAAGAGCTGAAGCAAAATTCAGAAGGAAAACAAAACGCTGTTTCCTTAGGAAACGTGCCTTGCCATGTGCTGTTAAGACTTTGTCTATCCTTAGACAGCTTTCCAAGTAAGTTATGCCTGGTCCTAACCTTTCCATCCTACTGTCTTCACGTGTTTCCTCCTGGCCTGGAATCGTGTTTCTTGCTTGCTAACTGTTGGGTTTTCTTTCCTTTTGGAAATCTGGAGTGGCTGAAGGAGGAGGTGGGGGGGGGGATGTCAGTGATGGGAATATCAACCTGCCCCTGCCTCCTTCACCCAGCTCTGCTGGACGCTGTGGGCTCTTGGCTCCTACTACGTACCCCAAGCATTATCTTGCTGTTTTCTTTTTCCCATGTGAATCTTGTCCCTCTTTTTGCTCAGGTCTGCTGGGCTTGGCAGTGGCTCTGCTGTCTCTCCCTGGTACAGTTGTTTAATGGAAACCTCTTTTATGCTCTGCTGTCACTGGGAGGGGGTGGCGAGTGCTGGTTGAGGGGGAAACACTCTTTGAGCACCTACAGATGATCCTGGGAATGGCGGCTCTTCCCTCCCCCCCCCCCCCCCTCCGGCTTTCTTTTAGGGCTTTTTTTGTTGTTGGGCTCCGTTTGTCCGTTCGGATTCCCAGAGACCCGAGGCTCGGCTCTCACGCTGTCCCCCTGGGCAAGCTAACAAAGCCCCTTTTCTCCTGGCGCAGAGAAAAGGCTTCGCAGCCTCTTGTGTGGCACTTTCCATGGGAACGGGGGAGCCGGAGTCGGCCGTGTCCAGGTCAGGTTGCCTAGAGATGAGGGCCATGAAGCCAGGGGGGCCGCAGCCCGGCGAGGTGCCCGCCTGACAAGCCAAGCTGCTGAGTGACGGCTCTTGTACAGCACTTGAGGACAAGGAGCTGCCGAGAGAGATGGAGGCAGCAAAAGCTCCTGTGAAGCAAAGCGAGGGCTGGGAGGACACATGGGTTCATCCCTCTGCTTCCATGCTGTTGGTAGTGATCAGTTCCAGTCTTCCCATGCAGGCTGCTGTCTCCCGGGAGCTTTGGAGCATCCTGGGTTCCTCCAAAGTTGGCATCAAGTCGGGGTTTCTTTGGCCTGCAGGGTGCAGGATTGGTGCCATGGGGCTCCTCTCCCTTACTTCCCTGTTCTGAGGGGACTGTGCAGTCCCTGCATGCCCTCCTTGCCTGGCCCCATGGTTTCTGCCTTAGGAGGGTGGTTTGGTGACCGTGAAGTGCTGCCTCTGCCTAACGTCTCTCTTGGTCTGAGTCAGGCCCATGGCTGTGCATCCTGTCCCTGTCTCACTCCTGTGTCACTAATGGTGCTTGGGTACGTGTATATGGGGAAGTTCCCGCCCAAGGGCCGAGAATCCCCCATGCCTGACCTAGTTAATTCTGATTCTGTGCCTGGTGCCAGGTCTCCCTTCCCCTGATCCCCCTCTTGCACTAACCCCCAGCCTCTCCCTTGGCTCTTCGTTAGCCAGGCTGCTCTCCAGGCAGGAGGGATGCAGGCACCGGTGAGAAGTGGTTAAACCCAGCAGATGACTCCAGGCTGGACCCTGGCAGATAGGGGGAATAGCTATTGTGTCCTTCCTTGGTTGCTCTTTGTTCTGCCCACAATAGTCCCCGTTTCCTGCCCTCTGTCCCCTCCAAGACACTGCAAAGGGCACCCTCTTCTCCTTCCTGCTTTTCTCTGCACAGGGAGGGCAGATCCTTATTCCTTTCTAAATCTGCTCCTCAGCTTGCACAACCCAGGCCGGACAAGCTGCTCTTTGGAGGAGAGTTATGGTCTTTGCTTTGGGGAGAGTTTCCAGCTGTATCCTTAAGGATGCTGGAGTGCAGTCTGGGGGAACTTTGCACTGGAAAGAAAAGAGAAAGGAGGGAGGAAAGTGGCCATTAGGCAGAAATCCTGGGCAGGAGCAAGTCCAAACCCACTGCTTTCCTGCTGAGTCGAGCGATTTGCAGTAGCAGAGTTGCACAAGAAGCATCCCCTGCCCCTGGGGCATCCCGAAGGCGGATGGGTGGCTCGGCACACGCCGTGATACCCGTGAGGGCCCTGGGCTGGGCTCCCATCCCGCCAGCGTGGGATCTGCTGGCTTCCTCCCTCTTGGCACGGTAATTGCAGGCTTTGAAAAATTCCTGCTCTCGGGGCAGAGGGAATGGGTTTGCCTTCTGGAGAGCGCGCTGCTCTGGTGGCAGCTCCCACGTTCCCCTAGCACCTTGGCCAGGGTCCCCATCCTTGCAGTGACCATGGTGCCAGCGTGTGTGTCCCGCTTGGGTTGGGACCTGGGGGATGCTCATCCCAAACCAGCTCTATGGTGCAGCCAGCTCCCCTGGGGCCTGCTAAGCAATGAGGATCCCTCCCTGATGTCCCCTCTTGGGCAGCCTGTGTGGTTTTTGGGGGTGGAGGGGGGCCCCTTTATCGCCTGCTCCAAGTGATGCTGCTGTCCTTGTCCATGAAAGCCCTGGAGCCGGTGAGCAGCACGTGGAGCGTGGGGCGGGAGGGAGGGTGTGGGACCCTCACTGCACAATGAGCTCATTGTTTGCGAGGAGGTTATTAAAAATTATAGCATTTAAAATTACAGTGGAGGATTCTTCCTCTTGCCCAAAGCAGCGGGGGGGAGGAAGGGCCCTGCGGCCTTGCAAGTGCCTTTCCTGCCTCTGCACATCCCAGCTCCGGGATCTCTGTGCCAGCACAGACCCCATTCCCCAGTGCTGGGGAAAGCCACCACTGTGAAGTGGGGACACTGCTATCACAGGGATGCTGCTATTGCACTGCTCCCAATGGGTTGAAGCAGGGTGGAGATTTTCCCTCCTTAACCCCTCAGGCCAAAGGGAAAACATCTGCTGTGGGGGACACAAAGCCAGGCAGGGAACTGCTCCTGCAGCCCCTTTGCCTACCCTGGAGCCAATTGCCCAGCTGGAGGCTTATCTCTTGCCCCCAGCACCTCTCTGCTCTTTTCTGCATCCAAGTGAGGTGGCCCCATCCTGCTTGGTGATGAGGAAGGGGTTGCGTAGGTGGGTGCTGGGGTGCTCCATCCTCTCCCATCTTGGGGAAGTGAGACATGGCACAGGGACAGGATCTGTGCACCACAGGGTCACGGGGGTGTCTGCCTGGCGGTGGTTCCCCTTTTTGGTGGGTGTGCTGCTGCGGATGGTGGGGACATGAAGCAGGCATGGGGTCTGCTGAGTGCATCACCCCATCTGGACCGCTCATGCAGGCAGTGCAGGGGGGAGCAGGGTGACCCTGGGGTGGTCCTAAGTGATGGGATGCCTTGTGCAGCACCCAGCCATGAGTGACCCATGAGCTTGGTTGGTGAAAGGGGAAATGAGTCACTGTGAAAGGAGAAATGAAGGGGAGGGCAACAAAGACAAGAAGAAATGGGCCCTCCCCAAGGGTGAGGAGGAGGTGAGGGGCTGCTGGCGGCTGCCTGGCTCCTTGCAGACAGCCTGGGGGGGGTGGGAGCTGATCCCATTCTGGCTGTAGGGACCCCCGGTGCCTTTCGGTCCCGGTACATGGAGGCTGAGTATTGTGCGGGGCTGTATGGAGTGGTGGCAGCTATTGTTTGGGAGGGATTTGGCATCCTGTGTTTCTTGAAGCTGCAGTTTTGAGAACAATGAGGTTTCCTGCAGGGCTGGGGGGGGCAGTGGGCCCTTCCTCTCCTGCACCCTGCAGGAAAAGTTACTGCGGGGGGGGCCCAAGACGTTCCTGGTGCAATGGTTGGCATGGGGGCCAAATGGGAGAGAGTTGGAGAGGGGGATATAAGAACTGTGGGTGCTTGGGGGGCTGGTCATGCTGCTGTCCATCTGGAGATGGTGGCTTGGTAGGTGGGAGCTCAGGGATGCTGGCTGAAGTGTCCCTATCCCACCATAAACTGGGCACTGTGCTGATGCCCAGCACCACACACTGGGGATTCCAAAGGCTGATCCGTGGAATTTCCTTGTCCCACAAACACGGTGCTTTCTTGTCCCACTCATCTCCTTGCCTGACCCCTCTCATGCTCAGCTGGCACCTCTGCTCCTCTCCCCCGCAGCCCTGGGTGAGGGGGCTGTGCAGGAAAGGTGCAGCTCCCCCCTAAGAAATGCACTCAAATGAACTGAAACATAAAGGCTTTAATTCTTTAAGTTTTACTTAAATGTGGGAGGGAGATGAACCTGCGAGGCCCCTGCGAGGTGACCTGCAGGGCTCTGTGCCCCTATCCTGGTCCATATGCAGTAGCAAAATGATGGAGGTGTACATGGGGAGAGGCCGGGGAGAAGATGCCTCATCCGGATGGAGCTCCAATGCGGGCTTGTAGCAAACAATTGTCCCCGTGCTCTATTTATAGCGGCTGAGCAGGAGGATTACTTGTGGGGTTATTTTTGGAGCAGCTGAAGGCAGTCGCTGGACGGTGTTTCTGAGCTAATCAAGCAGACGTCTTCTGTCTCGCCTGTGCCAAAGCTGCCTGACCCCTGCGTCCGCTGTCCCCCTCTGGCAGGGCTGGGGCTTAAGGGGTGCTTGGGCACCATGTGTCGACGTGGATGAGAAAGGGCTTGTGATGGGGTTGTCTTGGGCATTCTTGGATGGTCTCCTGTGGTCCTGGCTCAGGTCACAGCCCCAGCAGCTGTCTGTCCCCTCCCTGAGCACATGGGGAAATGGGCACCAGCAGCAAGATGCGCTGGTTGGGGTGAAATCCTCGTTCTCCATGCACAGCACTGGTGTCACCCCAGCAATGTGTCCCTGGGGCTGCAATGACCACACGCATCCTTTGCCCTGTGCTAATGGGCTAAGGCCCCATCCATACCCAAGCTGTCCCCTCCTCATCAGCAGGTCCCCCATCCCCTAACCCTTGGCTCAAGGCATTCCTGACCCTGTAAGGACCCTGTCCCTCCCCGAACACCGGGCTGCAGAGCACTTGTGAGAACTTGCCTTCCCACCTCCTCCAGCCTTTTTCTTTCTTGCTCTTTTCTCTTTTCCAAGCCCCAAAGGTCACTTGTAGCCCCGTCCCCAGGAGCACATCCTCCTCCCCTCCCATTCAGCCTTCCTGCAGATCTAGGCTCTCCCCACCAGCCTCCCCTCGGGCCCTGAGCAAACACTCTGGGTTAACCAGCGCAGCTGTATGCTAATGACCACCACTGCCCGCTTAACTCTCCTCCACTGAGTAAAGTCACCCTCCTATTGTACCCACCTCCTCAAACGCACCACAAAACCCCAGCCAGAGCACCCGATTTCCAGCTCACTTGTAATTCATCATCCTGAGTGCTCAGGCTCCATCATCCCCACTCTGCTGCCTCCTGCCTTTCCCCCCCTCCCCATCCCTTTTGTCTTTATTCCTTTGCCCTTTTGTGCATGTCTGGTTTTTAATAGCGCTTGGCAGCTGGTTGTGGTTTCTCTCCTCCAGCTTTGTTGGCTGCCCACTGATTGATGGCGATGCCTTTCCCACCCCCTGCTCTCTCCTCCTGCTTCCCCAAATCCCAGATCTCCCCCTCCCCAGTCCTCCTTCCCGAGCGGCATATGCCAGGAATTAGCTGTGTAAATAGGGGAGTGCAGCTTGGGTGCCTGGGGAAGAGGTTTGGTGCTGCTGGTGCTGGGGTGGGCAGTGAGGGACCATCCCCTCCTTGAGGCTGGTAAGAGGCACCCAGCTCAGGACAGGATGCTGAGGGGATCCATAGGGTTATTGGGCAAGTTTCTTGGCACAGCACGTGCTGTTGACACAGGTGGGGATGCGGCTGGCAGCCGGTGCCATGGGCAAACACACCTGCCTGGGTTGGGAATGCTGAGGAGCGGCTGCTCCGGCATCCCCAGCTGCACGTGCCGGGTAAAATCTGGTCTCTGCTTAGATCCAGTCGTGCTCTGCGCCCGCTCCCGGTCCTCTGCTCCTCACCATGCACCTGCCTCAGGCTGGGAATGGTCTTTGTGTCACCCCAAATCTCCGTGCCCACTGCTTCTGCCCTGTGGGAAAGGTGACAGAATGGGGATACTTAGTGCAGGGGCTGTGATTTGCACTCCAGTGCGTGCCAGCTTAGCACTCTTCTTGGTCTGAAGCCAAGTGTGTTGTGGGGATGTCCAGCTCTCGGGTGCTGCTTTGGGTTTTGGTGAGGGGGAAGAAGTCATGCCCAGCATTCCAGAGGGATTGATCCCTGGTGTTGCACAGAGGTGCTGTTATCGTATCCAGAGCCACGTGGCCTCAGCCCCTTGGTCCTCAGGGGTGCCTTGTCTTCTCTTTCAGACCTTCATCTTCACGGATGGGGAGGATGAGGAGCTGAAGAAGCAAGCACGTGAGTCTGTGGCTCTTGTCCTTCCGTGTGCGTGACCTGGGCAGGTCCCCTGAGGAGTCCTGGCCTGGGGAGCAAGGCTAGCATGGAATTTCAGGAATTTCATGGAAATTCAGGAATCTCAGGCTGGGCTGAGAATGGGGCAACTTGTTTCATTGATTATGCCTAAAGAGCACCCTCTGTCCAGGAATTTCACATGGACACCGGTTTCCTTCCCAGTCAGCCCATCTTTGGCATGATGCTGCTGGGAAGCATGATTCTATTCTATGCCTTCTGGGTTGCCTTTGCACCGGTTTGTCCCTGGGGTGAGCTGGGATTGATGGGCAATGCAGCCAGGGTTCTATGGGAGCAATTTCCTGGCAGCCCTTCCCTGGGGCCAGGGTCGTCATAGTCTGTTCTCCCCTTGCAAATGACTCCTTTTCAGTCTGGGAAGGAGCTGGGTGAGCAAAATAGGCCAGGATTTTAGCTACCATGTCCTGGAGGATCATGGACACCCCCTCACTCCCAGGGTGGCTGGTACATGGCACTGGGATGCGCAAGGTGATGCAGGAAGCATCATGCATAGCTCAACCCCGATACATCTACTGCATCCTCATCACTTGCTCATCCTTTCATTATTTCACATGGACCCAAAAGCTGTGCCCAAAACCCTCATTCTTTGCCCAGAATGATGTGCACAGATGCCACCGAGCACCAGGGACATCCATGGGGTTTCCATTCCTTGACACACCTGGGATGCGTGTGCCGAAACATCACCTTTTGAACATACGGGGATGTGCAGGATGCTCGATGCTGGGTGCTCACCCTGGTCCCTCTCTTTCCATAGGAAATGTCATCAACACCAACTGCTCGGCTGCCCACAGCCGCCAGGCCCTGTCCTGCAAGATGGCTGTGGAGTACGACAAGTTCATTGAGTCCGGCAGAAAGTAAGTAGTGCTTGGGATTGCCATGGGGCACAGTGTGGATGCAAGGGGGAGGATGGTCCAAGCAGAGCCTATTCCTGTTTTGGGGCTGTATCTCAGCATTGGGAGCTGTCCCAGCCCGCTGTGACATTGCTGCCGCCACAGGTGGTTCTGCCATGTGGATGATGACAACTACGTGAACGTGCGGATGCTGGTGAAGCTGCTCTCCAGTTACCCACACACACAGGACATCTACATCGGGAAGCCCAGCCTGGACCGGCCTATCCAGGCTACGGAGAGGATCAGTGAGAACAAGATGGTGAGATGGGGGCAAGCGATTAGGGCTGGCTCAGTGTGGGCTGGGGTTTGCAGGAGGAGGTCTCACTGCTGTTGCTTGCCCTCTCTCGCAGCACCCTGTGCATTTCTGGTTTGCCACGGGCGGAGCGGGGTTTTGTATCAGCCGGGGGCTGGCACTGAAGATGAGCCCATGGGCCAGGTAAGAGCCTTGATGTTGCTCTCCCATGGAGACTTGTCATGGTCCTTGCAGGGCGCAGAGCATCTCTGGGGATGGACGTTGGCCTGTATCCCACCGCCTTGCTGGCGGTGTCTGCAGGGGGCTTGGGAACAAACTGGGAAGGACTTTGGATCCTCTTCTAATTAGAGCTGGGCACCCACTGGCCAAGCCCAGATGCCACAGGGTACGCACAGCCCCTGGGCTTTGCTCCTCTGCAGCCCCTTTCTGTCTCCCTGCAGCGGTGGGCACTTCATGAGCACAGCAGAGAAGATTCGCCTGCCTGATGACTGCACCATAGGCTACATCATCGAGTCCGTGCTGGGGGTGAAGCTCATCCGGAGCAACCTCTTCCACTCCCACCTGGAGAACCTGCACCAGGTGCCCAAGACGGAGATCCACAAACAGGTATCCCATGTTGTCAACTAAAACTGGGGCATCATGCCTAAGATATCCATTGATACGCAACCAGAACATCAGCAGAGGGGGGGAATCCCATCAGCCCATCCCTGTGCGGTTATGAAGAGTGTGGCTTTGGGAAATGGGGTGAATTTTGCAGCTTCCCCCTATACCTCTGCTTGATCCTCATGGCCACATCGGCTTCTTGACCCCCCCCTGTTCTTCCCTCCCCAGGTGACACTAAGCTATGGCATGTTCGAGAACAAGCGCAACTCCATCCACATGAAGGGAGCCTTCTCCGTCGAGGAGGACCCATCCAGGTGAGATGAGGGGACCCTGTCCCCGCCAAGCCAGGGGGCCACGGGGCCACCACCTCCCTGTGCTCAGCATCACTGCTCTCCTCCTCAGGTTCCGCTCCGTGCACTGCCTGCTGTACCCGGACACGCCGTGGTGCCCCGCCAACATGGTTTACTAGGAGAGGCGCGTGTCCCCTCCAACCTCGTCCCCGATTTCCCTGGTATCCGACGGGCGTGCGGGACCTGCGTGCGGGTGTTTCGGTCCGGCCTCACCGCGAGGTGCAAGGATGGACGGACGTCGTTGCTGTGGTATTGCACAGTGTGTGTGTGTACTGAAGGCTGCTGTGCGGCCCCTTGTCCCCTGCCCTGCCTGCCCGGCTGCCCGTGCCCGCTGCCTGCTCCAGCCAGGGGGATGGGTCCTGAGCACTTAACCACTGGGCATCCCCATGGCACTGGTGGGCCCCACGCCATGCGTGGGGAGCAACCGCAGTGCGGGGCTCTGCCTCCCCGGGCTTGCTTCTTCTTTTGTTGGTTTTCCTTTCAGATGTTTTTTGGTGTGTGCCTCCCCTCCTTGTCTCTCCTTGTTCCCTGTTCCCATAACCCCTCATCCGCCCCATCCCATCTCCCAAATCTCAGCAGCAAAGCTCCGGCTCCTGATTCTCAGATGAAGGGTCACCGGGGAGGTTTACTCCCTGGCTCAGCAGGCAGGGGAAGTGTCCTGGCCATGGCAAACACTGCTTCAGGGTGCTGCAAAGGTGCCGGGTGCTCAATGGCGCACTGGAGGGAGATGGTAGGGTGGGTTGCCAGCACATGTTGGTGTTAGTTGTGTTTCCTGGAGCTCCCCTAGGTCTGGCTGCAATGCTGCCAGCAGCATCGATCCATGCACTGTTAATAGAGACTAATGTAAAGACTTTCTGTAAATACAGTGGGGGAAAAGGGCTTTTCCCGAGTCACTGGAGCAACGTGGGCACTGTCTGTATATAGGGTCTCCCTTCAGTGCCACTTTGGGCAGCCCTGCACCTTTGTACTTTGGGGTCAAGACAGTGGTTCTATGGAGGTGTGTGTCCCCACCATGGGCCCGGAGCATCCTCCAGCCCTGGCTTGGTGACTGGAGCACCCGAGATGCACCTTGCCATGGGCCCGGAGCATCCTGCAGCCCTGGCTTGGTGACTGGAGCACCTGAGATGCACCTTGCCATGGGCCAAGAGCATTTCCCAGCTTGGCCATTGCTCCCTCCCTGCTGGGAAGGGATTTAGGCAGGGAGGGTGAGGGATCCCACATCCTCCCTGGCGGTGGCCACCAGCCCTGTGCCCCTGGGTTATAAGTGGGCCGAGCCAGAGCTGAACATTTCCAACACAAAGCTGAGTGAAAATAGCCCATAATGGGTGCGTTGTAAATATGTTATTGAGCCAGTATTTTTTTACTGTGCCTTTTTTAAAGGGGGGAAAATACAAAAAAAAAAAAAAAAAAGAAGCAAAAAACCAACACTTTGAGAAATATGTAGATTTTAAAATGCTTTTTATACATTTTCTGTGGATCAGAAAAAGAAAAATCCCCAACCTTTGATAACCTGTTTAAGAAAGAAAAAGAAATAATTGCGATGTCTTTGTAACTATCACTTACCTTAATTTATATGTTCCAGTATCTGGAGCATCACTCTGTGCTTTTTGTAACTAGGATGTGTTTCAAGCAATAGATGTGGGATGGGGAACCAGCATGGACAGTGTGTTCTCAGGGACTTGAACCCGATCGTGGCCACGGGGTTCCCGTGGGAGCGGTCACCAATAAAGCGGCTTTTTTGCTGACCACAGTCACCTGGTCCTGGCCTCTGGTGTCTCTTTATGGATGAGCTGTGCTGAACACCCCTTGTGCCCCCGCGGATGTTATCACCTCTAATGAAGCTCTCAGGGATGCACCGAGGAGGGGTTGTGCCCGCATCCCTCTCTTTTTCCCACGGGTACCAGCATCCACCAGCCGTTTGCATCCCAGGGTGTGAGGGTCCTCTCCTCATTCCCCTCCCCAAAAGGCTTGGGCAGGCCTCAGGGATGGCTTTTCCCAGGCTCCGTGGTGGGAGCGGAGGTGACAGGGGCGAGGTGAGAGCCGGTTGTTAGCAGGGTGCTGTTAACAGCCGGCGGGCAGGCGTCTGCGTGGGAAGGTTGGGGGCTGTGGGAGCCGAGCTCCTTCCCTCCCAGCCCTCCCTTCTCTTCCACCACCACTTCAGCCAACACAAAGCACTCACCTGCCAGCAACAAGCCCCGGCTCTCATGGGCTGTGGCAACAGCGTCAGATCTGCCCCCATACCCCAAACCCAGCCTTGTTTGTGCATCACTGGTACCAGCTTTTATCTGCACCATCCTCTCCTTCCCCCGCCTTCCTCCTTTGGGTTTCTTCTTTTCAATGCACACTTTCTTACCTCACGCTTTCACTTGAATCTCTTGGGTTATCAGGGGCTGGCCTTGCTAAAAATACAGCCTAGCAGGAAGTCAGCATGTGCTAAAGCAACAACCCCTCCTTCCAGCACATCATGCTCTTCAGACAGCCACAAAACCCGCAGTCCCCCAGCAGTCTGCAGCCCTGGAGGTGCTGTGGGATGGGGGGCTCTGGCTTCTGCCCCCCAGACAGTATCCCATAAGTACCCACAAAACTCCATGGAGAAAGGGGGTGTGGAGAACAGCTGCCTTCCCATAGCACATGGTGACCGGGGCTGCACGGTGGGTGCAGGATTTGGGGCCCTCATCCCCACAGCATGGGGTCAGTGCAGGGGAGCTGTGTAAGGCACAGGAAGCTCTGCCACCCACTCGTGTAGTTTCCTATTGCTCATGGCTGTGGTTTCGGCAGCGCGGGCGCTTCCCGGCAGCGGCACCCTCACCCTTTCCGTGAGCTGGTCCCCAAAGCGGGATGGGGAGATGCCGCCAGGACAGGGCAGCCCCCATCTCACACAGGCAGGGCTGGGTGCGGGCTGCCTGTTTACTGCAATGCAGCCCAAATCCTGGGTGAGGTGCCCAGGGAGGCCCTGGGGAATCAAGGGTTGGGATATGGGCTGGCTGGGATGCTGCTGCAGGGATGCTTTAACCTTCGGCAGGGCTGAAGGCCGGGAGGGTGCTTAATAAATTAAATGATGAATTTAAATTAATAATATAGTATAATATATAACATATAAAATAAAATAATAGGAAAATACAAATAAAAAGAAAAAAATAAATACAATAAAATAAAATAATTGAATGCAATAAACCCGACCCCACAGAGCCCTCAGGAGCAGGGGCCGGCAGCACACCAGCCCCTCCAGTTTGTCCCACCCCAGGCTCCCAGCCTCTCCCTGCTCCCTCCTACCCGTGGGCTGAAAAGTAAATAAAGAGAGGCATTAATATCCACAAGGAAAACAAAAGCCAAGCCTGCTCCCGCCGGGCCAGCCTGCCTTCATCTGCACCCCGGCGCTGCTCTGCGACGTCCTGTTTACTCTCCAGGCAGCCGATAAGGCAGTTGTACCTTTCAGAGGGAGCTGGTGCGCAGCACTGGGGTGAGAACACTGTTGTTAGTTAGGGACCACTGCTACTGACACCATAGTGCCCCTGGGATGCTCCAGGCCAAAGGCTTTCCCGGTCCCTGGGTGGTTGCAGCATTGAAAGGCAGAGCAAGACGCTCTTTAAGTCCTTTTGCTTCCTCCATCTCTGTTTTGGTTTTAATTTGTATTTGGGCCACTCATTACCCTGGGTTTGTGTGAATCATGTTCCCAGCCTCGGAGCTTCAGGACATGGGGAACATCCCACTGGGGAGCTGTGTGTGGTGGTGGGATGAACACCCAACCGGGCACGGACAGTGGTGAGAAACAGCTGAGACTTGGGATGGGAGAGGGGGTGTCGGGAGCTGACACAACTTGTGTGAATCGGCTCCAAGAGCCACTTCCAGCTGCTCTGGCCCAGCAAACGGGAATATCTGTGGGAAAGGAACACGAAAGCAGCCAGATTGCTGGGCCTGAGCAATGCGCACACAGCTCCAGCTGCAGCTCTGGGACCTGACTGACTCAGACGCTGGGGTGGGAGAGCGCTGGGTCCTTGTGAGGGCATGAGCTACACCCCTAAACGTCAGTGAATCTGGAGGCCACTAAAGCCGCCATTAGCATCATCTCTCTTGGAGCCAAGGGGTGCAGAGCCCTGCAGCAGAGGGTGATGGAGCAGCGCTGGGGTGTGCAAGGCAGCCCCCCAGAAGCATCTCCCAGCCATCACCCACATTATTTCCTTTCACCTTTCTGTTGTTCCCACACCTGCATCATCTGCAGGTGGTTAAAACAAACACAACCCCAAAGCCCTCCAGAGTTTATTTTTCTCTTCCTGACTTTTAAGACCGGCTTTGAATCTATCAAAACCAATTCCCCCCTCCCCAGAGCTGTTTCTGGTCTGCCGCAGCCTCCCAGCTCCTGTAGCCATTTGGCAAGCCAAGAATGGGAGGAGAAGATGAACTGAGCATCTTAAAAGCAGCTGGAAACACTTCCCATGGCACTGCCAGATGAGACCTGAAGCTGTGGCATCACTGAACAGCCCCATTCCCAGGGCCTCGTTTCCCCTCCTTGGTGGATGTTTCTCCCCCTCCATCCCTCCCAGACCAGGAGGGCTTCACCATGGGCATGGTGCTGGGTCCGTGCCTGTTCCTGCTGAGGCAGGGGACTGAGATTAACAGTAAGAGCACACAGCAACGCAGTGACGGTCAGCACCAAATGATGCTCCAGCGATGTCCACATCAGCCCAGTGAGCCCCCCCTTATTTAGGTGGGCTGTTGAGTTGGAAGCCCCTTGGGGAGCAGGGGTTCACGCTGGCTCCCTGCCCAAGCAGCCCATCCACTGGCCCCAGAGCAGCTGCATTCGGAGCAGATCCTGAGCGACCAAGTGATTTATGGGGTGCAAACGCCAGGTCCCACGGTGTTCAGTGGTGGGAAGAGGAAGCGGGAGGGAGAAGGGCTCCAGCGCCAGCATCTGCAACACCTCGTGGTGAGAATGGAGCTGTGCTTCCTCCCACTCCCTATCATGGACCGAGGAGGGCTTAAAAAGTCCCTGAGCAGGGATTTTTGCTGAGCTCCTGGTGAGAAACACCGCCTGCTCCAGGAAAAGACCTTTTTGCCTGCAGAGCCAAGGCACGGCCCTGACTGCAGCAATAGGGACATCAGACACAGCAGGAAGAGCCCTTCAGCTCCTGCCAGCATCCATCCCCTCTCCACCACGCAATGGCACAAGGGCACAGCAGCGTGACCAAGGTGGCCCAGGCCAGGCTGCAGCCACGGGGGTGTGGAGGAGCTCTGCCCTCACCTTTCCTGTGTCTGCCTCCTCGTGCAAGCCTTCCCCCTGCCAATAGCGGGACTTCAGCATCCCCATGTGGTCAGAGAGATCGGTGTCTCCCTGTTGAGGCTTATCCTTCCAAGCTGACACTCAGTTCTCTGTCCTGGCCTCCCTCACAGTGCAACGAGAGGCCACGGTCTTCTGAATGCAGATGTGGTCCAGCACAGTGGGATGGGGAGATGGGGTGATTCCTCCCCTAGAGGGGACAGGGGTGCTTCAGAAGGGGTTAAAGAAGATGAGATGCATTGTCAGCTGCGTTCCCGGACACATGGCAAATCAGAATCCCAACAGGACCCTTCCAAAGGAGAACCATGAATCCAGCTCTCAATGGAAGAAGCTGTGCAGATCCAGGCTTCAGCATCAGCACCGGATGCTGCATGCAGAGCGCTGCCTTCAGCAGGAAGCATGACCTGTAGCGTGGGCCATTTCCCACCCCAAGAGGTGACAGGAGGTGGGGACATGTACTCAATAACTGCATCCCAGCTCTGCTTGCTGCTTTTCCAGCTGCCAACCCACCGCCAGCTCCCGGAGCCAGCGCTCCTGTTGGCACAGCTCAGCACACTGCAGGAGCAATTATGTTTGAAAGCACCTCCCTGGGGCATCCCTCCCTGCCTTATCTTTGAGGACAGAGATCTAACAGACCACTACTGAAGGCTGATCAGGAGCAAAGGTTCATTTAAACACACGCTTCACCCTCCCTTCTGCCTCATCCCAGCTCTGCATAGCCCTGCCCCTGCCAGCACAGGAGCGGAGCAAGGAGACACGCGAAGCCTGTGGCTGCTGGGGACGGAAGGCTTGAAAGCACTGGGAAAGGTCACCCGGGAAGTGGCCTTTGCACGTTCCCATCCCCACGGTGGGAGTCCATAAACCTGGTCAAATATTGACGTGCTGACTCTGATGGGGGCTTTGTTTCCCTTCACGCCGTCAGCTTCCCTTGACTGCTCTGGGCTCTTTGCACCAGAGAGCACCTTTAATCATCTCGGAGCAGGGATGGAGGTGGCGAACATGGGCTCCTCCTTCAGGTGGAAAAAAAGAGGCAAGGAAAATCTGTCAATCATTAGCGAAGGGAGGAAAACTGGTGTCTGTGGAGATGTGGTGTCCCTGCTCGTGGCAGGGGGGCTGGAACTGGATGATCTTCGGGTCCTTTCCAACCCAAACCATTCTATTATTCTATGATTCAGAGCAGGAAGCCCTCTGTGGTTTACTGAGGGGCAGGGCTCTAGGGCATGGGTGTGAGTTTCAGCCACACAAATGCAGAAAGCACTTAAAAAATACATAGCATTAACAAAGAGAGTTAAATTATTGCCTAGACCACTCCTGCCTTCCAAGGAAACAGGCCGTATTTGTGCATGCACAATCCCATGGGACCGGTGGCACTAAGGGTACCCCAGAGCCCAGCTCAGGTCTAGGGCTGCAGGATGTGGTCCCCTCTCAGCAGCGTTCCAACTGGCTCTGACATTTAGTGGTGATATCCAGGACCATCCTTAAGGACAGCATCACTGGGTAGATTGGGAGCTTTCTGTTTTAATGGATCCAGCGCGAGCAGCACTGCTGGAGCTATCTGCTGTCACCCAAATCTGCCTGAATGCTTTTCCATGCCCACTCCTACCCCACAGTTGTTTCCTCTCCCCCCCAACATACCCATGCTCATGTCCAAGGAGCTGCTCTGCTCCCCCCAGCCTTTGCCCTAGAGCTCTGCTTCAGGCACAGGGGCAGGAGATGCTGTTTGGTGTTACCGCTGTTTGGTGTTACCGCTGTTTGGTGATGGGGAGTTTCCCAAAGACACACAACTGGTAAGAGATGGGCTGAGCACAGGGCAAGAACAGCACAATGGAGGCAGGGGAGCAATCCCTTGATTTGACTGGTGTGATCAGGCAGAAAACAGATCAAGAGGAGGTAAGATTTACAGGCAGGTAGAGGCTTTAGTTCACTACTTGAGAGAGATGCGGCAGAGTGGGCCTGCGATCAGAGAGCAGTACAAATGAAGAACTAAAAAGAAACCCACGGTAGCCTGGGGCAGAGCCCAGAAAGAGGAGCCCACGCTGAGCTGCGCCAGCTTCCCTGGCTCCTACCGAAGGCACACACATACATCTCATCATCCGGAGATGCTTTCACAGCGGCTGAGCCGGAGCTGTACCTCCCATGGCATTCCATGATTCTATGATCTTCACCCTCCCAGGCCCCCAGCACAGAGCACTCAAGAGGGATACAAGCCGCAGCGTTTCTAAAGCATGATTAGGGCAGCTTCCCCCAGAGGACACGTCTGCATAGATCATTTCTCTTCAGAGGTTCTATTGAAGCTGTCCAATTCCATTTTAACAGTCGAGGCTTCAAATTGGATTAGAAATCCCAAAGTCTGGGATTTCTAACAGAAACAAGATAAGGCTGAGACCCAGAGGCAAAGGAAGAAAGCAGCCCTGCTAATACCTGCGCACACGCTTCATCTCACAGCGCAGGACTGACACTAGTATTTGATTTTTGTAGCAGGGATATACATATATACACATATCTAAACATATACTTTTATTCCTTCCACCCTCTACTAGCTATTAGACTGCAAGATTCTTTTACCATAGAATCACAAAATGGTTCAGGTTGGGAAGGACCTTAAGATCATCCAGTTCCAACCCCCCTGCCATGGGCAGGGACACCTCACACTAGACCATGCTACCCAAGGCTCTGTCCAACCTGGCCTTGAACACTGCCAGGGATGAGGCATTTACCACTTTGGACAACCTGTGCCAGTGCCTCAGCACCCTCACAGTAAAGAACTTCTTCCTTATATCCAATCTAAACTTCCCGTTTAAGTTTGAACCCAGCACCCATTGTCCTATCATTATAGTCCCTAATGAAGAGTCCCTCTCCAGCACCATTGTAGGCCCCCTTTAGATACTGGAAGCTGCTCTGTGATCTCCACGCTGCCTTCTCTTCTCCAGGCTGAACAGCCCCAACTTTCTCAGCTGTCTTCATACAGGAGGTGCTCCAGTCCCTGATGATCCCCGTGGCCTTCTCTAGACTCGCTCCAACAGCTCCATGCCCTTCTTATGTTGAGGACAGCAGAACTGCACACAATGCTGCAAGTGGGGTCTCATCTTCGCTTCCTGGATCTACCCCAGTATATGAAAGGTAACAAAATTCAGGCAGGTTTATGAACAGAAAACATTCAGGATATAATAATCCATTAATAAAAAAGGGAGAGAAAATAAGAGTCAATCAATAGCAATGGGGGTTTTAAATTGTTTATTTTTAAAACATGAAACCCAAGCTGAATAGAAACCACAGAAATTACATTTAGGTTTTGTTGTTTAGTATTTGCAAACCAAAAAGTTACAGTAAAAAATGGCTACATTACAATCAAGAGAACTACAGAATTCAAAGTAAAGATACAAAAAAGAAAATGGGCTCAATCCTCTTTAACCCTCACAATTTAAAAACATTTTGGGTAAGTGCAGGAACACTTGAAAGGAAGGAACTAGCAGGTCCAAAGTCTTAAAAAAAATTATATATATTTATATATATTATATGTATATAAAGTGGTATGATATTCAACCATTATGGTTAAGAAGAACAAACAGAAGAGTTACAAAAAGGCCAGGTACGTGTTCACCAGTAGGTTTCTGTGCACAGTGTCCAAGAAAATAAACTTCCCTCTGAATGATGTGAATAGAACTCATGGGGCCTCCCGTTACCAAGGGACCTGAGGCACACGACGTGATGCTGGGCAGCTGGACCCGATGCAGAGGACAATGAAGTGAATGAAGCTTTTCTGGGACTTGAGGGGCCTCCTGGGTAGAGGCCCCTGGAGAAGTCTTGGTGTGAGATCAGAGGAGGAACAGGAAGGAAGGAGTTGGGAATTGCATAGTGAGGAGCAATGTGGTATCAAATATGCAGAGCACCTAAGAGCTTCATGCTACAGTTATCCTCTTTAGGAAAGGAGTATTTTGAACTTCCTGGTTGTACATCAATTTATGTTCCACTTCGTTCATGCATGCAGCTGCAGGGGCTGGGGGAGCACCCGGGAGCTCCAGGCCACCAGTAACCCAACCCTTTTCTCTCCCAGCTGGGAAACACCATCAGGAGATCCCCCCCCAGAAAGCACAGATCACCTGCTAGCCACCTAGGAACTGCTACCCAAACATCCCATACTTCTAAGCCTCCTGGGGAAGCCATCCATAGCATGCACACAATAGTATCTAGAAAAGGGGAGCAGGCTGCGATGAAATAAGCCACCTGGTTTTAAAGGTACAAATGAAGTCTGGTCAGGTCTGCTTTCTTGAGTCATTAGATCTACTCCCTGGAGGGCTTTTCCCCTCCTACCCAGAGATACTCACTGAGTTATACTAACACAGACTTGTTGAGCTCGGGAAGACCTTGGCTTCTCCTTGGTCCCCAGGTAGGAAGTACTTCAAAGCCTGCTCCTCTCCCTAGCTCCCACCTCATCTACTCCTGAATCAGGTTGGGTGGCTACAATCAACAAGCCAAAACACCTCTCTTCTTCAAAGGGCTCAGCATGGTATTTCAGTTGCTGCTGGAAGGAAAAGGCGGGACCAGCAGTGAAGCAAGGGTTTATCCACCCTCTCCTGCCTGCTATCACCCTGCAGCACCCAAAGCTCTTGTGAGCAATGGCTACGCAGCCCCCTGAGAAATGGGTTTACTCTCAGGAAGGCCAAATTTTTTCACGTATTTTCAAGGAACAGCTATGGAAATCCTAACTTAGGATCACTTAAAACCCCATGCACTGTGTCCCCCTCAAAGCACTCAAATGAACACCCTTGCATCTTGGCTGAGATGACTGTACACGGAAAATTAACACCTATATCAAATGGAGAAAACTGAAAAAGGACAGGAGGGGAAGGGAGCACTCCATCCTTCACATTTGGGTACATGGATGCACGCTAAAAACCTTAGCTTGAACCCTTTTATCAGCACATAAAATGAACTCGGTTTAATAATACATACAGGATACAAACACTACAGTTATATTCCCAAGACAGCACAAGAAATTCACAGCCAAGTCTTGATTCGATTTCCTTTACAATTACAATGCAGTCTTGAACACTGGACACGAGAGTCCAACATGCTATTTACATTTCACATTGTGGAGATGTTTGTGTGCTTGGAAGAGTTCTCAGTTCCGAAAGAAAGTGTCATTCACACATGATGATGCAGTGGAAATAAACCAAGCCAACCAGACAAGCCAACGACCACATTTGTGCTTCTGAAAAAGTAACATGAAGTGTCTTCACCGATGTAGTCACCTTCAACCGGACAAGCTGCCTTCCACGCTGCAGTCAGCGAGGTGTCCAGAGGCCAACCTCATCTCCCCTGAATTCTGGACCCTTTTGATAGCAACCAGTAACATTAAGAGTAATGTTCCAATAAGGTCAGCTGGGACACACCAAGTGATATGGCCTTGGCATTTTGTCACATTAAAAACAAGAAAGACACAATGGAAGAGAGAGAAGTCTCTACAGCTTTACCTCCTACAGCTTGAAGAGTTTGGACTCCCTCAACCATGAATGCCATCTAGAACAGATGAGTCTTCGCCAGATAGCACCTGCTGTTCACCCGAGAGGGAGGCACAGAGCCTGGGAGACCTTGGCTTTGGAAAGTCTGCTCCTCAGACAGAATGTGACCATATGGATGAGACTGGCTGTGTCGCAGCCATAAGAATAGGCAAAGGCCATCTGTTCTTCAGCAGATCCGCTCAGACCAGCCCGCAGGAATGCCACACTGTTGCTCAAGGTTCCAGTAAAAACAAAAACAAGGAGAAAAAAATAAAAGTAGTAAAAATAATAATAAACCAAAAAGAAACCCATTTGTCTGTGTTTCCTATCCAGCGATCTGCACAGCATGCAGCGGGGCAGCAGAGTTCCAGGATGCTTTACAAAAGTGCAATGTCCATGTCAAGTAAAGGAAGTGCTGGCTGGACAAAGGTACACAGCTCACACTGCAGTCACGTTATGCTGGCCTCTAGAGAGCAAAATGTTATTTCCGTAACATTCTTTCCAGTTGTGTTTTGAAGTCACAGAGCACATATCTCCACATCTGCGCCTTGCTGCAAGCCCCAAACTTCATGACAAGTTGTTCTGGGTGTTGCGGTGGCTATGCCAGACCTTGGAAGGAAGCAGGTCAAGGCGGCTGCTCCATTAGATGCTGCAAACACAAAGGCATAGGCTCGCTCCCCTGTTAGCCCTGCTGGCACAGACAAAACCACTGTGGCAACTTAGATCCAACCCAGAGTGCAGTCACATGCATGCTCAGGATGCATTCTGCATACAGAAAATTCAATATGCAGAAGCACTTGTTTACACAGGGTTCCCCACACCCTCCAGCCTTCAAAACACTTGCCTTCAATGAGTAGGATAGGGCCACAGATTTTAGGGCAGCTCCCCTAGAACTGTTAGTGTAAGTAGCGATCCGAGCACATCCTTGCAAGGAGAGAGGATGGCAGAACAAGTCAGTCTTGATAAGGATTATATGGCTCTTGCTTCTTTCTTCAAAGCAAGGGGAATGTTCAGTTCCCCTCACACAGCAGTCATGCGCTTTGAGCCCCGCAAAGCTGACCACACCACATGCTTGCGCACCAGGTCTTCTGGTAGGCTTTTAGACAGGGTGGAAATGGTGCTCATGAGCCACAGTGTCTCGCCATACCACTTGTGACTACATTTCCCTGCCCTTGTTATTTGATAACAGAGGTATGTTTCAGTGTGAAGCCCATGTCTGAAAGGGCATACTCAGTCCTGAGCAAGAAAATCCTGTTTCCAGAGAGTTAGGGTGAAGTTTTCTCCAAAACCTTCCATTCCTGTCTGCATGGTGGTGCCTCTTTCCTGTTTCCCTCACTCCATTGTATGGTAACAGCTTTTGCAGTCTATTAGTGGTTTCTATCTAAGTAAGAGTCTCAAAGCTTGCTCTTCCACAGAACTGGTACCATTCTACAGCAGAATCCATCATCCTCATTAGCTACCTGCTAGGAGCAATTCCTACTCACTGCAAGAAGGCAACTGACTTGAGTAAAGGCAGATTGGTAGATTCTGTGCCCCACAGAGCAAAAACATGGGGTAAACAGACACAGAGTCTGAACATCACTGAGGTGAAGACCAACTGCCTCTGCCAATGGCTCAACTCCAGTTTGAGAGACACTTTATTTCCTCTGCCAATTCTTTAATGTAATGCTCAGCAGCTACACTAAGATGCCCATGCTCAGAGGTAAAAAGACAAAAAGGAACATCATAGCTACCTTACTGAAAGGGCAGTACTCCACAGTACCTCCCAAGAGGCAGTCTCCTCTTCCAGCAGAGAGCTGTCAGTGCCCTTTGGAGCTCTGCTCTTCAGTGGGAAGTACAGCACCAATGGAGAATGTTGCCCTCTTCCAGGCACCCCAACTGCCCCTTTGCAAGCCTCACGTCTAGGAAAAATGCCCTACATGTGCCTTAATATGGTCAGATAGTGGTTAGCAATGTGCCTTGAGAAACAAAATGAAATGAAATAGAATAACATAACTTGTTCTGACAGTCACAATGTTCTCCAGATGTCATTTGGGTTTCTGACCCTGGAACACAGAAGATATACTGACAATGGTGTGCCTTTGTTAGGACTGAGGCTCCAAAAACCTCCTTCAATGCCAGTTCAGCAACCTTGTGCTGTAAATCATGATTTTTAATTGTTTTTTTCTTAAGAAAATAGAAAGTCTAGCAGAGTTCACAGGTTACTCCTGCAGGGAGAGCCTGCATTTGCTATGAATCCATTGCTGCTTCCAGCCTCTCTTGCTTTTGCGAGCTGACTGTCCCGTAAGATCTAGCATCAGAGAGCTGAAACTCTTCAGTGCAAAAATACTCCCCATAAGGTCTTACAAGTCTTTTCCTGGAAAAATTTGGCACCAAGAGGGTGGCCGGCTCCTGTTTGATCTGTGTGTCGGCCTCATAAAGGCAGCACCCAGAATGCCATCTGCAAATACCTGGGCTTCCCTGATGAAGCAGAGAGGTCAGGTTCAGAGCAATGGACAGGGTAGTTGACTGGTGCTGGGAACCCTTGCTCCTCCTCAAAAATTCACAAGCTGGATACAGTGGGAATGAAAAAGGCATTTTCTTAATGTTTCTTTTTAAAGTTAACCAGGGTAGAGGACTGGGTTGCTCTAGAAGAGCCCCATACTCCCAAATAACAGTGGATATGCAGTGTGACACCATGAGGCAGGAGTTTCCCTTCTCCCTCACACAGGGCACTAGACCAAGGACTCCCACCACAACGCTGCATTGTGCATTGACTCAGCATTCCCTTGTTGTACGCTAGTCATAGGCTTCTTCAGTGTTTGACAGACTGCTGATCCCACTGCAGAAGTGAAGATCACGACCATTTTTCACTGAGTCCCTCTGGGGAACATAAGGGGAGAAAAAAAAGGGGGAACAGAAGATATTCACCAACTCTTTCAGATAGGCTACTCTAATAAGTGGTGGACCCAGTTTCTTGCCTGCATGTGCCTGCTCTCTTGCACATCAGGCAGGTACAACAAGGTGAATGCTTAAATTCAAAAGGAGCTTCCACTCCAGTGGACAGGTACCAGGTTGGAGGGGTGGTCTGGACTGGAGAAACAGGAAGAGCTGCACTGGATTTTGGGCAGAACAGCAGGATTGTTCTACGAGGACAGCATAGGGGCACAGCAGTTGGCACATTGTTTAGTCTGACTGCATGTGTGGGTTTTGTTTTTGCTTTTGCTTTTTCATTTTAATGCACACTGCCAGCATCGGGACGAGGTTGGTTGGTGGCGAGGTATTTGGCTCTCATGCTGGAGGTGTACTGGAGGAAGACAAGACAAAAAGAAACAAAACAGAAAAGTAAGTCAGAATGATTAATGTAAGCACAGAACCACAGATTACGACCACCTCCCTGCATTAAAAGGTCTGTATTTCCAGCAAGCATACCAAGGAGCTGCTGGCTCAGTTTTACAAGGCAAGTTTCACAAGTCCACTCTGAGTAACATACTGTCAGCCTGCTGCAAGGATGCTGGCTAGGTCGGAGCAGATGGGCTTGTTTTACCCAAGCTCTCTACACAGAAGGAAATCCAATAGCCATTGAGTTGAAATATGCCATACTTTGCCTGGGAGAAGAGAGGGAAATGGAAATGATGCAGATGTAAAAACCCACCTCACACCTTCATCCTCTCTTAATCACGTTCTTGCTTTCAACCGTGCCACAAAAGGAGGTTGAAAAGAAACTGAGTGTGCAACTGCCTTTTCACATTGCATTTTATAGCAATGAGGTCATCAGAAGACCACAGATGGGCAGTTTGAAAGAAAAGTGTGGAAGAATGAATCTCTGAAAAATTTAAGCCCAAGAAAGAACAGACCCTGCCAGGCTGGAAACAGGCTGCCATCGAACAAGATGATATTAGCTAACAGTCATCAGACGGGTAATAATCCATTGTGACTTGGGATCCAACCTGCACACCATTCAGTGGTGGACACGACTACAGACTGGGGGTGAGAAGAGAAAGCCAGAAAGATGAAAGGTTGTTTTGTTTTGGGGGCATAAGGGCTGTTTTATTCTTATTTTTGTTTTCATTCTAAGAAAAGTAATCCAAAAGAGCTCCCAGAAGCTCCTGAGGTAACGTATGTCATTCAGCTCTGAATAATGAGCTAAAAAAGGCATGCAAATACCACCCAGCAGTAAGAACAAAAGACTTTGCCTCTTTATGCCAGTGTGTTCAATGCCTTCATCGTGACCACATTACTGCTTCAGGGATTCTGCTACCATGATACTAATAACCAAGCAATGAGGACAGATATTTTATTCCTCTTTTTATACCCAGTGGAGCTTGAATAATTCTACAATGCCCACATCTTACTTCCCAAGAGTGCCCTTCAGCATCCTGACTTTTTATCACCTTTGAAACTGAACCACATAAAATAGCTGGTTAAACGGGTAAAGAGACAACTGAAAGGCAGTTCCACACCAGGAGTTATGATTTATCTTGCCCACTGGGAAAGAACACTATGAGGCATCTTTAAGCTCTCAAAAGCTCAGCGGTCCAAAGGCATTTTCAGAGTATTAACAGTATTTTATCAGTTTTCTTTCAAACACTGACCCAGGCTGAATCTCTGCACAATAGAAGAGAGAAACTGCTCCTTTGGCAGAGCTGACCCCATCAGCCTAAGATGAAGACACCCGCAGCTTTATTTGCACATTCATCTTTCAGTGTCTTCCGTAATTGGAAAAACTTTCTGCAGAACAGAGATCTTAATATAAAATTCTGGCCCAGAAATGGCACCTATATTTAGAAGACAAAGGGTACATCTGTTCTTTCTGGGATTAAGATGTATTTTTTTGTCAGTGAGAAGGCAAAAGGTAGAAAATTCCAAGCTGAGCCAGTTTAAGTACTATATATGCTGTACAGTTTATTAAATGTGATTTCTGGTTCAGAAATAAAGGTAAGGCTGTTATTAAAACATATGAGACTAACCCAACAGGCTCAGAGCAGCTTAGAAGTCAAGGAACTTTCTCATAGAACAAGTAGGGCATGTTTCAGGTAGCGCAGTGCTGAAATTACCAGCCAAACATCATGCTAAGAAGAGGGTCTTGGAAAGAAAAATGAGTTAGCTCATTTTCCATTTGTAATCTCTATAGTGACATGGAATAGGAGATGAGTATGAACAGAGAATTCCAGTTGATAAGGTTTTGGAAAAAGTACTTAGGAAAAAAATAAATCTCAGATCATGGAAGGTGATCGTGCATCTTCTTGGAGAAGTCATACAGACTCAGCACACAACATGCAACATCAACTTTCTTTGGAGCATTAAAATCAATAAGGATCACTTGATGAACTGCATTTCAAGGACGTACAAAGTACGCTCCTGATGGAGGAAGGAGTCGTAAAGAGTTCACTCCTTCCTCCACCAAGAAAACAGCCCACAGTTCTTTAAGTGTCACTAAAACAAAGTAATCGGGAACATGAGATTCGGACAGTCAAGCAGAGGGCATTTTACATTCAAACCTACCTGCAATCCACCACAGGGAACAAACCAAGACTCAGAATAGTCAGAGTTAGGGCTGATGTTCTCTCCTTAACTCAGGATTTTTGCTCCTTTGTACCTTTTCCCATTACCATTTGTATCAATTACTCCTTCTGTTAAAGTGCCTTTTTAATGACCATGGTAAGTACAATTGAAACCTGGGAGTAGAGAGCTAACACTTCACTGGCCACCGCTCATAACCAGCACAGCTCTATCAGCATGCACTGGATCTTCAGTCACTGCATTAGACCCCATGCATGAGTGCTCTGCTCCACATGCTGTTGACAGTAGTCCCTCATCCAAGTCCTTCAGTGCTTCCTCTCCTGGGAAGCAGAGAAAAATGCTGCGGAATACACAGATTCCAACATCTGGACAGAGCAGCACATGAAGATGCATCAGCAGACACTTGCCAGTCACACTGATATGAAATCAAACTATATTAGTGGTAGCTCAAATAAGTCTTTAGCTCCTTCTAAGGTAATTCTAAAGACTTACAGCCTGAGCACAGTTCAGAGCTAAGGAGGCCATTGACTCCACTCTGAGGTAACCTCGATACAGTGCCTGACACAGACGTAAGGTGTACAGTTGCATTTAGTTTCCTTTAAAGAGGAGCTTTCATAGAAGGTTAAAGAACATATACAATGCAGTCATTCTTCCAGTACTCTTGCTGGAAGTACCCATGCGCCTATACACCCTCACTGACCCTTTCAAAAACAGCACAGAGGACAAGTTGCAACCCATGGCTTCACCACACTGTCAGCTACCTTTAAAAGAGTACCTAAAAAGGCTTCTTGTTACCATTTTTGCTGGTGGCTTGTGCTATTCAACACAGCACACCTCCCAGCCACTTACCAGTCAGCTAGGACAAACACAGCTGATTGCACACAGCTTTATTTGTGTATTTCTCCAAAGAAAAATAGCCTCTCCTTTACATTCAGCCTTGTTGAGGGTATAACCTTTCACAGGTATGGTTTGCCAGCACATACTAGTTGGGTACTTAACACATACAGCCTGTGTACAAAGGAATCTTTAGCTGCAAATAAAATTAATGGGTATAATCAGTTAATTTTAGAGATCATAAATTCCACCAACTCCTGCGACCTGTGCAGCCTATGAGTACTTCATGGCTAAGCAAGCTATGCTGGAAGATCACTTACCATATGAAACCATGACTGAGAGTATAAACCATTTACTATTTGTGGTTAAAAACCCACACATACTCTCTTCAGCTACCCTGACTTTGATTTCCTGCCAGAGCTATTCAGGTAATTCAATAAAGACCAAAGCTTCTGGATTCAAGTTCTTAAAAGTTGATCTACCCCTTAAATAGAGCACAGTAAACACAGAGGGTTTGGTATCATGTATGGGAAGTACAAGAGGCAGGGAAACAGGCAATTCCAGCCAGTGGGTTCTGAATTCAAAGGGACTGAAGTTTCCCAAGTTAAAAAGAACAGAGCTTCTGTTTGCTTTGTTTGTTTTTGAAGTCTTGGAAAGAATGCAATGCTTTTTTCTTAGCCCTGCAGACAGCCACATTAAACTCTGGGTGTGACTTTAGATAAATAGAAGACAGTGCAGAATAAGATTAGGTCATGTGTCAGCCCAGAGGAGATTTCAAGTCCAGAATGAGGACACTAGAATTCTCCCCACTCCAAGCAATCCTTTATTTCATGGAATAGACCCATCTAGCATCACTACAACACCACCTGCAGCAACCAAAAAGCAGAAAACACCACCATGAGCTGATGCCCAAGAGCAGTCTTTGCAAGACTTAAGAATGAAGGAAGTTGTGACCCTTTCAAGGGTGCTAGCACCATGCTTCAGGACAAGTTTGTTTGCATTCATGCACCACGGCAGAGGGCATCAAGACACCCTTCCCAGCATGTCACAAGGCAGGCAGACAAACGGCAAGAGGCAGCAAGAAGGCAGGCCAAGCAGCAACAGGATGGAAAGGAATCCAATGTAAGGCTAACAGAAGTCCCAACAGGAATGGCAGAAAGTAAGGAACGGCAGCTTCATGGACATGTATTTCCAGGAACAGAATGTAACATATGGGTCGCTGATTGCATAAGCAAAAGCAATTCTGTTCCAGCTGTAACCAACACCTTCCAGTTACTGTGTGACGGCAGCTCCCTTGAAGAAGCACTGTCCTTCATGCCAGGTAAGTTGCCTGGTAGCTCTAATTACACCCTGTATTCAACCAAGCTCAAAAATACAAAGCCTAATGCAGACCCATCTACTCTTTCTGCAGGCACGTGGCTTTGTCATGAACCATTGCGAGGGAGGAAACATTGGCTATCTTGGGCAACATCAACAACTACAGACCATTAGGAATTCAGACAGTGAAATGGTACTAGGAGGGCCCTGTTCACAGAGCCCATGGGACATGGATGGGATGATTTGGACACACACAGAAAACAGTAAAAAGTTTTGAAACAGAATGAAACAGATCTTAGTGCTTGTGTCTGGAGCCTTAGGGAAGTTCTTTTTTAAACTTGCTCCTTTCTGACTTTAAATGCAAGGACAAAAGGAGAAGCTGCACACAGATCTAACAGGCAGTGAAGTAATTCTTCAGGACAGGCCACCATTACCAGCTAGGATCTTTTAGCAAATTAAAAACCCTACTGAGAGGCTAAAAGCTTGTGGCAGGTACCTGTTTCAGGCACATGCTGTTATGACCAATCAAGACAAAACAGAACAGCAGTGGGGCTCAAGGGAAGACAAAAGCTGAATTAAGAAAACCAGACCCAAATGAAAAGCTACTATAATGGTTCTCTACTAGAAAATGACTTTGTGTGATGGGAGAACTTCTGTTTTGCATTTGAAGTGCAAGGTTAGTTCTACATTCAAGTAGCACTCCCTATTAAGTGTTCAAGCTGTTCTTGAGTGTGGACTCTTGAGTTGAAGGTGCTATGAGTTAGCTATTATGAGGCATGGGTGCCTATAACCCTCACAATGTGCACCAGAAGCCTTTCCAAGGTTGATATTGCTCCTTGAGTCTGCACCAGAGCAAAAACTGGTTTTAATTTTCACCCTTGGCAGGAGGGAATGGGGTGGGAGGTGCAGAGGGAAGGAATGTGAAGAAATAAAAGGCACTGGTCCGGGATAAACAGTGCAGGGATGAAGGGAGTGGTTGGGAGTGGAGTAGGGGTTGAGCAAGAAGGACCTTTTTTCCAGTACCTGTTCCATTTGCGGGCGCTGTTACCAGTATGTCCGTGCACTGTCCGAGGGCTTAAGCTGCCAGCTCATATGGCTGCTACTGTCCATGGCAGCCAAATACAACTGTGATGACGCAAGAAAGAGAGAAAAAGAGAGTGCAGCCTCAACGTGCATGAAAAACACAGTGCAAGCAAGTGAAACGCTGTGGTGAGTGTCAGCGACAAGGTGGGCTCTACAACCCTAAGGGAATAGCCCTGTGGCAAGAAGGAGAAAACAGAAGGAATGAGAGAAGGGAAAAAAACAAACCAAACAAACAAAAAGCCAGGAGAAAGTAATGGACAAACAATGCAGCAGGATCATCACATCTTAGTTTTCACCATCTGTTCACAGAAAGCTAAATGGAATAGAGCAGCTCTTTCCACACACTGGACATAACATATTTGGATGGTTATCCCCCTTCTCCTCCCTCTCAAAAAGAGGCAGGCACACGTGCCTTGGTATTCCCTTTCCATCTCTCTCTTCCCACAGACGGTTTGCTATGAAAAGCTACAATTTCTTCAGCCTCCGTATGGTCTCAGCCACCTGCTACAGAGAGCTGCAAACACAAAGATCTCAGAAAAGCCCCCTTCCCTGCTGCCATGAGAGCAGACAGTATTTTTCTTCTCCCCACTGCCTGTCTACTACATCCCTTCAGAAAACACATTAATCCTTTAGCTACCTCCTTGCCTCATCTAGGGAGAGGTTCTCTTGCCTATAGGTGCAGCACTGTGCTCTCCTCCTCCCCCTGCTCCTGCACTTCCCTATAGCCCATATTGTTGGCTGCCAAGTCTCATCTTTAGCTAGCCTCAGAAACCAGCCTAAGGCACCAGGACTCAGATCCCCCCTCAAAGTATTAACACAAACAGCCTCTGAAGAACCAAGGAACTTCTTGCATAGCTAAGGCCTCTGTGGAAAAGAGTGTGCTTTCTCTGAAGCAGAAGAGCTGTAGGGTAAGGGTCTACAGACATTGAATGAACACATGCCTTGGCAGTACCAGACGGACAGTGCCCTTCCTACAACAGCGAACATCAGCAGTAAAGCATTTGCCACACTGCACTGTATGTGTAGCATATTGGCTCTTCTCCTGAGGACTATCTCGCTGTTGAGAGCAGATAAGAGAGCTTGGGATCAGCGTACCACCAGGGATCAGGAGAAATGCTTTGTGAAAGCTGAAATAGGTCTGGCCAAGCACAGCAACAGTATCAACTCTCCACTTTTCACTTTCTCTTACAGCAAAATGAAGTGGTCCTTTTGGAGTGAAAACATGAATGTGATGTCCTCTTTTCTACCACAATTCCTACTCCCTCATCCTTCAACCTCCTCTTCCTCCCCTTCTCAAGAATTTGAACCATGCACCACAGAGTGTGTTTTCTTTACATATACCTGGAGACTGGTTGATTATTAAGCATGCTATTACTCATCTTCTGTAATCACACCAAGCCAGTGAGCACTGCGATGGCATGTTCTCAAAGTTCTGGTAAGGCTGACAGGATCCAGTGAAGGAGGGCAAGATTCATCTAGCGTTTACACAGACATGAAGGCAAGCCCATGTTTTATCCAGCTTACAGAAATGGCTTTCAAGCCACTCCAAAGACCAAAACCTTCCATGAAAGTTTTTTTTTTTCCTTTATAGGAAATTAAATACAAAAAATAGATTCCAAAGAAAGTAAAGCAGTTGTGAAAGAAAGATTTAAAAAAAACAAAAATCTCAACAAAAAGAAAAATAATACAGGTTTCATCCTACCATCTCTTTAGGGCAGATTAAGGAGAGAGGTTCAGCAATAACTCTGCATTTACTGTTTTACCAAGCTTCTTTTAAACTTGAGGAACCAATGCCACAGATAGCAAGTACACTGCATGCAAGTGAATCATCCTGCTGAAGTCACCCACCAGGATACTCATGCAAATGTCAGTGGTGGTAGGACTGGGCCCATAGGATTACCAGCGTTAACAGATTTGAGTTGTATTCTTTTTATGTGCAATGTCCAATGTAGCACAGCAGGGTTTTGTTCTCCATGGCAGGTGAGACATGGCTCGTCTATTCAAACTGCTGCCATTTATGGGCCAGATCCTGTGTTTGGCTGCACAATCAGCTCCCTTGAGAGTATACAGGAGTGGTAAACGTGTGTTCCCCAAAGTTGCTGAAGCAGAGAGGAGCAGTAAAGAGAGACTTACTGAGGGAGGTGGGGACTCCCGGCCAATGAGCGGGGTATTCTCGCAACGGGGGTTCTGGAAATTTGCATTCTGGCTCCTAGGAAAGGAAGACACACATGGTAACAGGGGCACGTGTCATGCTTCGCTGGGGAAGGTCTCTGATGGTACCATGGGACAGAGCACACACACCCCCAGAACTACTGCATCAGGTCAGTCTCCCTCAAAGCTTTTCCTACAGGGCAGGTGGATCCCCCTTTTTCCAGGCAAGGGCACAAAGCTAGCGTTATTTTCCTCAGATTAAACACTTCTGTTACTCAGAAGGGCCCACACTGAATCATGTCAAGTGATTTAAAAATAGATCCACAGGAAAATCTGCCTCCTTGCAGTGTCAGAACTGCCAAGCTGCAGAAATGGAGATAAAATGAGGACAAACTCTAAAGGGAAGAACCAAACGATGTGCCAGCCCGAAAAAAAGATGGGTCCTGAAGCTAGTCCAAGTGTGATCAGGGGTGGCACTTCTGGAGAAAGCTCTGAACATCCCACCCAGACTAGGTAGCTCCAGACCGTAACAGATGTCAGAATTGACTGCAAATATGGTGGAAGGACAGAGCCTGAAGGTTTTGTCTTGGCTCTTAGTCTCTAAGGAGGCAAGACTGCTTCATCTGAAGAATTAACTCTTCTGGTGATCAGAATAATTTTGTTATAAGGAGCCCAGACAATGCTTTCCTACTTCTTTTCTCTAGACAGATTCCTAAATCCCACAGGACAAAGCTGTTCACAGTTTGGAGCATGCTAATACAGCTCCTTCTCTACTGTAGCACTTCTAAGCTATTCCCTTCTCCCAGTAGATACCAACCAGAAGATAAGTCTTTTGACACTTAGGACAAAAACCTTCATCACTTTCTACTGCTTGGCCAAAAGTGTGTGCCTCGAGTGCTTGCAACAATAGAAATGAGAGTGAAGCAAGCTGCAGTACAGCCTTCTCGTTGGGATACTCACATGTACTCTGTGACAGGAGCATTGCTGACTGTGTGTGCTGCTGCTGGAATGCTGGTCTCACTGCCATAACTACTCCCACAGCTATAGAGGCTGGGCATGTGCACTCTGTAAAGATTATCGTGTGTTTGTCTACTCCCTTGAGCAGCTGATTCTTCTTCCCCATCATCATCTGAGCTTCTGCAAGAAGGAGAAAAAGTTCCTAGAACCCTACAATTACCCCACATGTGGGGTTTGCAGGAAACCATGGTAATCCTAGGAACCTCCCAGCCATCTTCCACACCTCCACATTCATACCCATTTGGGATGCCTCAGGGTGGCAGTGTCAAACACAGCCTACACCAGAGTGACTCAGACCTCCCACAGATACCATCTGGACTTTTACACTGCGTGATCCCCTGCAGTCACCCTACGGTCTTCTCCCAAGGCTTGGCAGACCGCAGAGTTCTGCAACTGCCCAGTCATGCAGCCAAAGGATGGACACACATCCTGAAATACACAGCACTTAACAAAACAAAACAGAGACAGCGGGGAGGTAGTGCCAAGCATCCCACAGAAAGCATCCTTCAAAACAATAATCTGTGTCCTTCTGTTTCTTGTAGCCAGGTCCAAAGAGCTTCTAAGGATAAGCCTCTGTAGAATTCTCTGAACTCCCATTCTGGTTATGAGTCTGCTTCAGCTTCTAGCACAATCTCAGAAGTCTTCAGGGAGACTAAATTGCAACGTTCATGTTTAAAGCCTTTATTCTCTCAAAAGTGACAGAATTTTAAACCAATTTTTATGCAGAACAGAGCTGTTTGCCAACTGGCTTCTTTACCCCTTTCCATATTAATCTTTTGTCCCTCCTATGTAATATACACTGCCATTTTATCTCCCTATAGAATGAAGCACCAAGGTTTGAAATACACTTTAGTGATGGTTGACAAAGCTAGTAAAGGGTTCTGTAGGAAGCACTTTGTTGCTGGGAGAGAGCATGGACATGACTAAACATCACCCAAACATCACCCACAGCTTCTGTACCACAAGGTGGCACTGAAGATTTATTTAGGGAATTGCAGCCTGGAGAGTCTCTTACAGGCAATAAAGGATGACATCCTCCACTTCCCGGAGGGAGGCAGAGGAAGCAGTGATGCTGGAGGGAATGCAAGAGGGAATCCTTCAGTTCACAGCAGCAGTAAGAGCCTGCTGGGTCTGGCAGGGCAGGCAGCAACCCACATGGAATGCAGCACAAGAGAGATACCACTGTGTAAACCTTTCTCCTTAAACAGACAGACTCCCATTATCTTCTCGGTAATGTCTCTGCAGCTGCATGTGGAAGAGGTAAGGAAACCAGCCATTTTCTCAAGTGCTATTCTGACGCACTTCCCAAGGCTCTCTGTGGGCACTGCAGGCCTGGCAGGCTCTGGCTTCCTGCTATTGTTCAGGATGTTCCATTTTATTTTGATCTTTGAACCTTGAGCCTGGGCTTAGACCACAAAAATTGTGTTTCAGAACCACAGAAGAGAGTTTGCTGCACAGACTGCTGCTCTTCTGCAAGAACAGAAAACTCAAAGCTATTTTAATAGCTGCATGTGATGGCAGCAGCCAGTCACTGAAGCAAGGTTTGCTAAACACTTCCTCATCAGCCTGAACCATTAATACTAATTCCAAACAACTTTGCTGCTAGATGATCGCCACCAATTTGCAAGTATTTCATCTGCCCATGCTATTGCCACCAAGACAGTTCTGGTTTCTATTAGCTACGCAAGTCAGTCACCTCAGTATAAGCAAAGCCAAAAAGGCAAGTGTAAACTGCTTCTCATTCCAATTCTCTTCCCCATACTAGAACAAATGCCTCAAAGCAACGCAAGAGAACAGGCATTTTACAGAGATGGCACGTAGTTCAAGCATTACCTCTCTCTACAGCTATAATCATTCATCTCTGTCTTGACTTACAGTCCTACAGTGTACTAAATACTCTGCACACACAGTATTCCAGTGCAATAAGGTTCAGATGCAAGTATTAACCACAGCCAGAACAAAAGCCAACACTTTTTTTAGTGTTGGACCTGTGCTTATAAAGCCTCATCCCTCACACTCCTGGGATCATATGGGAAAGAGCTCCATATGCTCATGGGCACAAGTCCAATAGCCAGTCTTCATTAGAAAAGAGCTCTACAATGCTACAGGATCCAAACCCTCTCTATACCTCTTTTGCTGCCAAGTGTGTGGGACACTGCACACAATGGAACTGAACATGAGGGCTGTAACAAAGGAGAAGAGAACCAGGTAGATGAGGCCTTCCACTCCATCATAGCAAAAGCCCGTCAAAGCCTGGACGTAATCCTGGAGAGAGAAATGAGCAGATTTTCCTGATCATTAGACAGTTAACATTGAGCTCTAATTCAAAAGCCCTTTCCCTGGACTACAGCCTCTGAAACAACTTAAAGAGATTGTAGTTTTTTTCCAGAGCATATTTCTGCTTTAATTTCAGGGACCTCAAGTGTTTTTCATAACTGATCTATCCCTTATTTCCTCTCACAAAGCACATCTCAGATTTATATATGGAATTATTTTTAACCCCACATAGTAAGAATGAGAAGAGCAGGGAAAAAAATAGGGAGTGATAGGAGGGGTGGTGTGGTAGAAAAGAAAGCAAAGGCACACTTCAGATAGGACATTTTTCTTTAAGCCTCTCAGCTCCCTTACTATGTCCTGTGGCCCAGAAACACATCATGGACTATCTGTTTATCTGCCTCTAGCAATTCAGCTAGGGCAACACTTAGTCCATGCTATACTGCAGCTTTAAGGCATTCCACCCCATGGGAAAGTCAATAAGCCATATGCTATGGAAAAAAAAAAACATCTGAGAGCCCTGAAACCTTAGGGCTGCAGCTTGTAGATGCATAAAGGCATGTTATCTAGTTTCCTATGTTGATCTTTATACAGAAAGCTAACTTGATCCAAATGCCCATTCTCCTTTCTGCTGGAATCAAACAGTAAAGGCTGTTGCAAACTGTTCTGGCACAGCAGAGATCTGAAACACCAAACTAATCAGTACACTACAGGCTCTTCACCCCCTTTGTTCTTTCTTAGCTCAAGCTCAGTTACTGAGTACTCACCAAATGCAGACTCCGGCAGTCTACTAAAGCTGTCAGTTGCTGCAAGTTGATCTCTGTTGAATTTAAAACCTCCTGGATCCGAGTAAGATACTCCTGTAAGCAACAAGCTAGCAATTACTACATGGAGATGGCTTAGCAGGAGTTGATGTTAGGCTTTGTGCAAGGGTAAGGGAAGCCAGAAAGCACAGGGAGAGCTGACTTGAGGAGAGTTACCTTGGAGGTGGGGTGCTCTCTGCTCGCTGACCTCATGAGTTCCACAACATCATCCTGCATTTCTACCAGAGCCTTGTGACTTGCTGACAGCTTCTGCTCAACATAAAACATGCAACGTTTCAGCCAGGCCACATGCACCAACAGAACTCCTGGGAGAAGACTTAAATCCTACTTCCCAAATATTGAAGCATCATCTGTATGAATGGTATAAGTTAAGAATGTCTCAACTAACACGGGTGCAGCTGCAAGAGGGTTAAGTTTGACTTTTACCGACCTGGAAGAAGTACAGACAGAATTAATAGGGGAAAGGAAGAACTAAAAGAACAAACAACAACAAAATACATACACAAAAACCATACACACAGCTGGAGCTGGCTCCAGGACAGAGGGGAAGGAGAAAGAAAAGACAAAGTACTCATGTTCTCACCAAAGCACAGCTGGATTTTTCTACTAAATCAGATGGCTGAGGGAGACTTAATGTTAACACCAGAAGTTGTTTGTATTAGGGTGCAGCCTTCACATCCCATTAAGGCATCCATGGGAATTTCACATGCAATAGCATGTCAGAGCGTCTACTGAACAACCAGAAATGCAACAGATGGCAATGGTGCATCATACCACAGCTTGAAGTATTCTTACCCCACCCTTTAAAACAGAGGAAGACAAGATTTAAAAAATCCTAAATATAAATGGTGAAGCAGCTGGTGTCTGCCAAATGGTGGGTGGTGTGGGTTCATTCTGGCCTCTGATACATAAGACAAAGTTTGGGATGGACCCAGGTGCTGTTCTTCAGCCCCCACACAAAAGAATAATGACTCACATTTATACTTCAGGGTACAAACCCTTCAACATCCAAAGGATTTAAGAGGCATGTGTGAGAATCACTCCCTCACATTTTGGGAGTGAAGCATTGCCACTGTTTAACCTAAAAGAACCTGCAAGAGATTCAAAGCATGATGTAGTTTCCCACTCTGGCATTAACTGTGGGTGCTCTTTCTTCATGTTGCTGCTCTTAGAGTGCCATATAAACAGAGATACCACAAACAGAGCCACGGTCCTCACCGCATTACACACAGCCCCTTCTATAAGAGGGCATCTTGGAACTGAAACTATGCAGGTAGCAATGAAGTTGGAAAAAAACACTCACTAAATCACAGTGCCACCTCTTGCACAGCTGGGAAGTAGCTATCAAAGCTTTACCAACAGGTGGAGTGCTCCATAAAGATAACACCTTGCAACTTGCTGCGTGCTGGCATCAAAAGCTTTTAACCTATACCCTGTAGGATGCTGAGAAGGATGCTTATACTCACTTGCTGGAAAGGGTTGGGGTATCCAGCACTACAGGTCATGTAATAGCGGAGGGTATCTACAAAGACAAAAGGACAGTCATTGTTCCATTATATTGGAATAACACACTGTTCCAGCTTTGCAGCATAATACAACTGCCACAAGGGAGGTGTTCAGTTCTGAAAGCAGTACACAAAATGAAAATGCAATATAAACGGAATCACTTCCATCTCTCTATGTAGGATTACAGTGCATAGATGGCACTAGAGAAAGGGATGTAAGCTGTCTTTAGGGGAGAAAACTAAGATTTGTTTTCTTGAAGAGTGAAAGGCAACGGGGTTTTCCCACTTAAATAGTTAGATGAAATATCCAAACAGAAGTCAGCACTATCCACTGTATAAACATAAGACCTCAGTCTAGGACATATCCAACTAGATGATTAATTTCTGCAACTTCTGAGTGTCAGACTGTCATTCTACAGACACTTAAAGCGACTACAGGCTGCTGTCCAGGGCACATAGCAGAGAGAACTCAGCTTTCAGCCAGTTCAGATCACCAGCAAGGTCACTACACAGCCACAAAGTACTAGCACAAGACAGGTAGTAACAGTGATATAAATACAGGCTGCTATCAAAACAGTGTGCTGTTGGGACAAAGGAGGTGCATATGCACAGCTTGTGCTACCCAATGCTGAATATACCACTTCCTGAACATAAGTTCAAGTGTTTGAAAGAAAAAAAGGCAAAAGACCCCCCTCAAAATCCATCTTCACAACTGGGGATTCTTCTGCCAAGTTCAAGGATAGACTGGTTTTGGGCAGTGTTCTGTAGAAGAACAGAAGAAGTCCTCCTAATTCAAGAAAGTCCTAACTGAGTAATATCATCTCCTAAAAATGGTGTCACTTTGAAAGCAAGTGAGGAAATGGATGGAAAAAGTTCTTGTCTTCCTGACATGTATTAGTGATGAACATGTAAATAGTAGTCTGTTTGCTGATGGATATGTAATTGCACACAATTAGATTTTAATTAGAAGTTTTTAATTAAACTTTAACTAAAAGAGTGCATGTCATTTGCTTTGCATCCTTCTTTCGACTTACGTAAAGAAGGCATTTTCAGTACTGAGTCAATAATGCAGGCTTGATCAGGGAAGAAAGCTCTAACCATGCATTAGGATAACAGCAACATGTTCCCTATTCATTTGCTGGTAACATCCCAAAAGTTAGTCTTAATACTGAGTAACTCCACCACTAATCCCAGTACAGTGAAGACACACCAGATAAACTTCCAGATATGACCTTACAGTGCTCTGCTACCAGCATCATTTATTTACAGGCTTGAAGACAGTTATATCCTTCCTCATTCAGATATGTATGAAACCAACCTGATGCCCTCATAAGCCCTCCATAATTCTATACCAACTGCCAACGTGTCCAAATTACAAATAACAGGCTTTCCCCTGCCGTTCTCAATAATGCCATTGAGGAAGGGAGCTCTGAAAACTTATCATTCAGAGGCCTTTAGATTATTTCTTAGACATTTACAGTTCTTTAGATGAATAAAGGCATCAGCAAAATCAGCAGGTTCTTTTAAGTGATGTTGGCTCGGTAAAGACTACAAAAGCCCCAAAACACACGTATCTTCTGCATTCCCCCCTGCCACTAGCATCCTTTTCCCCATTCCTTTTAATCTTCTGTGACTTTCAGTCACAAATATTGCAAGCTATAAAGCTATATCCAACAGCCCCAACTCAGAAATGAGCAAAAGGCACAACCACAAGAAGCAGAGCTGAGAAGGAAGCAGACCTGATTGTATCCTGACTTGCCATAAATATTGAACACACCTTTGGGCGACCCAACACACTGGAGACCAAGTGGTACACCACAGCCTGTCAGCTCCTGCATGCTGGCAATGTAACCTGACAGCTGGTATTTATAATTCATTAGCCTACTTTGGGGCAGCTTCTGCCAGCTGCTCCATCTCCCTCCCACCGACTCTTTCTCCGGGATGACCTGCATCTTCCCAGCCAAGCCTCCAAACAGCAATGGGCAGCAGGAACTGCTTTGTGTGCCTCACTCTGGCCAGACCACACAAGCAACTGTTCACAACTACTGAGCCAAAGAAAGAACTGCTCCTCCCAGGCTCATAAATTACACTCAGTGGTGATGGGAAAATGGATTAAAATGTACCTGTGCTGAGAGAACCGCACAGCAAAAGCAATCCACAGCATCACACATGGCCTGCATCAAAAGAAGTGTGACCAGCGGTTTGAAGGTGATCCTAGCCCTGCACTCTGCTCTTTTGAGACCCCACTTGCAGCACTGTGTACAGTTCTGCTGTCCTCAACATAAGAAGGACATGGAGCTGTTGCAACAAGTCCAGAGGAGGCCACGAGGATGATCAAGGGACTGGAGCACCTCCCGTATGAAGATAGGATGAGAAAGTTGGGGCTGTTCAGCCTGGAGAAGAGAAGGCTGCATGGAGATCACAGAGCAGCTTCCAGTATCTGAAGGGGGCCTTCGAGGATGCTGGAGAGGGATGTTTCATCAGGGACTGTAGCAACAGGAGAAGGGGTGATGGGTTCAAACTTAAACAGGGGAAGTTTAGATTGGATATAAGGAAGAAGTTCTTTATTGTGAGGGTGCTGAGGCATCGGAACAGGTTGCCCGAAGAAGCGGTAAATGCTCCGTCTCTGGCAGTGTTCAACGCCAGGCTGGACAGAGCCTTGGGCAACATGGTCTAGTGTGAGTTGTCCCTGTCCATGGCAGGAGATTGGAGGTAAATGATCTTCAGGTCCTTTCCAACCCTAACTATTCTATGATTCTATGATCTTGCCACCTATTTATTTTAAACTGACAAACTACTATAAGTTTCTCTTAGGATCTCACAGTGGTACCAGGTTTACATCACCTTTGTAAGTGCATTCAGTTGCATGAGATACTGCTAATAAATAGCTCTAGAAATGTTTCTTGAGGGCCTTTTGGATCACCCCTGGTGGGCAGATCACAGAGAAGAGTTCCCAGTATCATCATAGTTTGCAGCTTGTAAGCCCAAGATAAAGATTACTGGTTACAAGTGAAGCAAAAGGCAGTACAGTGAAGTAAGTGTTTCCCTTGCTTGCTCCTGGAAGGGAGGATCAACAAGGCTTCACTGTGGTAGCACTGGCTTTGCAGCTGACAAGTGTGACACTGTACATAAAACATGCTTTCCAAAATGGCAAAGACAGCAGGAGCAGCTTTCCCCTGCACTGAACCCAGCATGCTAATAGCTGTGGTGCTTTAAAGCTAAAGCTACAATAGGCAGTAAAGCTGCCTTAAAGTGATCACACACTGCAAAGCCTGGAAATTAAGAGGAATGTGCTCTCTGCCTCCATACCACCAGACTGGGAAAGAGGAAAGAGCAGGAGGCACCTCCACCAGTTTTAAACCTGGTGGAGGCTATCCTGTACACCCTCAAATCTCCCATGTCTGTCCAGAAAACAGCTACACTAACCCATCATTTGCACTCTAACAGCTCCAGGCAATCCCTTACTATAATTATCTTTTCAATGCATTTTCCTCTCAAGGAAAATTCCTGAACGTTGGATGTGATTTTTGAAGCCAGCCTTTAGGCAAACTAGCTCACAGGAGAAGGGTTAGGCTGGGTCACGTTTGCAGCTGCCTATGCCAGCAGCAATCCTCCGGACCCACTCTTTTAGTGCACAGGCAGTGAGGGAGCAGAAGGCAGGGAAGGGAGCTACCCAAAATGCTTTATTTTTGCAAAATCTGGGTTTCCTAGAAAGGAAAGTAGAGCTGCCTGCTAAAGAGAGCTTCAGCTGCTAGAGCTACTTATTGCTTTGCAACCATGGAGACTTACTATTCACTTCAAAGCCCAGCTGAAATGCAAAAATGGCATTATGCACCTGCCAAAAGGCAGTGAGAAGGTCTGTAGGGTAATGAGCAGATCCTAGTTGGAAAAACTCCTCACACCTAGAACAGCTTTTCCCAGCCCTATTTGAGCATTCTCTAAGCATCTCACACTTTACATATACATCCAGATGAGACTGTCTCTGCGGGTTCAATGAGCAGAGAAAGCTGAAGTCTATCACCTGTGATGTCAAAGGAAGACATGCCTTTTGGCCCAATTTTCCTGCCCAGGTAAGACGTTCTCCACCAGGAATTTTGTTTCCCTAAGGCAACATTCTGACAGCAAAGGGACAGATCTCCATGGCATTTATATGAGAAAGCTCTGCCTGTTGCTTAGACAGATTGTGCCTTCTTATTTAATTGCATGCAATAAGTCATCTGATAATAACACAACATCAGTGAAAAAAGATGAAACTAGAAGATGGCCTCCTGCTTTGAAAATAAACATCTTGGCCACACCAAGTCTTTTGACTAACAGCAGGAACCAATTGTACAGACACTGTTCAACTCCATTGCCTTTATCTCAATTAATGAATACTGGATGAGTTAGGCACATATATCAGCCTCTTCTGCAAAATGATTTAAGTCTTTCCTTCTCCAGGAAACCTGCATTAAGGCTCTTTGCTCCCTGTTCTCCTCCCTCCCTCCCTTTTCTTAATGCAGCACATTTTATCTACAAAACAAGGAGATCAGCTAAAAACATGACAACAATAATAATGCACTTGATCAGATTATTCTCAGCTCCATTAATTCTATTTAGATTTGCAAACAGCAATTAATAGACAAACAGGAATATTAACGTACTAGCTGCCCAGTATCCAACTGTGCTGGTTTTGGCTGAGTTAGAGTTAGTTTTCTTCATAGTTGCTGATATGGGGCTGAGATTTGGATTTGTGCTGGAAACGGGTGTTTTAGTGACTGCTGAGCAGTGCTTACACAGAGCCAAAGCCTCTTCTGCTCCTCACCAGCGAGGAGGCTGGGGATGCACAAGGAGCTGGGAGAGGACACAGTCAAGACAGCTGACCCCAAATGACTGAAGGGATATTCCAGACTACACAATGTCATGCTCAGCATATAGAGCTGGGGATGAAGTAGGAAGTGGGGACATTGGGAGTGATGGCATTTAGAATCATAGAATAGCTAGGGTTGGACAGGACCTTAAGATCACCTAGTTCCAACACCTCCCACAAAACCATGCCACCCAAGGCTCTGTCCAACCCAGCCTTGAACACCACCAGCGATGGAGAATTCACAACTTCCCTGGGCAACCCATTCCAGTGCCTCACCACCCTCACAGGAAAGAATTTCTTCCTCATATCTAACCTAAACTTCCCCTGTTTAAGTTTGAACCTGTTACCCCTTGTCCTCTCACTACAGTTCATCATCCCAAGTCACCGTTACCTGTGATGGAGCCCTGTTGTCCTGGAGATGGCTGAACACCTGCCTGATCTGACGCGGGAAGTGGTGAATTGAGTCCTTGCTTTGTTTTGCTTGCATGTGTAGCTTTTGCTTTACTTATTGAACTGTCTTTATCTCAACCCACAAGTTTCCTCACTTTCACCCTTCCCATTCTCTCCCATCGCACCAGGAGGAAGTGAACAAGTGGCTGTGTGGGGCTGAGTTGCTATCTGGGGTTAAATCATGACAGCACCACAGTTATTTTTCTGTGAAAACTATTATAACTATCCCCAACATAAAAGCACTGCAAATACGCCAATCTCCCATCCCACCAGGGGGAAGTGAGCAGCATTCATCTCTGTCTGAATGCCAGAGCAGAGGGTTGGGAATATTACAACATGTTATATTTAAAAGCAACATCTAAGAACAGTGATTAAAGGGAAAAATTGACCCAGCACTACAAAGCTCCTTAAGGTTACTTGTTGGTTCTTCCATCCTTAAAAATATATGGCAGCACCTAGCCCAGTATGCGACATGCCAAAAGCAGGTACCCAGGCAAGACTGAGTGCCATCAGGGCATGAGGGCAAGAATGCCCTCTCAGCCCAACTTCAGCAGAAGTGATTCCCAAGGTAAATGTGATTACTATATGTGATATATATATTCTAATTCTCAGTGGATTCTTCTTCCTTGGATTACCTGAGCCCTTTTATCCACTCACACTCTTAGTCAGCTCTTTTCTGAGCTGAAAAATTCATGGTCAGGTACACTCTGGTTTCACTCTGACGGAACTAGCTGGAGCAATCTTTGTTTCTGCCTCATCTATCTGTACTGCTGTTAATGTTGGAGAGCATCATCCGAAGAGCAGAGGCAGCAAACCAGAGAGTGTGAAGAATCCATGCACTAGAATGGAATGCATCTTTCAAACAGGGCATCTTTCTCCAAGAGGACCACACTTGATGCTGGCTCCCAGCTGCCTGCCCTGCCTCCCCAAGCTCACCACTCTTGGTGTATATATGGTTCAACTGATGACAAAGCAGCTGCTACAATTTACAGCCAAGCCTCTTAAGGGATACCAACACTCTGAAAGATGTTTCTAAGGAGTGTCACTGAGCAGTCCCACACTGCATCGTGACTTTCCTTCCTGCTCAGGTGCACGCGAGTGTCCCGACTTTGGGGACCATGAGCTATTTCCGTAGCTTCCTGATCATAAACTATGACACAGCAGTGAAAATCCACATGGGAAAGGCAGAACATTGGATCATCTCCCAGCCAGCTGCCTAGTGCAATGGCAGGCTCAGAAGTTAGACTGATTTCCCTCTGAAAAAAGGAGAAGGCGCTGAGAAACACGCAGCGGCTGCCTGACAGCAGGGAGCTGACACACCAGCCGCCCACAGAAGGGGCCACCCTTCCGACTCAAGCCTGTGACAACACCTGCTCTTCCTCCTCTTCAGCGTTTCACTTGGACCCATTCACTGTTATTTATGGAGCCTTGACAACTGTTAGAGGTGGTGGTGCTGTCAGAACAGCCTGATTTCACCCGGGGGAGTTGACTGTCCCTGCCCAGGGAAGCAGGAGGAGGGACAGAATGTCAGTCCTGCACTGACCGTTAGGAGCCAAGCAGACAAGGACAACTGAAACAGAGAAATTGCACAAAGGGGTGTTTCTTCAGTTTCCCAGGGTCAATCTAATTGTTACCAAACATGCTCCAGAACTGATCTGGGCTACCAAATTAGAGCCAAGTATTTCCCCTTGGCCTCACTGACCTGTTTGCCTCCTTGAACAACTAGAAGACTAGCTTGGTACCTTGGTGCCACTTTGTCACCTTCACAGCCAAGAGAGGATTTTCATTTTGTGTGGTGATAAACACTCATTCTCCTCCCTTATTGCATTTCTTTGTTACAAGGAGAGCTGCCTGGCTCTCTTCTCTCCTTCTCAGGAAATCAATAAGTAAGGCATTCCAAAAATAAGCTGCAGAGTGATAATATCAACTTGTACATACTCTTTTATACTGCAGTCTGCCTCCAGACAAACAGTTCTTATTGCTTCCAATCCCCGCATCCTCATCCATTGCTACCTACCTAATTTCTGAGCAGTTGCACAGTGAGAGGCAGCATTTGGCTAAGCACCCAGCCATACACTAGACCTTCTGTACACAAGGCAAAGGTTCTCTGATTCCACTAAATAAAAACTAGGGAAAACACAGATGGCTCCTTTTGCATATCAGCGTCATTGCTTATTTGTGTTTTATCATACAGAGGAACTATCAGGGGAGCGAAGGTAGGAGAAAAAATTAACTTTTATCTAAGCAGCAAACTCAGTCCTGAAAAATCCTTTTCCTTTCTAGCACTTACAGTTATCTCTGCTGGCATTTTTTTGTTAAGCCACAGTTCTAAATGCCACTTTTGCCCCCCACTGAGGTCCCAACTGGAGGCACCCCTTATCTCACCAATCACTTCAGTCTAAATTAGGAACCACAAACCCAAAATTCATTAGTACTTCAGCTGGATGCCACTGTGATGGAAGCATCTTGCTTTAAATGGAACAGGATAAACAAAAATACTGTATTTATAAAGGAAAGCGAAAAATCATACTTATTTGTGGCACTTTCCATTCATTTACCTTTTAAATTAAAGAAACTATTTATAGCCCCCATTAAGGAAAAAATATAGATGTTTGTTGATAAGAGATACAAAAATGACTATTCTAGATTCGGGAATACAAGAGCAAGATTTAAAAATGACAACTCAAACTGCACATTGCTATTGCCACACTTCTGCTACTTAGAGAGGAGAACAAGATTCAAGAGTGCTATATTTAAAGCAGAATAATCCAGAGACTTCTGTTGTTCTATCTTATGAGTTATTTCCAAGACAGAAGAAAGGTTCTGAAGGCTCTTCTGACAAAACTGTACATGTGCACTTCTGATCAGGGTATAAATGCCTCCTTGGGAGGACATTGGTTTTCCAGAGCTCCACACACATATGCTTTTCCCCCTGTGTGTAAGCTCCTCTGTTTCAAACACAGCCTTAAATTCTCAGCCCCTGCCATGCTCCTATGTGACACCTGGAGCCACAGTAACCTGTGCCAAAGCCAGTCTCAGCACTTACCAGCACTAAGCACTGCATTCTCTTCAACCACTTTGGAGACATAAGCATCGGGGTTAATACAGAAGTCACTGGAGCCCTAGATAAACGCAAGACAAAAGGGAAAAGGAATATCAAAGAACACCAGTATCAAAGAACAGTTGAGCCAGGTTAACATCAGGGAACTCTCTACTATGGTCATGTTTCAGATGCTAAAGTCTCTCATTGTCACTCCCACTAGCACTGCTTTACACAGCCACAGAAGTGCTGGAGTATCAGCTAGTGCATCACACCACAGAGAAAGGAGGAGCTCTCCACTTTTCATAGATGGAAATTGCTAGGACAGCTACTTAGAACAAGATGTGCTATAAAACACAGTGTAACATTAATCTCATGACTGATAAACCTGCAGCAAAAGGTGAATGGGGCTTGGACCAGAGCCACTTACCACAGCGACAGCCAACTCCAGACCCAGGGATCCCCAGCTGACAATCAGGGCAAACACCCCAAGCAAGCACACCCTGTGGGAGACAGACAGATGGCAGATGTAGCAGCTCTGACTTCAAGCAGATCCTTTCACAAGATGTATTATTTGGAGTCCAAACCAATTGCCAAACCCAATTTTATCTTCACATAAACCATCCTCTTTTATATGAACAGCAGCAGACAACTTTATATCCAACTCTTGGTTCCCATGTTACCTGGCCCTGGGCCTGCAGGGAAGGAAGAAGAGGGTGGAAGCAAAGTCTTACTCTGCTTCTAGCAGGGAAGCCAAGGCACAAAGACACAGGGGTGGCTGTAGGGAAGGCAGATCAGCAGATAGATGACTACAGTCTGCTTTCACTGTTCCCATTCTGGACTTCACTTCCCAGGTCCAAAGATATTAAAAGAAAAAAACCCCAAAACATCCTGATCCAAAATTGGACAAATCTCTCCTGTTTCTAGAATAAACAGGCAGCTGTTAGGTGTAAGCACTGCATGGCCAAGACAGTGGGAGGGAACACTCAGTCCGTGTTAGGACACAGAATCATAGAACAGTTAGGGTTGGAAAGGACCTTAGGATCATCTAGTTCCAACCCTCCTGCCATGGGCAGGGACACCTCACACTAAACCACACCAACCAAGGCTCTGTCCAACCCGGCCTTGAACACCGCCAGCGATGGAGCATTCACAACTTCCCTGGGCAACCCATTCCACTGCTTCACCACCCTCACAGTAAAGAATTTCTTCCTTATATCCAATCTAAACTTCCCCTGTTTAAGTTTGAACCCATTACCCCTTGTCCTCTCACTACAGTACCTAATGAAGAGTCCCTCTCCAGCATCCCCATAGGCCCCCTTCAGATACTGGAAGGTTGCTATGAGGTCTCCACACAGCCTTCTCTTCTCCAGGCTGAACACCCACAACTTTCTCAGCCTATCTTCATATGGGAGGTGCTCCAGTCCCATGATCATCCTCATGGCCCTCCTCTGGACTTGTTCCAACAGTTCCATGTCCTTTTTATGTTGAGGACACCAGAACTGCACACAATACTCCAAGTGAGGTCTCCCAAGAGCAGAGTAGAGGGGCAGGATCACCTCCCTCGACCTGCTGGTCACGCTCCTTTTGATGCAGCCCAGGATATGGTTGGCTTTCTGGGCTGCAAGCGCACACTGCCAGCTCATGTTCATTTTCTCATCAACCAACACCCCCAAGTCCTTCTCTGCAGGGCTGCTCTGAATCTCTTCTCTGCCCAACCTGGAGCTATGCCTGGGATTGCTCCGACCCAGGTGTAGGACCTTGCACTTGGCATGATTCCATGGTTCTGCCTTTGGTTCCAAGCATCCCACAAAGCCCCAGAAGACACAGTCACCCACAGGCAAACAGTTCAGAGCAACAGTTGAAGTGCCCAGCACTGCCATGTGAGACCATCTTTTCACAGGTTTTGAAGTTCTGTTCTGAGAGCTGGACCTCATTACCAACTGAAACTGTGGGAAGTGGCTGCTAGCAAGCAGACAGCAGGCAGAGAGACGGCAGAGCAGTGGTCTCAGTGACATTGAGCTTCCACACACCAGTGGAAAAGGGCTCTGCACTTCCCCAAACGGTGCATTAGCTCTTCACCTTTGCTGTCAGAATGAGTGCTAGAGATGCTTAGGCAAAAGTGTTCCTCAACTCTCTCAGGTACAGGGATACAGACTAACAAGCAGTTTCATTTATGCATCCCTATCTTCAAAGCAAAGGGACACTGGGTTGTTCTCTGAGGGATACCTTTTCCTTCAGGCTTTGAATCATAAAAGCAGGTTCCCTCCCACCCACACCCTGAAGAAAACAAAGCAAAACCTGTTCATAACCAAGATATTATTTATTCAAACCTAGTGCTAGCATCTCTGTGAGGAAAGGACATCTCTCTTTTCTGTTGTATTTGTCTCACTGAATAACAGAGCTGTAAAAAAATAAATCTATAGATCTCCATTAAAAAGAAATCTACCCTTCAGTCTACCAATTTGTTTTGATTTTGAGGAATCCCTATTCTGTGAATGGATTCTGCTCATCTTGCAGAATTAATGGCGCTTCACCAGACTGACCCCTGTGCAGCACTGGGGAGTGAGACACTAAAGACTTTATTGTACTTTTTCCAAATGGATGGAAAAAATATTACCCAGGGATCAGCAAGGTTCTGTGGTTTTATGACACACAGACAACACAGCTGCGTGCCTCAGCTGAGCAAGGGTAATCAATAAGACACATTGGTTGGTTTATTTTAAATGAAGATGACTGGGTCAGTAACTGATTGTTTGGCTGAAAGATCTGAAACTGGCATTTCACCATCTTGCTTGGCTGTGGTACATTTGCTTCTTTATGCCATGCGCTCCCTTTGGGGAATGCCTTAATACGTACTTTTGGCTAACGGGGAATGAGATTCTAATTTAAACCCTGGGTTCACCATCTGTGCATACACACTTGGACTTCTGTCTGTATAACCTGCCAGGTATGAAGTCACCTGGCAAATAATAAATCTGAATATGCATTCCAGTTATTAAAATGGCATCACCATGCACCGGGATAAACTCTTGGCCATGTCGAACTGTCGCTGCGTTTACGATACCAGATCCTTTGCCGAATGTGCCAAGCTAAACCAAGCTACACAATAGGGAAAGGAATATCTGTTCTTGTAATGGGGCCTGAACATGGCAGCATTTGCAGTGTGTTTTAGAAATAGGCATGCATTAATACTGTAGTACCATGGCAACAAGACTCCTCCTCATAACTGTACAAACCATTGCTTGTTCTCAATTTAACACTGCTTGTTCTTCAGGTATGACAGCCAAAGGTAAACAAGAGCAGAGCATGACACAAAAGGCAACCAGGTTGTGCAGATACATGCAATGCTTATCAGCACTTAACAAATGCCTTCACAACTGTAGAGAATTAAAGGGAGATTTTTAAATCCTATAAATTTAAGGGAGGATAGTCACGTTACTATCTTCCAAGCAAATGGAGGCTACCAAAGCTACCCACTGGAAGGCAGACTGCCCACGAGTTCGTCATCTTGGATGAGAAGGCAATGGACACCAGCACTGTAGCATTTTATAGCTCAAGAACCTTCCTGTGAAGATCTCTCAGATTTAGCCCTAATCCTACCCACAGAGCTATGCTCTACAAAGTCTCTTTACATCGAGAAGCTCATTTTAAGATGCTCAGTCTCAGAAGTCATAGAATAGAATCATAGAATAGTTAGTCCTTGATATCAACTAACAACAGCCTAGAGCTTTAAACTATCAGGCTCCTGGATTCAGATGGCCTTCCTTATCCTCTGTGTCTGGGTCAGGACTTACCCCATAAGAATGGCCCTGGAGTTTCTAATGAGCCCAAAGAGCACCAGCAAACATATCAGGACATGGAAGAGGAGCAGGCCCAGGTATCCCAGCCACCTGCAGCAAACAGAATACATAGTCTGCAAAGGAAAACTGCTGTATAAAAGGCACAGATCAACAAGCTAGTGTGACTCATGGGAAAAACGTAGTCCTTTTCTTTAAGTAAAAGCCACCGCTAATGATTAATGTCCAGGGAGCTCTGGACACTTGCTTGGTTTAGAGTCAAAGCAGGTAAAAACGTGTACACAACAAGGCCAGCATGCACAGTTACTAAGAAACGAGACTGCTAATCTTATTCTTGTGTAAAGTTATATGCAACTGGACACCATCAGGTGAAGAAGAGGCACTGCATCTTCTTGAATTTCCTAGACATTTGTTAGAAAATGCTTATTTATTCCACATGTGTGGACGGAGGTTTTATTTCGTGGAATACTGCTGATGCAATCTTTTATTAAATATGTTCAATAAAAGGGAACATTAGGATGTGCTGTTAACTTATGGAACCAGTCCAGTTTTCTACTCTATTTAGCTACTGTGCCATGCAACTACAACACGCTGATTAGGACACAACAGTAACTCTCTCTGTGGCTGTTTTTCCCCCAGTGTTAGAACAAGCTACACATTCAGAGTAAGTTTCCCTTCAGCTGGTAATAAACACAGTCAAGAAAAAAGTCCCACATTTTGATTTAAACTGAATGCTATTTTGCTGTAAGAAACAAAAGAACTACGTGAGCCAACAGCACCTGCGGTAATATACAGAGCCTCTGGCTCAGCCATCCAGAAGACACACATCATTGTTGCAAAACAGATGCTACTACATCTACACTACAGCATGCTACACACCTGTACCAGTCATAGAGGTCAATTTGAATTGCCAGCTCCTCCAGAGACAGCTCATCATTCTTCCAAAAGGGGATCTCAGTTGTTTGCCTGACCAGCTCATCCAAGAGACCTTGAAGTTTCTGGATAACATGCAGGTAGTCTGTCTGCTTAGTAAACATCTCCTCCAGGACAAGCAAGTTTGGTTCTGCTGTTTGGTTCAGGGCCACTGCAGTATCTAGTACCTGTATTATGGGAAAGTAAGAAGGAGGAAAAAAAAGATGGCAAAACCAAGATAAATAATTATAGGACAGAAAGCCAAGGAAGTAAAAGAGGATTCATTCTTACTAGCAAGTCATGGACAGCTACCAGATTACCAGTCCTCTGTCCTAGAGGCTCATACTGCTCACCCTTCAAAAGCAACTTATAAGCATCTATAAAACAATTGGTTTGAAAGTAGTCCAATAATGGCATCTCAGCTGAGCCTTTAACACATGCACACATTATGCAGCCATCAGGGTCACAGAATGACACCATGAAATCAGAGGCAGCACAAGAACAAGTGATTGTGCTAAAATGATACGTTTTGCTAAGAGATTTGTCTGCTTTGGCCTGCCTCCTCTTCCGGGTGTGGAAGGGAGCTGATCAGAAGCTGTTTATAAACCTAGCAAAGGGAAGACTTCCTTTAACAAGCTGTGTTTGCTTTGATATTTTTAGAAGAGCTGAAGCAATCACCACTCAGCTAATGGAAATTTTAGCACATCTCTAAACCCAGAGACTAACAAAAAATAGGAAGAGATACAGGCACAGTCAGATTCCAGAAAAGAGGTGCTGAGCAAGTCTGCTTATTCCCACACTCCCTCTTTGCTAGCACATCCCTCCTAGTGCTTACCCTGTCCTGGACACCAGCCACAGTGCGGTTTGCATGGCGTAGCGAGTACGTCAGCCGGTGAATGCCGTCACTGGTCTCTCCATTCCCATAGAAGCCTACAGCAATTCCAGCACTGCAGAGAAAGAAAGGGTAAAGTTAGAGCTAAATGGCAAGCTATATAATGCATGGCTTATTGCTACAGCACCCTTGGTAATCACATCAGCACTTGCCACAGAAAGGTAAGACTCATAGAATCACATCAAAGAATCACAGAATGGTTTGGGTGAGAAGAGACCTTAAAGATCATCTAGTTCCAACCCCCTTGCCATAGGCAGGGACACCTGCATGCCTCCCAAAGGGAAGCTGGGGTCATGCTACTCAGCAACCACTACAGAAATCACCTGTGAATGTTTGCCTGTGTTTTCCACTCAGCCATCAACTCCCTATATAAGGTCCCTATGATGAAGAGAGGAACACCATCCCTTCTCAGTATGTAGGTTTCATTTATGGTACAATAATGAAGATCTGTTGCAGAACTAGCCATAGGCAACCAGAAATCCAGCCAGCCAAGCAGCTCTCCAGTGGCTCCTCCAAGAGCTACCATTGCTATGTCAGGGGACACACGCCTTCTCTGGATGTAAAATACAGACTGTTTCATTAAATTGCTTAACAGCAGGACACAAAGAGCTTGCATTGACTACTAGCATAACATGGTGGTTCCTCTGTATTTTCCATGCCTTCTATACTGTGAACTATATATGAACCTCATCTATTTTGATTTATCTTCCCATTAGAAGCATTTGTGTCACACTGATTTAGAGTACTGGGAAAGAAGGCTTAATAACTTACTGGGACAAAAGACTTATTTATTGTTAAAGCAAATGAATTTCAAGCTTGTGGACACAATTCAGCTCCAGCTGCTTAGCAAATTACCACCTATCAGATGATTTGCCATAACTGTCCACACATATCAGCCTGCCCCAATTACGAAGTAAACCATACTAGCTTAAGCCTTACTTAAAGGGAGAAGATCCTGTAAATGAGTTGCAACCAGCAGATAATCTCATGCAAGTCAGTGATGCATCTTCTATTAAGGCATCACTGTAGGAACTCACAGTTCCTCTTTTCCCAAGCCCATTTTATCTAATAATAGAGGAGGAAAAAACTTGTGAAGGGGTCGCACAACTAGACTCAAGGCAAAAAAAACCATTACCAAGATTCAAAATTTCTATTCTTGTGTCACATTTAGTTTCAGAGCTCCCAGGATCTGTTCTGGGAAGGTTCTCACAATACCGAGGTTGTGTCTGCGGTAGTGGAAAGGAAGGTGTTGGTGGTTTTGGTGTAAAGCTGAAGTTATTCTGGACAAAACAGTTTCTTCACAGTTTCTTCTTGTGCTTGAGTTACAGCACTATGCTCACAGAGCTGGTTTCAAGGGGGAATAAAAGAGGAAGGAAACAAGCCAAAAAACCAGCTTTCAGAACAAGTAAGCATAGTGCCTTTGTTTAACAGGAAGGGCCACTAAAGGATATTAAGCATTCTTCACCATCACCACCACCACCACCACTATGCAGCTGGGAAATGAAGCCAAGCAGGCAAGCCAGGGCAGGCTTTGTCTTGATAACAGACCCTTGCAGATTTGTTCTGGCACACACATCAATCCCCAGTCCAAATGACTGTTTCTGCTCTTGCTTCTGTGCGGCAGGAAGACAGCATCCATCCCTCCTTGCCTGGGTTCATCCACTTCAGAAAGACCAATATAGTTTACATGGTTGCATTTCTACTTTCTCCTCATAAATACAAGAAATAGAAGCAAAGATCACACATTGGAAGTGGATCCGCTGTGAAAATCTGTGTGCTGCTTTTTCCAACAACTGATTCTCCATAAATTATAGAGAGCTTGGCCCATAAAAACCTCAGCTGAAGAGTCTTCCAGGGACAGTAGGCAGCCTACATCATATCTAGAAAGGCAGCAAGTATATAACTCTTAGTATTAGTGTTAATACAAGAAATTATCCTCTTTCTTCATGGGCACCATTCCTCAAACATTTTCCTAATGCAAATGATGTTGGTAATTAAAGAGAAAATCCTCGCTGGCTGCAGCTATTATCAGAGCTGATAACACATGCCTAGGATGCACGGGGGCAGAAGAGATAAAAAAGACACACACACACACTTCTTCCACTTCAGAGAGACTACAGAGCCAGAGCTATGCCCAGGATAAGGCAACTCAGCATCCCATGGCTTGAATTTCCTCTTGTCTTATCAGAGCAAACATTCAGAAAGACCCTTTTGCTCTCCTGAGCAGCAGCAAACTTTAATAGTTGTTTCTACTACAGACACACGAATTCCAGAACATTCTTGACATTCAATATGTAGATCTGACCCCTTTAATTAGCGAGCCGTTTTTATTCAGCCTGTTACAGCTACTAGAAGCTTATTCTTTCAGCAAAGACTTGGTAAGTGCCCAAAACCTACTGTTTGGCTCTCAGCATTCCCAGCACAGTAGCACTGTTATGGTGGAAAAGACTCAGAAACAGCATTCTGAAGTAGCAGCAGTCATCTTGCCCTTAAAGATGCAGCACAGATAGGTACACCAGTCAGTTTACTCAAAGGGACCATTTATGAAGTGCTAGCAACTACAGGCAAGTGACTTGAGACTTGTCACCCTATTGAAGGCAGAACTGATCCGGCAGCCATCCCTAGGATTCCTATCCATCCCTGTGCAAACCATAGCTTTGATCTCCCTTAAACCCTCGAGGCAGTCACTACTCCTGAAAGAAAACACTAGAGCAATAGGAATTGGGATAAAAGCCATTTTATTCAAGTAATAAATTCCTCTAGACATGCATCTCACACATTCACTAGAAACTACACCAAAAGCATTAAGTTTTCCATTACTGCCCAGCAAAAGCCAGTTCCACATTCATCTCCTGCGCTAGCCAGAGCCATACACTGCCATTCCTTCTCCTAGGAGCAAGCTGCACAGATATATGGCAGTCCTCTTTACTATCATGCTAGAGAGGGGACAAAAACATCCCTGAATCCCAGGCTGGGGGCAGCTGCCTGGACCCACGCTGTGACTGAGGAGGGGGCAGAGCTGAAGGGCAGGCAGTGGGAGAGCTGCCAGTGGGGGAAGAGAACTGTTGCTGCTTAGTTTTCTGCTTGCATTTGGCTTCATCTAAATCCAATAGTTGTTTCAAATCCCTGCCTACACATACTGGTGTAAGTTGCTATTGTTTAAAGCAGATTTAAGGATTTATACTAGTTTTTAACTACTGTCTATTTGATTAAAGAGAAACAGAGGGGCTTCATCTATTTAAGGGCATTCTTTTAAAGTAAAAATAGATCAACTCATCTTAACCCAACAGTGTAAGTCCTTGAGGTCAGGACAAATCACACGGCTTCTTGCACAAACCCTGGGGGCTCCATAACCTCAGATACAGCAGATCCATCTCCCAGTAAAGGATGACAAAATCCTCACCCAATGGGGAAGCCTGCATTTCTGTCACGCACCGTGGATACAAGAACAGCATTCCTGAATGACACAGCTTTTTTCCACCCTAGCACCCTCTGGAAGATACTCCAACGCATTTTCAACGCTTCTATAGGAAAGTCATCTCCACTTCTGCTATTCTGGCTTCTGTCACACTCCCCTCCCTAGCATACAAACACACCTCTCCTGAATTCACGCTGTCCCTTCCTCAATTCCTCCTCCCAAACCTACCTTTGTCATTCTTCTATCACTTCCATCACCCCCACCTCTCTCCTGCCTTCATTCTCATTCATATTTTTAATGAAAATCTCAGAAATCAATCTATTAAGCTCTCACAGGCCATTTAAGCTACTCTGCTGTTCAATACTGCATTTAGAAAAGCCACTTGGCTACCCAGTCCTTTTGGTATGTTTTAGGAAACCCACTTACGTTAAGCCAAGAAAGCTCTTGAGCTTAACACTGTCATCACTGGAGCACACCCCCAGAAACACAGTAGGGAGATAGTAAACTGTACCAGCTCTTCAAAGAGTTATATGACATGAGACAGAAGAGCAGCATGCCATGATTTCCATGTATTCCTGTAGATTCAACAGTACGATTTAATGTACTGCATGTTGTGTGCGCACACTTCAGTATCACTTTTCATCAAGATTCAAGAAATTCAAGTCTGCGGAATAGCTTTCTGTTGTTTGTATGCAAAAGCCATATGGGCTTAGGACATCCCTTGATAAAGAACAAGAAATACCAAGTGCAATTCCGAATTAGCTTGCAACATGACCTGCAAAAAAATGTTTTGTGGATTGCTCAAGGTACACATGAACAGCAGAATGTTAATCTGATACAGTGAGTATATACATGCCTTCTGGTGGTGAGATCCTCCTGGTTTAATACCCACGCACAAACAGTGAAAACTCCTCCGGGTACCCAGTCACCACTTTGAAAAGATGAACACTAGCCATTCACATCACATCCTTAGAAATGAATAATCTAACTACCCCAAGTCATCTTTAATTACAGGAACTTCATAAGGAGAGCCCTTTTTAGACTTGATCTTCTCAGGAGGAATGTTAATTTGTCTGTCTAATTACCACCTTGCACTTTCGCACCAAGGGAAAGCGCTATTACTGGCACTTTAGAAAGCAAGTTTTCACCATCTATTTGTACCCATTTCTTTCAGGTATCTTCTCCACAAAGCTTCTTACCCACCTTCAGAGCTGAGCTCCCTCCTGGGAGAGTTAGAGTCACCTAAACTGGTGGATGAGATGATTTATAAGACAGCTCCCCATACGCAGAAACCAATCAAAAATGGTAAGGACTAGAAGTTAAATAAGTATTCAAGGAATAATCTAGGCAAATCATTCTTACTTTGTGGCTAGAGCAACTGTAAACACTCATTAGAGAGACATTTTGTTGGAGAGCTCCTGTTAACCAGTTATCCCTTCTGCTGGCTCAGCATTCTCCCTTTTGCTCAGCAGGAAGTAGCAAATCATTAGGAAACAGTGATCCACAGCACTCAGCAGGATTCACAGTACAAACAGCCCTCTGGGATTATGTACTATGTAAATAAACATGTACTAGGCACAGCTGGACTTAACTAATTCTAGGATAGGAAGACAAGATAGGTTAACAATAGTTAACCAGAGTTAACTAGTTCTAGGATAGGAAGACAGATCAGCTGCTGTCTGGAACCTCTTGTTGCTTCAGCATCCATGCTACTTCCCTCCCCTTGCATATGGTGCTACAAACTGTCTCCCAGGTCAGCCTACTGTCAGGCAGACATTCAGAATAGCCTTATTCCCCATCACTCTGAGGCATCACAGCATCTGCCCGTCTGGCACTTCTGCTATGTGTAACACACAGCTTGGATAGGATATATCCAGTGGACTAATCTTTAGCTATTAGTATCTAACTGGGACTTCCTGCTAGCACAGATCAGATTCCTTGCTTGTTAGAAGCCGCATCCACATTCCCAGCCAGACGATGAGCAGAGTGCCAAGAGGGGCCAGTTTGAGTGCACTGTGGTGTCCAGCTGCTGGAAAAGGGGCAGAAAACTGACCTCAGCTTTGCAGGAGAGCAGCAGCACTCGCCATGGATGGTACCAACCTGCTATTGCTCAAGTGCAACAACATCAGAATGGATATTTAAAACATGATTAAAAGCAGTCAAGACATACTCATTCAATAGCACTATAGATTCAGGTAGAATCTTAGTTTTAAGGATACTCCTACATCTAATACTTGCAAAAACAAATGTTACAACCAGGATTAGAACCAATGGTTTAGATTTTGAGGAAGCTTAAGCAGTTTTCCAGCTTGCAGACTTGACTGGGAGTCACATCAAGTTTATCAGAATTTACATGCTGACCTTCCAACTTAAAGTTGTCTCACACATACTGTTCTGCACACCTCCTTCTCACCCTTTCCACAATTAAAACCAATCAACTACCGCACTCTGAAGCAGCTGCCCTGGACACACATGCTACTTTACAATAGCTAACAAGAGCCTGTAGCAGCAGCATAACTATAGCATCAGTGATAAAGGATTAGGACCACAGCACTTTCAGTAGATTTGAATGGATGCAGCTGAAACGGCCAAGATCACTAAAAAGAAAGGTGAATGAGGCTGAGATTTCTTCTTTGCAAGTTGTTTTCTGGTTTGCCTTTCTATTCCTATTTGCATTCAGCAAACTACAGAAGAGCTCCCTGTAAAGATGGCAACATTTGCTAGTGCAGTAGGTCTCCTCCTCGAAACTGAGCCCCTGCCTCTACAGGCAAACCCATCCCTAGCTGCCAAACAGAATGTGTGCTCTGCAGTGTCTGCTCCAGACTTCAGGGGTTTTCTATTCTCTTAAGTAGGTGCCTTGAAGGAACAAATATACAAATGCATTAGTAGCACAATCTAGCTCTTGAACAGCTAAGCCTGGCCTTCACAGGACATTCTCATCTTCAGAAAGATCACACACCAGATCAGCAAGTAAATACAAAAAACCACTGTTATCTCCTTTCTGAACAGGGGGCTGCTCCCACACCTCCCAGCCCTGCGGAGGGGCAGCCAAGACCACTTGGAGTCTTGGGCAAGAGTAGATGGCATGGGATTGTAAGAAATCCAGTGCTCAATCTCAGTGGACACATCCATAGAGCTCGTTCTGCCCAAGTCAAAACAAACTAAGTTCAAGGCACCTTCCAGAAGTTTGCAAGGACGTCCCTGCTTTCAGATGCCCCATCATTAACTTTCTAGGAAATGGGATCTTCATCCATGTAGATGAGAAAAACTCAAAACACCACACCCAGAAAACAAACAAAATGTAAATTCTCTCCTTTTAACTTCTTCTGCACGTGTTCTCCTCTAATTATTTAATTTCTCATTTTCAGAAACCCTTCTTTCCACTTCACCTCCACAACCTTCTATTGCTCACTCATAACATGAAACGTTACTGACACTAGCACCATTACTAGCAACCCTTGGAGATGGTACGTTAGTGCAGATAACAAAATGCAGCAGTGACTTACACAGGCTGCAAAACCTGAACGTCTGCTCCAGTCAAATACCAATACTTTCAAACACAAAAGAATCCTCTGTGCCTCTTTTGTCCTAATCTACTCCACCACAGTCATTCTTTTTGGACACTGGATTCAAAGAAATCTCCAACTAGACACGATAAATATTTCAACTGTATCCATTCCATTTAAGCGATAAACTCCCAAGGATGCAGTGTCCTTGATTTACCACTTGCAAAGCATCAAAGAGCAGGACATTAGCTATTCCTTTTCACACTGCTCAAATCATTAGCCAGTTCAGCAAGTGGCAGAAAGGAAGAAAATGCATTACAGATATGTAAATCATATGTATACCAAATGGAAAGAGGGATTACTGCCAACATTCACTAACTAGACACAGCATACCAAGCTTGAATATGCACACACAGGACACATCACTCCAAATAACAGGGAGGACCCCTTTCAGGCCTCAACCGTACCTGCACACCAGGGTTGCAATGATGACACACCATGCCGTACAGCAGCAGTCAGCATTTAGATGTTCTTCACTCTTCCGATGGCGGCAGCACAGCCAAAATGAGTAGAACAACAGAAAGAGCAGGTCCAGAGCAAGGCAGGAGAGCGCGATGCCACCCAACAGCAACAGGGCCTGTGGAAAACAGAGATGGGCATCACATCTGACCACAGCACAGCCATAACAGGGGTGTGAACCAGGGCCCCGATGTTTAAGGCCTCTGCAACAAGTCAGTGCTGAAGGAACGCCTTTAAAAAAGTTGGGGTTTCTGTATTTTTTACATACAAACAGGAGATTTTTAGCCCCACTTTCTTCCCTCTCTGCATCCCACTCAATGAAACCTGGAGAATGGTTGGACTTGATGACCTTAAAGGTCTCTTCCAACCTACCTGATTCTATGTTCTGTGCCCTAAGCAGCAAATTGCAGACTCGGACAGACAAAATGGCTCAGTTAACAGACTAAGTGACTCAGAGAGGGTTTTCCTCTTTACTCCTGAGCAGAGGTCAGCAGATTTAAAGGGAAATAAAAAGTTCAGCCAGCTGCCTCCTATCTGCACAGTTCTTTAATCTTCATGAATAAATATGCAGGCTTATTCATTAGAAATCCAAGTGCATGAGTGGGTTTGAAAGGGGGTGGAATTTATTATACATGTGTGAGATTGATTTAAAAAAAACTAATCCCCATGCCATGCTTCTGTTCAAGGTAGATCCAGAATAAATGCTAAATCCCTCCATATACCATCCATATCTAAAAGGTACAACAAACATGGATGCTGCAGACACACTGGTTTGAGGCCATCCCAAACTGAATTACTGTGTTATACCTATTTCTTGTCAGATGTGTCTGGGAGGAAAAGGAAGCAGTGTTTAATTCTATTCTAATTTCATTTTGCTCCATTCAAATTTCTTTGTATTTGGGAAATCCTGGATTAAACCCAAAAATGCAAAACAATTTTGTTAAATACAATTAAAAAAACAAAAATAAAATCCATTCCAGCCCCAAATCCAGCCACTCTTTCCCACATGAATTGATCAAGTAAAAGGATGTTATTTTAACCATATGCTTTTTTGGATAAACCCTTGGAGTGGTGACAAGTGCCAGCTTATTAGAAATGACTTGAATATCTGGAAAGGTCCTGAGTCACCCACTGCTGCCCCAGTATTGAAAAGGCAGACAGATTTCTATCAGCAAACCTAAAACAAAGCTTTGTTCTTCAAATCAGTATCTCTTTTCCTCCCCATGCAGAAATTCCTTAAAGAACCTATACGCTTCCTCCCGATTGAAACGACAACTTCCTCCAGGTCAAAGAAATTAAACAAAGAATGCTGTGATTAAAGAAAGATTTTTAACAAAACTGGTGACTGTTTCTAACAGGGTCTGGTAGTAACTTGCTCTTTGTAGGCTTTTCTTCCCCTTCTTTCCCCCCCGGTTTGCTCCATAGGTACTCCCTGATGAGATATTATCCTGGCAAAATGTATGAGCCACACAACATACTTTCCAGCCAAGCAAATGTCAGAGTATATGGAGTATAGGGCCCATCAGCTGCACATAATGAGATCCACACTAGTTAAACCTAACTGTTGCCTCTCAGATACTCCACGCAGCCATACGTGGTTTGTTTTCCCAGCCTAAAGGAACCTTTAGGTTCCAAAGCCCACCAAGCACACCGGGATGGGGGGACCTTGCAGGGGCTGCTTTTCCAAACTGAACAGCAGAAACTCAGTCCCGCTGTAGGAACTGAACTTCGGTATCTTTAACAGAGAAGAGTGGGGGTGGAAGGGAAAAAGCCCTATCCCCCTTTCCCATGATTATGCCAGATGGTGTGCACGCTGCTTGAGTTCCTCAGCAGAAAGGGGCCTTCGAGAGGGAAGCTGCTCTCAGAGCCCCAGTTTCTCCCACTTCTGAAGGCTTGCCATGTACGAGCACTCAATACTAATTTAACCAACACATTTGGCATACCAAAGCTCCTTGGGGATATTCTTTACTTTTTAAACACATCAGGCTGCTGTAATGCAAAGCTTTCCTGCACTGCTTGCCTGCACTTCTTTCTTCACACTCTCAACCTTCCTGCATTACCACTGGAAAGATGAATTCAGCTGAAAACATCCTTCCAGCAACTCTTTATCAGCAAAAAATTCACACTGGAGCTCCAGATGTAGGGGAAGAGCCCTCATTAAAGGCAAAAAAGGAAATACTATAAAAGAATAAAGAAAGAATAATTGAAGACTGCCATGCAGCAAGCAACCTGAGGTTCTCACTTTGAAAGGACACTTAATATATGCTTTAATTTATGCATCTGGCCAAAAGGACTTGGCTGGCCACTACACCACGATCTGTGTTTCATTTTCCAGAGTATTTGTTTTCCATTAATGGATATGTGCCATGACAACAAGTGAAATCACCCAGCAGAGCAGTTATTAATCTTTCTGACTGATGAGTCAGTTTAGGACCCAGAGATTGGCTGGCAGTGAAAGCCTGGTTGCAACCAAAGAGATGCCTGTGCCTGCTTGTTGGGATTAAATGACAGTATTTAAATAAGGGGGGTTGAGGCTGGATAAACCCTCAGCCACTCTATCCTGCAACAGTGAATCTGGGACTCGGTTATCCAAGGCCACGTTATCCTGAGTAAATGTGAAATTATGCACCGGGCCTTTTGCCACAAAAGAGCATCAATTCGTCTTCAAACATTTGCTGAGCTATCAGAACCTTTATAGCAAATGATGCATGAACTGCCCTTGCAGGAAAAAGGAGACAACTTGGAGGAGCAACATTTTACCACTGTGCTGACACTAATGGCAGAAGCGGAGACAGAGCAGTCCCTGAAAATGAGCGTAAATCCAAGTGGTAACAGCCAGACTGGCAGGAGACAAAGCTACACTGCTAGGAAGCACTTTCAAAATAGAAGTTAATAGCAGTACATGAGCAGCGTTGCTAGCTTGGAAAGGCACCATGAAACCTGAATACACCATGTCTTGTGCAGGAATGGTGCTCGACAGCCTGTTACAGTGTTCATAGCCTTTCTCAACTCCGGCACGCTTGCCAGGATTCATGGTATTTACACTTACAATGGGAGTAAGAAGCCAAAAAAAGAGAGAAGGCAGAAAACATCCATGTCCCTGTGCACCACCATAATCAGAAACACAGCAAAAACATCCCTTCCAAAAATACCTGAGGGCTGGAATGAGGGTACCCGGAGGTGTTGTTATATTTAAGGACATATATGTAGATCAGCCTTTAGTTAGGTCTTTGAGACCATGCCTTATGTTACTGTGGATCAACCATACCAATACATAGCCTTGTCTACTGGATTAAAAATCTCCATACAAAACAGTCACTTTCAGTTTCAAGTTCCACATCATTGGTTACCTGAATGTATTCGCGGACCGTGGGCCTGGAAGACTAATTTTACCTGCTGAAAATGCACTTATAGGATGGGTATATACTCCATCCTACATAGAGAGTCACAAAGAGAAGTAACCTAAAAAGAAGAGCCATGACACACAGTAATGCAGGAGGTGAATGCTGGGTTACTTTCACGTTAAGTGTCAAGGTTTAACACTGCCTTAAGCGCTCTTTGTTCATCCCTCAACTATATAGAGGAGTATAGGGCTTATGGACCCTTCCTCACACTACCATGTCCTCTCCCCTGTGAAGGTTACTTGGCACAAGAAGTTCTGGCAGCAGAACAGGTTTAGGAAGTTGATTCTGAAAACACATTGGCAAAAAATATTTCATGTGTTTTTACAAAATCTCAACCTATCCAATCTCCAGTGAACACATTCTTTAAACCTCAACTGTGCTAACAGCAGCATGGGGTAGTGTGCAGCTCTTTATGTGGAATAGATGACAGCTATTTCTGGATAGCACTGTATTTCACTACTAGGTAGAACACTAAAACCTCATTAAGAGACTTGAGAGCAAAGCTGAAGCCTTCAGGTAGCTCCTGAAAAGCACACAGTTTTGCCTTTAACCTTCCATCAACAGTTTAAAAGGTATTTCATCTTAAAACTTCATCATTTCAACCCACAGGACATATAGCTATAGCTTTTGAGTATCTCAACACCACAGCTGTCTTAATCATTGCCAGATAGAGAACTGCTTATAGGTTTACCTTAAGGTTAGCTTTTGCCAAGAGAAAGCTTTCCACTGAATCTGCAACTAGTGCTCCTTCTGGATTTCCATGCAGTGACTTGAGATTGATAATAAAACAGACAGAAGAGGTTAAAGGAGTGTGGGAAGAGAAAAAAACGTTCACCCAGAAGAACAAATGAAGCAACCTGGGCTGCTGCCAAAGGAGCACTCATCTCTATTTATTCCGTGAAGGACGGAAGTCGTCTTAGCAAGAAAAGAAACTGCTGTGGGATAGCGTCATGCCCACACTACTTCCTACACCATTTGCTTTTGCAGACTTCAGGACATCTCTAAGCAGCGTACATACCCACAGATAAGTAACTGTGCCCTACCAGAATGATTCTTTTTTGTAACACTGGCAACGTGAGGAACACAATCTGACCTCCCCATCAATTTGTTCTGAACATACTGTGTGTTCAGAGACTCTACCTTCATTTCTGAAAAATGCTGTACATGGTGTTTGTTGGGACACTAAAGTGTCTCCGAATGTCGTTCATCCCACAGCCTCTGCAGAAGGATGCAGGTTTTGGTAGGGAACGAAGCCAACCATGTATTGGCAAATGTAATATGGGGGGAGGATGTGGAAACCACTGCTGATCTCAGCACTAAACCATCCATATCTCCTCTGCCCGGGGGACAGGCCTCCCAGGCCAATTACTGTACTCAACACAGCAGAGGATCTAGGCTGGGCAGGAAATGTGCTGTGGAAGAAGCTTTTCCCACGGTACTGAGATGTATTCTCCTTCATGAGGGATCCCTCAGCAGCATGGAAGAGCACCATGGAAACAGAAGACAGGCTCTACCGCCTCATCTCCTTATACAGACATCTCCCAGGAAAGCATATTGTTAAGGGAGTGCAGTAGATTATATAGATATTTAGGGCAAGTCCACACTGGAGCAAGCAATATAGGCCAACACTTTGCCTTTAGCTTTTTTGTACTATTGGCTTGCTTTTCTGGAAAAGAGAAAATGCCAAGGATTATGTCGTGTTTTGTTTGGTTGGTTTATTAATCACCTTAAGACAATATAGCAGACATCAGAATAAAACAGATCTACAATTGAAACAACTCCGAGTATGACTAAATAGCTCAAATGTATATAACCAAGTTGGTTAAATAAACAAGGTAGCTTTCTCAGTGCTGAGAAGCTATCTACACACAGGCAAGGGCATTCCACGGTTAATTGGTATTAGAGCTATGAACTAAAGCCACTTTAATTACAAATGAGTGTTCACACAGGGTTTTAATGTAGTTTAACTAGAAGGGCCTTAATTCAGTGCAGTTTAATTCACTTCAGTGCATTTAAAGTGGTTTAACTAATCTGCATTGAATTTATTCCTCCAGTTAATTCAGATTAATTTCTCAAGTGCCCTTGTGCAGGCAACAACTGAGAACAAGGCTAGGTTGATGAAAGATTCATCATTTCCTCCATACTAACATTCTAACCCCTTATTTCATAATTAAAGACTTTGAACACTGCCTTTATATTTGGTCCAGTTCACAGAAGCCACCAGTGATACTTGGTTCATTGCAGTAACCAACACACAAACACCACCAGTGTTTTATGAGCTGTGGTTAAACAATACATAGCACAGGTACCTCTGCGCATCTCAGCTTCTACAGGAGCAGATGCTAGAATTCATCAGAGCATCTCATGTCAAAACCAAAGAGAGATGGGAAGCACTGAGTGGAAAGGATTTGCTTAACAATTGGGTTGGATGTTTTTTTCTGCCCACAAATGCAGATCTAAGCCATGCTAATCAGCAGTGAACACTGGAGTCCTATTGGGCTGAAGTCAAACAACAACCCATTTATTCCCCTAGCTGTTACCAACTCAGCAATCTCCACCTTACACAGTGAGGCAGAGTTCCCAGAGGTAAGGGGGTCCTCAAAATTGGATGTTCTTATCCCTAGTTTCTCCATAATGCTGGCTGAAAGCCTCTATGCACTACAGCGATGAAAAGAATGAGGCACTCACCAAACTCAGTTTCCACTGACAGGTCCCCACAGACTAAATCTTTATTAAATGAGGCTTAGCTCAGAACTGGCAGCTTGTCAAATGAGCATTCTCACTGAAAAGGCGGATTTCCTTTCTGGGGATTCTGCAGATTCTCTTGAAAGGCTCTAAAATAACCTACCATGGATGTATCAGTGTTCATGCAGGTCTTTGCCCCGAATCCCAGACCAACAAACTATATAAGGAATCCTCTTGGGAATGGGCCTTCAGCTTTAGAAGTTTATGCCTTCCTAGTATTCCCAGTTAGACAAAGTTAAAAAGATTAGTTAATTTTCTTTAAAGGCAAGAGTCGGATAAATATTTGGAATATTGAGGCAAAGAACACTGAAAGGATAGCTGGAATAATTCAATAGGTGTCGTGCACTGTTTGCGTCCACACTCAGTTTGCCCAGCTCACCCATGGCAGATCTGCACAGTTTCACCAGACATTCCTTTCCCATAGATCAGCTCACACATTCCTGCCTAACAGTGGCTACTTTACTCAAGGTCCTTCAGGAGGAGCGTTACTTCCTTGGTTAGAAAGCTGTATCATCCATTAAAACCTTAAAACACAACCTCCTCGCAAGGTATTTTTCCAGAAAACTGGATAGCAGAAAAGCCCTGTGCTATAAAGGAAGTATGAATTTAATGCTCCTACAACTCTGGGATAAGCAAGCACTGCCTGCATTGCCTGGCTTAAACCCAAATGCTATATAAATTCCCATGCCAAGACAATTCCCCATCCTCAGTTCTGCAGCAGGAGCTCAGCTATGCTCCTGCAGGCCTGGAACTCCCTGAAGGCAAAACATGGCACTGCCAAGCTGCCTGTTGCGTGCAGGCAGGGAGCAGGGCACACTTGCACAAGCCTGCACATGAGTTAGGCAGCACTGGTGTATTAAAAAAGAAAAAGGCAGGAAATGCTTAGGCCTGAAGCCCAGTGACTTAATCTAATTTCCATCCTTTTTCCCTTCCCCCTCCTACAATATGGGCTCTCAGAGACAATGCACTTCATTTAGAGGAAAAAAGTCTCTCTCCTATGTGCCTATCCTTACACATCATCAAGCAAAGCACTGGGACATTGCATTTGTTTATCTGTATGTGCTGACCATGTGTGCTCTGGAGTGGATGCCAACCTCAAGGGTTTATTTTCAAGACTCCAGCTGTAAGACATCCATGCTCTACTTCAGGCTAGCTGCTCTTTAGTGGTTGCTGTTTCTTATTAGATATGGTTTGAAACCCAAGTATTCATACTGCTCCTGTGAATTTCAAGAGTTCTCTACAGATAGGGTCTTTCAGTAGAGATGGTTACACACATCACCTCCAAGGGTCCTGTTCCTCTGCAGGACCTAAACCCTGTACTTTCCACGGCCAAATAGGCACTGGCTAAGATTAAATGCCATATCCAGGCTCACAGCAGCTTCTTGATCTTCTTAATCATCTCCTCTTAAGCCAGCTAACCAAATAAGAAGAGATCAGCCACTACAGAGTTTGAAGACACCAAGCTCAAACCCTCAGTTCCAATGCCCAGACTAGGAAAGGCCTGGCAGGGAGGTCACTGCAAGCTGCTTACACCACAGAGTACCCCCTTAGCACACAGCCATCAGTCTGCTTTGAGACAACTTTCGCATGTCATTTCTATTTGGAAGAGGATACACAAGGCATTAGGGAGGGAGGGGAGCACAAACGGAAATGAGCAGAACCACCCCTGGCTGGAACAGAAAACAAAAACCTGACTCGGTTGTGGAAACTTCCCCAAAAGAACATCATCAACAAGGTTAGCCCATCCCATCATCAGGGATGGTAGCGTTTCCATAAGCATGATAAGCACTGTAGATAACGGGATTCTGCTGACTTCTACTATTATTTTGCATTATTTTGAATTTGCTGGTTTGTCTTCAGTGATACAGTATCACATCACTGATACTGTGATGATCACATTACGTGTGTGTAAAATGTGTATAAAGTGTATAAATGATCACATTTATACAACTTCGTTACTAAAGAAGTTTTGCTGGGCAAAGAAACTGCTTCAATTTCTTAGCAGTGTGTATGTTCAGTTCCATAGGACACAAGCACAGATGTCCAGCACAAGCATTCTTCCCCTCACGATACTTCTCTGGCATCTTCTCTATGCAGCTCATCAGTTGCAGCCATACCAAAGCAGCTGAGAGGGGAACAGTCTGAGTATGCTCACTTGCCATCTACCCCAATGTCATGGTGTAACCCCAGATAGCAACTTAGCCCCACATAGCTACCACTTGTTCACACACATACACACCTCATTGGGATGGGGAGAGAAATGGAAGAGTAAAAGAGAGAAAACTCATGGGTTGAAATAAAGAAACTTTAATAGGTAAAGCAAAAGTTGCACACACAAGCAAAGCAGAACAGGGACTCCATTCACCACTTCCCATGGTCAGGCAGGTGCTCAGCCATCTCCAGGACAGCAGGGCTCCATCGTGTTACTTGGGAAGACACCATTACTCCAAACGTCTTCCCTTCTTCCTTCTTTCTCCAGCTCTATAAGCTAAGCATGACATCGTATGGTATGGAATATCCACTCCTCGGGTCAGTTCTTGCCCCAGCTGTGTCCCCTCCCAACTGCTTGTGCACCCCCAGCCCCCTTGCTGGTAGGATGAGGAGCAGAAAAGGGCTTGGCTTTGTATAAGCACTGCTCAGCGATAATGAAAACATCCCTGGGTTGTCAACACTGTTTCCAACATAAATCCAAAACAGAGCCCCATACCAGCTACTATGAAGAAAAATAACTACCCCAGCCAAAACCAGCGCACCCAAGTGATAAAAATCCCACAGTGAGCTTCTAAATTTGTCTCCCAAACTTCCTCATGAAAGAAGCTTGTTTTAAGAGAAGATATTTTTAACCACCACACTTGGACTGAAGTGATTCTGGAAAGCCATGGCAGGCTGCCTTTCACGAGTTTCCACTATGGGACTGTGCATGGGGCCTCATTCCCTTCACAACATCACTGCAACATTCCACTGCCAAGGAATTTTGGTGGGACTGTAACCAGGATTTAGTAAGGCTCACCGATTGGTCCCAAGCAGATAGGGAAGCTCACTCACTGTGGGAGAAGTGCAACAAGAGGATTAACAGAAGTGCCAATTTTACCTTGGTTCCCACATACTGTATACAAATAACACAGTCCAGTATCTATTCAGACTTACCAAGCTCATTTTTAAGGAGACTATTTAGGAGAGAGCAAGGATTTATGCCAAGACCCATAGCTGATCTGCAAAGAACATTAAACACTTTCCGCTTTTTAAATCAGCTATACCTGGAAACAAGGAATTAGTACTCCTTGCAATCAGAAGGATTATGAAAGTGTCCCAACTGTACCACAGGAACACAGAAAGTGTGAAGAAACACAACAGAGATGGATAAAGATTAAGACAAATATAGAAAACACAATCATTGCTGGGCTAACGGGGTTGTGTCCTTGAATCATCTGCAGAATGATCCCTTGCCCAGGAAATTCTCAATGGCCACATCTCTGCAGGCACCATTTTAATCCCATTTATGTTTTAGGAGTTTTTGTGCCATGTGTCTACTGCTGTAACACGACAAACTCAAGTATAGCATTTGTTGCATTGAACCACAAAAGGGATGCAGGACAATTTGAGAGAGTCCAAATTGGAATGGAAACCCCAACATTACATTGTTACTCATGTTAGACCTGAAAAACATCTTAAGGTGCCTGCTAACATTTATACAACTTGTTTCATACCATTAGCAACATGAAGAGGTCTTTTTCTAAACAGCAGCTATTAGGAAAATGTTTAAGCCACAGCTCTAGCACACACTTTGTCATCTGGAGGCACCTGAGTTTAATAAAATAACACTAATTAGGAGGAAAAGATATACTTTCTGGCCAAGATAACAAATCCACTGCAAATGGTTTCATAAACAGCTCCTATTAGCACTAAATGGACAGGAAGGTAAGTTGCTATAATTGGTCTCCTGCATTTATCTCTGAGTGATGGGAATAGGTTAAATTGGTGCTTCTCAGGTGTCTTTAACATGGAGATCCATACCCAGTTTGTGTTCAGTTTGCAACTTTAAGTCAATGCTCAGAATCAAGAGTGAGAAGTTTGGAACAACAAGAAAAACAACAACAAAAAATCACTGCATTTCCATTTACATGTACCCCATTCAGCTTCACTGGCATTTGTCTAACACAACTGAAGCAGGTCAGACAACTGTTTACACAGCAAAAACTTGGTGTAGTTCATAATACACATTAAGCCTACCCTCAGTTACATTAGCAAATGACACTGGTCTAGCTGCCCTGAGGGCTGACCTCTGGGAGGGGATGAAGAGCAAAATCAAAGGCAAACTGCTGTACATCTCTAAGAAGTCATGTCTCATGGTGCTACAGCAAGCACTCCATAGGACATGTTCCTTAAAATAATTTGTATTTGAAGTCAAGTTTAATGCAGTATGCCAGCCACATGGAGAGCCCACAAGGAACTGGAAAGGGGCAATATCCCATAGGGATATCTTCTGTAGGTCAGGGAAGGGGGAACACAGGCCTCTGAGCCATCTATTGACTGAGTGCCTGAACTGACCTCCTCGCACAGACAATGCAAACATGCCATTTAAACATCAGAGACAAACAAGTGCCACACTTCTCACCACAAATTCTCTCCAAACTTCCTCTTCGAAGACTACCAGAGTCTTAAACAGGGTTAAATAAAAAAAGGGAAAAAAGAGGAAATCAACTTCCTTTGACTTAGATTTCCTTCCTCCAAAAGAGGCTCATTCATATGCAGCAAACATCTCCACATTGAGTCTTCCTTGGGTTTATTTTAGGTTTTTTTGAGTTGGGTTTTTGCTTCCCTTTTCTTTCTTTAAAGAAAAACTTCTCAAAAAAAAACAAAAAACAAAAAAACCCAACCCATCAGAGACAAAGCCAACCGATATTCACTATTGAGAGCCTTCAAACCCAGGAAAAAGAAATACCATAGAGAGGCTAAGAGAGGAAGCAGATCAAAAAACTATCCAAGCCAGCCAAGACCCACCACAGTCACAGCTGGAGCCTGTGTTTCTGCACCACTGACAAGACTGGGAGTGTCATTAACCACTTCTCTGCTCAGCACTGCAGCCTGTGCAAGGGAAACTGTGGAGCTAAGGCCTCATGCAGGCTCCTTGCCAAGCCCCGAGAAGGGATTAGGGCCTCGGCAGCTATACTGAAGGGAAACGCAGCTTGAATAGAGATGATTTCTTTATAGCTTTCCCCATTAAGCTGCACATGGCCCTCTCAGCAACCAGGGGAAAGTCAGATGCTGCCCCTTCAAGAGCAGCACTGTGGCAAGTGGTCACAGCCTTACCCATCCACTTCTGCTGTCCAGTCATCATGCTGATAAAAAGTGGAGCACTCAATTTAAACTTACCTCTCATGAATGCCATTCCTGAGAACAGGGAAGCAACTAACACTAATGGCACATACAGAGTAAAAAAGCTTCGCAGTTACATGTCATATACAGTGCCCCAATATGTATTTAGAGAGGACATCCCACCTTGTGGCTTCAGTTCTGAGCAGTTCTTTGCACAGCTTCTCCATTTCCCCACAGGGTCATGGGAAGATGGAAACAGTGTCCTTTCCACTAAGCATAGCTGTTCAGCTCTTAGTGCTTGTCTGCCTGCAAAGCTGGAAGTTGTCATGGACCACTGGCCTAAAAAATTTTAAAGCATTGGGTTTATATCAGCTGTTTAAGCATAGATACACCTCTGGTGTAGCTTCCTTTACCACCAAGTTTTAGGAATATGCAGGACATGGGGCTGTTTTGCTGTAATAGCGGTTGCATCAGTTAAAAGAAACAGGCGTTTGCCCCACCGTGTCCCAACAGGATTTTTCATTAGCTGCTCTGCTTTCCCAACACAAATGGACCATTTCCACTAGAAGTCAATGCACTTTACAGGCAAACTAATACCCTCCTTCAGAGATCTTTCTATCCTGCTTGTGAGATGAGCGCTGGTAGGATTCCTTAACTCCTGCACAGGTATTTGTTCATTCATCAATTCTTCTGAACTGCATCTTGAGATTGATTTTTCAGGAAGGTTCCCAGAGCTCTCAGGGGTTCTGCTTACACTGATGTCACGGCTATATTTAAAGAAGGAATCCCACTAGAGTGGTTTATAACATGCTCTGGCAAGACAGTGTAGACAGAGCTAAATCCTATTAAGCTACTTAAGTTGCTTTCCCCCCCCCAAAGTCATCTGTCAAATGCCAGTCCTACATATACCAGCTTGCTACCCAATTAGCTTATAAAGAGTCATGCTTAAAACACCAAACAGAAACACAATTCAGTCATCACACACATGAGGAAAAGAAACTGGGGCAGTGTGCTGCTCCAGTAACCTCCTGGGATCCCACAGGGTGGAAAAGGCTGGTGATTAGCTTTTTATTACAGCTAGATTGTAACCCACTGGACTTTACTGAAGATGAAATAAGGATGACTTTCTTTACATGTTAGTCTGGACTATTCTCAAAGGACTATATGGAAAACATGTGAATGTAAGGCACAATTTTTAAAGAGAGATCACAACACTAATGGGGGGGGGGGTGTGTAACTGGGAAAACAAAGCACTGTTCAGTCTGAACTCAGCACCCAATGGAGAAGGGGAAAAAAGCATAGTCATCTCCTTTCCCAGCAACCTGAAAATAGGCATAGACCTGAAAGATTAATTCCCATAAATGTTAAATGCTCACATTCAAAGCTCCAGTTTTATAGCAGTCCCTCCACTAAGTCAGCATGTTACATCTATGAGATTGAGACAAACCTCAATTTCACAGATTCCATAAAATAATAGAAAACAATAGGCTGGAAAAGACCTCTGGAGGTCACTGTAGTGCAATCTGCTGCCAAAAATACGGCTAATTTAATAGATGGGTTTGCTCAGAGCCTTCCCCCAGAAAGTTTTGAGTGTCTCAGTTTCCAAACCTTCCTTCAGCACCACTAAGGAAAATGTTCCTAAGCAGTCGCACTGAAGTGCCATTTCCCATTGCAACTTGTTGCTCACCCTTCTGCTGGGCACCTCTGAAAAGACCCTGGTGCTGTCTTCTTCAAGTCTCTCCTTCAGGTATCAGAAGGCTGCTCACAGGATCTGTCCATTTGCCCTCTCCTCCCCAGGCTGAAGTGTCCCAATCCGCCCAGCCTCTCTTCGCAGCCCCGGCTCCAACCCATCTCAGTGGTGGTATGCTCCAGTTAGGCAAGAGCTCTCCTGCATGGAGGGCCCCAAATCATTATGCAGTTATACAGCATTTATGCTGGCATGCAGAACTGGAAGAGAGCCCACACACGTGAAACTGCTGATGACCCCATTTTAGGGCTATTTTCAGCTTGCTTAGAAGGCTAGGCAAAGCACAAGCCTTCAGAGCTCAAGTTTACCCCACCTGATATGAAGCACCAAAAGGTGACAGATCTTCCCCCTCAAGGAACGGCACGGATAGTCACTCTGTGAGTGTGAAATGCACCAAGTACCATTTGAGACCAAGCGAGAGACTCAACAGCATGCATGTTACTCCTCAAAAAAAAACAAAACAAGAGCACTGAGGGGGGACGAAAGGAGAGGTAGGGAAGGAAAAAAAGCAGCAATAGAGAAATTACACGCTTCAGACTGAAAACAAGGCACCTTGGGAGTTATTCAGTGAGCCCAACTGCATGGATGCTCATGCATCCCATTGGCTGCTGCCTTCCAGAGCTGCACAGCAACGAGCCCGGGAGGTGGGAAGCTGCCAGCATGTATGAGAACTCCCTGCTCAACCCTCCTCTGCAGCCCCACAGCCCAGTCTGCCAAGCACTGCTGCTGCTCCAGCTCTCCAGCTAATCACAGTATTGACTGCTTTTCCCCCATCAGAGGTCAATCAGGGAGACACAGCCAAAGGAGCCAGATCTTTGGTTAAATGAATGACAGGGTGAATGCAGAGCAGCCATACCAGGTTACTGCAAAAAAACAATACAGGATAATCCTGTGTTCTACCTCAGCCCACAGCTCAGGTTTTCCTTGGCGAGTGGGAAGACAGAAAGAAGGATGGGGTAGACAGGAAGAGGTAGAATATACAGTTGTGCTCATGTCTGACAGGTCAGAGAAATGCTGACACCTGAAAGGTATTAATACTCTTCAAAGGCAGCACTGCACAGCATGAGTGATGCTCTTGAAGGTGTTTCACCCCATTAATTTAGGAAAGTGAGGGAGGAAATGGTCACAACAGGGAAAGTCACACAGCTTCAGCTTGCCTACAAGAAGGCTCCAATCCCAGGGTCCTAGACCACATTTACACAAGATCAGAGCCTCTTGCAGAAGGATAAGCAGGAGAGAGTACAGAAATTGAGGTAATGTGGAAGAGCAACTGATCCAGCTGTTGGGCTTACCACTGCCACAGCCACAAAACAGATCATGAATTGTGCTATGGATGTGGAGGAGGAAAACTAGTTCTAGTGCCTGAGCTTGACAGCTCACAGCAGAGTAGCTGTTACAGCTTTCCTCTAGCACAACCACCTAAACCAAATCACCATTAAATGCAAGCAAAAAGTAATCCAAGACACAAACACACAAAACAAGCTGAAATTGGACAAAGAACTCAAATCCAATGGTTTGCAGACTCTAGCACAAGAAAGGTCTGGAATTCTTTCCATTCAGACCCAAACCCCCTAACTCCCAAAGTATTCAGAGCCAAAAGAAAGATACCCTAAAATCATCTGCCCCCACTTCCTAGTATGTGCAGCAGAAGCTCATCTTCTAAAGCAGTTGTTTTTGATGAGCTGCATCTTCACAGAGATCATCTGGTGGCATAGTGGAAACACAGAAACAGAAGAAGGCTGAAAACTGAAGAGCAAAAGAAACTTCTACCATTTTTGAAAGAAAACAAATCAAAATTCTCTGTTACACTCCTTAGTTGGCCACTAAAAACCAAAGACCATGACAAGGTCTTTGGGCAGCACAGAGAACATACACTGAAAAAGAAAAGCACGTTGAGGGTGTAGAGGAGCATTAGCATCTCTCCCTTTTGCCATCACACAACTGTAATTACAGCAATTGTTTGTGCAGGCTGTAACAGCTACCTGCTTCCCACTATTTAGAAACCAACAGTCAAACCCTGGCAGAAACAACTGTGTTTTATGTCACTGCCTTCCCTAAATTGCCTACCCCTTAGCTGATCAAGCTGCACTGAAGCTGATGAGAGGCACTAGCATGAAGTCAAACAGATAAGCTTGGCTCCTGACAACCAAACTCCACACTGAAATGGGAGGCCCTGAAGCAATCCGTGCTGCCAGCTCTGTTGGGGATAAAGCAAAGAGCAGATTTAATATCTTAAAGACAAAACCCACAGATTCCTTGCACGCACACACAGACAAACCCATTTCTGTTACGGTCATCTCAAAAGGAGAAAAAGCTCCAAGAAATATAGCACCTTCCCCATACACTTTCTTGTCAGACAGACGTATCCTGCCAGTATACCCAGTAGAAAAACGTATTTATTAAGTTTTTAGGGACGAAATACAAATTCATTTTCAAATCTGTCACGTCTTTTGTTAGTTCCCTTGAGTTACAGCAAAACTGCTGTAAAGACATTTGATAAGTAGACAGCTAAATATTAGATTTCTTCTTTATTTGGCAGTAGCCAAAAAGACTTGTAATCATTTATATGGGCATAGTTCTCAAGCTTATAAATTACTGTTATTTCTGCATCAACTTGCTTTTATTTCAACAAGAAAAAAAACAACCAAGGTAAAAAGCATAGTCTCAACAAGAGAGATCTCCCCAGTATTGACAAAGTACTACTTTGCCTATTAACAGCTGCCAATGTATATGAAGGTAGAGATTTTTTTCTCTCTAGCATCACCTCATAACATTTAGCAACAGGAGAAAAACAAGAACACAAGAGCATGAAAAGTCGTGACTATTCAGCGCTGCGACGGGTAGGCTGATTCTCAACAGGCTCAAGCAATCACTCAGCACACCACTGGAGTGGTCTCTGAGCTGCAGAACAATGCCACGCTTACTAAAACAGAGGAGGAAAAGAAAGAAACAGTAGGCAGCAAAGTGCTTCTAAAACATGTCATTTACCCCATCCACAGGGTGAAGATATCAAGTTTTTCCTCCATTTCCCTCTCATCTTACAAAAAGGCTATAAAATCCTTATGTCCTCAAATGAGAGTCTGCCTTTGATATCCACTACACAAACATTAAGACGTGTTGTTTAAGTAAGCTATCCAGAGGTCATCATCTAGCCAGCCTGACCTGCTAGAGCAACGATGCACAGCGGATACAACTCTACCCTAACAAGCAAGGCTATTTTTGCTGCTGTGCTTGAAGATCAAAGCTTTTTACTCAACAGCACTGATCCCAGAGGCTAAGGCCACTTTGGTAACGGCTAAGATGGGAAGAAAAGTCCTCCACTTGCAGGATAATTAGGATTCAAGTAAACACCAACTTCAGGGTAACAAGTACCACGCAAGCTATGTGTTAAACTAGTATCACTGACAGCACAGCAGCAAGAATGCCTGTAACTAAATCAAGTAATTCTCATATTCATAACTTAAAAGCTCTGCCTTCTGAGAGGCTACAGTTTCTCCTCAAAGACTGCACACCTCATTGACAGTCATGTTGCTTTTCATAATCTTGTCCACAAATTCAATCAAGCTCCAGATAAAATCTAATCAAGTTGGACAAGCTGAATTGCAAGGGCTGTCTTTTCAAGTCCTTTAATGGGAGGTCAGCTCAAATTAAGCCTCTGATGTCCTAGGACTCAAACAGGCTTATTTCATGTAGTTGATAGCTGCAGGCACCAAAAACCATCTTGGTTCTGCAAACTATTTTCAATACTCACTCTAGTGGAGCATTTGATCTCTAGAAAAGACAGGTTTAGTCTTCTGTCCTTTTTGCTCATATCCTCAGTGACTTCTCCAGGCACAAAAATGGCTCTCCTAGGTATAGGAAAGACCTGCTATTCACAGAACTCCATTACTATAATCATTCCTCAACTTAAGTTTGTCCCTCTGGAAAATTAACCATCCCTGAGAACTACTGCTAGTCTGAAGATAGTGACCATCCTAAAGCAAATATAAAAACACCCATAGATTGCCAGGGCAAAGCATTTACATTTAGGAAGACCTCATAATTCGCATTCAAGACATCTTGGTCCCTTCAGTATGTACTTCAGAGACACCCTTTTTCTTTTCTTCTCTCCTCCTGCCAACTGAAAAGACAAACTTTAAACCATAGCCAAGATCTAAATCCTTTGGCAACTCCCTAGAAAACAGGCAGTAGGAAAAAATTACACCCGTAACATTTAAACAAGAGGCCCTTTTATATTTATGCACTTCAGATAAAGCAGTCAGAAGTATCAACATAAGCTATCTTTAAAAAGAAAGTAACTCTTTTGAATACTGACCTGTATGCTGATATTGTAAGAAAAAACTATTCAAGAGGTTCTTGGTTCAAGGCTACCCTATGAACATGGTGTTAGGGGTGGAAACAATTTTGCAACTGTGTTAGTCCCAAATTTTAGTGTAACTAAAATCTGACAAGGAGAATATGACTTTTTCCCAGCATTGTACATAGATAAGACAGCAAATGCTCCCACTAGCCAAATGCCTACCATTTCAAAAGTCATTATTTCTAAGCTACTGAACAGATAAACAGAACAAGTTTCCAGCCATAAGCCACTCCCCATCTTCCCCATGTTGAGCGTGTGTAGCTCAGGTCATTTCCGATTTCAATTCCAGCAGGAAGAGCTATTTCAACCAGCGCACAGAAATAAGATGCCCAGACTCTCTGACTCTGCACTGCATTAAAAAAAGCACTTGGGAAAAAGGCTGCTGATTAAAGGAAGGGTGCTGTTATCTGCAACACACCAAGCGTTTGAAAGGATGTTCCCTCCCAGACACTTCAATGCATGAAGTTTGGGTCCCTTCCATATTTTTCTTTATTATTATTAAATAAGATCTTTATAAAACAAAAGGAAGTGTTTGCTCCTTTCACTGTTTATCCAAGCTTCAAAATTAAAGTATTCCTGCCTTGTCTCCACTCCAGGTTGGTCCCTGGTGAGCATCTCCCAATATTTTACATATCAATATTTCTTTCTTGAAGCTAAGCTCTAGGGAGATTGAAGAAGTGAAGAAGCTTAAGCACATTTATCAGGCTTGACACTTTCTATCAGTATGCAGCACTAGAAAACAATTCCCCTGACAAATGGATGAGTTTGAAGTAGTCACACGGCCCTTTACCGTGCCTTCAACCTCATTCTGTTAAAGAGGTACAACTCTACAAAGGGTTTCAAAATACAGATGGACTTGCAACAGAGGAACTTGAATGGAAGGTGGGGACTGTAGCTACATTACAGACACACAGCTGCAATTCAGTGGTCTAGTGAAGACGATCATGTTACTGCTTGTCCACTGTAACGTGGCATCACACCACCACCTTAGACACTCAATGTCAACACGGTATGGCTGTGATTTCACAGGTCATGTCCAAAGCTTTAACACACTTTGGTGAGGACGAGATGCACCCACACCACCCACTGAGAACATCATTATCACACATAATCTACTGATGTAGAAGTGACAAATTGATCAACTGCTCATGTGGCAACAATCATAGAATCATAGATTAGTTAGGGTTGGAAAGGACCTTAAGATCATCCAGTTCCAACCCCCCTGCCAGGGACAGCAAGTCTTCTAAAGTGATGGAGAATGTAGTATTCAGGGCAGAGAAACAAAGAAAAAGCTATGAAAAGGATGGGTTGATGCTAGCACTTCAACAGGAATAGTTCCTGCTCAACTACAGTTCTGCAAGTCACAGTGTAGCCATAAATAAAATACCATTACTGACCCCTTTCACTAGTCGTACAGTGGTTTGTTCTATCAGTTTTCACCATTGTTTCCGACTCCAAACCAGAAAGCAGCCATAACTGGCAGGAAACAGCTAATCTACATGCCAAACCCGGAAGTGTGCTCTTTCTGTGCTGGCTTAAAAAAAGCTACGGTTTAGCAAAACCTATGGTGTCACATGAAGGCAGAATCAGCCAGGAACTTTTTATTTGGCTCCTGAATGCTGCTTATTGACTCAACAACCCAAAATATTCCAAAAGGGAGATTCAATACAAAGCCTTGCGTGTCCTGCATTTCCCCCCCCAACTCTCTGGTTAGTGCTGAAGCACTAAGAAGCACAAGTACTTCATTCCCACTCCTGGTTCATGCCAGATCAGGGTTACAACTCATCCAACAAGAAGAAACCATGTTTTATGCTTATATCAGGTGCTCAGTCTGGGTCACAGGGCAGCAGTTCAAATACCCTGGCCTCTAGTTAGCAGGACTACTGCTTTTTAGCACCAGGGCTGGTTGCACTATAACCTGAATCAGACATACCTGTGCTGGCGTTGAAACCTCTTTTCAGCCATGTCAGTTCTTGATTTCATCACTGAGCGGCTCCAGAGTGCAAAGTATTCCAGCCACCCGCCTGGACCATGACCTCAGGAACCACAAACTTCCACTTCAGACAGGTATGATTAAAGGATCTGAAGCTGAAAATGTTCTTAGGAATCAAAGAATCACATCTACATCAACTTCAGGAATCCCCATGGAGGCCCTTGGGTTTCAGTCCCATTTACCCAAAGGTACAATGTCGAAACCACAATTCCGCACTGTTTGTCCCCGAGGCCTTGCCTGAAGTGGCCTAGCACAGACAAACATTCATGTTCTCAGACAAAATCTTGCTTTAAATCACGCTCAGAATGTCAGAATATAGTACTATCAATTTTCTCCTGTATAGAAATATCATCCAATAAGGAATAGACACATTTACTCCAAATGGAATACCAAACGGTGTAGGTTCACCAACGCACACAGGTCCCAGCACTGCAGCAGTGATGGAGCAGTGCCATTCCATGGGAATTCAGAAGCAAAAATATCTTTGATGCCATTAAAAAAAACCCCAACCCTGCTTTCCAAGGCAGCAGCTCAGTGCCAAATTCTGTGCAAAAGACTTCTACTGACAAGAAAAAGCTTTGAGCTTACACAGTGCCAGAAAAGGCTAATGAGAACCTTGCTCCCATAAACTACACCTCCCTGTAAACACAGCATAGGACACTCCTGAACAGCATTCACTACAGCCTTCTTTGGAGATTTGTACTAGCTTTTATTTACTTCTTTGCTTTACTTACAATTGCACCAACAAATAGCTGAGTACAAACTACGTTAGACTTCTAGGTGGTGTAGGAATTGCCAGCAAGAGCACACTCTACCCTTGCCATTTGCAGCTCAGCCGCCTTCCAGTGCATTTAAGCTGAGCATACAGCTACAGAACCTGGACATCACAGAACCTGGAGATCCAGGTCAGCAAAAAGCAGAGGTTACCCTGTGCACAGTGCATTACTACTGTCTCAAGTGAGATTTCCAGCGTACATTTTCAAATCAGTTATGGCCTGCCTAGCAGAAGCAATTCGTGGATGTTTAAGAAGAGATCTGCCGCTCTAGACAAATAGACTCATTCTCCGAACATTCAGACAGCAAGTGCCAACCATGCAGCAAAGTTTGGACTGCACATGACTACGGTATTTCCTGGGTTTTCAGTGTATAAACAGGCAAACCTGAAGTCAATTTGGTTGCATGGACTTCTACAAAACCTCTGGGTTTAAAACAGCTTCAAAACTTCCGTCAAACTTTAAGTGAAGTGTTCTATTGCACCCTTTGAGCATATCCAAGCACCTCCATGATGCAAAAAGCAAAAGAATAGCCTTTCCAAACACAGCACAAGGGAGGAAACATTCTGTAATGCTCCACAGTTCCCAGAACAGAGTGACCTCTTCCAGCACTAACCTCAGTCTGGGTGCTACAGGCTTGGACACCATCAGATCCTTCTGCAATTTACTGATACAAAAGAGGAAGTGGTGACACTTCAGGCAGCCAAAGCTTTCCTGCTAAGTCAGAGATTGAAAAACGTATAAGGCAGCAGAATTCTAAGTCACTCGGATATCATTTCAGCAGGAAACACTCCGCTCCTATCAGCACTGCTTCAAGCCACCCCTGTTATGCTAATCCAGTAACTTGTGAGCACTGAAGTGCCCTTGATAGAGAGCCACTGTGAAAAAAAAATCAGTCCTTCTACATTTGTTTTCATAGCAGCTACATCTGGGGAAGAAATTACTGCAAAGCATCTACCTCTCAGCAGGTCACTACTTGGATCAGTTTTAGAGGCAGAAATGTAAATACCATATGCTCTGCTGAAGCTCTAGCTGCTTAGAGCTTCATAGATCCATGCCTTGTCAATATGTGCCACCCCAGCCCTCTGTGCTAATTGAACCATGTGCATGTCACTTGGACACAGCCATTGAGTGTGCTTCCTTACATGGGACTGCTGCTCCAAAACTGGGCCTGAAGTACCAGTGTTACTACCTAGACAACAGCAGAGAGCCCCCACTGCTGCTGTTGTCACACATGACAATGGCAGAGAGGCAAGCTATCATCCTGACATGCCTTCACCTGGCAATGCTGCTCTTTTTGGACCATAAGGTCCTTTCCAACCCTAACGATTCTATGACTTACATATTGCTACTACTGACGCACAGGTGCATTAAATGCCAACTTTTGTCTACGAAAAAAGTGATCCCCACAAGCTATAGCAAAATTTGTGCCTTTTATACAGGTTCTGACTCCAAATTGGTTTCTCCACTTGTGATCAACTCACCCTTTGCAATCTTTCACCTTGCATTTCATTGGGAAGTTTAAGCCACTTTGGACACTTGGTGTTGATATGGAAACTTTCATCCACTAAAAGGCTATTTTTCTCATCACTAAAGTTCTGCATTTTGAAAGTATCACATCCTCTCACCAACAGTCAGTCTCGCTAGTCAGCAGCCTTGTGCCTTTGACCTTGAAAACCTTAAACACACTGAAGGCCTCTTTCAGATGGCATCAGCAACACTACTCATGGAAGACCAAACTATAAGGAAGTAGAAGGAAGCACATTTTCTTTCACATCCTAAATTGGCTGACAGTTCTTCCCCCCTCACGCTGTAATCCTGAGCTATGCTTCCCACCAACCCCTTTCTCTTTTGACTCTAGGTAGGTATACTGTAATTACTGCACATTTCTGTGTCTTCTCAATGCTACCTGTAGATTAATAACCTGTGCTTTAGAAGAAGGGACTCTTCATTAGGGACTGTAGTGATAGGACAAGGGGTAACGGGTTCAAACTTAAACAAGGGAAGTTTAGATTGGATATGAGGAAGAAATTCTTTAATGTAAGGGTGGTGAGACACTGGAATGGGTTGCCCAGGGAAGCTGTGAATGTTTCATCCTTGGTGGTGTTCAAGGTTGGGTTGGACAGAGCCTTGGTTGGCATGGTTTAGTGGGAGGTGTCCCTGCCCATGGCAGGGGGATTGGAACTGGATGATCTTAAGGTCCTTTCCAACCCTAACTATTCTATGATTCTATGAACTCTTTCTGTCCATGAAGAATCACAAGCACTACAGCTGAAGAGTTGAACAGGTCAAGTCCAATGTGCAGAGCAACCCAATAAACCTCAAGGGAAAGGCTTCTTCACTCAGAACAACTCTGTGAACACATCCCGATCACAGCGTCAGCATCTTACATGGGTAAGAGCAGCCACCAGAGCAGGAGTCAGAGCGGTCACACCAGCACCAGCTGAAGAATCAGGCTGCAGCGCTCCCTGCTCACTGTGTCCTTGTGTGAGAGTGCGAGGGACTTTTAACTTCTAACCACAAACCAGGCTCTTTTCCACCAACATCTTCACAACTACTAACTGGCAGAAGAATGGCAGGTTTTGATTACAGTGTTTTTCATAAAGGAAAACCCTAGAGCATAGACTCTTCACTCCACTGGTTTGTTTTCAACCTCACATTTGGGATTAGAAACGCAGCCCTGATATTTAAACTGCAAGTACGAGGAGGGATCCAGCAGAGGGAGAAGAAATCCAATGGACAACAGCCAGCTGCCTCATTCACTTACCATTACGCACTCATGTAGTGCGGCACTTCAAAGCAACATGAAGCCAGGATATTCCTAGCCTGAAAACTCTTGGAAAGGATTATTTAATCCAGCCTCCAGACGACATTCAGGCCACAGCCCCTGTCAGCTAAGCAGCAGGCCATTCTGCTATGAACCGTCCTTGTAGTCCCTCTGACCTTTGGGCTTGGCAATCCATCCAAGATACACCTTGTGGTGCTTTGCAATGACTTCAGTATGTTTGCAACATCAGCAAGGTTGGCCACTTCCACTAAAAAAACCTGGCATTTACCAGTCCTCCAGGAAATGCTTCCAGAAACTTAATATAATTGGGCTATTTAAAACCAGCTGTTAGGGCTGCCACCAGTTCAGCATTCTCAAGTTAGAGGTTCCCCAATGCGGCATGTAGAAACACATGACCTCACCTTTTCTGACTGTTGTGGTTCCTGAAACACCTTTTCATCACGTCTACATCAGGAACTGGTGTCTAGTTACTTATTTGCTATTTGCCAGCCACCTCCTGCTTTGTTTATTTTTAATCCAGTGTCTTTCAGGCCACCACCATGGCTGGATGGACTTTCAAGCCAGCTATCTTGACTGGTGAATCATAATCCTTAGCTTTATAATAACCTTCTGTGTTAATACCTACACTTACCTTCACAGTTAACTTCACATTTGAAAACAGCTCTTTTGAAGCACCAAGTGCCTTGTTACCTGTGCAGATCTGCAATTTGCCTGCTTGGAATATTATCACTCAGCAGTGTGTAAGCAGAAATCCCCCAGGCTGTTTATGAACTCTCCCATTAAAGATGCCACAGAAGGGAGCCAGGTGGATCTTTTTGCATTTGAGTAGTTTTATACATATTTTTAAGCCAGGTTGGAGCAGACATTCAACTTGCACTTGAAATATCGCAAACTTAAGATCTACCCTTCCCTATTTAGACTTTTTCTTTCTATTCTTTATAGACAGGTATTTTAAGCCTTATTTGTGAACTTCCTTTCAGAGAGCATCCTAATCCGTAAAAGAGAGAAGAAAAAACTATAAGCTCCAGCGTAGTATCTCTTACTGAAGCTTATTCTGTAATCATATGGGGCTGGCAGACCTCACTGACTACAGGACCAGCAGCAAAAATACACCCATTGCAGACTCCCTGAAGCTAAAAAGAAGAGAGTCACGTCCTCCTTAGCTCTATCACCTCTTTCGTATCACCACTAGAGCTCACGATCCCTTGCCACATACTCAGTTCAGCTCACTAAAAGCGCCATCAACAAGAAAAATAGTTTGGGCAACGATACAGAGTTAAATCCATTCTGACCAACCACATTAGTGGAGAACATTATCTGACTCCCAACCTACATAGAAAACTGGATCTTTGACAAGAGACTTTTCACAGCGCTTAAGGGCTGGCAACAGTTGCCTGGAATTCTTCACCCTTTTAGCAGGTGTTAAAGCTTCTGGGGAAGAGCCAAGCAGTCCTTTTGACACACTGAAGCAATCGAACCATTTGTTGCATCACCCCGAACACTGCAAATAGTGAGAGCGATTCACTAGAAAAGTTTTGAGCAGCCCCAAGATAAGATATCCTGAAGCCACAAAGCAAATATGTGCAATAACTCCCACGTCTTCATGTTGCTTTTTATTGAACGAAAGCAAGCGGTGCATAAACTGCAGGACAAAGTAGAGCAGAGCATCTGCTCAAAGACTTTTACAAAGCATTCAGAAACTGTTCTCACTTCAATCTATGCAGCATATAAACAACCACGATACCTCTGGCAGTAACCATGTGCAAGTAAAGTAGCTCTCTTTCTTTATGGGTCTGTAAAAGAACTATCACAAGACACCATTAGTCTTCACTGCAGAAGGAGCTAAAGAGAGATGCTTTGGATTTTGCTGGTTCTTCCCATCATCTTTAACAATAAAGCAGCCGGCTCAAGTTTTCACTAAAAAGAAAAAGCAAGCTTGAATATGTATTGAGAAAGTGTTTTAATTTAACTCTACAGACATTATCAGTGGGAAAAATGTAGTACCTTGTAGCAGACCACCCTTACCCTCTCCAGACTGGATAGTAAAGGTGCTCTTGACGGTGGAGTGGAAAGAAGGAAGGTAGAAAAAGAGATTGCTAAGAAAGTCCCTGTTGCCTTCAAGGTTTTAATCATATTAGCTGAGACAAGGCAGCCTGCTACACTTGCACCTTGAGATCAGTAACAGGCTCTCCATAGGGTTTACCTTGGCTTGCTAATGACACAGATTCCTCTTCTTAAGGCCTCATTGCAGTAGTTTAAGGACACATCACACACATTCACGTGTACCCTTTCCCCTCACCCTCATTCTCCCAGTGACATGGACCCTAGGTGCCACGCAGCATGTGAAGCAGGATGCTGTTCTCTGCACATAAGGCATTGTATTTACCCTTCTCTGCCCCGAATTAGTGAGGGTATTTACATGAGGTGATACTTCCTTCCTAAATTCTTTGTACCCTGCATCCTTACTAGGCATCATAATCCTGTTTATGACATGCTGGTTACTCTGGAAGTTATTAGTGTCATTAGATTACACCTTCAGGTAGAAAATATGCAAGTGAAGCAGGTTTTTGCATACATGATAGTGCAATCCCACATGTGATGACTAGGAGCTTTAACAGTAGCTTGCGGACACAGAATATGACCACAAGGAATAGCATGTCATTGTGTTTTCATTTGGTTTTCTCCTTTTTCTTGTCACTAGCTCCTACTACTTCATTTTAGACACCACCCTACAGTTGAAAAGCACAATGCCAGCCACTTTCCCAAGGACCCTGCACTGAAAACAGTGCCTCCTTAGTCCACAGATCAGGGTGAAAGAAGTGACAAGATCATATAACCAGGCTCCACAACTCTAACTGCCCTTTTGTTGATCACTGTCTTTTATAGAGCAAGGTTTCAGAGAACAGAAGCAAAAGAGACAGACCGTCTCAGATCTGACACGCTTGGTGAGGCGCATGACTAACCCAGCTCGAGCTAGCAGGGCAGGACAGTGTACGTGCCTGGAATGTGTAACCCCACTTGGAAACCTATTTACCACAGGCACAGGCATAGGGGGTTATCTGGGTGCTGCCTCAAAGTTAAATACATGACAGCTAAGATTGCAACATAAATAGCCTAAAGACCCCAGTCCTTGCAAGCAGTTTGGAATCAAACGAGACACTTTGCCACCTACCAAGACCCCACTCAGCAGCACTGGAGGAGCTTCAGATCCTTAAAGCCAGGATTGTACAAGGAGCCAGCACCCCGAGTACAGCACTGATGTGCACATGCAGCGGCTACCACCATTCCCCAGACTGATGGTACGTATATACACCTGCTTCTAAACTCTTCCTGGCCTACAGCACAGTTTCAGCCATCAGGACATTTATCTAGATCAAGTGATACAGAAATACTGTAGTAGAACCCAAAGAACCATTGCACAATCCAAGCCACAGCTGCACCAAGAACAAGATTCTTATCCGGGCATAGTTAATGTTTTGACTACAAGAAGAGTTAAGTAGCTTTCATTTAACATCAAGCTTTGCACCATGTAATACTTCCTTTACTGCAGCATTAGAACAACGCCGCGGTTCTGTTTCACACGTGTCCTCTTCTAATAAAAAATGTTCCTCACTGAGCCAAGGACCACATTACAGTTTCCTGAAGCTTTCAGGCCTGTTCACAGTTAGCCTCTGTTCACAGCACATGGGAGAAACCATACACTGACCAAGGTCCAAGTGCAGTTACACTTGGATGTAGATACTCAGGATCTCTGTTTTCCCAGAAGTGATCAGTGACTTGCTGGAAGGCAACAGTATGTCAAAGGCTCATTGAGTACCTCCCTATGGATGAAAATCTTGTAGGACTAATTTTAGGCTCAAAGAAGTAGTGTTGTATGTGTTTGTGAGTAGCAAGTAAAGAACTAAACTGCTTGTGGATCCCATCCGAAGACATGGGTGTGAGAAAGCTCAGCAGTCACTACATCAGACACCAAGCAGCAAATTTCACTTTGGAAAAGAGATAGAGATGTGGCTGTTTTGAGTGTGAACCTTGATGAGCATTCAAGGCCTATCCATTCTTTCTTAGGAACCTTGTGTGTCATTTATTGCATCAAAAAAATCAAGACCTCTCTCACTGAAGCCAGCGCAAGTAAACCAAACCTAATAATTAAGTTAGTGCTGAAAGTCCTGCCCATAGGTTATACCTGCAGAACTACATTTCACCTGTTGGACATGCCACTGCTGTGGTACAAGAGGTACATCTCCTCCCAGGACAAAGTGTAGCTGACCCCAGCAGAAGATGATTCAGATCTACCCACCCAACTTGGATCTGCAGTCCTGTTGAGCACTGAGAACACATTAAAACATGAGTCAATCTCAGGCAGAAGACAATAGCTAGCAAACAGCTATTAAATGTATTTAGGAGCAGTAATAAGACACACAGCAGTCTCTCAGAGCATTCCCTCGAGAACAAAATTAACAGCAATGAAATACTATAACAGCAAACTGAATTTTAATAGCTGCAACAAAACCCACACAAACACTAAAAAGGTTGAAAGGGCACTCAAGTAGACACACATGTGACCCAGCAAGCAGATGCCTCAATAACAGTTTTGGACTTAAGATATAAGTATACAGACAAGAAGAATTAACATGCCAAGAGGGGATTAGGGTAACAAGATCCCCATACCTTATCATCATCATCTGCTGGGAGAGGAGGCAAGTTCACAGCTTGTCCCTTCCTCCTTCTCCCATAACCTCCACATCACCCAAGGCGAAAGCTAAGATGCACTAATAAAAACAGCAGAGCTAGCATAAACTGTCCAACCTTGTTATTTACACCTCAGCGGAATGCTCCCAGCATCTACTATCACTCACACAGCTTCTCCAAGAGCTGCCTGCTAATACACAGGCATTGGAAGCAAGTCCCAAAGTACCATTTGTCTGCATGGAGAATTTTGTCAGCAGCACTGGGCATGTTTTATATTCAATACCTCTAATGTACCACTTATTATTAAAGTGCTTAAAATGCTGAAGAGCTCGTGTTTGAAGATAATTTAACTTGCAGTAGGTCAAACCAAAAATAGCTCAAAAAACCATTGAGCTTTGAGACAATCCCTGCAGTGATCAAGAGGTTCAACTGTTAGAGCACTTCAACCTGCCCAAGAACATGGTCTCCAAGATAAGTATCTTTACCTGGTTGTACTGATGAGAATGAAAGGCTATTTCAACCTTGTAATTTTGTTGCTCCCACTAATTTGTCTACTCAGGCCGATTCAACAGCTGTTGTCTAAATACATACATTTTTACATGTCTTGGTTATCTACATATATGAGGAATGGCCAGTGATCCAGCATATTTGGCCTCAGAGACCAAGGATGCACCATGCTCGATGCACTACCCAGCCTCATAAGCCAATAATAACTCAGACTGCATGGGCAGAGGACAAGAAGGGCAAACAGAAGAAATCAGTCACATTCTGAAATACTAAAAGACAGACAGGAGGCATTGTACAGTGCTTTTAAAATAGCACTTTCATCTGAAGTAAAGGCTTCTGTTTAGCTACAGTAGTGTCAAGCAAATCATTCCATCTTCACTGGATGTGCTATCTGTGATTTCCACTAAACCCAGACAGAAAAAGACCCAAAACACAGCTGATCCATTTTTTCCTGCCACCTACTACAACTGAAGCAATTTCCCTCTTAAGGGAGTGTGAACATTAATACTTACCATTGACTAGGAGTACCTATAGTCTTGTACAACAGCTACCACTTGACTCAAGTCCGGGGCGTTCAGTCTAACCTTACTCAAGTTCAAACCTGAAGGGGAAAAAAAGCAAACCTATCTGCCAGTCACGTTTTCAGGGTCTACCACTGCATTCACAGTGACTGTAGCTACAAGTGGAGTTGCAATAAGGTAGAAATAACAAGTCCTTCCCTGAAGTCCTCTCAGCCTTCCCTGTAGTTCTCCTTCTGAAAACAAATTAAAAAACACAAGGCACAAGTATTTCAAAGTTACCAGAAGTAGCGCAAACTTCTCTCAGAAGACCCTGGTCATCTGTTGCCAGTGGTCACCCACAGAGATTAGTTCTGAAAATCACCTTCCTTCATATTTCAGAAACAAGAAGAGATCACAAAATAATGGAAGTTTACTGTTTACTTTTTCCCCTCAGAAGACTCAAGAAAAGTACCTGGTACTTTTTGTTGTCACTCAGCCATTCCCTACCAAAACAGTAAAGCTAGCACTGCTTGCAAAGCCTGCAACTGCTCCTGTTACACTCTTACTCCTAAAGAGAAACCCCTTCAGGTGCTAACCTTTGCTAAAGATGCTTGTGTCACTTCTCATTAGATTCTCTTTCGTCTTTTCTCTCCTTGAAAGTTACATTATTACACCCCCCAAGGAAAAATATATCTATAAGCAGGACAACTCCACCCTTTCCTCTTAGTTCAACACCAGGAGGCAAGATTCAGCCAGCGGTCAGCCGCTACACACTCTCAACTTCTTCCTTCATTTTGCTGCGCTTCCGTGTTCCTCACTAAACAGCAAACCAAGGGAAGAGCTCCCCACATCTGCATTTGACAAAACCCCATGATTTCTGCAATTGATGCAGCACAGTTTATTACAGCTGCAAACTGTTCCTAGGCACTGATAATTATAAGCCCATGGCTGGGTGTCTAATTAAAGGAGGAATGAATTAATGAGTTTTACCAAAGGCTTTTGAGTCACCATGATAATTCTCACCCTTAATCAGCAGCAGGACACTCAAAGGACAGCATGAGCGGGATCAAGAGCAGAGAGGGGGGAAATAAACCACCCCCAGCTGATGCTTCCCCGATCACGTTCCTCTCCAACATGTCACTGTCATTCAGACCTGGCCAGCCAGATCAAACCCAGCAGGAAAACGCCTGGACCATTTGGACAGCTGAATACAAAAACGCTTCCTGAAGCTGCCACAAAGCACACACCAGCCTTTGAATGCCGAGCAGCAGCGAGATGCCAGGCGAGAGGCTCTGCAGAGCGCTGACTCCACTGCTTTCATTCATCCACGGCCCCAGCCCCCACCCAGCACCAACAATTACAGTTCAGTCTCAGGCTCCCAAGGAGGCAGAAATTGAAAACACGTTTTCATTGAAGCACAGCTTGAATTTCATGAATTCCATTACTCTCGGCTTTCTCAGCATTTCCTGGAGTGAATACTGTAAAACAAGGGAGAAAAGGGATGGGGGAGTGGTACGCAAGGTGGGAATCGTATGCCACCCCTCTGATCATGCCAGTCCGTGAAGGGACTACACCAAGGCACTTGCAGCAAGGAAGCAACATAAAGAGCTATTCCTAAGCGGAAGAAAGTATATGCTAAACCTAAGTTTAGGAAGGAAGCAAAGTAACAAACTGCCAGAGGCCTCAGAACAGTAACACCATCCATTACAAGGAGCGCTTAAATGGCAATGCTACAGGCACAGCCCACATGCAAAGCACTACAACTTCAGCAACTCAACAGAAACATCTCTTTAGTTGACTGCACAAAACTAATGCAGCAAGTATCAAAATCACCAGTTTATCAGCTACAGGAACTTGAGCACAATGTTAAACTGCAAGAAAGAGCACGAAGTACAGTGAGGTCATAGTCTGCCCACCACATTGTTCAAAAACCTTCTATTCAACACTAAAGCAATTATGTTCAGAGAAAACAGATACCACCAAACAATGGGCCACTTTTTCCACATGTACAGTTGTAACCCAGTCAACCTGGGGATTATTCAGGTTTGTTAATTAACACCCTATGGAGAACTTTGATACCATTAGCAATACTCTTAAGGGCTCCTTCACCAGCACCCTTTTCCCTCCCCTCTCCACCCCCACCAGCTTGGACATTATCTTAGCGAGCATTACATCATCTGCTGCACCAAGACCTCCTTGTAACAGACACCATTATGCAACTGAAGTGCCTCCATTTGGATTTTGGCATTATTTTGGATTTCAGTGTTGAATAGAAGACTTGTTTATAATTCCCTGCATGAACAGCAGCATTTTATAGCCTGAAAAGGGTGTCCATGCACAGACACCAACACTGGCATAACAACACGCCTGAATGTGTTATACATTTGCGAAACACTCATTCCCCACGTTCCCATTTCCCCTTGTCCAGGAATAAGTCTGGCATTGTTAGGACTGATTAGCAATATCTTTCATCCTTAATTTCACACCAAAGGACTTTCATGCGTATGCACGTGTGGCACCATTCTGAGACGTATCAGCCAGAAAAAGCATTTAGCAGTGACCGAGGAAATCATAATCCAAGGGTACAGCTCCAGTTTAAGTGAGGGTGAAGGGAAGTGCCAGCTCTTTCCCCTGGCTGGTTTCAATGCTGCTTTTACTACTGACCAAGAAAATGCTCATTTGTTAAAATAGGGACTTAGAAGTCTGGCACACACCACATATGCTGAAGCAAGCAATCTGATAACCATGTGAAAGCACACATTATGATGTTACCCTCATATTCAAGTGCCTAGGGAAGGGAACTTGTACAAGTATTGTGACTGAGTTATACCAACTGCTGTGTCCACATATTGCACACTAACCTACTTTCCCCACCCACCCACCCAGAGAATAGCCCTTGCAGCCTTAAGCACAAATGACTACTTTGCAAGAACATGCACATTTTTGGCTTACTAAACCCTAAAGCTCAAAATTGTAAGATCAGACACAAAAACTACAAGTGGCTTATTATCCAGAAATCTAAAACAAACCAAAACCAATATAAAAAGAAGTCTGAAACAAAGCCTTTGCAGCATGAAAGTGCACTGTGTTCTGCTCTTCCTAGTTCAACTGAGGAGAAAATGAGAAAGAGCATCAGCCTGGCACTGCCTCACAGTGACTATTCACTAGTGACTATTCACCTGCAGACCTTTTCACCATGCAGGAAAAGTTATTTCTCATTTGGGGATAAACCCAAAGAATTCCTAGCTTTTCACCACTGCAATACAACCAACAGCCTCAGTCACTTCTTGAAGTGGAAGGAAAGAGAAGGATTTCTAACAGTGATGGCTTTTTTCTTTTGGACTGTCATCTGAATGCATTGCCAGCACTACAAATCTTTCATGAACTTGATCCTCCTTGATTTTAGCTTGCCTGCCTTCCTCATCATCACCTTAAACAAAGAACGGGTAGGATGACATGCCCAGAAACTACAGCCAGCCTTCCTGAAAGAAGAGCAGGTTTACTGGGGTTTGGTTTTGTTATTAGAATTATTAGAGGCAACTCTCCAGCAGAAATCTATATGTCATTGAGTCTTACCCATGTCTTAAAAGTGAGAATTAAAGTTCACTACAGAAGGTAATCCTGTTATACTCTGAAGTCACTCAAGTCTCGCCTGAGCCTTAGAGCAAGAATTCCCAGACATCATGTCCCTTCCCCCAGCTCTGGGAATTACATTCAGTTGAAAACAAGCCAAGTTCTCCTACCCACTCAGAGGGAATGGGAAATCTCAACGTAACTGGTGGAAAGTTTACTACTAAGAGATAAAACAGAAGCAAGAGGAGAATTGACAGCTGCAAACAACATGCTGACTCCCCTCCATCTCAAGAAAATTAAGAGTGAGCACCATCTTACTCAGTGCTTGCTTGCAGCCACCCAAGTGTATTCACTTAACATCAAAGAACCTAAAAGAATGGCTTCAAGAGAAGCATTAACCATCACTGCTTAGTCTTCAGCATACTGATCCTTACAGGTACAGAAGTGTCCCCACAAAGGAGTCACACAGACCTCACCGGGCAAGCTCTGCCACACCACAGTCTCTTACCACATCAACACAAATGGCATGAACCATCAGTTCTTCTCTTCACCCTTTTCATCAGCAATTGTGCTGGTGGAAGTAAGGAGTGAGGGTGAAGAGGTGTAAAATTAGCCAAATCCTAGAAGAAAAAGGAAGAAAAACAGGAGAGAGGGAGAGAAAAAATAGAGAAATGCCAAGGGACTGTCTATTTTGAAGACACATATGTCAAGAAACCTGATGTGACAAAAGGACCATAACTTTTGTCTCATTTTCAATAGACAGATTTTTGTTTACAGGTACAAAAATGCATCTAACCCCAAAACACAAGTAAAAGATCAAGACTTCTGGCACAGCCCTTTAAACCACATTCAAAGCTTTGGGATTAAGTCAGAGGAAAGCACCTGACTTCCCACCCTTAATCTCCAGAGTCATGCCTAATGGGATATGTTCTTCTGGGTGTGAATTTCTCACTTTCCCTAATAACGAAAAATAAGGACAACTGAAAATCCACACCAACACCTGCTTGAAGCACTGCTTGTTTTATTGGATCACCATTGAAACAAAGGCTTTTTGTTAACCTGAAGAGTGTGGATTTTCCTCTGTTGAAAAAAAAGCATTAAGACTTGAGAGGAATTAAAAAAAACAAAAAGGGAAGAGGCAGTTAAGACTGAACTGATTTTGATTCGTCCTTTCTTCAGGATGCAAGCAACCAGGCTTCGCAGCTGGACACCGAGATAAGCTTACAAAGTAGCTGTTCCATTTTGGTGGTAAATAGGTGGTTAGAGACCCCCATCTGGATTTTCAGTTCCTGTTTAGATTCTTGTTTTTCCAAAGCAAATGTAAAATGTAAGGTTCTTAAATGTCAGCTCCTTCAAACTGAGAAACACTTGTGTGCACACAGGTAACTATAATACATAGGCAGCACTCAGAGGTGGTGGATGCTTTACCCAAGATTCAATTTACAAGTACTTAAATGCAGACTAGGAGACATAAGCTTTTTTTCTACACTTACGTAGAAAAACAGATAAAAATAGAGGATTTTCAAGAGGACAAATGTAATCTTGGTGCAGAAGCATCAAGGTGCCAGTGGCTGGTCCCTGCCTGACCAGACTAATGCTTTTAACTCTACTTCTACTCTTCCAGCTAAGACCAGCATGATAGCTTAAGAGCACCACATGCTGCACAGAGGTCTCAGAGTGGGAAGCTCACCAGGCCTGGCAAAAGCATCTTCTCTGTGCAGGATTAATACTTGCAAGATTCTACCCAGATGAAGCAAACATGGTTTACATCTTTGCACATTTGTTTGTATTGCCTTCCCTCCTCCCTTCACGTTTCACATTTCTCCAAGTCACCTTTTACCCCTCTCTGCTTACTTTGGTCTGCTAAAACCATACACTCAGAACAGTTTTTGACTAGAGTAAGGTAATCCACAGTCAGGGCTTCCAGAAACTGTCAGTTCTCAGGAGACCATCTGAAAACATAGCAGCACAGCATGGGTCAGCAAAAAAAGTAAGGCTGCAGACAGAAAGCTGGCAAAGGCTGACTTTTTTCCTGTCTGTGTACCATATGTTGCTGCATGATTGGATGTATGGTCAACAGAAACCATTGTTGTCTAACTTCGGTAAAAATCAGCCATCAATAAAGGTCTTGATTCTGTATTTTTGGTTATTCATTATGCTACAGTTGTCTAGTAAAGGCAGAATAAAGGAGTCGGCCTAACGCACAAATTTGCTGATAAGAGGTATTACTGCAGGGTTACTCATGCAACTGGGACTGATGACTAAAGGGAAGAGGGGATTTACCATCACTTCTTAGAAACCTAAAAGCAACTTCAATTTCATTAGAAAACATTGGATTCTACTAACCAGTGTCACCTAACCTTTCTGGAAATATGAGCAAACTAGTGCTACAGCAGGATCAGACCTTGGAAATGGCCCATCTCTTCTTGAAAGAAAGAAACCTTCAGTCTAACCCCTTTTAGAAAGGCACGTTACCCTCTGACTTTGAGCCAAATAGACAAAACCACGTCATCCAACTTGACTAGCACACATGTTTCTAATTTACAGAAAGATTCTCGGTTTCAGAATTGAAATAAGATGCCAGTACAGTAGAGGAAGTTCTAACACAATCTCTATAACCCAAGTTTTTTGGCAGTTTAGGCTCCATCATATTTCTCCAGCCAAGGAATACTTCCAAAGATGACATTAGTTGTTATGTGTAAGGGAACGGTCTCACAGAGCCAGAAAGTACCTGACACAATTAATTCCTTGCTGAATCTTTGGCTACAGGTTCAAACACACATGCCTTGGATTAGAGCCTGCAAGCCAAAAAAAGGGAAGCATCGTTGGGTTTACACAGTACCTTTCACTGCTTGATCCACCTTCAACTCACATACAGTGGTAGAGAAAGAACACAAAAGCACTAACAGATGGATGATAGGGAACTCCTGGGTGACAACACCAAAAAGACCAAGGACTAAAGCATATTCCTGCTCTTATCAATGCTTCCTTTAGCATGGTTCTGCATCTTAATTGGTATGAATCAATCATCCAGTCTTTTTTCCAAAGCACATAGAGTTGCCATTACATCTACTACCCATGCATTTGCAGTTCCGACTCTCACAGAAAAAGCATGAGAGTGGTACAAGGAAAGAATTTCAAAGATGCTGGAGAATTTTGCTTTATTCCAGCCTGATTCACACATAAGTCATGCATTTACACAGATTCAGGTCAACAATGCCATTTCTCAGCTACTGAGGAAAAGCACAAATTCAAGTCAATGTGCTCTGGAGCTTAGCTTTTACAGCCTCTTTTCTTCACTGTTTGTCATACGCTTCTTGGCACACTGGAACTTAACAGCTACAATAAAGTGTTGCAGGCTCCTTTTCTGTCAGTACCAAAGACATCCTGTCTCAAGCACATATCCCATTACCTGCTGTTGTGCTGTATTAAAAAGCTATTCAGCTTTTCTACTTCTTTGCAGCATGTAACATCCATGCTATCTCAAGGCCCTTAACCAACACTACCCTGAGAAATAAACTGAATTCAATGCCATGCAACTGAGTCACAAGTAGAAGTACTTACATTAGTAAAGAGATTAAACTAATGACAGCTGCTGTCTCAGGACCATCTAACTGGTCTGATTAACTGAACTGAAAAGTAAGTGGACAGTACTGGTAGGACCACCATCATTTGTTCAGCAGCAAAAGGCACAGAGACCAGAACTGGCATTAGCATGGTGCTGTTAGAAGGAACAGAAGCTTTGCTCCATTTTTACATTCCCTTCACTCCAGTTTGTGACTCACTACACAATGAAAAGGCTTTGCAGAGCACTGCAGTATGACTCAGATGAGAGTACAGCCAGAACAAAACTGTTCATATCAAGATATCTTCAACCCCAGTGATCCATGGGAGGATTAGGAAACAAACTGGTCTGATAAGATCCTCTATGGGGATGATTCTATGGGGATGACCCTATGGAGCAAGTCCTGCAAGCAGCACATAAAGACAGCTCTGACAGGACTCAGAAGCATGCCAAACCCCCTGGAGAAGAAGGATCACAACCCCACTCTACACTGAAGCTCAGCTCCATTACCTCAGAAAAAGGAAAGAACTAGTTATACTGCTGTCCACAGCTTGTCATGACCCAAGCATCTGAAGGACACGCGTATACACATACATTTTTAAAGAATCCAGTCCAGAGGGGAAAGGATCTCTACACTTGCACACACTGTTCTAACCCAATGCAACCTGATACGAGGTGGGAGAAGATAAGAAGTAATACTAACGACAGAGCATTGTAGAGACTGACTCAGGTGATGATATATACAGCCAAAACCTGCAGCTGCATTGATCTCAGCCCTTGGCAGCAACATTACCATAAGTATTTCTCATGCTCTCAGACAAAAGGAGGAAGCCCCTGTAGGTTGGTACACAATAGACACAGCCGCCTTGAGACAGGCCGGTGCACAGTGGGCGTCCCGCCTGATTCTAGAAAAGGGACTACGTGGGACAGAACAGAATAACTAGTCATTAGATCTACATTATCTAGGTACCCCCCCCATCATCCAGAGTCCCAGAAGACATAACAAAGACATAGACTTCAAAGACCAGCAGTACATGCTTATCTATGAGCTACATGTGCTCCAGAGAGGGGTCAGGGGACAATAACTTGTCTGCTGCTTCAGTGGAATAGCAGCTTGTGCATTACAGTAATCCTTGCTAGGCAGAAGTGGAAAGCCTGTTAAATCAGCAGCCTCCTCACCTGTAAGGAACACGTGGCACTGCAACAAGTGCCATGACAACATTCAAATCCAAGCCACTGTGTTTCACTTTTGGTTGAAGTGAGATGCTCAGCTGATGCACAAGTTCAAAGCCTATCATCAAAACAAGAGTACAAGGAAAAAGGTAGGTCTTTATCAAGAGGGTACTAAAGAAAACAGATTTAGAAGGAAAACAGTGTTTTCCCTTGGGCAGGGGTTGGGAAATCTTTTCTAGACAAGCACTGAAAAATCAGAAAGGGTACATTACTAATTTCCTTATAACAAGTCAGAATGAGAACAGACAACGAGCCTTGCTGTATGCTTATTTATGACAAGAGACCAGCCACCCAATGACTTGAAGTCATGGAAACTTAAAGGTATTTTCAGTTTAGTAAAGGTAATCCTTCCTTACTATAGCTGGGACACTTTGCCCTTTCCCATCCCCATACACTCCCAGCTAGCATCCCCCACTGACCTCTCCAGCCATTGAAGACCTTAAGTGCAGCGTGCAGTTTAATAGTCTATACTTAAGAATGGGGGTATCAACCACTAATGGCATAGAAAACAAAAATGCCCACACAATTTGTGCCCATTTTCTTACCGAAAAAAAATATGCAGAATTTAAATTAAAAAATTCACAATCTCACCTGCTTAATATAAAAGGTTCCTAAAAAAAAGGAGAATCTATAACAGCACAAACTGCGAACAGAGAAATCCATAACAAAGCTAACAGAAAATGCTCAAATCCAAAAGGCCTTCAGAAAAATTTAAAGCATGAGAGAGCCTTTTGCATTACAGTTCCCACTCCAGGATTAAGTTTCCTTGTTCCACTGCATTAGGATTAATCTACATGGCTATGAACTCCGGAGTCAACTTGCAGAGCCACAGCAGCTTCGTTATGCAACCAGAGACACTGATCACCCAGGCTGTGTTACTGGACCCTGCTTGCTACCCTTCACCAACCCCCAAAACAGCAAAACTGCTGCTGCTGCTCCTCAAATCGTTCTCTTGACAACAGATGCTTCAGTAATCCAGGCATTCAGGTTTGGATTTGATAAGATGTTTTCTTGTAAGCTGATGGTAAGACTTAAAAGGCCATTTACTGCTGCGCAAAAAGTCCTTAATATCATCAAGGGAGGGGAGGCAGCTACACAGGAGGAGAGCAGCAGGCTTTAAGTCAGAAAATGATTACTGTAGAAGAATTATCTGACAAATGAACACAGCCCCAGATTGTTGCAAGGAATGCTTTTAAGCAATTTAAGCAAAACCAATACATCTGCTGTCTATTCAAAGGTCAATGAGTGCTTGTTTCACGGTAACACACTCCCAAGAACATCCTTCCATGAACTCTTTAACTTTTGATCTTCAGCATCTCATATCCCTTGTTGTAAAGGCAGCTACCCTCTGAGGTCACAGAAATGCAGTTAAGCTGCTGTGCAGCATTACATCTGTGTGTGGCCATCTTGAACTCTGCTAAGCCAAAGGAACTAAAACAAATTAACAAATTGAACCCCCAAACACGAAAGTTAGGTCAGAAGTCTGCTTTGTTTAACAGTTTAAGGATGTTTCTCTGCATCTACCCATTGCTCTTTAAATTAACCTCTCACTTCTTGCTCTAGCTTAGCCCACAGATCTGTTCCTCTGTTTAAAACAAAAAGCCAAACCATACTGCTTTCTAAAGTATTTCTAATACCTTTTACTCCTAAGATAAAGGCTGTTTAGATGCTCCAGCCTTTCTGCCTGTGTGCATGTTAGCTTGCTGTGTATATAGGACACTGCAAGTATGTTCGGAAAAGCAAAATGGTGTTTTCAAAACCAGAGACCATGGCAAAACAAGGCAGCAGAGCCACTGCAGCTCTGTTCCAAGATGACAGCAGAGAACACAGATGTTAGAGCACACAAATTCACTCCACAATCATTTTAATTACATGCCTAGCCAAGCGAGCACAGGCTAAGCAGCATTAATGGAAAAAAGGCAGCACACGAGTATTCTGAGAGCATCTTCCTGTGCACTTGATGCTAACGCCGCTCTCGTGCATTAAGTCATCTGTTTTCCAGCAGGCAGGCAGTCGGTTTTGGAATGTGCTGCTGGCCTCTCCGCGGGTCGTGGCAGTGCAGGGCTGGCTGAAGAGCGATCACTGCTGCTGCATGGGGCAGAGCGGGGATCCTCAGTGATGACGGGTTATGATCCAGCCAGCGGGATGTGGCTGGGACAGTGGCTTCGCCTGGACACCATGGCTTGGCAGCAGTGCTGAAACCTGGTGAGGGCACTTGGCCAGGGCTGCCTCCTGCTTCCCCTTCCAGGGGATCCTTTCACCCCAAGAACAACTTGGGTTTCCAGCACGCTGGAAGCGGCCCGGGGCTCCTGCCCATCCCGCTGGGGGGTGACAGCCTCCTGCCCCCGGCCCAGGCCAGCAACACCCCCAACCCCAGCCCGCCCCATGAGGTGGCCACGCGGAACAGCGCGGGCCGGCACCCACCCGACCGCCCCAAACCCCCTCCACAGCCCAGCGGGCCGAGTCCCCTGCACTGCACAGCCAGCACCCCCCCTCCCAGGACACAGATCCCCACACGCACCCCGCACGGCGACTCACCTGCTGGTACTCGGCGTCGTGCGGTCGGAAGTCGGCGGAGGTGAGCTCCCAGCGCAGGCTGAGGTGCGGCAGGCGGTGCAGCAGGCTCACCCACCAGGGCGGCGAGTAGCTGACGCCCGCCATGCCTGGCCTCGCCTCACCCCGACCCGCCGGCCATGGAGCGCCGCTGTCCGCCCGGCTCCCTCCTCACCGGCGGCCCCTCATGGCCTGCACCCCCCGCCTCCTGCCTGCCTCCTCCCTCCCTCCCGCCGCTCGCTCCCTCTTTGTTCGCCGAGAGGCTCCGCCGCCTCCGCGCCCGGCGCCGCCCGCCCGCTCCCATTGGCGCCGCCGCGCCTCGCCCCGCCCGCCGCGGCCCCTCAGCGCGGCCCCGGGCCTGCGGCTCAGGTGGCCCCGGGAGAAGCCGGGCTGGGTTCGTGCCCCGGGGCCGCCACCGCGACTCGTGCCGTAACATGGCGCCGTGGCGCATGGAGGTGCGTTGCAGAGGTTCCCCACGGCATCAAACCTACAGCAACGTTAAAGGATGTCCCCTCCGCTCGCACCAGCGCCTTCCCCTCCAAAATAACCCCAAAATGGATCCAACTGCCCAGAATCACAGAATCAGCTGCGCTGGGAAAGACCTTCAAGATCATCGAGTGCAGCCGGTACCCCAGCCCTGCCGAGGCCACCATTAACCCATGTCACTAAGGGCTTCGTCTACACGGTGTGTGAACCCTTGCAGGGACAACGACTCCACCGCTGCCCTGGGCAGCCTGTTCCACTGCCTGAGCACCCTCTCAGTGAAGCATTTTTTCCTAATATCCAGTCTAACCCTCCCCTGGTGCAGCTTCAGACTGACTCCTCTCATCCTATTGCTTGTTACTTGGGAGAAGAGACCGACCTCACCTCACTGCAACCTCCTTTCAAGCAGTTGTAGAGAGCCATGAGGTCCCCACTGAGTCTTCTCCAGACTAAATCCTCTCAGGTCCCTCCGCCGTTCCCCATCACGCTTGTGCTCCAGGCCCTGCACCAGCTCCTTTGCCCTTCCCTTCTTTGCCCCCCTCCAGCACTTCAGTATCTCTCCCGTAGCGATGGGCTCAGGCTTGGCACCTTGATGCCCTTGGTGCTGTTCCTGGCACATTCTATCCTCATCCCAGATTTTGGGAACACCTCACATATGCTTAAGATCAGCACAAATACAACCTGCTTTGCTCCCAATCTCTCATTTTTTTATATTCACCAGAAAAGTACTGTAAGGAAGAAAGTTTGAATGCTCATGGTCTCTCCATCCTTTCTGGTATAAATTCTTCCAGAATGTCTTCACTTATCAAGAAGTCATTACAATCTGCAATAAAATTTGGCCTTAGAGACTTCATAGCTAGACGGTGACCGTGCTCTATTAGTATGCATACTATTGCATTTACCAGAGTAGCTTCATCTTGCACCCTTCCTTGGGTCTTAGAAGCACTTCTTCAGAAGCACAGAGCATTTAGTTTGGGGGTTTTTTGCTTTAGTGATTCTCTGTCCTTGGGTAGATTTTACAACTGCTTGCTCTGCGTTAGACTGAGCATACCACTAATGACTACTGTAGTAAAGCCCAGGATGCTGCAGCACTTTTTTTCTGAGTACTATCACTAGGCATAACTAAAATCACTTAAAACTCTAACGTCTTCGTAAGCAAGTACTATCTTCTTCACAAAGTAGAATAGCCTCTGAATACGGAATAAAATAAAGTTGCTTAAATGCATTTTCCTTCACTGAAGGGTAACCTATGTATTCACAATCCCTGCAAATCTGGCTTATTCCCATCTCCTATCTTAGAGAAACAGCCTCAGTTGCTTCCAGCATGCTCTGTTTCTAAGCAAGTCTACAGGGACTGTCAGCTTTTCATTGACAAAAAGCAAGTCGATGTTTCTCAAGTCACCCTCAAAACTGCTCTTTTTCCTCCAGCTAGTCTGTAAAAGCCTAAAATATCCCACTCTGGATATAAGCAACCTGTTTCACTTTGGTTTTAACATCTTCAAAGCTGCATGTCTAAGGCTGTGTTATCTGCAGCATTGTTTTGCCTTTCATACTGAGTACTTCCAACATCCTCTTAAAAGCCTCTTCGGCTTTAATTCCATCTTCTCACAACGAGCAATGAGGAATTCAAGAAGTAAACCAAATGGCATAAGAGCCATAGAAAAGAGAGAGACATTTTCCCAGTTTGTATTATAGTAGTACTTGTTGGCAAAGTTATCCAGGACTTCATTTTTTCCTTTACTGCAGCATCTGAAGACTGCTGAAAACAATGTTACACATGGCTGACTAGGATGGTTCTTTTGACCAGATGTCTGTCCCCTTCAGAAACTAAGTCAGGATGATGAAAACATTCTCAGCTTGTCTATGGCTTCAGGCCCAAAGCACAGTGGAAAGTACCATATTACAGCTACAGGGCTGGGGGGATTAAAAACAGAGAAGAGAGGCAATCCAGGGGAACATCATGTTCCTTGCATAATTACCACTCACATCAGAGAGAGACCCTCCAAACCACAGTTGTGACAAAAAAGCAAAGCACTTGTGACAAAGCTGGTACTGATACTGCCAAAGCTTTTTTTATGTAAGGGACTGCACTTGCCAGTATAAGCAACATGTCATCAAGTTAAAAGAAGACACAGAGTCCAATTATGCATGTGCATGTGCAGATGTTCTCTACAAAATTGTGTGCACCCTCTCAAAACACACATTACTTCTGAACACAGAGGGAAATGAAATTACCAGGAAGAGACAACATGAAGTTTGAAGGTCGTCTCTGGACTCCTGCTAAAACCGGTTTCTTCTCTGGACTGTGAACTGCAGAATCTCCTTTCTCATGTAGTGCGCTGTACACAGAGGGCAGAAAGACATGCTGCATTGCATGAGGCACAGAACAGTAACTGCACCCTGTCTTCAGAGGGCATGCTGAAAAGTTTGTGTTGCCAGCCTCCAAGAAACAAAAGCTTATCACTTGCAGAAGTGAACTCGGACACTGAAGTGAGGTGACAGCTTAACTCTCTTTGTAACCATGGCAGCCAACATTAAAAACTTTCTGAGGAGTAAACCCTGGAGAGAAAGGAGTATTTTTCAAGACAGAGCCACCATAAACCTAAGCAGTAAGCAAATCACTGCATTCTTCCTGAGCTAGATCACTAGATTCTATCTCTTCCCTCTTCTTCCTCCAAATAACCCTTAACTTCTACATGTCAGAACTTAAGATCCCCTTACATTAAGTGTGTTAGCTATCAGTTTGATAACAATAGCATTTTGATTTTTTTTTTCCAACGAGTAATTATTTTACTTCACTTTTTCTCACTCATATAGAAGAGAGAATGCAACAGGACATGGGAAGACCATTACTGCCATGAGAAACACTTTGAGTTGCATATCCTTTGAATTTTTTCACAAATAAGCTCTCCCTTTGTTGGAATAATGGTCTTGTTTTCCTTCTCTGCCAAGAAACCCACACTAAAATTCTATTAAATAACTACCCTTCTCCTGCAACAAAACCAATTTTGCTACTGCATGTTGCAGAAGTATCTGTTCCTCACTTACCTCTCCACAAGCTGTTCTTTACGTGCTAAGTGTGCCCTGAAAACAGATTGGATGAATGGCAGCATCTCATCTTTCTCCTTGCAATCAGGAGATGAGCTCGAGGAGTTTGACATGGAAGACCTGCAGGAGTTCTGCAAAGCAATCAGATTAAAGAAAACTGACCTTTACAGATTGCACAGAAGCTTTCACAATCTTTCTTCTGATTACGAAAGTGGTAGTAGAGCAAATATTCCCATCTTTTGGTCTGCAGTCTTTAAGGTTCTATGAGACTAAATCAGCAGGAAATGCAAATCTGATCATCACACAGGCTTCGAAGCATCTGTATTCAATTAATGAAAGTGCAAACACCTGCAAGGGAAGTTCATTTTCCAGGAAGGAAATCTTTTGAAGTCAAAGGAGTTAAGACAACCTTCGTGACTGAGAGATGTATCTTTTGCTTGTATCAAGCAAAAGTATTCAGAGTCCTGCTACTGAACTATTGGGCCAGTTTACCAAAAGAAAAGTGCATGTAAAGTGCAACCAGACAGAAAACCTGTATGAAGAATTACAAATTAGCCTGCTAAAGGTCTAAAAGATGTTCATCTAAGTTGGCAAATGACTTAGAGAAACTAAATGTTTAATTGGTAAGGAAATGTTTTCATATTCAGAACTGAACAATCTGGAGTGAGTTTGATGTGACAGAGGACACAAGTCTTTGGTTGAGCATGGCACATGCAAGACTCCTTTACTTTTCAATCCCATCAAAGATGCTTTCCAGATTCTTCTTTCTGAACTTCAGCAACAAAGGTTTATCTATTATTACAATGATCCAGTAGTGAACACTTGAGAGCAAGTACAGTGTTCAACAGCACCCCAAATTAAAGAGTTAAAGGGTATGTTATTAGCTGATGTGACAACCAGTAAAAAAGAAAAAGAGGAGTTACAGTCCATTATGCAGAGAAATTATAGCTTTAATCTGAAGAAAAACTGAACTAAAGAAGATGGAAAGGGAGCCTAGGGAATGAGCTTGGTATTTTTCTGGGATGACATCTATGCTGCCAACCAGTGCATTAAAACAACATCACTGCGTGATCGAGAGAATTGAGTCCGGAAGTAAAGTACTTTATGCTAGAGACTAAACACAGTGGCATGCCTGGGTACCCATTTGCCCCAACAATTACCTTGTTAGGAGAATTTGCCTCATGCATCCTCTTCTCCAGTAACAGTTTCTGTCGACCTAAATGCCCTCTGAAAGCTGTCTGAAGTGTAGTAATTGCCTAGCATGGAAAGAAATAAGTAGATATTAGCTCCTTTGAAAGATGGCAGTTATAGATAAAACCAAAAGAGTCCAGAGGGAAGAAGCACAGGGGGAAAATAACTTTTCACTGTGCAACAGAAACTCTTTGATGTCTTTATATTTGCTTATGTTTAAGGGATACACACACGTCTCCATTACTTCACAGGTACACTGCTGAAATCCAGAGAATGCCCAGCCTGTGACAACCCATAGACTTACACCTCCATGGTTTAACTTTAATCTAGGAGGTGTCCAGGACTGATCCTATCAAATGCAGTTAAGTCCTAGCTGTCAGCACTAGCCTGTATTTCATAAAGAGAGCAACATGCTCCCATTCCCATATTAGATAGCCTGGCAGGCTCTGTGATGCTCTGGCACAAGCAGAAACCCAGCCAAGTTGGCAGACCACTGTGGCGATTACACTGAGCATAGTAAGCCTTTGCTCTCGGAGATTTTACTGGATTCTAATCAACAAAAAGCATCTAGATGTAAACCTCCATGCCTTCATCACATGGTTTTAGAATTTGTTCTACAATACTCAGTATTATAGCAAAGGTTTCACATTCCTACTTCAAACGTTTCTGAAGACTCATCATAGTGAAAATTAAAGCATTATTAGAATTATCTAATTTAGAAAAAATTCCTGTCTGTTGGTATGAAATTTTGATCAAAATTTGTTCATCTTGCAGAAGGTACTAAGTACAGAAAATTTGAGACCAAAAGGGGAACACTTTGACAAGATACATCAAACAAAACCAGGACCTTAGAAGGAAGATCATGAGCCAGCCTGAAGAACAAACATGATCTCAGTACAACAGCTCGTATTGCAATGAAACGTCTTTAAAATAAAAAAGTTACTTCTTTGTGCTTTGATATGAATTACATCAGTTTTACTGTTTTGTTGGCTGTCATAAGTACACTCACATTGTTCAGATCAGTTACGTCCCGCTGAAATAGAAAATACCAAAGTTAAAACTTGTATGTATCTGTGGCATTATCTAATAAAGATTTCCCAGTTTTTCCCCAACAGTTACAACACAGAAAATGCCTGTCCTTCCTCCCCCTAAAAACTCCAACAACAGACTTAAGGGAACAAAATACCCAAGCTTTTCATCTTTGGAAGATGTGCGGATAGTACTTTTGTCTTTATTTACCTAAAAAGCAATTACAAGACCCACCTCACATCATAGGTCCTATACATGGAAAAAGCAACATTATGTTTCTGCTCATAAAACAAAATTTAAGGTTAATGCTTTTTCTCTACATTGTTTTGTCCTAGTTGAATGCAACTCCTATACTGTTTGGAGGATTTCTGCAAGAGGCATTTAACTTCTCAGTCATACTCCAAGGAGGCAAACAGCAGTGAGGCTGCTTAAAGTACTGCTAGGCTTCCTTAGTTTCCCTGCTCACCCTGACTTCCCCATTCAGAAACCAGCTATCTTGCAATAGAAAGAACAGGATTGTAGAGAGCAAAGGCAAAAGCAGCAGCAGGCAGGACTTGAACAAAGCAGTGGAAGAGAAGATGGTGGTAAGGAATCATACTGGGAAGCACTGCTGCAGTTCCTGAAGCCTGGCAGCAGGTTACTGTAGATACTAAAACAAGAGCAAGATTCAGAGGGGAATATCCTCACTATTCCCCAATAGGAGAATCTCACCTTGTCCCGACACTTCTTCCAGTACCGCTGGATGATTCTGGCTGCTTCTTCTCTCCTTTGATGATCTTTGCCTTGCAGTGAAAACTGCAAAAGAGAATTTTTAAGCTGGTACACTAAAGACATGAGTTGGAATTCTATGAGAGAAACAAGTTACAAATAAATCAGCACCAGAGTTGTTAAATGTTCATCCTACCTGCAGGGCAGACAGAAGTTACAGAGGAAACTCTTAGTTTGGAATACTGCTCTTGTTCAAACTCATCATCTAAGTGCCTGTTACACCAAAACACGTGCCTGTCCCCATTTTAGCTGTTAGCAGAGCACGGGAATGGAAAGGTTTTCATTTACACATATTCCTATTTTTATATGCATTGGTAAAGCAGTAAGAGCTCCAACAGAGGAACCCACTGCTTTGTTGATCAGAAATAGCTTGTATATATTATCAACAGACTGAGAACAAATGTCAGGGTACCAGATTTTGCAATTCTTCTCCAGGAAAGACTGGTGCTAATTAACTGGGGAGCTCTCTGATGTCTCATCCTGGTAACTGTGGTCCCATAATCATCTGTTTAAGCTTACTGATGAGTTTGCCACCATATGACTCCAACAAGATAGAAAGCTTGCGTAAATTGGCATAACACTACTTTTGTATCTTGAAGAAAATAATTAGAGGTAAAAGAAATCAAGAACAAAACAAGATTTTGTTCCAGTTATATCTTCTGAGGTGTGGCTGCATACTCCACCTCTCAACAGTTGATCCTTTTGATCCCTAATTATCCCGTACTAATTGTCATACCTCACTTGCCAAATAAAAGTTAGCTGCCATTTTAAAAGCCTAATTTAATTTGTTGGTATAAAATTGTAAGTAGAGGAATAAGAGCCTTGACAGACTCAGAAAGAACCCTCTTGATTCTGTGAGAATTATTTATTTATAACGTAAAACCACTGAGTTACAGGCTTAAGTTTAGCAAATGGATCATGTTATATTAAAAATGACAACCTACTATTAAAATGAAAAATTGGTAGGAACTTAGTGATAATTACAAATAATGGGAACATTTCAATAAATGGACGGTTACTGGCCAAGAATATATATAGTCTGCAGAAGCAAAAAAGGAGCCGTTTGTTGGCTGTTTTTAAAGGCTCAAGTTATTTGGTATTCAAAACATCATCTAGCATCCATCAGCCTATAACTCACAAAAAAGAATCTAAGGAGTTGCACAGTATATAAAAAACCAGCATCCTCTTAAGGTAGTGGACATTTTTATTCATATTTTTTACTACCTGTATTTCAGGGTCTATTTATTTTTAAGTACAAGTCATCAAAATCCCCAGTCATAATTTCCAGTTTTCAGGTTTTAGTGGAATGAGATTAATATGACCATACTGCACATGAAAAAACCATGTCTGACAGTGGCCACTCATCCCTACTGGCCAGTGACAACAACATTTGTTAGAGGGACAGAAGATTGCAAATACACCAAGTTAAATCATATTGCATCAAAAAAACCCAAATGATGAGAACTCCATTTAAGACTGTTTAGGATTAACAGGTACACAAATATATTAGTTACTGGAAAATCCAGACAGAAGAGGTTATGAATAACTCAGCTCCAGAAAATCTTCATTTCCAAGGGGGATAAGGGTTTATTTCATTTCTTGATATCCACCCTTCCTAATTCTTACTCAAATATGTGTCCCATCACCAGTGGAATTGAGAAAACCTCTATTTTTATGATTAGTGCTCTACGTCCTGTAACCCTTCCCATGGAAAAGTTCCATCCAAAGAGAAAGGCTAATGAGTATTTTCTGAATTGCCCTAATTGAGCACTTGACCAGCATAAAAATCATTGAAAAGGGTCTTCTGTCTTTTGCCAGTCTGCCAGTGAGCACACTTACTTGCGCCTCTATCCTTTACCTATCGACTCCTACAAGACCTCCCTCCCTCTCCAAAACTTGACTGAAATTAGCTAATGGGTTCAGATGTTATAAGAAGATATAAGAAAAACCACAAACATCTTTCTTTTTAAGTAAGTCAAAACCCTCAAACACTTAAAAGCATGAGCTTTTTGCAACATTCCACTGAATAAAGCAAAGGCAAATAGATACTCACCAAGAGAACGGCTCCAAAAAATCTATTGCAGTGGCAATTATTGAAACAACTTATCAACAAACGCTGGGAATTAATCATCATTTCAAATCTCTATGACAAGATTTAATGTCTCTCTGAAAAAACACAGCTAGCAGCTATTTAGACTATCAGCTCAATTTGCAATCTATTGCTTGGATGCAAAGTGAAAAAACAACACACCACCACCACCCAAACCAAAACATATGTCTGTACCTTAAGACCCTTTTCCACTTTATCTTCTGCCATTTGACTCTTCTCTTCCTCTTCTTTTGGCTCCAGTTTCCCTAATTTCTGTGTCAGGTTCTGGATTTCCACTCTAAGGTTGGAAAAGCAAAAATATTTATAGGTGGAAATTATCTGTTGTTCCTGCTTTGAAAATATTCTGCCTAATTCACAAGATTTGGCTGTCTTCTTTGTTTGTTTGTTTGTTTTTTTAAAGCCAAAGTGCAAAACTGCTCAGAGAAACATGATGCATTTTCTCATAGTAACAGACATAGAATCATAGAATAGTTAGGGTTGGAAAGGACCTTAAGATCATCTAGTTCTAACCCCCCTGCCATGGGCAGGGACCCCTCACATTATGTGACATCAGTTCTCAAGTTGTGATAGCACAGCCTTACATTAGCATCAGAAAGTCCCAGTGTTACAATGGTACCCTTGATACTTTCAATAATGCATCTAGACCTGCTACAGTTTCATATTTGTCATAGCCCTTTCCTGCAAAGCAATAATGAAATCACTTCTTTTAGCCACTCTTGCACAGGATTATTAACAAGTTATATAAAATACATCAAGTATTACATTCTTAGTTACAAATTACATGAAGTAAATGGAATGACATATTAGCAATGGTCTAGAAGCATAGGCTAAGATAAGGTAAAGATACTACAGTTCTGAGAAAGAAAAAATGTCTCTGAGGCCAACATGGCAGCTCGCTTTTTCCATTTATCTTCTCAATTTTTATTACAATTCAATAATTAGTTTTATTTTTCCTATACTACTTAATCTTTCAATTCCCCTAAAAACACTCTGTAGAATTCTTCCCCTAGTAACTTACTCCATCCCTCCAAAACAGTTCTGTTTAAATGAATTCCCAGCTTCCTGCAGTTCAGATGAACCCATATGGATTTTTAGCCACTTCAAATGAGAATTATACTTTTAACAGGTATTTTTTGTTGTTCTGAAAGGATCTACCAATACAAAATGTGATTCCTGGGAGTCTGCTCTCCAGTACTCTTTTCTGACACTTCTCCTGTATATCTTATTCTGACACTTCTGCAGCTCCACTTCAGCCTTAGCCTTCAGTAACTGCTTGATATCTAATCTACAAAGGTATTAAGGAGACCTAAGCAATACTTAGGACATCCATACTTCAACAAAGTTATTGTTTGATTAAACTCCTACATAAAATAGGCTTTCTCAATTTGTAAAGTAACTAAATGTTTAATTTTCCCCTTTTAAACAAAACAAAATGCAAGCAGAAAAAAAAAATACAACTTCAGAAGCAAAAAGCCACTCCACACATTCATTTTTGATCAGGGGCAAACTACACAGGAGGCAGCATCTTATCAACAACACATAGTTGTTTGCGCATCTCTGCTCACATGAGAGATTAACCTGCCTGCCCTTATGCACTGACACATCAAATGAGTCCGAGCAATACAAATTGCAAATCGATTGCTTACTGGGGAGAAAAGAAGTCCCACTGCATCACATGGCAGAAGGCAGGCTTAAAGGGAGAAAGTGGTAGATCAGGATAAAATGTTGAAAAATAAGACAAAGTTTTTACAGCAAAATTCTTGCTGTGTAATCCTTAAAAGGCTTTTCAGTGTGGCTGGCAAAAAATATGCCTTGAAAAAATGTGTTAGAAACAAAGAGAAATTCCCATTTTCCAGCCTCTTTTTCCTGCAATGTAATTTTACAGGGCTAGTAGGACTAGAAGAAGTTTTTGAAACAAAAGCTGAAGGGACCCTCCAAATTCACTTACTGAAAACGTGAAGAATTTGTTACATCATTTCACAAAGTGATAGGAAATATTAATTCATATATATTAAAGAGCATTATCTTAGACAAAAGTCATATTTACTCTTTACTGAGTAAGAAACTTTGAAGTGCCCTCTTATCTCTCTGGAGTTTCTTCACTAGCCCTTGGAGGCGATGACATTCCTCAACACAGTCTACATGCTGAGAGACTGGATGATCCAGGTCTTCAGAAGTTGAACGTGGTGGAGCAAATACCTCTGACTCACAGGTATCTGCTGATGGCACCCTGGCATAATCCATAGCACTCATTTTCTAAACAGGATAAAATTTACACGAAGAAAAATAGGGGGGAAAAAAAAAGAGAAAATTAAATTTAACATAAAAATATTTATTTAGGCCATGAAAAGAGATCAAGTGGAAGTTAATTCTAAAATGTGCATCTACATGTAACAAATATGAGAAAAGAAAATAAGAAGGGGCACATGGTACAGACACCAGTTTGCATGTATGAGGCAGAACACACAAGGCTGATAGTTTGAAGAACTACATGCCATAAGCACAAGCCAGTGGTTCCGCATCTTCTGCTCAAAGACAGGTAAGATTATGATTATGATCACTTACATTTTCTAGTTCCGAAATCCTCCTCACCAGCCTGGGTTTGCTCCACTCACTGTAATCTAAATACAATAACAAAGCTTTAAACATGAAACTATCAGTGAGTCAACATTGTTCTTGCTTTTCTGAAACTTGTGTCTGTATAGAAAGACCATCTAAAGACCTCTGAACCCCAACTGCAAATGTGCATCAATGAAAAAATGAGAATGGTCTTAAAATATCTGACTTCTACACCAATTAGTTATCAATATAAACCATTCAGATTCAGCAGTTTTCAACAACTGAAGAAGTTTCCAGTGAAACACTATATTTTCAAGTGATTCCAGTCCAGAATTCTCAGGGATAATAATAAAAGAAACCCAGGTCTGACTGGTGCAGCACATCCAGAAGTCACAGACAGACTCCTGTACGAAACTTCTTATTCCAGCCTTTGCCCCTCCTGAATCCTCACCCTTAACGCCCTTATTTGTACCACTCTAGTGTCCTGCTCTCAAACACATCTTTCAAATGTACCTAAATCCCTTGCCCCATGTTCACCAACTTTTCAGCACGTACTTTCTGTTTCATTGGAAGGAGGAGAACTGCATAGTACATGATCTAAATCTTCTTTCAGCCTCCGGTTCTCAGCCTGCAAATTTTTGATGGTCCTGGATAATCTCAGGACAGCAGCATTCAGTGCCTTTAGGTGTTTTTGGGTCTCTCTGCTCTCTGTACTTTGAAATGGAATCAAAACCAGAAAGTTAACTTAAAAGCAGAGAACAAAGCAGCAGCATTAAAAATGGTGAAACAGCCTCACTATGTTACTGTCTCGGCTCCCCTCCAACATCATTTCTCAACATTTGTTACTTGAGTTAGCTATTCTGTTACGAAAAAACATTCAAAGACCATCTTTGCTCAACACTTCCACAACCATTTTAATTTGTGTCAAAGAAAAAAGATACTTAGGAAGTTCATTACTTTTACTTCCTCCCCCCCTGTTTCATTAACACATAATCAAGGGTGCTTGTATGCGTTCTACTTATTTGGGTTTCTATTTGTTTTGTTAACCAACCTTATAATGCTTTAGTGGCGCTCTACCCACAACTGATTTAAAATCATTTACATTCAGCCAATCGGGAGACTCCTCCAAACAACTGTTCGGCATGGAAAGCTAACCTGCGTGCTCTGAATTGCTTTCTTTCACTTAACAAACAGATTGATATTGGAAGAGAGAAAGGGCTATAGATGGAATAACTCTCAAACCCAATACAAGTGTATTTTCAGATGTGAATGCTGCTCTAGGTAAAATAAACTATTCTTGTGAAAGTAAACCCCAGAGAGATCTCTTTCTTCATTTAAGATACATTTCAATCAATGTGAGATTTGAAACAGATTTGAAGAATACAGCTAACATCAACATGATGGGAGTAAAAGGTATCAGAAAAGGGAAAGCCTGTTATGTGTTAAAACTGTTTTAAACATATTAGAGTGGCTTTGCCTTTTTCATTTTTCCAATAAATGAGGAAGAAATCTCAGTTTCTAGATGTGAAAAAAGTTGTGAAGTTTGTTCACAAAACAGATTTCTAGGGAGTTGAAACACTTCATTGCTATGAGAAAGTTCTTAAAAACTTACTTATGGAAACAAAGGTTTGAAGTAACTGATGGGCCTACTTTTGGACAAATGACAATGACAGAATAGTGTGCAAAGAAATCTCACATCACATCCACTGGAATAATTGCAAGCTAAAGGGAGAAACAAGTTTAGTTAGCATATCAGGTTGAAAAGCTGAATCTAATCTTCCTTTTGGATATGAAAATGAAATTAAGCCATACACATAAACAAATAAGGCTGTCCGGATGTCATGGATGACTGTTCATGAGCTCTCCCACGCAGAAGGTAAAAAAACCCCAAAACTAAAACCTAGAACACAACATAACCAAAAATGGGAAGTGACAGAAATGATAGGAATCATTACTGTATCACTGAGTGACATTATTTGAGGCTCATCAAAATCTTAATGAAAGAACTGCAAACCATTTTGAGGACTGGAAAGGTCACCTAGTTTCTAGCTACAATTGGATACTACAGCTTCATATATAAGTAATCATATTTCAGAATTAACACTGAAAAAGGAAAGCTAAATGCGATTTATTTCAGGCAGAAATAATGCAGACAAGCATAGCGAAAGAAACACTCTCCTACAACTCTATGTGCCAGAGTCCTGAACTTCATCATTTATTATTTCAGCTCGCAGCCTCTCAAGTAGAGACTGACAGTCACATAATGGAGAGAGACTGCCCTGACCACTGCTTTTTGAAGCTATGAATAAATTAAGGACAAGGAAGAGACCTGATGACTCATTTTCACCTGTAAATAAATGAGGTGTGATGGCTTACAGCCTCCAGAGGCCAGTCACTGCATGCCTGAGCCAAAAGAGATCTTACCTTTTTAAAAACAGTGACAAAACAAATTGCACTTTTCAATCCACAAGACACAGTGAATTAGGGAAACACAAGTAGTTACACATCATGATCCATAAAGAGTTCTATCAGTCTAAATAATTACATCCCAAATTAAGACAGTTGTCTGTATGCAACACCAGGAGGACAAGCACATTTTGAAGTGGTGTGGTAACAAATTTTCCAACCCTAAAAGACTCTATTACCCTCTTCTCAGCAAGAATAACACTCCCTTGCATAGATGCTTTTAATTTTCTGTCTTATTGGAGCTTTGTCTTTTGCCTTTGTGCTTTTGATTTTTATTTCCTCTGTAGACTATTTATTTTCATCACCATGTATAAACCCACACAGTAGTGACAAGCACTAGCACAAGCTACTCTGGCAGTTTCCTACTAGTGCTGCTCATGGACAACTCATAAGAGCTACCCTGACCTCTAGATGTGTCTCTGTACCACAGGAAGATGTTTACTCCAAAATACCTTCTTTGCAGCATATACTCTAGAGCAAGATGCAGATCTGACTCAAGAGTAAAATGCCAAACATCTAATGAGTTTGTTTCAATCACCAGTGATATCAGAATACATGTGATTATGGGGGAAGATGGATTTTATTTAACAGGTAAATTTTCAGAGCTTTCATGTACTTCTCAAATAGCTATTTTTCCCCCACATCCACCAAATTATCCAGAAAAAAAACATCTAAGACATACGCCAAGTCTGTGAAACCAACCAAAGCAGTACCAAAAAGCAAATCCCGCAATCTAAATGACAAAATAAGCTGTTCCCATGTAGTTGTTTTTCATCATAAAATAATACATGACATATCAAACACATATATGTAAACATTTCCCTCAAAAGAATTTAACATACTTTTTCCTCATAGCCTCAGATCTCTCCAGGAGCTGTTGGAGACGATGAACCTGTGAAATATGAAATACAGATTCCATTAAGGAGCTAGCTGTGGAAGCTGACATTGCTAATGCCACACATTTGTCCATTAGGTGAAAATCAGAACAAGATTCTTTGGGCAGCAATAGAGGCAATGATGCCAGGCTACTGTTATATTGGCTTTCATCTAGACACTACACTTAGGGACATACATTCGTTTCTTTATTTCCCCTTTTTTGTTAACACACTCAGCTTCTTGAGGAAAAATAACTGGAGCTATGAGAATATCTAAGAAAATCTGATTCCACTTACAGGTGCAGCTAAGCTGTAAAAACTCTATCTAAACCAGTCCATTTACACTTTGACTCAACCACTGAAAAGCTTCCTCTCCTTATGCACATGGAAGGGCGTTTCAGACATACCTCTTCAGAGCAGGTTTCCACAGCTATCTTCATTTCTTCCAAATCAGTGGACTTTATGTCTGCCTGGAATTTGCTAAAATAGAATAATCCAGTCACACCAGCAAAGATGCTGCAATGGTTTTTGGCTTACAATTTCTGGGTGGGCCGTTTATAATTACTAATATGTTCTCAGAGTTCATTAAAAGATCTTAAGGGACAGAAGAATACAGATTAAAAATAACATGGACTTCAAATTGCCTTTATCATCTATCCGACACAAGCCTCTACCCTACCCCCCAGCCAACAGTCATACTTAATAGCCTTGTCTCTCTCCTTGCACAGTTGTTGTAGCTTAAGAATCTTCTGCTTCAATCCATTAACCACCTACAGAAATAACAAAGCTCATGAGTCCTAGAATAACCCATATCTTCCCTGAAGTTCTAGTTCTCCATAATCTTCCTCTGTCGTTATAAATTGTACCTAACTAGGTACACTTATTCCTATATACTTCAGTACTTAGTAAATCATATGCATGTCTGCTACCCTCTGTGAAAGGGAACACTGATGAATTCAGATACCTAATTTAAGCTGGTTATGTTACCACAGATATAACATTTACACACAATCATTAAATAAAAAACGTTTTGCCCATCACCCTGCTAAATTCAAAGCAGCTACTAATAGGGAGAACGCTCTCTAAGCACATTCAAGACAACGATGAAGAAAGCTCCCTAAAGTAATGTTAATTTCAGATCTTTGTTACTGGTTTCTTATCTGACTATAGAAATAATGGTTACATGACTCCCTAATTGCTTATTCTTTCTTACTTCACTTCATTATTTATTTAAATTAGCTTGGCAAGAGGAAAAACGGAAAAAGGAAAGCAAATGGTAATGAAAAAACTATTACCCATCCATTATTATTCATCTTTTCTGACAAAGCTTGCGCCATCTCGGAGCCCTGTAAGGTAAGATGCATAAAGCAAATGACCAACCTTGCTACTTGATTGTATTGATGGCTCTTTTCACAGAATTTTCTATCCTACTCCTCTCCACAGTCATTAACAGTCCAACAGCTTAAGTTCTGAGGCCCCTCTTCTCATTGTTTTATGTTAGCACACTTCTCCCAAGATGCATAACTGCACACAGAAAGTGACAGCCACAAGGATTTCCATGAAATTCAGGACTTCTGACCATGACCCTAAATGTTTCGCAGCCTTGTGGGCCTGACAATAAAGCTTATGTTTTACTTCCTGCTTCAGGTCTCAGGACTGCCTGCATCAGTTACCATTCAAGAGGTTAAATCCCTTTTACTCGCAGGAAAAATATAGAGAAAACAGGCCTCTACAGAGACAGCATCTCATTTTTTTCCTTCAGTAAGTATCTTTGCTAAGTAAATTTGTTTGCACATTATGGCATGATCTTCCTTTGAACTGAGCTGGCAAGCTGAGATACACAAAACAGAAATCCCTTCACACCAACCAACCACCTCTCATTTTCGAGCTCATCATTCCTAGAAACAAACACTACAAACTTCTGAAACCTGGAGAGACAAGAAGAGGATCACACTGCTCAGCGCTCTTGTCCCACTTTTATCCCCCCAAGAAATAGTCACCTTGAAAGGATCCAACAGTTTTTCAATCTGTTTATCCTTTCTATTGATCATTTCTTCTAGTCGACGAAGCTTAGTCTTCATTTGATGTCTCTCAATTTTCTGAGCTTGTATTGTCTGAAAGAGGGGGCAAAAAATCATAGGCATATTACAGAAATAGAAATGCACTGAGTTTTCACATGGAAACACATTTTGATGTCAAAACCAATCCAATTATGATGGTGAAGACAAAGAGGGAAAAAAACGAACTAAAGACACCACCACACTGGACCAGGGCTGACAGAAAAGGGAGGTGACAGGGCAAAGATAAAAATAAAAGGTTTAACAGAAAGACAACCTTACACAAATGATCTACAACAGCCAAGATGTTTGTCTACAGGTAACCCAACATGACAAGTCCTCATGTTTCACGTTTCACTGCACTAAACTGAAAATGTATTAAAATGTGATGGGTAACAGTCAGGAAGGAGGAAAGATAAAAAAAAAAATGAGGTGGAGACAAAGAAACCAAATGCAGTAAACCTTTTCAGCATCCATCTAGGGCCATGGCTGGGGTTCAGCATTGGATATACCTCAAGGCTTCCACATCCAGTACTCAGAAGCATCTATCACACCGTAAGAACAGTGAAATTGCCTTAAACAGACACAAGTTTAGTTTAGCCTTACATTACAAATGCAAAAAAAATTTGGTGGGTGTCCAGTAGTAGAAACCAAAGTAATCTGTAGTAGAAACCAAAGTAATCTGAATCAATAAGACCCGGAAGGAGCAACGCTGTGACTTTCTATGTAAGCATCAGAGAGACTGTACCTTTTTCAGTTCTATAATTTCATCATACATATCTTCTTTTTCTTTGTAGTTAGGATTTCCAGGAATGTAGCCTACGGAAAAAGGTACGAAAAATAAGTACATCCAAAAGAAGTAGAGAAAAATATCTAGAACAGCACTAAACTAGAAATTAGGCTTCCAGCATGAAAATTGATTTTAGAAATGGAGTTGAAATGGAAATGTTACCGTATAAAACTTCTGCCAGATTTTACAGCCAATTTTTCCTAACTTCTGTATGGTGCTAGACTGAAATATCCATCTCAAGAAAGAGCTACACTTCATAGAAGACTGCAGTCTTCTCATCTCCAAAAAATTATTTACAAAAGACTTCCTAAAGATGGCCATAATCTATTTCTCTATTTCTGCCTGACACGTAAATGTTTATCATCTTTTAAAGTTGCCAGAAGCTGTGTACTACCGGCAAGGTGTTGTTTCAAAAGTAAATGGGATTAAGCTTACAGTTCTCCTTTAAGAAAAGCAGGACAGAAGTTTTACATTTTGCTCTTCTCATAAAACTCAATTAATTTAGTATCACAACCACATGATAAAACAAGAGAAGAAGTAAAAGGAGTCAATTACATAGAATTTGAGGCAAGCAGATGGTTTCTATCAATGGTTCCTAAACTGTTTTACAAAGTCACAATAAATTGTCTACAGCTGGCCCATTGAACCATATTATATCTGCAATGTTTTCAGCTGCAAATGCATGGCAATTTGCACAAAGTTCTGAAAGCTAATAGTGATTCATTGCTCCCAAAAATTTGGAACTCCCCGTCTTATCCAATTTAGAAATCTCAAAACTTCTCTCATGGATCATATTTCGACACATATTTTAATACAGGCTAAACCAAAATGGCTTTTGCTTTACTAAAGCTAAGATCATAGAATCATAGAATAGTTAGGGTTGGAAAGGACCTTAAGATCATCTAGTTCCAACCCCCCTGCCAGGGGCAGGGACACCTCACACTAAACCATGTCACCCAAGGCTATGTCCAATCCAGCCTTGAACACCGCCAGCGATGGAGCATTCACAACTTTCCCTGGGCAACCCATTCCAGTGCGCATGAGCAGCAGGTCGAGGGAGGTGATCCTGCCCCTCTACTCTGCTCTCCTGAGACCTCACTTGGAGTATTGTGTTCAGTTCTGGTGTCCTCAACATAAAAAGGACATGGAACTGTTAGAACAAGTTCAAACGAGGGCCACGAGGATGATCAGGGGACTGAAGCACCTCCTGTATGAAGACAGGCTGAGAAAGTTGGGGCTGTTCAGCCTGGAGAAGAGAAGGCTGCGTGGAGATCACAGAGCAGCTTCCAGTATCTGAAGGGGGCCTATAGGGATGCTGGGGAGGTACTCTTCATGAGGGACTGTGTGTGTTTTTACACAGAAAACAAAGATCATTAACTTTCCTCTACCACACCATTACATAGTTTACCACTGCTAGAAGAATGAGAATGTTTTGGCTTCTTTGTTCCTAGAACTTCCTTCAAATATTCTGGAGTGCTACTAAAACCAGCTTGCACATGCCCCATGTCAACATCTGACTTCAGAGGATAGCTCATTCCTGCCAATAAAAATGGAACAAAAATGCAAAAGCCAGGGATAACTCTGAATTAAGTTTGTGGATTTATTCTGACCAAATGCAACATAGAAAGCTCCAGATGTTTTAATTATTCCCACTATAAATGCAAATGCTTAAGATTAGATAATTCCAACCACCCAAAAAAAAAAATAATGAAATGACTTTGTATGTAGCCCATAATGAAACACAAATCTATTTTTTAAGAGTTCATACATTAAGCTCTCCATAACACTGATTTTTATTCATATATGCAGATAAATTTTCTATACCAATACCTTGTTTCAGCGATCTTAGCCTTCGGTTTTTTACAGCTGCACCCTCAAGATATTCACTGTCTGTTCCCTGAAGAGAAGGCCAAACTGCAGCTTTTCTGGAATACAGTTGTGTGCTGTATGGAGATCCTATAACAAAAGGAAATATCTCAGCACTGCCTTAAAAAGCTCCAGGTCACAAAAATTCTCTTTGTCTGGTACTTCAAGGCTCACACACACAATCCTATTACTTACAAAAATAGGAATTAACAGCATATTACATATTGGTTTCTAAGGAGCAATGGGACATGCAACTACAGGAAAAAGAAAATCATTATAAAGAAAAATCAATCTAATTCCCAAAGAAATAAAGATGCTTAGAAAGAGGTGTAGTGACAGTAATATAACTTAACACATGAAGAAATAGTTACATGTGAGAATGCCTATCCAAACTATACAATACCTGCATGCCTAAATTCATATATTAAATTGACCTTTGAATTAATGTATATTTTCTTGCAGTAATTGAAGAACAGAATCAGTCTGATGCAACCACTGCGGAACCCCTCACATTAGTATTTCAGATATGACAGTCATGTTCAAATACTGACAGTAATTCCACTTGAGATTATTAGTACAGATGTGCACTACATGGGCTAACTAGTTATTCTTCAAGTCACCAAGAGAAGTACATACATTAAGAAACAATGTCACAAACATCACAGTGGAAATGAAACAGCTATTTTAAATTCTGTCCTTTAGGCAAGCAAAGGGATATCGGGAAAAGCATTAAGATAGCTGTACAGCATGCCTCTTCCTCAACCTAAAGCCAAATTTAAAAGCGTAACATTATTTAACTTATTAGAAACAAAACAATCAGCAACACTTTGAGGTAAAGTCTTCTTTGAAACCTTCACTAGACCTATACAAAGGAAAGTAAATGGAAAAGTAAGAAACAACCCCCCCCCCAAAAGATAAAACCCCACATTAAAACTGCAGATCTAATAATAACATTGCACTTCTAAGGTCATATGAAAAAAACTCAAACAGAACAACACAAACAAAACCAACCAACAAATAAGAGAACTGCTTCCTCTACAAACACAGTATCTACTGGATTGTAGATGGGGGCAGGAATTCTAGATTCTTTCTGTACAGCAAGTATCAACATTTCTCCAAAAAAAGAAATTCAGAATGCTTGCCATTAGAAGTGATGCATAAGTAAGAAATAGTTTATGTTGAAGAAGCAAGAATTGCAACTAACCTATTAACATCAGTATTTAGCCTATAAAAGTCTAACTGCACAGGTTATAGAACAGTTCTCAGATAGGTGCGCACTGCACACACCAGTAAATAATTCTAAGGAGAATAATATGATGTTGTTTCAAGTGGATCTTCCAGTTCCGATGTCCCACAAATCTCTTGTTCTGCAATAACAGAAGCAGAAGAAAAAATTTTGCTACTTACTATTTGGTAACTTTGGAGGCTTGGTAAAAAGTTTCTTCTTTAACTTCTGGAAGAGAAAAAGAATGTTTTATGTATTTCAAATATTCCACTCTTCAAAGATTTCAGTGTATAATCTCAAAATTGGCTTCAGTCTCCATTTTGTATGAACACAATTTGTTTTAAAAACACAGAAAGTATATGCACATTTGGCAACGGTCACCAGAATTAAGGTGGTGCCTACTGAGGTTTTACACTGCAGATAGGAAGTAGTCTATTCATGCCCTGAACACTAACACCTTACCCACTGGTATTAAATAAGAGCAGCAGCAAATTCAAGATGATCACAGAGTAGAGGCTAATCGATAGAAGCATTTAGCTAGACTTACTCAATTCCATTAAGACTCTGTAAAAGGATTACATAGGCCCATAACTTGATAGAACAGCAAAATGAAGCCAAACATCGCTTGCAGCCCCCAGTGCTGAGAATTCACAAGCCAGAATTACATCTGGAATTAGAGGTTTTTGAATGAACTACATTGCAATAACATTGTTAGCTCTCCCCTCTGAAGGGTATCTTGCCGACCAGGAGACATCACGCTGATGTAAAGTGTGCAAGAACTTGCCAAGGAGCCTTTTAAAGCATTCATTCACAGCACTCCATTAATAAAACTCACCAATTCTGGATCTGATTCACAGGTAATTGCAGACGGGCCATCATCTCCCTGGGAAACAAGAGACATTAACTGTGACACGTGCTACTAAACAATTGGTTATAATACACACTCAGAAAACTTTGTATCCTTTTACTAACAAAGTTAGAGTGCAATAAATTCAAATGGTAAATGTGTCACCACTGTTGCAAAACCCAGCATCATTTGCCCCAACGCAAACATTCCGTGGGACACAGTGCAAGTCACTTCAGCCTCAGGCAACAGAGACTTAACGCATTTCAGTGCAGAGTATTACAACGGCTGAACCTTAGAATCACAGAATCATAAAATAGTTAGGGTTGGAAAAGACCTTAGGATCATCAAGTCCAACCCCCCAGCCATGCGCAGGGATACCTCCCATTAAACTATGTCACCCAAGGCTCTGTCCAACCCGGCCTTGACCACTGCCAGGGATGGAGCGTTCGCAACCTCCCTGGGCACAACCCCTTCCAGTGCCTCACCACCCTTACAGCAAACAACTTCTGTAAGGGTACAGAACCTTCTGGGGCCTCGTCTTCCATGGTGCTGGATTTGCACAAATTTCCACCATCAGTCCACTGGTAACAGTTAAGCAGCAACTCATCCATCTGTCCTCTTCCTCACTGACTTGTTCCTATGCTATGCTATGGGAACACTCAGTAAACTCAACTGGAGAAGTGATCAGGCTGAGGACATAAAACGCTAAACCAAGGAATCAAAGAAGTGGTTAACTTCTGCTCAGCCTGAGCTAACAAGTTTCTCTGCTTCTCAAATATAGGCATATCCACTGTAGAAGGAAAATTCTGCTTTGCTTTCAAGTTACCTGACAGTACGCTGCCCTCGCAAAAAGAACGTCTTCACTTGCTGCTGTCTCCATCGGGCTCACAGCTGCAGCATGAGTCTTTGGACAGATGCCGACGTCTGTAAGAAGCAGGGCCAGGTGAAGTACTTTTTGAGCATCCTGGCTGACATAACAGGGGCTGGGACTCACAACAGCAGAGCAAGGAAACCAGCTTTTTGTGCTGGCTGAGAGCAAGCAAGTATACATCTCACACACCATGCCATACAGTTTTTAATTTCCTGAGGCAATGTTCCTTGCAGCACACTGATTATTTGCTGTTATTTTAAGGCCTCTCACTGTGGGAGATCTCTCTCCCCAACTGCAGCTATTGCATTAGGAATCAGAGAACGCAGAAGGCGCTCAGTCTTGATAGGAGATGGTAAACAACACCACATTCACCAGGACATTAACGTGCAATAACAAAAACACCAGCCCTTGGAAACGCTCACACTCCCTTTGCTTTGGAACGCAGGCCCAACTAGAGCCACCTACGGCAGCCGAGAGCACATGGTGGCTCCCATCAAAGGGCCTCAAATCCTCCACCTGGGAACAAACCCTAACCGCCCCCCGCGCCATCCTCCTAGTTACCGCCTCACCAGCCCGTCCAGCTTGAGGGGGCTCCAGGCTCGGGACCGGGCTGACGCCTCCTCCTCCCCGCGGCCCTGGCGGGCCGAGGGCAGCCGCGGCAGCCCGGGCTCCCACCCCCAGCGCTTCCGGGTTGCTGAAACCACGGCAACCAGGCGCGAGGCGCCGAAGCGGGAGACAACGGCGTCTGCGCGGAGGGACCGGCGCCGCAAAGGCTCCGCCGTGGCCTCGGCGCGCAGGCAGGCAGGCAGGCAGGCAGGCAGGCAGGCGGGCCGCGAGTGCCACCAAGCGGCCCCGAGCGGCAGGAACCCCCGGCAGGGCGCAGGGACGGGAACGCAGGGACGAGCGTAGAGACACGGCCCTCAGAGCGGCCCCTTTACGGCCACCGCCTCCGGAGCACCCACGGGGCCTCCTCCTGACCCTTTCCGTACTCCCATGCACTACATGGGCTAACTAGTTATTCTTCAAGTCACCAAGAGAAGTACATACATTAATAAACAATGTCACAAACATCACAGTGGAAATGAAACAGCTATTTTAAATTCTGTCCTTTAGGCAAGCAAAGGGATATGGGGAAAAGCATTAAGATAGATGTACAGCATGCCTCATGCGAGAAGACCACGCGCGGGACGCTCTGAGGGCGCCCAGGCCCCGCTCCGTCACATTCTCCGTGGCAACTGTCTCCTTGGCAACCGTCTCCTCGGCAACGGTCTCCTCGGCAACCCCCCCCCCCCGTAGCCCCGCCCCCCGCCTTTTGCGACACTCGGTTTGCGGGCGGTCCCTCCCGGTGGCGGGGTGACCATGTTCTCCCCGGAGCCCCGGTCCCGCCGCCGCGCCATGACCCACGAGTGCTCGGTGCTGCTGCCGCGCGTCTGCGCTGCCCTGGCCCACCCGCGGCAGCCCCGCTACGACGACACCTGCCTGGAGAAGCTGCTCGACTGGTTCCGGAGCCTGACTGCGCTCGGTGAGTGCCCGCCGCTTGCGCTGGTCGGAGCGGGAGGGAGGCGTGCAGGCCGGGACCCTGAGGCAAGCGCCTCTCAGAGGTCCTGTTCCCTTGGTGACACCGGCAAGCGCTGTTTGATACCTGGGCTTGAGTTTCGGGTGAGCCCACAGTCGTCTCTTAACTGTTGTGAGGGGTTATCAGCACCTCGGAGTTATAAAGGAGGATAAAAGTCCTGGTGGTGACCCTCCCATCTTCTTGCCTCTCTTCGGGCAATGCCCGACCGCTAGATCCTGGCGTGGAGCTGGTGCAGGACAACCCCTGTCTGATGCAGTTCACTGCCTCAGTGCTGGCACTGCCAAAGCCCAGTCCGAGCATCCTTTCCTTCGCCCTGCGGTTAGCTGGGATACTTGCTGCTTCTGAAAGCTGCTTCCAACACTTGCAGGTGAGTTGGCTACACAGGTACCTAGAATCATGGAATAGTTAGGGCTGGAAAGGACCTTAAGATCATCCAGTTCCAACCCTCCTGCCATGGGCAGGGACACCTCCCACTAAACCATGCCAACCAAGGCTCTGTCCAACCCGGCCTTGAACACCGCCAGCGATGGAGCATTCACAAGTTCCCTGGGCAACCCATTCCAGTGCCTCACCACCCTTACAATAAAGAATTCCTCGTATCCACTCTAAACTTCCCCTGTTTAAGTTTGAACCCGTTACCCCTTGTCCTATCACTACAATCCCTAATGAAGAGTCCCTCCCCAGCATCCCTATAGGCCCCCTTCAGATACTGGAAGGCTGCTTTGATGTCTCCACTCAGCCTTCTCTTCTCCAGGCTGAACAGCCCCAACTTTCTCAGCCTAACCTGTTTCCATGTGTCTCTTTTCTCCTATGTGGAGGAAAACATACATAGTCTGCTTATATAACTTATGGTGTGCATCAGACAACTCAGCAAACAGTAATATGATAATGAAGATTCACCATCATACTGTTCCTTTTCAGCTCTCGTGTAAAGTTGCTGTCTTCTTACTTCTGTCTTGCCCCAGTAATACTATGAATGTTAATATGTAGTGCTTCTCATTTTCACTTCAACACAGAATATGGGATAACACAGTCTCACAGCAGTCATTGCAAGATGTACCCCTGGATGGATCCTGTACATATTAACTGCACTAACAGATGTAGCTTTCCCTCCATACTCAGTTGACAGGAAACCTCTTGATTACCTGCAGAAATGAAGTTTTTTAAGGCCCTGCTTTACAATAGTATACGTTTATAGTACAAAACCTAAAAGGCTTTCTTCAGGGAAAAGACACATAAAATTGCATGAAGCAGTCTAGTGGAACTGATACATATGTAAGTTGTCTCTAGCACTTTAAAAACAAGTGATTTTTATTTTGAACACCTCTGTTGCTTAGTCTGTGAAAGAGATACATGTTGAGTTTAAGCATGGGCTTCTGAAAAAATCCTGTTTTAGGAATGCTTCTAGCCAGGAAAGGTTTCACTTAAGTATTGATACTCTTGCCTTGAATGACAGAGCAGCTTCTCCACTCCCCTTGAGTCCCTTTGCTTACTGTTTGCTCTGTGTTCTCGTCTGGCCTCCTCAGCAGGAGAAGCTGTTGGTCAGGCTTTTTGGCAGGGATGGGCCCCTGAGCAGCGCTGTGTGGGAAGATGCCTCCGTGCGAAGTGGCTGGGTGCATGGTGTGCACAGCATGACGCAGCACCAGCCTGCCCTCCACTTCCTCTGCGAAGGTGGTGAGTACTCCTAGGTCTGGTAACTCCACAGAGCCTCTGTATTGCTTCCATTCCAGTCCGTTGCTCAGATGTCAAATAAGAAATGAGTTTTCATTTACTTAAGATAAAAATAGGTCATTTGTAAAAAACCACGCAAGTCACTGAAAGATGGTGGGGGTTTCGTTAAATTAGTTATGCATTTAATTTTTTATTATTTTTTTTCTCAAATGCTGAGGATGGTGTCCTTTTTAGAGAGGAAAGAGGCAAACCTCATGAAACACAGGATAAAAATAGCTTATTAAAAGCCCTCTGTATTCTTATTTGTAACTCTTATTGAAAGGTTCGTTTTAGTATGATTTTAGTGCAGCAAAACTAACCAGGGGCTCATTTATCTCCTAATGCTTGCGCACATTCGTATTCCCATTGTTGTTACGCAGGTAAATTCTGCTGTTAACTTTAGAACCCATGTACAGAGGGGCCTAAAAGACTAGATTGGTATTAACATGCAGCATGCAATCTGTCCATGTGGTGGAAAAGTACTGCTGTTGCTTCCATTGATGTTTTTCCTGCTGGTTGTGCCCAGAGATGGTACAGGCTCATTCCATAAATACAGAGTTGAGCATGCTGTCATCTCTCCTATTATTACTAATGTTATATCAAAGCCCTATTCTGTTCCTAAGGTATTAAAACATCAGAGGATGTGAAAACAATTTTGCCTTCTTTTTTGTTTGTCATTAAGGACTTGGCTGACTTTGAAATGCCACAGAGGCTACAAAATAAAGTATAAAATCCCTCACCAACACTACTGAAAGCTGTGTGGTACTTGAATTAGAGTAATATATAGTTGGAGTGCAACAGTGTTCCACCTCACAATAGGAAGGCTGTTGTTTTTTCCCCTCTAGTGACTTGTTTCGTTTTCACACAGGAGGCATAGATGTGATCTTCACTCTACAAGGGGATCCCAGCCTGTTTGTGGCTTCAGCTGCCAGTCAGCTTCTGGTGCACATGCTCACCCTCTCTGTAGAGTCTGAAACAACTAAACCTCTCACTACAAAGGACTGTGACTGGCCAGCTTGTGCCGAAATGATTATAAAGCATATAGAAGATTCCCTTCAGTCCAGCTCTGCCTCTCACATCGAGCAGTCGTTAAAACTGTTAACTAGTTTGTTTGGCAGCTGTCATGCTTTGTGGACTGAAGTACTTTGGTTAAGGATAGCAAAGCAGATAGAATCCTTTCTGATGGAAGAGACAGTTCAAGTACAACACATGCTGGCGAATCTTTTGCTTAAAATGTCAAGGTAAAGATCTGGGAGCTTGGATCCAGTGATGGGATATATCTGTTTTCCACCATCTAATAGGATATTGCTTACACTTCTTTCTTCTCAGGTCCCCTGTGTTTGACACTGAAGGCAGTTTTTGGGCATTGGTGACTTCTGCTTTAGAACACTTAACCCCAGTACAAGCAGGTCCTTTGGCAGTGAGAATTCTGAGGCTCTACAAATGGTAGGACTTCCTGCAATGAAATTTTTGGACTGTGGAAAATGTTTCTGTACTAATATCTTTGGTGTTTTTCCAATAACAGTATTTTTCATCACTGCATTTTCCACTACATTCCTTAATACGTAAAAGTGGTTGGCAAGAGCCATGCTAGTAGCTAACAAACTTCAGGCACTGATAGTAAGAATAATAGAGTTTTCAAAGAGAGGGAAATGAAAGGGATCAGTATCATGTTTATGTGTATACACTTGCATCTTACCTGTAGCCAGCCAATTTCGGCCTGAAATAGGAAAATTCTTTAACTTCATACTGCTAAGGTTGACCAGGATGGACACAGTTTGACTGCCTGTCAGATCCAGTAGTCTGTTCCATTTTCTCTTTCACAAAAACTCTGACTCATGTAAGAGCTTCACCTGCTGTCCAGCAGAAGTGTACATCCGGAGACTCTGTTGACAGTTGCAGAATAACTTAGATTAGAAGGAAGGTGTAGAAGTTACCTAATTCAAGCTCTTGCTCAGTGTAGGGCTAACTTCTGTGACAGATTAGGTTGCTCAGGGCCCTCACCATTCAAATTTCAAATATCCCTGAGGCTGAGGGTTCCACAGCATCTCTGGGCAACCTATCCCAGTGCTTAACCACTTTCATTTCACTATGAAATGTATTTTCTGTGTATCCAGTTGGAATCTGCCCTCTTGCAATTGAAGATTCTTTTCTCGTTGTATGCCTCTGTCTTTTCACTGTAATCCTCCTTTAGGGTGTAAAAAAGCACCAAGAAATCATCAGATGAATACAGCACATATGGATACTGATATACAGGCTAAGTAACACCTGTTTTAAGATATAAAGACCACATTTTGTTGACAAAAAACGCTTCTCTCTAAATCCCCTTCTCGCACAGATTCCCACTCTGTTTGCATAGCTTGATAAGGCTGCTTCTGAATTCCAGAGCCATTTCTCCTGCTTTCAGTTAGCCAGGGAATCTCGAAAGAAGGCTTGAACTGCCATAATACTGTAATTGCTTTTTCATTGCTGGCTTGTTTAAAAGCCTGTATGATAAAAACAAACCATTCCACTCAGCATCTGGGGACAGATTTGGGGAAAAAATTGAAGTGTTCCTGCTTTGGTAACTGCTGTTTCCTCCTTCAAGCCCTCAAGATGTGAGGATTCAGGCACTGACTGTTCTACTTCAGCCAATGGATTGTATTTTGAGAGCAGCCTCCCAGCCTCTGGAATACGCAGGTACAGTTGTGATAAAATACTGGCAAGCACACTAGCCTCTAACTTTAAGTGCAGTGCAGACAAAACCGGAGGAGAAAGATTAGCAGTGTTTGTAGTAAAGCGCGGCATCCTACTGACAGTTGCATTTGAAAGGATATTCATACTACATCATGTTAGTATCTTGATTAACTTTAAAAGTCACAGTTCTTTGTATTCACTTATAACCCAAGCTCTTCCCTTTCATCCTCTAGGTTTGTTGGATGAGTCTGTTAGTGATCCCATCACTATTGAAAGTCTTCTGTCCTCCAAGTCGTCTTGTGCTAGTCTCCTGTGTCAGACCCTCGCTCATCTGAAGGAGCTGCTGTCTCTGGTAACGTTCGGAGAAAGAAAAGCTTTGTTTCAGTATCAAGTTGGTCCTTGAGAAGCAGCGTTAATATTGGTTGCAGAGTTTTGCAGTAGGGGGACTGCACTTAGTTTAAAATCTATCTTCACAAGCTTTCTTACCTTACTTTACTGCAATTATTGATCCAGTGGAAAAAAACATAAATTGAACTGCTTTCCCAAGCAGTGAGAAGAATCTTTTTCCATCTGTGCCGTAGCCCCTGGGAGAGAGCAAGATAATTTGAGTTACTAGCATTTTGGTACCTTTAGAGCATACTAAAAATAGCAATTTTTGCAATTGCCCCTGAAGAAGAACTTCTGCTCTGTATGCATACTTCAGACTTTTGCTGGAAACTTCTTTTCCTTTCTCCTATCCTATTAGGTTGATTTGCCCATGGATTTACCCTCTACACCTTTACTACGCTCTCTCATGACAATACTACAGTTCTGTAATGGCTTCCTGAGTCCAGCATCTCCTCTGGGAAACACAGTAAGCCGAATCTTGATCAATAACTTCAGAGTACAGAGGTCAGCTCTTGATGTCCTAGCAGCACTCTCAGAGCAAAAAGGTGAGTTGATGTTTGAATTTTAAATGTATTTTATCTATTTTTGCAGAAAAATTTTGGAAATAACTGACTATTCTGTAGTTGTAGAATTTTTCATTCCCTTTCACTGATCTTTCTGAGTAAAGATCATAGAATATTAAAGGTTGGAAAGGACCTGAAGATGATCTAGTTCCAATCCCCCTGCCATGGGCAGGGACACCACGCACTAAATCATACCACCCAAGACTCCATCTAACCTGGCGTTGAACGCTGCCAGGAATGACCACTTCTACCTCTGAAACTTGTTTATTTCCAGTTCTTCCTGCTGTCTTGGCTGAACTTTTTTGTTCATGAGATAGGGCAGGTAGTGCTGTCATTAAGAAGCTTTTAGTAGTTGTGAAAAATCAGATGTTTCTCCTCTACTCTGAGAACTGTACTTGCTTTCTTAGAGTCATAGAATAGTTAGGGTTGGAAAGGACCTTAAGATCATCCAGTTCCAACCCCCCTGCCATGGGCAGGGACACCTCCCACTAAACCATGCCAACCAAGGCTCTGTCCAGCCCAGCCTTGAGCACCACCAGAGGTGGAGCATTCACAACTTCCCTGGGCAACCCATTCCAGTGCCTCACCACCCTTACAGTAAAGAATTTCTTCCTCATTTCCAATCTAAACTTCCCCCGTTTGAACCCATTACCCCTTGTCCTCTCACTACAGTCCCTAATGAAGAGTCCCTCTCCAGCATCCCTATAGGCCGTCTTCAGATACTGGAAGGCTGCTATGATGTCTCCACACAGCCTTCTCTTCTCCAGGCTGAACACCCACAACTTTCTCATCCTAACTTCATACAGGAGGTGCTCCAGTCCCCTGATCATCCTCGTGGCCCTCCTCTGGACTTGTTCCAACAGTTCCATGTCCTTTTTATGTTGAGGACACCAGAACTGCACACAATACTCCAAGTGAGGTCTCACGAGAGCAGAGTAGAGGGGCAGGATCACCTCCCTCGACCTGCTGGTCACGCTCCTTTTGATGCAGCCCAGGATACGGTTGGCTTTCTGGGCTGCGAGCGCACACTGCCGGCTCATGTTCATTTTCTCATCAACCAACGCCCCCAAGTCCTTCTCCTCAGGACTGCTCTGAATCTCTTCTCTGCCCAACCTGGAGCTATGCCTGGGATTGCTCTGACCCAGGTGTAGGACCTTGCATTTGGCATGGTTAAAATTCATGAGGTTGGCATCAGCCCACCTCACAAGCGTGTCAAGGTCCCTCTGGATGGCATTCCTTCCCTCCAATGTATCAACCGAACCACACAGCTTGGTGTCATCGGCAAACTTGCTGAGGGCGCACACAATCCCACTCTCCATGTCACCGACAAAGATGTTGAACAAGACCGGTCCCAGCACCGATCCCTGGGGGACACCTCTTGTTACTGGTCTCCAGCTGGACATTGAGCCATTGAGCACAACTCTTTGCGTGCGGCCATCCAGCCAGTTCTTTATCCACTGAGTGGTCCACCTATCAAATTGATGTCTCTCCAACTTAGAGACAAGGATGTCATGTGGGACAGTGTTGAATGCTTTGCACAAGTCCAGGTAGATGACATCAACTGCTCTACCCCTGTCCATCAGTTCCATAGCTCCATCATAGAAGGCCACCAGATTGGTCTGGCAGGATTTCCCCTTAGTGAAGCCATGCTGGCTGTCACCAAGCACCTTGTTGTTTTTCATGTGCCTTAGCATGCCTTCCAGGAGAATTTGCTCCAAGATTTTGCCAGGCACAGAGGCGAGGCTGACTGATCTGTAATTCCCCGGCTCATTCATTTTCCCCTTCTTGAAGATGGGGGTTATATTTCCCTTTTTCCTTTCATCTCCAAAGCAGTTTTATAATCCTGTGTCGTTCTGTATTTCAGCAGCTGAATTGCAATTCAACTGCTCCTTCTCTCAGTATTGGTCCTTTAGTTTTGTTGTCTATGTTCCAGGCTGTGACACACTCATAGGAAGCGTATTTGATGTCCTTCTGGCATACCTGGAGAGTCCGAACACCAGCCCTACTGTGAGTATAGAACTACGGAAAGATCCAAGTCTATTAGCTTGCCCCAGTGGGATGTAGTTCTGGGAAGTTGTCTGGCAGTAGTTGTTTCTTAGCACAGTTCGTATTAGAATAAGTAGGAGACTTGTTTTGGTTCTACATGGCTTGCAGGAAATAGCTAAAATTCTAATGAGCAAGTAACTGACCAATACATTGAGTGTCCTTGAACAGATGGAAGCCATCACGTCTAAAAGTAGTGCCAACTTACTCAACTTGATGTGTTCCTTAAGTGTTGAATTCTTTGCATTAAGGTGTTTTGCTTTCTTGCTTTGTTTTGTTCAAACGACTGATGACAACTACAGCTCAAACAGTGGAGGTGCTAGAACTCTAGAACATCAAGCTGAGAACATTCACTTTCTAGGAATTTGTTAGAAATGCTATAGAAGCGCCGTTTATTTGTGGCTTACTTCTTAATAAAAAAGTGTATGTACTTGTTTATGCCAAGAATTTCACTTTAAGATTGAGGCTAAACCAGATTTTATCTAGCAGAAAGGCAACAGTGCCTCCCATAATGAAGTGAATCTGCGTTATATTCTGTCAGGTTCTAAAGACGACATTTCAAGCTACATCCAAGTGGTTGGTGCGCTTACAGGAAGTGTCCTGCTCTAACAGTCAGTGGCAACAAGCTGCGAAGATTTTGGAAGGTAAGAAAGCTATTCAGGTTGGGATAAACAGCAGCTAGTGGCATGTGTGAAATCTGCTCTTGCTTACCTTTCCTGCCTAAAGCACTAAGATTCATTTGTTCATAATTATGCTGACTTCAGGTTTAGCTGCCCAGATAGTGCTTTGAGGAGCTCTGGGAGAAGCACAGAGCAGCAGCAAAAGGGATTAAATGGTAGAGAGGTTGTACAGCACCTGCTTCAGTAAAGCTTGGTGTCTTTCATGTCCATTCAAGCTTGTCATTTGGCTTTTACAGATGTGTTTCTGGTGCTGCAGAAGCGTTTATGCAGTCCTTGCTGGGAAATAAGAGATTCTTCTCTGGAGTTCCTCACTGTCCTGATTAAATGCTTGACAGGTAGGTGTAGAGATTTAATACTTCAGATTGGAGGAGTGTTTATTTTAATGTTGTGAAAGTCAGGCTGGTGAAGCATCCTCTGATGTGTACCTAGAGGACTAAGAAAAGAAAAAAGTATCAAGAGTTTTACTCTTTGATCATGGTCAATACCTGACAAGAGGATTAATAAATTCATCCTGCTTTTCTGTTGAATTCAAATTGCTGTGCCCTTCTTTTGGTCAGTTAAACTGAGGGGTATTGAGACATTCATAGTGTAGAGACGTGTATGTCAAGGCAGGCAACGATGCTTAATGGCTGATAAAACTTTCCCATTTTTCCTGTTTGCTCGGCAGTAGAGCCTGCTCAGTTTCACTCAGCAGGCTGGGGTCTGGGCTTTAGGAGGCTAAAAGCCTCTATCTGCTTTGCATGCTTTAGATTAATTATCGATGTTTCCACTTCACTGGTAGCTCAGGTGTTGCAGCAGGTAGCACTAAGGCAATGTTCATTCTCTTACAGTAGCTCTGTGATGTTGGGAAAGAGGGGGATGTTGTCAATTACTGTTGTTTCTAGGGCACAAAGGAAATATCCAGCACATTCAGCTGCTTTAGCAGTTTACCCTGCAGCTGCTCTCAGTGCTGCAGTTAGCTACATTATTTTTCTTTGCCATATGCCTTGAGAACAAGAAAGGAAGACTATTTTTTCCACCTTTAAGGGAAGGCACACATTTGATGAGGCTGAAACCATGTCCCCACTTGCATGGAGAAAGCTTTTTCTTGCCAGTAGAACAACTGTAAATTGATTTTTCCAAGCTCCAGTGTCTAGCAGGGCTTGACTCAAAGTCACCAAGCTGCTGGAAAACAGGGAGCCTGACACAGAGCATCTGTGCTCTTGTGAGCAGCTGCCTGGTCTCTGCAGTGGCTCAGCTCACTGGCAGCTGTCCCTGCAGTCAGTGGGCATCCTTGTATGACGCAAAGAACTGTTTGCATTGGAAAGAGTTACATGCTCTGAGAGAATAAAGCCTTGCTTCTTTGGATTGCTGTCTTGTTTACAGACCAGGATGAGTTCAGGCAGTCTCTCCTGTCTTCAGAGGTGCCAAGGCTTACAGAAAATCTTCTGGAGGATCCAGAAAGCTATGTGCGAGCCAGTGCTGTGACTGCTGTGGGACACTTGGCCTTCATTACTTACTTTGCTCCAGAGTCACCTGTTGTAGAGAACCAGTGTAATAAAGAGGTATGATGAATTTGTGTAGTCCACTGCAGAATTGAGCAGAACTACACATCAGCTAACCTGTGAAGAAAAAGGAGTACAGGAGTAATCTTAAGTCTCACGCAGGAAGATCTCACAGTAATTAAAAGCCGTGTTTCTTTGCCTGTTCCTCCCTTCATTGTGCTTTCTCTTTGTCTTTCTACATTTAGAACACCATAGCAAAGCTTCAGGAAATCCTGTCAACAGACCCAGAGGGCTTTCCTAGGAGGGCTGTCATCAGCATCTTCATCGAGTGGGTGAGACAAGGCTGCACAGGTCAGCTGGAAGATACAGAGCAGTTTGTCTCTAGAGTGATCCACACAGTGGAGCATGACTTAGACTGGGAAGTCAGACTTGGTGGTTTGGAACTGGTTGACATTTTCTGTCATCATGCATTTTGCCATTTTGGCCTTCCTAAATGCCCATATGCTCCTGTCTCATCTGCAGTCACTAGTTCCATTCATCAGAATGAGGTGCTGCAGATACTTTGCCGAGCAAACCTGTTTAGCTTTTTGTTTCGGTCTTTGTGTGACTGTGACCAGCCAGTAGGTCAGAGAGCCTGTGATTTACTGCTTAACCTAAGGATTAATTTCTATCCAACTTTTACCCCAAGGGATTCACGAGAGACTGAAGATTCACCTGTAGGACATAGCATTGCCTGGTTACAAAGGACACTAAGGCAGGGTTCTCTGGCCAAGAACTTCCCCACGGATGGTGGTAATGGAGTGGATTTCCAAGATCCAGAGAGCATGATGATAGCTTTGGGTACAATAGACTTAGAAGAGCTACGTGATGAGCTAAATAAAAGCAGTGACCATGTAGAGAAAAGCCCTCAGTCTCTCTTACAGGACATCCTTGCTACTGTGGGGACCATAGAGGAAAATGAAGCTGACTGTTACTGAAGATAAGATACCTTTTGCTTTGAGGGAGCGGAGCCGTGCTCAAGCAGTTTTCTCCTGGAGGAGAACTTTTTGCTACCATAAAGTCTTTCTTCAGAGAGGATGGAAAGAAGCATTACACTGAACAGAGAAAAAGATTGTTTCGTTAGCTTTTAAAGGGGGTAGAAAATCCTTGTTTTAATACTAATGTTAAAAAAAAGTGTAGTTTCCAATAAACGGTGATTTGTTTTTCAAGTAAACACATGGAAGAAATGCTCTTTTCTTTTTCCTGCAAGTCCTACCTCTTTTAAGAAAGCACCAGGCTATGCCTACATAAGGAAACATTTAGAAAACAAAACAGTAACTGAAAACAAGTTGTTGCATGCTCCTTTTACAGACAGAGCAGCTAAAACTGATGAAGACTTGGTTTTAAGGGGTCGATGTTTTGACCATGTCAGTATCTCCATTGAAAAAGCAGATTTCTCTGGTTCCCTGCTGCATTTTGAGGTCTAGAGCAGAAGGTGGTAGTTAAGGAGTCAAAAGCTGATCATCCTTAATATTACAAGCTTTCTTCCATAGATAACATAGTTGTTTGATCTCAGCAGTGATACTGAAAAGCTGACTTTGCATTTAATGAAAGTCAGAACCAAGTTCATTTTGCTGAATTTTTCAAGTGGTCCTATTCTCTGTTCCTGAAGAACTAGAATTAGCTTCTAACTACTAAGAGAAGCTGTCACCAGCAGCATTTTCATGATGAAATAGATCTATGCCTAGCTTTGGTAACCAATTAGAAAGCAGTGTTGCCATTCACACTATAGCTGCTGTTTTCTAAGTAAAAAAAAATGCCAATTTGTTTAAAAACTAAGGGGATGCTGTAGTTCGTAACTTACTCCAATGCCTTGCCACGTGCTAAGAAGCTTCTTGAAACATACGGGAAAAAAAGAAGACTACAAAAGGAGTACCTTTACCAGTAGGTCAAGACGCTCTGTATTCCTTTCAGCACTGTTACTCAGCATCCTTTATCCTCCTGCAGCCTATGTAGAGGCAGGAACAAAACGCTCATTTTTGGCTAATGGAGATTATAGCAAAACTTCCACAATCTCCTCCTTCAGTATTATCCCTGCAGCAGTACAGTAGGATGAGATGTACTTTGAACTTCTTGCTGCTGAGGTTGAAGATTTACTCTGTCCCTTTTAGTGAAGTCAGCACACTTACCTAGCACACTGTGCACAGCTTTATATGTGACAGAGCCCCTAGGTGTTGTACCAGCAGCTGTTATGAGGAGAAAGTTCTGCTGCTGCTACCTGAGCAGGGTCAACACTTGGCAAAAGACAGAAGATATTAAGAATCACACCTTTTCCTGCCACTGCATTGTTCTCAGAAATGGAAGGGTTAGTGAGAGAGAAATGATTTGCTTTTAAAAAGCATGGACTGTTTGTGGAATCCTAGCAGTGCTGTCTGGTGAAGGGATTATAGTTCCAAAACTAGCTTTATGTGCTAGCAGTAGGTCAGATCAGCAGAAAGGAGACAGCAGGTTGCTGGGTAAATGTCTTCTTCCTGTTCAGCAATGGAATTCTTGTGATTTCGGGGTTGTGCAGTTTAGGAGACTCCAAGGAATTATTTAAATAGCAAATTGAAAAAGTGACTTGTTACAGTGACTTGCTTCTTACCAGGGTCTCTTGACTCCCACACCTATTAATTCTTAATAGAACTCTTTAATTAGCTGAGGTGATGATGACATTGTTAAGTTTATACTTTTTGCCCAATTGCAGTCCAAAGTCTTGCTTATACACAGGATGCTTGTACTCTAAAAAATCAAACATACAACAAACTGGGAGGGCTCCTTATCTTTAAAAGGGGAATTAAGGACTCATTTCATCTTTCACTGAAAACAGGTCTCCACCTCGAGCACTTAGGTGACTCAGTGCTGGTTCTGTAGTTATCTCTCTTCTGAGCTCACTACATTGCTTTACGTTGTTTTCTCTGGTGCTCTAGTTACAGCAGTGTCTTATGAACACCGAGATGCTTGTACTGACATCCTGCACCTGATAACTGAGAGAAACATGAAAGGTCATGAATATCCAAGCAGTGTGAGGAACAAATGCCAGGGACTAGAGGAGTTAAGGGAGATGAAACCCAGCTGAAAACCCCACAGTTCTTTCTACAGAGGACAATGGCAGTGGGATTTGAGCTGAAAAATTTGCTATTGAATTTGTAAACTCACACCAACAGCTACTAATGTGAATCATCCATCATGCAGGAATACCCTCTCTAGCACTCTCATCTTTCCACACTTAAGAACTCATACGATCCCTTCCCCATTTACACTGCTAACTCATTTTCAACCTGCTTCTTACCTACCAAAGCTTTTTTTTGCACCTCCATAAGATCCTTATCCCAGCCATGCAGCTTTCTGTTGGGTTAAGAATTTACACCATGTGGTATGTATTGCCAAGGAGCTGTGGTTATCTGGTGCACCTAAGGGGGGAGCTTTAGTTCTCAAGGAGACAGTCCAGAGAAATGGCTTTGTTACTCTCAGGTGCAGACTGAGCATTCACTTCAACAAGTGCTATTGCTACTTCCCACTTCACAATGTGATGATAGCAGTCCTTCCACAAACTCTCCACATCCAGCTTGCTTCTGTCACACACTAAAGACTCCAATGACATGAAGAAGGAGGTATCTGGCCTGCTGTTCTGGACACAGGAGAAAGCTCAAAGCTGCCTTTTTGGGATGGATGCCACACCATCAACTCTGTAGCTGGGCACAGCTCCTGCAGGAGGCAGGCATCACCAAGAGAGACTTCTCAGCACACCCACCACCTCATTTCGGCAAAGACTATGGCCAGACGTGGGCCTTGCTTAATGCAAGAGGCATCAAGGTGAAGGACTGTCATTTGCTTTAATGTGTGCTGTGGTTAGCAGGCAGTAGCAATACAAGTGGTATCACTGCAGAACATCACAGATCAGAAGAACTGATGTCTCCAATGGCTGGTTCTGTGAAAGAACATTAGAAAGCTCATTAGAAAGCTCATTTCAGCTTTTTTATCTGCACAAGGGCAATGTAAGTTCTTTTGTCTGATCTGTACACAGGTATGAAATTCCTAGAGTTGCTTTCAACACATTTCAACAAAGCTCTGAAGAAAGGATTGAGCTCAGACTTAAACAGACCCAGAAGAATGTTTTTGGCTCTGCCCTACACTAGGAACAGCTTTATATAAGCTGCCTAAACAACTGTTGTTGATTTTCTGTTTTAATACACTGGACATTTAAACCCCAAAGGATATTCTTTGCCTAATTATACTAATTGCACAACTTAGTCAAAAATGGGTCATAAATGTCTAAGGCTGTTGCTTTAGCTTTGATATATGTGATCTGTGATGAACTCATGCACATCTCTGCAATTTCTTTTGTCTGCCTCTAGCAAAATTTGCTCTCCCTTCCAATACACATTCATCAAGGCTTCTAAAAACCACCGTGTGTTAAACAGGAAACTCATCAACCAGCTTCACTGCAGAAGTTATCAACAGTTTACAATGGAAAAAGTTTATCAGTAGCAGCACCTGTGCGCTCTGTGTCATTTCCCTCCTGGGCAGTGGTTTTTGTCCACTGCTGAGAAATAAAGCACCCCTTGAACACTGCCAGACCTCAGCTTGCGTCAGACGCTCTCCTCCACAGGCAGGACACATCTTGCCTATAACCTTGCAAGCCAGCACACAGAGAAAAGGAAGAGCTTTCTTTCAAAGAAGCCATGTGTCTGTCTGGACAAGGTGGAATAGAGCTACACGACACCAGCTTTGATGAAAGCATCCAGGGCTCTGCAAACATTCATCATGGGTACACTCAGAACTCCGATGGAAGGGCGAATGAGCAGTCTGCATCAGCAGCCACTGCGATTACACAACTGTTTCAGTTAAAGCAAAATGAAACCGGAGAAAACAGTATTTCCATCTCTAATGTCAATACCAAGTCTCTGCTTAGAGCAGAGAAGCTTAATTGTGTTTATTTACCATGAACATCTAACAGAGCTGTGAAGATGCCTTTCACATGGCTGCCTCCAAAACAAACCCATCCACACCAAATTACTCCCCAGCTCATTCTGCAGTTGCCCAGCTGTTAAACTCTGTGCAAGGGCAGGAACGTGCTGCCTGGGACAGAGCGCACCCATTCCTTTGAGGGACATTGCCTGATTACAGCAGATCAAAAGTAAAGTAAAACCATGACCCTAAACAGCTCCTAGAGAGCATTAGGGCTTGAACTGTGGCAGGGCTCGTTTTCAGTGCAAGATAGGTGAGAATTACCCTTAAAGGATAGACAACACTTCTCAGTTCTCCCATTTCATTATTTCTTGGTCCTCATATTTCTAGTTTCCACTGACCCCCTATTCCCAGAGCTTTCAGGCTGGGTCTTGGAAAGGGAGCAGGGAGCTTGCACTGCTGGGCACATGGACATCAAGGCTTGCCTCGGCTGGTCCCTCACCACCACCATGCTTCAAGCTTTGGCCTCAAAGCAGCTTCTGGGCTGTGACCAGCATGAAGGAGCTGCAGAGCCAGATCTGGCAGGTGGTGAATCCAGGCCTGGAACATGACTTGGCCCAGCCAAGCCAGCTCCAAAACAAACCCTTATTAAGCTGCATTAGCCATCACTCATGAAATCTTGATTTAACCCTTTTGCAGGCTGAGGAGGGGCGCAGCTGAGCCCTGGAGCCCATCGCCCTCCAAGACAAACACCCTTGGGGGGACTGATCTTGTGATTACAACTCATTACGTGTCAACAACAGAAAAGCTGCAGTTGGAACACAAATGGCAGCGGTTGCTAAGTGACAGCATCCATGCAGGCTTCTCACAGCCACGAGACAAATGGCTGTGGCTGCACAGCAATCCCGCCTTGTCCCTGTAACAGAGGTTAAAAACGCTGTGTTTGTTACCATCTAGTAACCTCAGCTGTGACCTGTCAGCGTATTTTATGCTTCAGGTTCTGAGCCCTGTGAAAACAAAGCTCTGAAACCAGTGGAAATGAGTTTGATTCAACATACCTTTACTATTGCATGCCCTTGCGACTGAATTTCTTCCCAGTGAACTAATGCATAAGACAACAACATGGTTTTCTCAGCTATATAGTCCTTTTCTTAAAAACAGAGTTACATGACAGTATCTCCAGTGAGGGTCAGTAAAAACAACAACAAAATCACCAACACCCCCCTCCATCAGCTTCTGAAGTGAACCCGTGGGCTGTGTTCAACACTGAAGCTTTCTGCAATGTTTGGGAAAGATGGTGACATTTTCAGAGCTGCAAGCAACACATATCCTTATAAATAAAGTATTTAAACCAGAACTTTAAAATGACATAAAGTGATGGGTAAGACGGGATCCAGCAGGACACTGAGCGGTCACTTGCTCCAGGGAAAGCAGTGGTGGGACTGGGTGCAAGGAAGCTGTAATAGGTACCTGAGCACCATTTTACGGGGTGGAGCATTGCAAACCCCTAAAGCAGAGAGATCCTGAAACCCAGAGCACAATGCATCTGAGTAAGGAAATCTGATGTAAGAAAAGAAAAAGTATTGCAACAGGCTGTACACAGCAACTTGCTCACTTCTCATACACTGCAGAGAAACCAGTTTGAGGCCATGCTGCTAGTGGAAACAAAGGGATGGACCTGTCAACATCCTGTGACCAGATCAGGAGTGACCAGGAAAAGCCACCACCCGGCTGCCCAATGGAGCCACAAATGCATACACAGCTCAACAGCGTGCACACCAGCTGCTGTGCCACAGCAAGAGCTCCGAGGGTGGACCCAGGCACTCGAACACAAGGGAGCATCTTCAGCTGCCGATGCAGTGCATCGCGGTATGAAACATCCTACCACAGTGTGAAACATCCTACCACTGTGGGTGACCATACTTACCCCAAGCAGCAGTTCCCAGCGCCTGCTGAAGCCAATTACGCCCTTTCCTAATGAATTCTCTTTCAGCCCCAACCACTGAAGCCTCGATTTCCAGTGCCAGGAGTAACAGCCCTGATCCTGCTGACAGCCCTAACACCACCAATGCAGTTAAAGCTCATCCACATGGATAAAACCAACTTGACTGTTGCCTTTGGTCACTATCTCCACATCAGCATATTAAACACTTCTTTTCTGCACATTGTGCCAAAGCAAAATGCTATTTTCCCCCCTCTCCCCTTATATTTTATCCACAAATGCAGCACTTCTCCTTACTGTTCTTCTTCCTCACATTGTTTCACCGCAGTCAATAAAACAAGCATGTCTCGTACTGGTATTAAAACCCTGTGTTGCTGCTCTCTAAGCCCTGCAGCACAGGGTGAATACTGCTGTGCAGACAAAGGTCTGACTTCTCAGCAGCACTAAATTAGCCAGCTCAAAGGTGTAGCGCTCTGGCTGGCTGGCAGGATGAAAGGCACATCCTCTGCATACGCTGCAGTGCTGGCGGGCAGACAGCTCAACCCCACTGCTACTACAGACCCAGCATCATGAAGGGGGAAAAAAGACACCTCCTGTCACCCTAATTCCTGTTGAGAACTTCTGCCCCGTAGGGATCAGCCTGGCCTGCCTCTCCAGTTCTGGAGCATCTTCTCCGCCCTTTATTTGTTACACCAAGATCAAAGACCCATCTCCATGGAAACATCTGAGCTCAAAGAGTTTCTGCACTACGGCTTTACATGGTGCACGTAGGTTTTGGCACTGTGTTTTTAAAGAGAAGCATTCAGGTCTCTATAGAAATGGTTTGATTAGTATTAATCAATAACCTGAACAGCACTCATATGTGTATAACTAACGTGCACACAGCAAAGCCGACCTGCCATTACATTGTGGTATCTGTGGTCCATGAAGATCACAGCCATTCAGCTGTACATGGAGATATCCCATGTCCTGTGTAGATGAGGGCATGATCCAGATTAGATAAAGAACAATGATACATGTGCTCTTCGATAGCTGTCACCACAACACTTGTTCCCCTCATCTGAAGTCTGGTAGGACTCTCATCACAGGTAGAGACCAGAGCCATGAGGACAGAGCTGCTGGAGCCCGTTACTGCCTGCTCTGCCTCAAGACTCAGAGCTGTGGAGCTGCTTGGACTCAGCCAGCAAGGTCTGGTCCAACGCCCAACCCAGCAGAGACTTGATGAAGCCTGCATTCACACTGATACCTCTGGGTCAGCACTGGTTGGGGCACTGGTGTTATGTCATTCCAGTGACTTCCTTCCCAATAGGTCTGAGCTCCAGTTCCCTCAGCACAGTCACTCCTACAGCTAATTCCCAGGAGAGAGGAAACAGAAAGCTCAGTAGAACAGACGTGGTTTATGGTATCTTTGCTCCCTGTTCAGCTCCCCACATGGCCACACACGCTGTAAAACTGGGGGCAGGAGCAACCAGCTGGGAGGAAAACTGTTCGAACAGCAATTTCTGCTGCTGTGGACAGAAAGCGGACATGGAGCCGAGGCTCACATGGAATCCTGGGTTCAGCTTAAACCTCACATGAAGAAAAGCCGGAGCAAAAAGGAGTGAAACAGAACGTACAAGGCTCACATTTTCACAGGCATGTCCCAGGAGGGATGAGCAGGGTGTGGAGAGCTGCATTAGCACCAAAGCGGAGTTAATAGCATCGACCTGGAGGGCATCAGCCAGTGCCTGGGGCAGGAGGAAACCCCACCTCACAACACTGCCAGGGGCATATCCTGCCCCTAGGGACATCAGACCACATCTCACTACTGCTTGTAGCCCCAAGTTGCCCATATGCACGCAGGATGTGATTGTTATAATCACATTAAAACATTTCAGAATAGCAACTGTGCAGAGAGCAATCCAGCTGCCAGCAGTTAGCCTTATCCTAGGGCACAGGCAGAATACGCCAGCCGTGAATTAATACCACATAAGCTGCACCATGCTGAGTTTCATGGCTTAATTATAAAAGAGAAAGCAATAATCAAGGGATCTGTAAGGCTAATAAGTGTTCTGAGAACACCAAATGTGACAAGAGCCGCAGCCAGTGCGACAGGACATGAATGCATTTAAAAAGCACATTAATCACACACCGCGTATTAATTCACAGCTGGTTTCCAATGGCAGCACTTGGCCCTTTGCCGCCTTCATAGCATCACTGGGCACAAGTGGCTCATCACCTACCCCAGAGCAAAGTGGGCTGTAGTCTACTCACCAGCGAAAATAAAACAAGATCACAGCGTGCATCAGGCCAAGGCACGGATATTAGCTCTGACTTAAAGCCCTTATGGCTAAACTGAGTTTAGTGCTCACACCTCTGTCAGCATTTGGAGGTTTTTGGGTCAGCGATGGTGTCCACCAGGCTGCACAGCGTGCATCAGCTGGTGAAGGGCAGCACAAGGGGAGTATCAGGCCACTGGTGAATTCTCCGGTTATCCCTGCAGTAGCACACTTGAAAGCACTTCTGTTCCTCAGCACTTCCAGTTTTCTCTCCTCTCCATCTCTTATTTCATCTCACTGCAGCTTTTTAATTACAGACAGCTCATTGTGGGGCTTTGCCTCTCATTCAGACTTCCATTCTTCTACATGGAGTACATTTGTCTATAGAGGTGTATCTCCAGCCTCTGTGAAACTTGATGTCTCTGAGGAAGCACTGATAAACCTTTAAACAGGGATGCTACCAGGAAGAACCCCTCCACCTGCACTATCACATAGTGATCCTCAAACTCCTGCACACCAGGATGTCCCTTCAGGACATAACCCAGCACTTTGCTGGTTGCTGAACAGCCCTGCAGTATTCCAGCAAGGTGCCCCTTGAGCTGAAACACTGCAGGGCTGGATGCCAGTCGGAGCTGCATGGATAGAAGCTTGAAATGCTCCCAAATACCCACTTCTGCCCAATAATTCATTGCATCACAGACGGTTCCCTTACTGCAAACATCTTGTCCTCTAGCCCTCTACAAAGGGCAGCTCTTTGCAGTCCTCTGCCCAAAGATCCATTATCCAGCCAAAGCACTTCAAAAGAAACAGTTTCCCTTTTTCCCTTACTAATAATCCCAAATTTAACTATGTCCTACTTAGCACCTCCTCTGAAACCAGGAAGAGAGATGCTATTTCTGTTGGCCTCAGTAAGTGGACTCTGCTGAATCCCAGGGAACACGCAGACCACACAGTAGGCTGGGTTTAAATCCTGGGATGGATTGTTCAGCAGCAGCCTCCTTCCTTGTTCCTAAAGCCTAATCAGGAGCCACAGTACAAGAGCGCATCACTCTGTATATTCCCCAAATGCCAGGCCAAATTTGTATACTGAAGTCTCATTCTCCTTTCTCTAAAAATATATATCTGTTCCCTCTTCTGCCTCTGTAACCACATGGGGACCTGAAATTCATTCCTCATGGGAATGAGCCATGGAGCATCCACACTGACTCCCTACAGAGGGATTTTAAACATGAAATCAATGGTGAAGAGGGAAGAAGACCCTCCATATAGGTACAACCTGGGATGGAGTAAGGCTTCCTTAGATTGGCACAGGACAGATTTGGACCAGCTACTGCCTAGATCTATGGGTTGACAACCTCTTCTCAAGAGTCTCTAATGCCAGTGAAGTCTTAACTCTGTATAAACCCATAGCATCAGAAGCTGTCCAGGATGAACATGAAAGCACAATCTAGCATCTTATCTGCAGATAAATGGCTCCCTTTCACTTCATTCTGCTGCAGATCTTCCGCCCAGTGTTTCCATCTTCTCTCCACTGCTGTTCTCTTTTTCTTCTCTCCAGCACCAACTTGCAGCACCAGATTGCTCTCACTAATCAAAGAAGGGCTGGGCTCTTTTTCCTTGTTTCTCCAAGTCTGTGGCATACAGTAACTCCAGCCAAACACTTGTTTTCATTAATGTTTCTCCCCAAGCCTGCCAATAGAGCCTGGACCATGACAGGACACAGCAGAGAGGGACGATTTGGCTGGTCCAGCTCATTTCCAGATGGAGCATGAGCATTGCCTTAGGGGATGTAATGCCCCCACTCCATTACCTACTAGAAGGTGCCTGCTGCTATCTTCTACCACCTTCTGCTGAGGGAAGGGCTCTGTCCTTCACTGCTGCCCATCTGAGCCGCGTCACTTGGATTTATCAAGGGATTCACAGGAAAACCGGAACACCACACACACATTTCTATTCACCCATGCCTTCACAAGGCTCATCTATATGGAAGGGTGATGGATAGGGTCTAATCTGGATCATGCCCTCATCTACACAGGCCATGTCCTTGCACACAGACAGAGATGGCTTGGGTAGTGCCCAGGGCAATAGCTGGCCACAGGAGGGGCCTTTCCACAGCACCAGCACAATACACTGCATTCTTAGTGTATCAAATAGAAGAGACAAGGAACATTTCATCTCCCTTTCATACTCTCTGATGTACAGAGGGGCCAAACCAACTTATTTCGATGAGGAAGCACAAAGCTCCTGTAGTCTTGTCGGACATAGTCCCTCAGACTCTCCTGTTCAAGGTGAAATCCTGCTTTAATAATCCCTCATCTCCTGCTTTATATCCTTTGCCCAAGAGAAACACCACCAGCTCTTCAGCTTGCAAAGGGAGCGAGAGTACTACAGCCTCCCAGTAACTCTTAGGGTGGTAACTCTCAATCACTGCAAACCAGTCAGTCCCGTTTCTCCTCTTCCTTTCCATGACCATTAACATCTCACCCTTTGGCTTTTGTGCCTGTTCCTCCCAGCAGGTTTTGCAGCCGCCTCATTTTCATAGAAGCAGCAACATGAGACTGGATTCTTTCTTTGTGCATTCCCTAATTCCCCTCCTTGCGCGCAGTACAATCCAGAGGTGGGACAGCTCCTTGCCCGCCTGTGGCTGCAATTGCATTAGGACCAAGCAGCTGCCAGTAGTCCTATGGTGCTGACCAAATGTACGTCAGTGCTTTGTGATTGACCAGCAGAGAGAGAAGAGCTGAACCCACATTGCTTTCCGTAGACTGCCACTGACATCCTAACTTCAGGAAAGTTTGTTCATGTGCATTTACACTTCGTGATGGCAGCACCAACTGAAATTAAGGGGCACCGTGGCCCCTTCAAAACAGCCTCAAGACAACAAGGATGCTGAAACGTCACTCTGACTTTGGAATAGTCACAACAGGAGAACATTTCATACCTTCAGTGAGCAATTTGCTTCCTGAAAAGTAACTGCACAAACATTCCAAGTGTAATCCCAGGGGGAGAGAGCCCCTGCAGAAACCTTGGGTCAAAGCAAAAGGGCGAGCAAGGTTGGGAAAGACACTGGGAGTCAGAAGGGAAACGCTTTGCCCCAGTCACACCAAAAAGGCCCTGGCCACCATCTCAGCACTCGCTCTTTGTCAGCTTGGGATAAATGACTGACGCTGGCTGTGGATCACCTACCTCCAGCCAGGCTCTCAGCACCCTCATGTCAACCAGGGGTGACAACTGCAGAGAGACCCAACCCAGGTCTGTTCCACCGGTCCCCCACACACCAATAGCCCAATGGGGCTGGCAGGACAGGGCAGAAAACCAGCCAGATAGGCTGGGTCTGGCCAATCCTCTGGCCACCCTTCCCCAGCTGCTATTTAGAAGGGGACAACCCCATGAGCACCATCACAGCTACTCAGGAGTGATTTAGAAATACACACTAAGAGCACAGTCTCCAGTTCATTACCTGAAGGCAAGGTGGAACCACAAAGTCACTTCTTTGTCTTCTCAGAGCCACTACCATTTCACACCATCCCTGCTCATTGAACCCTGGAATTGGTGCTTGGCTGAAGCCCATCTTATAGAAGGGCATCTTATCTTGATTAGTAAATGCTACCATATGGAAAGACTTTCCCTTTCTCCAGTCATTTGTTCCAGCAGCTCATCAACTTCATTCTGATAAAATTAACGCCTATTTTCTCATCTCAATTGGTCTGGCTTCAGCCTGCAGCTGTGGGTTTGAGCCACGTCTCTCTGCCTTAAACAGCTCTTGGATACCTGCCTTTTCTCTTTGTGGAGCTATTTATGCACCTCTGTAAACAACTACAGTCACTTAAGTTCCAGTCTTAGGCATCAGTTTGGGGATTTTTCCATGATGCCTCCCCCTGAGGACGTGCTGCTCCTTGAAGATTCCTGCACTCGCCTACTCGAGGCAAGTGCCTCTGTAGTTTACATCCCTCTACACAGAGGCAACGGATCGTGGCCTCCTTGGGGAATGCAACTTGGCATAACTGATGGAGTTTGGAAGCAGAATAACGATTGCTGCTGCTTGCTGCAGATAAAGGCCACTTGTGGTGAGCATCACGTCTCTGCTGCGACCAGCTTTAATCACAGCTGAGCTAACGCTGCGCGCAGCCTTAAACCACGCTCCCTCAGATGCACTGCACGTCTGCCCTCTCTAACTTCTCATCTGGTTTAGGCCATCTCCTCCTCCCTTTCCCTCTCCCTGTTGTACTGAACTTCTCTTAATGAAGCCACCTGTTTCCTAAAAGGACTCTGTGGCTGTTCCCTCATCTCTTGCTCTGTCCCTGCTCTCCATCTCCCCCACTGCAAGCTCTCCTACGCAAGTGGTACCCACCTCCTGCTTCTGCCCAGGATAAATGCATCATCATTATTATTTAATAACAACACCCTGTTATTAAATGGGGTTGATTTTTACCTGTTTACTTGTCTGTCAGAGGTGGGGCAGCAAAGCCAACTATTTATCAAGTTTAAATGCAGCAGGTTTCTTCGGGGATAAAAAAGCACTTTTGGAGCACACTGAATTGGGACACTTTGTCTGGTTTTAGCTCAGGGCTTCCTCAGGGCCGGAGCTGACTCTCGGAGGAGTGTATGCCTCCAAACACGTTGACAGTGCACTGCGAGCAGCTCACAAATAGATAATTTAAGCTAATTAATACAAATAAACTCTAATTATAAGCAGCAACTAATTAAACCAGCACAGAGGGCAACTCCTGTGCTTGGGGTAGCAGTCAGCGGGGAAGATGATGCTATTGCAAGGCCTTAGGACTCCTTCCCGCCCTCCCCACATGCTAAATCTCAGGCAGGCTTCCCACAGCAGTGAGCAGCCTCTACAAAGAGGAGCTGCTGCTTCTCCTCTTGGCCTGGTTATGATAGCAGCAAATTAGGGCAATTTCTCACTAGAGCTGCAGTCGGTGCCTTAAAAGCAACGCAGGTCCCAGGGATGGCAGCATGCAGCGTGCAGCCATGGTCTGATCTGGTGCCTGCTAACCCTGCAGCACAGCACACGGTCACTGTCCGCTTCTGTGGCCACACTGGTCCTGGCAGGACGTTTCTGCCCTTGCAAGGCTGGGTTGTGCTGGGTTGCCGGGACCACTACAGATTCGGAGGCTGTAAGACGTATTTTTCCCCCTAATTTCAGTTCATGTCACTCAGGGACACACTTGGGTCCCAGCCTGGGTACTCCCTTTCCATCTCAGGATGGCAGGAATGAGGGATCAAAGTACTGAAGGGATCAAACATGAAAGCTAGAATACATAAAGCCATGAAGACATGGGAATGGAGATCCACTCCTCTAACGCAATTAACCTTTCCAAGAGCTAATAGTCCCAAATTAAAGGACATTGTGGGATGCAGAAATGCATCCAGGTCATGTGGGAGAGACTACTGAGTGAAGCATCATCTCCAGACACCCGCTTGCTCCGTCATTCATCTCTTACTGAGAGCAGAGATTAAAGGGTGCTCAGCCCCTGCAGCGCTGTCTGTCACCCAGCCCCAGGCTCATTCGGGAACACGCTTCCTCAGACAACGTGTGGTTCCCTTTTGCTCTTCTCTCCTAGGCTCCAGCCTGGGAGACCTGCCAAGCACCCCAACACCCCAGTATCCCAACACCCCAGTACCCCAGCACCTCAGTACCCCAATACTCCAACATCCCCAACCCCAGTACCCTCAACCCCAGTACCCCAGCATGCCAGCACTCCCAAACGCAGTACTCCAGTGTCCCAGCATAACAGTATCGCTCAACCCCAGTACCCCATACCTCAGCACATCCAACCCCAGCATCCCAATACCCCAACCCCAGCGCCCCCAACTCCAGTACCCCGATACCCTAGCACCCCAGTACCTCAGCACCCCCAACCCCAGTGTCCCAGCACTCCAGTACCCCTGACCCCAGCATCCCAGTATCCCTCAACACCAGTACCCCAACCCCAGTACCCTGATTCCCTAGCACCCCAGTACCTCAGCACCCCCAACCCCAGTGTCCCAGCACTCCAGCGCACCAGTACTCCCAACCCCAGCATCCCAGTATCCCTCAACACCAGTACCCCAACCCCAGTACCCCGATTCCCTAGCACCCCAGTACCTCAGCACCCCCAACCCCAGTGTCCCAGCACTCCAGCGCACCAGTACTCCCAACCCCAGCATCCCAGTATCCCTCAACACCAGTACCCCAACCCCCGTACCCCAGCACCTCTAACTCCAGCAGCCCAGCATCCCTCAACCTCAGCACCTCAGCGCTTCAGCATCCCCAACTCCAGAGCCCCCAACCCTGTACCCACAGCCCCTGCCTGCGAGAAACCCCTCCTGGGGCGCAGGGGCGCCTTCCTCCTGTTCTACAAACCCGGCCCCACCTCCCGGGCAGCCCCGCCCCGAGGGCGCCCCCAGCGGTTGCCCCGCGCACCGGCAGGAAGCGGCTCTCGGCTGCAGCTCGGCGAATCCCGCGGGCTCCGGGGCCGAGCCCCCCTTTGCTCCCCCGGTTCTTCCTCCTCCTCCTCCTCCTCCTCCTCCTCCTGCTACTGCTGCTGCCGCTGCTCCTCCTGCCGCCGCCGCCGCCGGGCTCCGCTCCGCCTCGCCAGCCCCGCGCCCGCTGCCCCGGCCCTGCCGCACCTCCCCGTCCTCCGCAGCCCCGGCACGGCGGGCGGTGAGTCCTGCCGGCCCCGGGCGGCTCGGGAAGTGGGGGTGGGGACCTGGGTGGCCCTTACTGGGGGGGAGTAAAAGGAGGGGTACAGCCCTGCGCGGCGAGATGCGGGGTCCGGTCAACCCCGGGATGCGGCGGTAGCTGCTCCGGCCGGGGAGAGCGGGCTCGGGGCATCTCCCGCCGTGATGGGCATCGCTCCCGGTGATGGTGGTCGTGCCCGGGGCATCTTCCCCGATGATAGCGGGTCATGCTTAGGGCATCCTCTTCCTCCGGGATGCCGGCGGCAGCGCTCGGGGCATCCTCCACCCCACGCTGGATCCTGCCCTCGGAGCCGGGGACGTCTTCGGTGCACCCTCCCGCGGGCTGAGCTCGGGGGGTCCTGTCCCGCGGTGCTGAGAGGGACTTGGTCCATCCCTACACACCCTCCCGCAGCATTTCCGCCCCGGGGATCAGCATTGGCCCTTTTTCCATATCAGTGGGGCCGGGGGGGCTCAGGTGTCCCAGCAACGGTTCCAGTACCATGTCCCCTTACCCTTGGCCAGACAGCACTGCCTGGCGCTTCGAGCACAGCCGGCCACGGAGAGAGCCACGGTTTGGGGTCTGTGATTGAACCCCGGTTCTCTGACTCCTTGGCTGCAGCACAGCCCTGGAACCCCCTTCCCTCCTGTAAGATGCCCATAACCATCTCCGAAGCTGGCAGCACCATTGATTTCCAGGGAAGGGGCACAGCATTACGGTGCATTTATGCTGCATGATGAACCACTTTTACAATGCCTGTGCTCAAGGCAGTATCTAACCAGAGCCATACCTGCTCCGGCATTCATCTGTATGGCAAATGCAGCCTCTTTCCTGGCTAGCAGTGGGGCTGCCTCACAGAAAGCATTTAGTCTGTCTAGACAAGTATGATGAAGAGCAAAGTGCCTGGAGCTGTGGGTGAGCAGAGCTCGGGGATCTCTGCAGCGCTGGGGTGGTTGTACAGCTCTCAGCGGTGATGCCCTGTGCTTTTGGGTCTTTGGTTAGTGAATGCACAGCAATCAGGCAGTAGGTTGTAAAGGTTTGTTTCATGTAAAAGCAAGGGAAGAAGAAAGAATCCAGCCCTTCATTGCACATGTGCATGGGAGAAGCATCACAAGAGTTTAAACCGACTAAGATAAACAGAGAAGGCACTGAAAATGACGAATAAATGGGTGATGAGGGGGAGGAGGGGGAAAGGCATATGCTGGCAGCTTACTTTCTGGAGGGTAGCACAGAGAAGTTAATGAATGTTTGTGTGACACTTAGAGAGCCTCGAACAGAAGGCATGAAAAAACGCAGGTAGCATTATGTATGAGCATGGAATAAATAAACCCCTTAGAGCAGAAGACTGAAACTCGGGATAATGCATGTCCTTAATACATATTCAAAGGAAGTGTATGGAAGCAAGCAGGCTTGAACGTAAAACAAAACCAAGGGGAAAGCGGGTGGGTTGGTGCTCTTGAATAAGGACAGGTGAAAGCATCTGTCTCCATCTTAGGTATTTGATGACCTTTCCAATCCTGCAAACCGTCCTTCACTGGAGTTGTCCATCTGACTTGTCCAACAGTCCGAGTAAGTTAATGAGGAAGATCCATGTGAGGGCAAACTTCCCGGGCTGAGCCTTGCAGCGCCAACATACCAGTCACAGTTCCAGTAGGACAGGTATATTCTCCTGCCAGTAAATGCATATGAGAATCCCTGAAGGTTTCCACACCACCAGGAATGATACTTTTGGAAAGACAACTCACAAAGCATCTTTTCCTGAGCCGCAAACATATTCTAGAGACGTTGCACGTAAATATCATTGAGATCGGGTGATGCGTGACTCCAGGTTTTATCTAACGTTCTGGTCTGGAACACATACAGATCTGACACAGTGTTTTGTGGCCATTTGATGTGAAGTGAATGGAAGATGCATCAGTTTCTTGTGGGTACAGGTATAGGGATGACCAGAGCAGAGTTAAATGCTCTCACACCTCGGTGTCCTCTCTTCATCCCATCCCACTGGACTCATTTACCCATTGAGAGTTCAGCTTCTCAGACAAGAAAAAAATCTCATCATAGAATCATGGAATGGTTTAGGTTGGAAAGGACCTTAAGATCCTCCAGTTCCAACCCCCTGCCACGGGCAGGGAAACCTCACACTGGGCCATGTCACCCAAATCCTATTCTATACATTCTATACATGTCAACAAGTAAACTGAGGAAATTGCTTTCATGCTGTCAACTGTGTGATGCTGGGATGGAGACTGATCCTAACTGGTCCTAGAGCAGCAGCAGCAGCCACCAACAGCAAAGCTCAGGAAAAGAGCTATTAAGCAACTAGGACTTGTGTTGATAATTACTTAATGCTTCTTATGTTTGCTCTGGGCTTTTCATTTCTGTTGCTTGGCTGTGAATGCTCTGCACTATCACTGCTTGTTTACAGCACAGCACCTAACATGGGCAATTCATCAGTTTTAAGAGGCTCTGCTCATGTCCCTCTGACATCGAAGAGCCCAATTAAGTGAGTCTGCCTCTAAATACTCCTCAAGAGCTGGGAGGGAAAGGGAATGAGTCTCCTGCACACCTGCAGCCTGCAGTTTATAGGAGACAGAGTTAGAAATGACTTACAATTCTATTTGACTTATAAAGAATAAGTCTTCTATTTGACTTATAAGAATAAGACAGAGTTAGAAATTACTTACAATTCAATTTGACTTGCAAAGAATAACTTGAGAATGACCAGCTTAATATATATATATACACACCTATACACACACAATCTGTACAGTGTCAGAGCTCAATTCCAGACACCACCAAATAAATCCAGTATACATGGAGTGCCCTTCTCTGGACGTGTACAACATAGATTTCTCACACAAAACCGTTTCTATCTTGCCGGAATATCCTTGCACTCCATGATACTGCCTTGGCTTTTGAGAATGACACTGTTAGTGTCAGCCCCAGGCAGAGCTATGCAGTGTAATAGAACAGAGAATAAATGTCCTATCGGTGAATTACAAAAAGAATAATTCATAGGTAATTTTCAATGACTGAGAATAATTTATAGGTGCCTGATTTGCAAAGAGAATAATTTATGAGTAACCTGAATTGCATGTAAAGCACATTTACAGGTTAATGTAAGAAAGGGAGTACATTGCTGCTCTGCGGTCACATCTTGAGGCTGGATTTTGGGGGCACTTCTTGTGAAAACACCCACCATGAAAAAAATGCATCAAATGCCATAGTAAAAAGATTTGTGTAATACACCCAACCTGATCTGAAGCCTCAGCATGTGACCAAAAGCCAGACGTATGGCACATGTTGTCCTCAGAGCTCCTGCCTCATGCATGCACCACAAGCAGAAAGGGCACAATACGACATGGTCACTGGAAAAGGCTGTTCCTGACAGCAGACAAGGAGTTGAGTACCAAAACCTTGGGGTTATTTGTTTCTCCACTGCACTGCATGGATGTGATGATGAACGGCATGAGAGAGACGAATAACAGAAAAGAGAGGGAGGTGTGATCTAGACTGGCTCCTTCCCTACCCTGGTAAGGACCAGGAGGGTGCCAGGAGGGCACAAGTTCATGTTTCATACCACACAGACATGATATCTCCTTCCTATATACCTGAAGGGGAGCAGGATGCATTGGTGCTTCCACTTCTTCATCACCACTGTGACGTCTAAAACTGAGTGGTAAAACAACATCCAAGCTGAAGTGCCATTGCTTCCTGAAGCATGGGGGAATTACACAGGGCACCCTCAACATGAGAGCTAAAAATGCAAAGCCTTTTTGCACTACTTCAGTTAATGAATCGCTATATTCATGTATTAGATGGAGCACACAAAATATCTACTATAGATAATGTTATAAAACAGCTTTTCTTTTAAACTGCTAACGTTGTCCATAGAAGTTTCCTAAAGCATTAATTTTTCTCCAGTGCAGTGTTTCAGAAAGGCTTGTTAAGGAGAAGTAATTGTGTTGGATTTGGAGAGGGTATTGGGATGCTGCTATTCTGTGGGAAGCAAACCCAGGCTCTCCAGGAGAAGAGGGCATGCGTCACTCCAGAGCATGCATTGCAAGTGAATTCCTGTGCTTGAGCTTTCAAACCACACAAATCACAGACATGATGGGCATGATGATGAACATCACAAAACACCCTTGGTCCTAGCTGGGAATGTCTGGAGCTGGGTGAATGTCCCCTTTTAGGAAGCCTTAGGAAACAATGTATATCCCATAGCTTTGGGTTTGCACTGTACCCCACAAGAGCCTGGGGGAACGCATGCTAAAAGACTGTGCGCTCATTGTACTTCCTGTTGCATGCATCCACTCTTTGCTACTCCTCATTTAAGAGAAAAATCCATTCATTCTGTACCCAGCGCCTCCTCCCGCAGACCCACACTCCATTTATTGCCAGGAAGCGCTAATGAAAGCGGCTTGTGCTTCTTAGAAACCTTCTTTGACAAGATCACTCTCAACCTCGGCCAAGTGCAAAGTCTCTCCTTGGTTTCCCTGGGAGCAACAGGCCCTCAGTAGCTCGCTGGATCAATTCCTCAGTGATTTTAGCATCAGTAAGAGTGTCCCAGTGAAAGTGCTGCACATGAGCAGGAAAACAACGCTTGTATTTAAAGTTTGTGCAGAACAAGTGAAATCTTGACCATAGGAAAACACAGCCCTTTGCCCTAACCCAAGGCAAAACTCCTGATGACCTGGTGGCATCAGATTCTCACTTCACCCTCACAAACCCGGGAGCAAGTCAGAAGCGTAGAGATCTGGGTGACAAAGCGCAGGACAACCTCACACAAACTCTTGTGGCTACCCATAAGGGCCATAAGAAGCAATCTGGGCATTCTGGGGGCAAGATGTGGCTGAGAAAGCCTCACGGTTTATTTCTAAACATTCATCAGTTTAGGGCCCTTGTACCACTTCAGATCCCACCGTGTGTCCGCTGTCAGCCTTTAACACTAGCGTAATACAGGGCTTGCACAAATAAACGGCTTACTTATCCCTCTCCCAGGCTGTATACCCTTAGTGCCAAAAACGATCATACAAAGCGAGTCTTTTCTTAAGGACTGCTTATACACACACGTCTTCCCAAGGGTTAGATGTAAAGAGATTCAGTGTTAATTTTAATGGGCTGCCACCCTTTTCTTACAGTGCAAACCACCAGAGCCTTCTCTGTGTAACTGAGGAAAGGCTTTGGCTCATGTTGGTACTATTTTTTAAGCATTGACTTTTCTTGCTACGTTGCTGCCCCTGGGGACCACTGAATGTCACTTACGTGACAGAGCCCAGCTGCAGACATACCTAAATCATAGCCTTAATCAGTTCCTCCTAAAAGTATTTCACCTCTTTTCTGTGATTGAATGATGCTGTTATACTGGGGATGGGCAGCAGCTGGTACAGTTGGTTACCCACACAAAAAGCTTGTCTGGTTTCTTTTAGTTTAGTATTAACTTGCCTAATAGAAGAAAACACTCCTAGAAAGCTTGCATCTTGGTGCATATCTATAAAATACCCATGCACTTTTCATTCTGTTGTATACAGGTGGAGCACTTGTCTGTGGTAGGCAGCTTTGCCCAAAGTACTGCTCCAGAATACACTAGTTCTACTTTGATCTCCTTATAGAAAATGACTGTCTTTGGAAAAATCCAGCCATAAGGGCTTTGCTTCCTCTTTTTCTTCCCTTTCCCAAAGACATCTCCTTATGTGCATGAGCTGCAATGGGAAATAAGTGCTTGGCTTCAGCAGCTTTGGAAAACGCTGGCCCTAGAAAGGATGCTGGGGAGGATATTGCTGGGATGCTCTGAATTAATTTCTTTCTGCTGCAGGCTCTTGTTTGCTCTTTATTCATCCCTTCATGTCATCACCAGCATCCTTGATGCTAACACAGCGTGACATGAAGTTTCCATGAGGTGATGTGATGGCAGTGGGCCCGTACATATCTTGCTAGAGGTGCAACACCAGCAAACACTTGTCTCACACCACATCCCACCTGTGGATCGGGATGGGCAAACCTTCTTATATCCTGCAGCCTAACAGCACAGGGAGCCGGCGGATATCCTGGTCCATACCTGAGATTGGGGATTAAAAGCTATTAGAGGAAATTGTCAACAGTGAACAACTGCTTTCCCTAGTATTGTTTAGTCTTCTGATAGATAGATAAGAGACGGGTGGATAGATAAATAAATAAAGACCAAGATCTACTTCTTTCCTGTCCCATATGAAGATAGGATGAGAAAGTTGGGGCTGTTCATCCTGGAGAAGAGAAGGCTGCGTGGAGACCTCATAGCATCTTTCCAGTATCTGAAGGGGCCCTATAGGGGTGCTGGGGAGGGACTCTTCATTAGGGACTGTAGTGATAGGACAAGGGGTAACGGGTTCAAACTTAAACAGGGGAAGTTTAGATTGGATATGAGGAAGAAATTCTTTACTGTAAGGGTGGTGAGGCACTGGAATGGGTTGCCCAGGGAAGTTGTGAATGCTCCATCGCTGTCGGTGTTCAAGGCCGGGTTGGACAGAGCCTTGGTTGGCATGGTTTAGCGTGAGGTGTCCCTGCCCATGGCAGGGGAGTTGGAACTGGATGATCTTAAGGTCCTTTCCAACCCTAACTATTCTATGATTCTATGATTTACACCTTTTAGAGCCCTAAAGAGTGTGATTTAGCCCAAGACAAAAGGAGCACCACCTTTTGACATCATACCAAGGCCCGTGCAGACAGTTGCAAACACAGAGAGGTATTTTCCCTGTTATTGGGACTTCAGGGTAAAGCACCAGAAAAAAAATATACATCAAACTGCTTTAACGCAGACATCCGGTAGCAACACCGGGGCTATGCATTCTTGAGCACCATCTACTGGTACAGTGCCCATAAACCACTGACATACACACAGATGGAGAGCACCCTGCAACAGCTAGTCAGGTAAGAGCACAGAGCTCCAGGCCAGCTCTGCGTATAGCATTTATAAGCTCCCAGTCGAACCTTACACCTGGGATCTTGGGGCAAACTGCTTGGAGAGCAAAGGGTAAGAAGGTTTCCAGGTCCCAGCCATGTGCTGATGCATCCCCTCCTGCAGGCAGTGCCGCAGCCGGTGGGTCCCTCCGCAATGCTGCAGTGCAAACACGCTCAGGAATTCAGCTTCGGGCCCCGGGCTCTGAAGGATGCGCTGATCTCCACCAACCCAGCCCTGCAGGAGCTCTATGCCAAGGCTTTCTCCAGGGCGGAGAAGCTGTTCCTCTCTGAAGCCTACAACCCGCAGAGGACGCTCTTCTGCACGCTGCTCATCCGGACGGCTTTCGACTGGCTCCTCAGCCACCCCGATGCACCTGAGGACTTTGAGACGTTCTATCATGCCATGCTGAGGAGGAAGCAGAACTTCTGTCGGAAGCACATTTACCTGCAACCTATAGGTAAGGTGGGCATCTTCACTGAGAAAATACAGGAAGGAGGAGGGTGATGCTGAATGTTACTGACATGCTCCTCGAAGGATGCAAAATGCAAGTGCCGTAGCAAAGACAAGCGTAATACCAAAGGCTGTGACTTGCTCCCAGTCCAGAGGCACAAACCATGATGGCAGACCGACCCTGTAAATGGTATGTGTGCTCCTGGGTCAGATTTGCTATCCATGTATATCTATATGTAAAACAATGCTGGATAAAACAGCATTTCTGGAGCTCCATCCTTGATGGTCCAACTAAAAATCAGCCGCCTGTTCCCACATAAATCTTTCTGTACAACTTCAATAGGAGATGACCTTCTTAATGACAGAGTGAATTAACGCCTCAAGCCGCCTCTCAGAAAGAGCCCCCTCTTCTTCTCCATGTCTGTATAACCATCTAGAGACATCCATCACATCCCAGAGTAGACAGTTAACTTGAGAATGAACCATCTCTTTCTCCATTGCTGCAGCCAGCCCCCCCAAACCTCTTCAAACCCTATGGTTCACCCTGGCTTCAAGGAACTGATAACAGGGTTTCTCTTCTCTTAGACTTAATTGAAGGGCCTGCTGGGCTCTCGCTGTTGGATTCGCTCCAGAGCTGTGTTGAGTCTTTCTTCCTGGGTCTTCGCGTGAAGTGCCTTCCCTCCATCCCCATCTCTTCCATTCACTGCTGCTATCGTCACAGCCGGGACTCAGACAGGGTGCAGCTTCATGCAGGTAAGGACCTGGGAACAGGGAGCCCATAGAGACATCAGATTGGCACAGGAGCATGAATCCTCCCTTAGGAAATGCCTGAAATAGCCCTTCATTGCCTGAGCAGGGAGGGGATGAGGAAGGGAGTGAAAAGGGTGGAATCCTGTTCCCATGGAAAACCCAGAGCTTCGAGGCTGGAAACAGGAATAAAAACCAAATTGACTTCCATCATATTTTCCTCTGCTCTTTGTATTTCTCAGTGCTATCATGCTTAGGTCCAGCTCCACAAAGTGATCACATCAGCTCCATGGAAAGACACTGCTGTTTTGGTGTATTCCGAGTTCTTCCATCTCTTGTCCAGAGCCAAAGTAAATTAGAGGCTTGGGTGGTGCAGGGGGGGAACTCACTGGCCTCTCATGAGAGGAACTGCGGGTTCAAGTGTCACACAGCTCCCCAGGGACAGGGGTTTGTGAGCTGCCAAACTCCTGCACAAACATCCATCTGGAACCAGCTCTTTGCAGGTACCATGGGCAGCACAAACCCAGCGCTGCACCAATGCAGCTGCTCCAGCTCAGGTCTGAAATCCCTGCAGAGAAATTCTTCTGCTTCCAGGTGCTTATTTCCATGGGTTGGTACCGAATTCACCTGTGGCTTTGCCTTAGCTCTGTGCTCAGCACCACTTTCGAAGTCAGGTCTGCTCATACTCCAGTTTGAGGGGATGGATCTACACAGCCATAGTTCTTGATCCGAGATGCTGAATCCAGCAGCTCTGCCTATTTGTGGCTTAGATTACATCCTCCTCCCCATGAACAGCAGGAACTTTGGCTCTAGCATGCTTTCGAAGGATGTTTCATTCTAACAAACACCTCTCTTGTATTTGCCCAGATGGGATCCTGAACTTCCTGAAGAACAACAAGCCTATGGATGCCTTGTGTGTTCTTGGACTCACTCTGCTGGACCTTTACCCATGTGAGACCTGGAGCTTCACATTCAGCAAATTCCTGCCAGGGCAAGGTAGGTTTGGTGTCCCATGATATCCTAGGACAGCATGCAGAGCAGGCAGCGCTGTACCAAAAAGCTTCCCCTACAATAGCCAAACCTTAACATTTTATTCACTTTCTGATAAGATGAACTAGGCTTTCCCAATTTAAAAGTAGGAGAGTCAGGGCTCCTGATCCAGTCAAAGTAACTGAGGTGTTACAAACCTCTTGGGAAGTGTCTTACCCCACTGTATGCGCTCAGCCGGACTGTGCTACCTCTCCATGATGCCTACGGAGACAGAAGGGAGCTGATGCCTAACTGGTATCTCTCTTCACAGAGGTGGGAGTCTGCAGCTTTGCCAGGTTCTCTGGGGATTTCCCCCAGGCTGGCTGCAGCAGCTGGAACCCGCTCACACAGAAGGAACAGCCGTGCCAGGTCAGCAAGGAAAGCAGAGAGCGGACACTGCCGCTCAGCGCCCAGGAGATGGTCCAGTGCTGTAAGGTAGGGTCTGCAGCCTCTGCACCCTCTATTGCTTGCTGTGTATGGTTAAATACTCGGGGCAAAATCTATCATACCAGTGAAGCAGGCATGAGACTGCTCCTACAACACACTGACAATCACAGCTAAGTCCACACGCCTAACACAGTCCTAAGGAGCCTGTATTTTAGTGCACTGCATAGACAACTCTTACTCCCCTTGCCACTGGAGCAAACCATAGTACCAGCTGGATAATGAGGCTACAGGACTTACCTTATGTCCTGGAGCAACAGTGAGACAAAATCCCTGCCCAGCTCAGGGTGTAATGTCATATTTTGCTTGTCAGATGATGCACATGCAGAAGGATGGTAGCTGCAGACACCGTACACAGAGGTTAATCAGAGTATCATCTAGTGGAGCTGTGCATTAACTAATGGATGGCTGGGAAGGGGTGACTGTGTCTTCCTCAGGCACTGGTACCCATCAGGGGAGAGGACGACTTCCCAGACCTGCTTGCACAGATGGATGAGAAAAACACCCCAGCCTAGTTTGCACATATAGGTAGATGCCATTAAACCCCATTCATCTCCAGTACATCCTCTTCACCAGGGCTGTCCTCCCTGCATGCCAGCTCTGCTTCTAGTGTTTCTCCCAGAGCTGACCCACGTGGAGCAGCCACACCAACTCCTTCAATGCCATTTCTCTGTGCCTCTCCTGGGGTTTGCTTGGGATTTTCTAGTCCGAGATCTCTTCCTGTAGCAGTTTCAAATGATGTTTGGTGGCAAAGGGAGGAGGAAGGGAGCCCTCCATCCTCAGCCTTTCCACAGTCCCCAATTCCCAAGGCAGTTATGCTTGGCCAGCTGACTGCAGCTTAGTTTTCGCTTTGGCACAAACGTCAAGAGCATCTGCTTTGGAAAGACCCAGATCTGTGACTGCCAACAGCATCTCACAGATTTCCCACATGGACTGTGCTGCTCTTTTCAGACCCCACTGGGACTGTTTTCCCCCTTAAAAACAAGGCAAAACAACAAAATAACCAAACCCATGCTGTCCTTGGGGAAGAGATTGACAGCAGCACTGCCCTACGGCTCTCAACATGCTAGCCACAGGGTCTTCCCATAGCTGCTTCTGAAAAGGACACCCACCCATGCTTTTCCACCATACAGACATGGATTTGGGGGTACCTGGGAAGAAGGAGGATATTCCCCTTCTACCACAGAAAAACCTAGGGAGGATGGCCAGGGCTGAGCAACAAGTGAGTTAGACTGTTAGGGAGCAGGGGAAGTAGAGCATCAAAGGAGGAAGAGGAGGAGGCAGAGCAAGCAGGACCGACCATGCACTGCTGTGATTTATGCTTTCCTGAAGGTGACCTGCCACGAGATCTGCCACCTGATGGGGCTGGGGACCTGCCGCTGGCTGCAGTGCATCATGCAGGGTGCGCTGAGCCTGGATGAAGCCCTGCTGCGGCCCCTGGAGCCGTGTCCCATCTGCCTTCGGAAGCTGCAGCACGTCGTGGGCTTCAAACTCATCGAGCGCTACAGGGTGAGGCATCAGCCCATCAGATCCAGCAGCCCCTTCCCACGGCAAGGGGACACAGCAGGGAGCAGAGCAGCTCACACAAGAGCACAGCATTAAATATAGCCGCATGTTAAATGCGGATGCTCTCAGTGCAAGGTGCTAAGGGAGGAAGCTTACACCTAAACGAGGGGGATGTTGTACACATAGTCTGTGACTAATAGAATGGTTAGAGCTGGAAGGCACCTTAAAGATCATCTAGTTCCAACCCCATAGCACTTCACACAAGCTCTAAGACTTCTGGCTGTTCATAAGGGACAGTGCAACAACCCAATCACATTTTGCTACTCCCAAAAACGAGGTGGACAGGCAGATGTCACACCAGAGTGGCAGCAAGCGCAGCAATTCCCACATCTCAATGCCCTTTCCTATGTGCCACCTTTTTTTCTGCCTCTCTAGGGCTGCTGGCAACAGGGAGAAAATACCAAGTAGATATTTCTATGATTCTATGAATTCCTCTGTTTAATGATATGAGAAAGGATCCTGAATTATTACTCCCTAATAAGTGGAGGGTCCCTGACTCACCTTCGTCTCTTCTCTCCCACCCATAAAACTGCTAACGCCACATTTAGACAACATCAGGAATAGTGCTAGGACACCCTTAGCTCTTGAAAGTGTTTACTTCCTCTTCGGTCTAAAAAGCAGGAATTGGTAGCCAAATGGCTGCTGGAATAGAAATAGTGGCATCATTCTCACTCAGCGCCCTATTTTCTCCCTGGTTAGGATTCCTGTCTGACACACATCATATTCAGAGGCAGGATTTTCCACGGGTGCCTATATTAAAGCCTGTGGGCTGTGTTTGCTACAAGATGCATGCAGAATGAGAACGGGGATGCCTCTAGTTTCATTCAGCTTGGAATCAGACACTTAGAAGCATGGTGAAGGATAGGGAGGGGAAAAAAACAAACCACGCTTGTGTGGTTTTGCTGCCTGTCTGTGCAGCCCCATCTCTGACCCCATGGATGTTTGCTCCCTGTTTCTGAGAGGGGCCTAAATTGAGGAATGGATCCTGGTTCGGTTAAACACCCAGCCTGTCAGCATGCAGTTACTGCTTTCTAGAAGAGAACTGCCATCTGCAGTAAGCTTTTCTAGAAACCTTATTGCCCTTACACCTGCAGTAAATACAGTAGCTGGCTCAGCATCCCCTGGTGACACTGAACACAGACCTGAAGGAAGGACATGCGTGCCAAACATCACATCTGCTTCCTTGATGGGAAAAGCTGCGCTAGATATAGTATAAACTGATGTAAGAGTTGTGATAATCTCTGTAAAAGGCTTTGCTATGGCATTGAGAGGAGATACAAATGCGAAAGGTGAATTAAATAGTTAAGGAACCTGACAGAAGAGAGCACAAAGCACTTGGAGACAATAGCAGACAGCAAGGTTACTTCCTATGCATGATTTGAGAGGCCAAGTGCAAGTCTGAAGGCACATTTCCCTTCGGAAAACCAGCACAGACCCCCACCTGCCACAGAACAGCCCCAGACGCTCATAGTAAATACAGGAAATGCCAGACACAGAGCTGCTCCTCGCCAGGAGCAGGTAATGCTGCTGAAATGATTGCGTTAAGTCTGCAACTCAGACACAACAATGGGCAGAAGAGCTTGTGGGACAGGACAGGAAACCGGTCCTTATGCAGGAGGAAGAGCCCCTCTCTTTACGCATCTCGGTTGCACTCAAACACGCTCCAGTTTTGTATCACAGCTGCTTATTCCAGTGGGAGGCATCTTGAAGCCTGACAGCAAATCAATTCTCATGGTGTTTCCCCACCACAGCCAACGTTTCCACCTGCAGCTTCTGCAGCATCCCCAGGCTGCTCTGCGCCTAGCAGAAGCAAGCAGTGCTTGAGCTGCTCTTAGAGGCTGGGTTAGCTACTTCCTTGCTGTGGTGTTAATCTCAGTATCTGCTCTAATCTCAGTGCTGCCATGGTGGAGGAGTCTGGAAACTATGGCAAACCTGGAGCCCCTTGGGGTGTCAGATAGCAGGTTTCATTCTTGGTGACTTACCTGGGGTGGGCATCCACTTCAAATGCTCCTGCCTGCAGGCTAAACGCATGAAGAGGTTATCCCTTCATAGTTAAATAGGAGAACATTAAAAGAGGCTGCAGCCCTAGGAACCCTGCCCGAGTTTGAATCAAGAAGCCACCCAGGGAGAGACGGGAAAGATTTTGGGGTTTTGGCAGTGATCTTGAGTCAGTCATTCCCTCTTTTTGCCTTAATTAACCCAAATGGACTGTTCGAACATCCTCTTCTCCACAGCTTTTTCTTCTCTTGGGAACTGGGCTAAGTAGCATTTGTGATTCCTTCCCAGATTCATGGCTCTTGGGAATTTTAAGAGACATTATAAAGTCATGGGCCAGTTACAGCTTTCAATGAGCTTTGCTGTCCCCTTCTATTGTCCGGTTCCTAGTGTAGCTTCTGGTGCCTTCTTTGTGTTTGAAATACAGCGGGAGGGAAGGGCTGCTGGAGGTGAGATGAGGCAGGAGGAAAGTTGTCCCTTTACATTTGTTCTTGCCCCAGAGGAAGGGGGCAGGGTGGATTCACAGGGCTGAAAGGGTCCGTTTTGTTCTCTTATGAAATTCTCCCCCGAGGCTCCATGCACAGACTGAAATGAGCAACAGGGTAACAGGGCTCATGTCTCCCACCCACTCAATTTGAGCTCTTTATCCTCTCTGTCACTTGCCTAAAGAGAGAGCAAGAAAGAAGGGAAGGGGGAGGGAGCAGCGGAAGAAGGGAGCTCTGCAGGGCTTGGAATCTCCTGCTGCTTCTCCAGCAGCTCACCCCAGGCTGAGCATGTACGGACTCAGTCACCAGGGTTAACACCTTGTCACCACTGCTTCCTAAAGCATTCACAGGGCTCTGCAAGCACCTCAGCTGGGAGCTGCAGAAAATAAGGACGAAGAAATGGGCCACAAGGGTGTGAAAAAGCTCAAAACCACATAAACCCTTCACATATGCCAACAAGGAAGACAAGGAGATCACCTTTTATCTAGTGATGACTGGAGTACTGTGATTCATTCCCCAAAGCGTAAGGAATAAGCATGCCAGAAGCAACCCGTTATATGCCCTATTGTAGCATTTAATGTTTAAGAAGGAAATGGTCTCAAACATTTTCCTTTCATTAGTTCTTTCCTGGAGCCTTCTCACTTGTGCATTTCAGGTCTAGAGGGGAAGAGCTATTCTCAGGAATAAAATACCTGTTACCACGGGAGTTAGCATCATGGTGAAAAACAAGGTTCTTCATCACTCTCTCAGGAGCTTTTATAATGACACATCTTCCTCTAGAGAGGCACTGGTTTGGCTCTCATGGAGATCACATCCATGTGACAGGGAGAGATTTTGTGCCATTTTCTACCATCTTCAATAACAGAATCATAGAATAGTTAGGGTTGGAAAGGACCTTAAGATCATCCAGTTCCAACCCCCCTGCCATGGGCAAGGACACCTCCCACTAAACCATGCCAACCAAGGCTATGTCCAACCTGGCCTTGAACACTGCCAGGGATGGAGCATTCACATCTTCCCTGGGCAACCCATTCCAGTGCCTTAGCACCCTCACAGTAAAGAACTTCTTCCTTATACCTAACCTAAACCTCTTCTGTTTAAGTTTGAACTCATTACCCCTTGTCCTATCACTACAGTCCAATCGTACAATCCACGTCTGACTGGAGGCAGCTCTGCTACAGATGCAGACTCCAAGAAAATGGGATGAGCAAGCCCCTACTTCATAGGGTAACTATAAATTGTGTGAACCCGTCTTCTTGCAGACAGGACCATAGCATCTACAGCTGAGTCATCCAAAGTGAATTTTACCTGACAAACACCAGGAAAGGGTAACTGTTTTCTGTCATTCCCTAAACCAAACTCTTTTTCACCTCTCACCACAGAAGCTCTACGCTTGGACACAGACTGTATTGGCCACGTGGCCAAGGCAAGAGTCCGCAGACCTGTCTGCCTCGGAGGACATCCTTCCCTTCAGCTCAGACTCCGGGATGTGCTGTGAGAATGACTCCGAAGCTGTGACCTCCTTGTCCGAGCTGCTGACACCAGACACGTGCAGCCAGGCCCTCTCCATTGGCCAGGACCTGGAGCAGGATGAGCACTCGTGTTCGCTGGCGGAGGCGCGCAGCCAGCCCCAGCTTGCCGGGCACACCAAATCCACGGATACCATCAAAGATTATGAACTGTGGCTGGAGACGTGCATTGCTGCCCTAGAGAGGAACGTGTCTGAGGAGGAACTGGCCCAAGTAGACAAGGCCGTAGATGCCCTGGCTAAGTGGGAAATGTTTACAGGACAGCTGCCTGCTATGAAGAAGGACCTACCCTTTGCTAGGGACAGCACCGGGCTACGGAAAGTTCTTGGAGACAAATTCTCCTCCTTGCGGAGGAAACTGAGCTCCAGAAAACTGTCCAAAGGGGAATCGTCCCCTCAGCGTTGGCGCTGGGAGGAAAACTAGGCTGGGTCTGCCTTTGGTTAGGCCAGCCTTGCCCCCACAGCTGTGGCTCCATTACTGCCCTGCTTCTGACCTTTCCCACCACAAGTTGCTGCTGCCAGAGACAAGCAGCAGCTCCCCACAGGAATAAAAGGTGGTTCTTTTTCTGAGATTGCTAATATAGTTTTGATGCGATCAGTTCTTCTCCAAGGGTATTCCTGTGCTGGTCTAAGCCACGGCACTGCTCCAAACCCACATCAAGTCCTACGTAGGCTCTTCTGTTTTCTTGCTATATGTCATTTGGTCTGCAGTCAGGCAGGAAGAGGTCCATGCTAAACACTCATGTTCACACAGAAGCTTGGGCCATCTGAACAAACAGATGCAAATCAAACCAGGGCAGCTCTCCCATACACCGAGCTCTCTGCTTAGCATTTCAGTCTGAAGCACAGATGAGATTTCTCCCTCCGTAGAGAACGTTCACCTACGTTGTGGTTGCTGCCCTATCAGCTGGAGGTTTTGCTGAGTGTAGGAGCACACAAAGGCTTACAGCACACACTGGGGGAAGGACAGGCACAGAATCAGTAAGTAAAGCAGAAAGATCCCTGGCAGCTCATCTACCATAAAGAACAGTGTTAGTGATGACTGCCTTTTGTCAGACATTCAAGGGGATCACCAGAGCTGCTTCAGTTCAAACAAAGCCAGGCTTGGAGCAGTGAGCTGTAACTACTCACATCCTCTGTAGATTGGCACAGGAGAGAAAAACCTTTGAAAACAGTCACACACTCACTGATTATTAACTTAGAAGAGGAATTACACATGCATTCCTCTCTTTCTGCCTTGAGAAGTGGACATGCTGGCCCTCCCCCTCTTCTCCGCTCCACAAGTCACTCATTGAGCAGTAAGGGGTGTTGCACTGGCACCGGGAGCTAAAGACCCTGCCTCCCCACCCCAGGGCTTGCGCTCCTCCAGTTATTTATAGAGAGAGCTCAAGAGGCCAATGGGTTTTCCAGTTCTGTAACAGCAACACACAGGGCAAGGCTGCCTCTCTCCATCCCCTGTTCGCTCAGACCTCAGCACTTATAATGCTCTCTGCAGCTCACAGCTACACGGCCAGGCTCCAGATTGCTCCCATTTATATATATGAGCAGGTAGCACTGGGTCCAGCTCAGCTAGGAGGAGAGGGAGGATGTTTTAGAGAACCTAATAGCTTTGGCTTTCCTGAGCACTTTGCCGTGTGCACTTTGAAGGCCGCAAACTATGCAGCGATGCTGCTACAGACATCTGGAGCGGGAAGGGAGAGGATCATCCGAAGACGTCTGAGAAAAGCTTGAGATGAACCCATGCAGGTGAGCAGGAAGGATTATCTCCCAACAAGCTGGATTCCGGAAATACAAATGACTTCACATCCGTATGATTCATACAGCGAGAAAAGGCAGTTTTGGCTTCGGGACCTATGACAGCAATACCGGGAAGCACTTTTAACAGCCTTCCCGCAGGCGCGGAGCTGCAGAACTGCTGCTGCCGCCCTCTCCTGGCAACATCAGCTCCATGGGTTTCTCATCCAAGACATTCTTCCCAGCAGCAGCAATTTCCCAAGCAAATCCTGCTTGAATTACAAATCCATGTACTGCCCCCATGCACACTCAGTTGTCCTAACAGATTTACTATTTTAAGCAAGAGATTACTGTTTGTTCAGCCTGGTTTGCTATTACTTGATTCCGCACTGAATCATTAGGATGAACTTTAGAAGCTTTCCAGAAAGAAGCCATAGACTCAGGATGACAATATTGCCGAAGGGAAGGACGCAGCCTTCTACCGTAACAAAGTCCAAAGACAGCAGAGAAAGGGGGTGGCACAGAAACAAATTGAACTGGCAGAGGTCACAGATGGGAAGCTCCCTATGTGACACTTGGGTTACAGACCCATGTCAGCTCTGTTGCGAAAGCATGAATTCCTGCTGAAGAGCTGTTGCTTACCAATGACACCATCACTGACAGAACCATCACTGACCAGCTCAGCTTGTCCAGAAGTGCTCCAGGTAAGAAATAGATGAGCATGGCAACTCAGAGATTCACATGGCAACTCAAGAGCTTCACCTACTCCCGCGGGCAGCTCAGGAGGGTGCACAGGCAAGATGCAACTTCACAATGAAAGGCAGAAAGTGGATGAATACACTTTAAAGTCCTTCAGCAGCTATAGGAGAGAAGGCCCCTGCAATATTACACTGCAGGTTTTTGTTTGTGCAAAGACATTCCCATGGAGGTGACTATTCTTCCCATCAGTAAAGGTTTCTAGTGCTTCTGCTGTACGATACAGCAACGTTTTGCTCCCAGAATCTGTAACTAATACTTTGCTCATACACTGTGCAGTTTACACCGGGGTAAGGAATGGAGGCAACCTGGGTACCAGAGGAATGTATCATCTGACTAAGGTTACACAGAAAATCAAGGTTATAATCAGGACTAAAGCACACAGGTGCAATTCCTACCCTTCCCTGCATGTCCCAGAGTTGTAGCAGGGCAGAAAACACCTGACAGACATTAGAAGTAAAACAAATGGAAGGTAAGCCCCTAAATAAGATTTCCCACATTTTAAGCAGCAGGTTGCCAGGGAGATACACTTCTATTCAGATGAGTGTGGGAACAGCAGAAGAACTTGCAACTAATAAGCTGCTGAGTAAGCTGTGGAACAGAAATATAGATGAGATAATTAGGAGTCATTTCAGAAGGTCAAGCTGTGGATCAGCCATCAGCAAGAAGTAGTAGGGTATTCTATATATAAAAGTGCACACCCAGAAGTTACTTGCAACTCAGCATCCAAGATTGGAGTCAGTTACAAATCGTCCAGGAACATAGTTCCACTGTGTAGTAAGGCAGTGGGTAGGAGAACCTGGGTGCTCATTGTGCAGCACTTCTGCCACAGTTTGGTGAGCCTTCTGCGACAAGACAGGCACTAAAAAGAACTGGGCACCCAAATGGGAAAGGAGGCCAGTTCCAAAAGGCAACAGTATCAGCAGTCTGCCACAGAGCAGCCCCAGGAAAGCAGCACTTCTGTTTCTCTGCCTCATGGTCTATGGGTGCCTTGCTGTAACAGGTAGATAGAAGCAAACTCTACCTTCAGGAGAAACCCCAGCAGAAACACGCAACTCCCTCCTCAAGCTACTGTTATCTTTCATGTACAACTGCCTTAGGGATTACTCCAATACAGATTCATATTAGACTCATCTGGCTCAGAACATCATCCTGAGGCTACCTAGAGCATCCTGAATGATCAAAGTGACTTCAGTCACACCCTTTCTGTCCCACACTCAAGGATCCTTGTTTTGAAGCAACTTCTGAAGCCTATAATCCTGGACAGAGCAGAAAACAGTCTTTCAATAGCTTTACAAGCTCATAAAGTCAAATATCTTTTCCCAACAATAAACAGGCAGAACATTCCACTCCTACTCCTAAAACAAGAAGCTGCTGTAAGTGCAAACTGTCGAGGGAAAAATAAATACCCCCCCCCCACCCCCACCCCAACAACCTCAGAACCCCAGACTCTTTGCTAGTTAGGGGTGAAATCACCTACAGCAGCTTGCAAAGGTGGGAGAGGAAAAACCAGCATCTTCCATACATGTTTCATTACCAGTATCCAGCACTTTCTGATTTAACTGTGTATGTGACCACCTCCCCCCCTAAAAATGTTACTTTTAACTGAAGTCTCTTTCTGCTGTGCAAAACTGAGACTTTAAAAGAAAGCACACTCTAACAACTCTTCCTCCCTCAGCACCACACAGCTTTCCATGATGCTGATCAGGCTGGGGCAGAGTGGCAAGAAATTTGATCATTTTTGTTAGTAACTGGATAAACTTCCTCTCAGGTCTGTGCAGGATAATGAGGCACCAGACTCGAGCTAGAAACCACAAGGATTTCATTTCCCTCCTCAAAGAGGTGTAATTAATACCTCAATATTACTGAAACCAATCCAAACCTTACACCCTGAATACTTCAGCAAAAAACACAAGCTACATAGCCCTGCCTACTTTGCATTTTAGAGAAGCCTCTCCCTAGGGAAATAGCCATGTTTCCCCTTTAATCTTCAAAGTGCTGGACTACTGAAGTTGCAGAAGAGATGCTCTAGTAACATGGAGCCATGCTGAGCTGTGGAAGAGAATTCAAAGTTAATACATAGAGTTCAGTCTCTCCCTGAGGTACAAGCATTTGTTGGCACTGAACAGACAAACTTACCTGCAGAACTGACTGTTTCAGCCTTTGTTCTTACAGGGCAACATTTGTGCACCTCAATTATGAAAGGGACATCTTTGCTGTGTGAAGTGAGATACTCTGAGGTACAGAAATACTGGCAAGTATGGAAAAACAGTGTCACTAGGATACCTTGATTCAAGCCCCTCATGGTGAGTTCCAAGTAACGTAAATCCCACCTAAATTGGTACGTGACTGCTAACTGGGAAATGACCGAGCTTGGCAGGCACTCCAGTGACAAAGAATTTCTTATTTTCATTTAAACTCTGGATGTTCAGCAATTCAGATGAACTCCATCAATACAAACCAACCAAACCCCAGCCAGCTTTAGAGCAGGCAGAAGGGACAACTTAAAACAGCCTCTTACCCGTCGTTCAAGGATCTCAACAGCCTGGCACAACATCAAGCTCCAGCAGGTATTGCCCCAAACAGCTCTTTACTTGCTCCACTAAGAAACCTGTTATACTTTCTCTATATGCTCTATTGTAGGCCTGCAATTTACAGGGATATTTTGGCTCAGAAAAGGGTTAAATTTGCTTTCACAGAGCTGACCAAAGAGATCACCTAGAGATGCTGCTGAGAGCTTTTCATATTAGAAAGAACATGATCACACCTGCAAGCCTCCTACTACTACATACTGGATTTGCAATTCATCTGCCCTCATTTTCAGAGGCGCTGAGCACCACCAATGTGCGTTGTTACCTGAAATGCTCAGCATCTCCAGTGAGAATGAGTCAACCATTCCCAAAAGCTTGATGTAACTAAGGACCTAACAATTCTAATGATTAGCAAAAAGGACAAACAAACTCCATGAAGTGTCTCCAACTGTGTACCTGCCAAAGTAATTGATTAGGCATTAATAGTTCACACAAGAAACAATTAAGACTCGCCACAAAAGTCTGCCAAATGTGACCTTTCAAGTGCATGCGAGGAAAGGTTAACAACATTCCTAAGAACAGGAGCTGGCAGAATTAGTTGACGCCAGGATGGCAATGCCGTAAGACAGGGATACCGATGACTCTCTAAAGGTCAATGGTTCAGCACTGCTGTATGAGATACCACAGCACACAACAGAGGGGACTGGCACTGGAGAAGAAGCAAATAGAGATCCATGGCTATTATCAGATGCTACACAGCAGAAGAGGAATCTCTAACAGGTGCTGCCAACTCAACAGGCTTAATTATCATCTCTTGCTGAGCTTAAAATACATGAACATGAACTCTAGCTGTGCCTCCCTTTCCACTTCCCATCAGTTCTAATGCTTAAGTCAGCTCCTGAAATGCTACAGGCAAATGAATTGGAAGCTTTATATAGGTTAATGTTTCACCAGCCTTCAATTCCTGGACACACTCGGGAAGAATGATTCAGAGCAGAACTAGAGAGAAGGGAGGTACATAAAGGTTACAGAATAGGATTTTATTGCATGACGGCTGTAGTTTCAGGCAGCCCATGCTGTGAAAAGTGTCTCTCTTGCAGGTATTTTTTGAATGAAGCAAAACCCATCACTTTAGACTGTTGACAGAGAAAACCCATGGAACAGTATAACAAGTCAAGTTTTAATAGATTTATAAAATTCATATATACAAAACAGTAAACTAAGTCACCAAAGCTATAAAATATACTTTTTACACATCACAATATATTTTTATCTAGTACACAGTTTTCGTAAATTGAAACTATTACAGCAAGTAGCTGCTTCTATCATGGATGCTGTTTTGGTGCTAGAAAGACACTTGTGTGAGCAGTCTGGAACTGTGCTTTTACTTAACGCATTTTTCACCTTCTTTTAGTTTGTCACTGTTTTTAAAGTACTTTCCTGTGAATTGTTAGAAAATTAAGGCTAACCTCAGGCCTTTCTTGCCCAATGCAGTGAACTGGTTTAAAAAAAGAATGATATTGCATAGTATGTGTGTTAATGCATAGGCACCAGAGAGCAAGTAAATGGCAGAATAAAAGATAACGTTAATTGGCTTCCTAGCTACATGATTGTGTCACGAGATAACTTTGTGTTTTGTCAGTTTGCTTTCATACATATTGATTCCATAAACAAGACAACTCATCACAAGAGCAATAAATACTAGCCATTTTGTTAAGTGGAGTCTCCAGAAATACTTCTTAACCTGTATCAGCAATTCAAACTCATTACACATTCCAGATAACAAAACCTGATCACTGGAAGAGCACTCATTATCCTAAAGAGAGTTAATGGCTTCAATGCAAATGGGAGTTTGAACATGTATTTTCAAACCTAAGTCCACCACCATGCTTTCCAAGTCTTGTGAGCTACTAAAAGATCATTTCTCTTCCACATCCCCCTTCTCCCTGCTACCTCCTCTCAGCCTTTGTGCCCAACTGCCTGCACACAAGCTCAGCACAAGAGATTGATGGAAAGTACCAGCAGAGAAGCAATGCTATTCAAAATCTGTTACTTCCCTCATAAGATGCTCTCTCATGTCCTACTTATCAAAAAGATTTTGCTCTCCATCAGTTGTTCTCATTCCAATAATGGAAACAGTCTCTTACCTAGCCATTCTCCTGGAATACTTCTCATGCTCTGGTATCTCAAAAGTTTAAGTAGCTGTTAGAAAGGAGTAAGATGCACTGACTGGCCAGAGATCTGCAAACTGTATTTTAGTAGGAATTGAGTTTTGGCACCAGTTATGAACAGAAGAAGAGAGATTCACAATGGAAGGGTGCGCAGCTGCAGCAGAGCCACAGCCTTGCCAGCCTGCTGCTGTTAATTCACAGCCAATAGCTCTCTGGAGTCACTCAAAGCTTTTAGGGTCAATGCAGATGGCATTTCACTTCAATAAAGTCTCCAAACACCATCAGCTTTTGGGATCTGTTTAAAAAATAGCTCCCCCCTCCTGCTCCCTTCCAACATACTTTGGCTTTTTCACCAGAATGCCCACCTTGGAAGTCAGTGCTGCTCTTTTTTTCTCTCTGGCTGTGAATATTTTCACATCAGACAGAAGATACGGCCTTCAGACATATGCCAAGAGCTAGGCTGTGATACAGTTCATCAAGCCAGGCACAGAACCACTAGCACTGACAATCTAATACCTCCATACTCCCCACCCAATATAAAACAAGCATATCAACACATCGACAAACTTCAACACTGCTTTCCAAATGCCATTATAGAAAGACAAAAAAAGTCAAGAATCAAGCTGAACTGTCTGACCACCAAGATGAGCAAAGAGATAGCATCAACCTGGGTAGCAGGAGTGGCAGTTTCAGCTCCAAATATCCTGGCTTCACTCATTTCCATCTATGTAAAAAAGATTAGTGTTAAAACAAAGAAGTGCCCACTTCACAGCACAAAGCAGATATCACCCCAGCTAATTACAAAACAGGCAATATTAAAAAGGACTAGGTCTTGTATTGCCCTACCAATTACTTCCTCACTAGGCTAGACAGTCCTCATATAGAAGTGTGTGGAGTCAATGTTAATTCAGGCCAAGTCTGGCCCAGACCATGCCATTCTTGCTGATTCACACTGGATGTTCCCTAGAAACCTGTTAAACACTCATTTACAAATGCAGGCACAGAGGTTTGAAAGTTGCTACTGAAACGCCCTACCCACCACTTTCTGTGTTATAGAATTAATAGAGTGTACTGAGGTAAAGAGTTGGCAGTGCTATATTAAAACCCCTGACTACACCATGTGATTTTGTACTAGAAAATTACATAGAAAAGAGGCTCCCAGTAAACTTTGAGGAATCAATTCAGTTCTCATCATGAGAGTTCAGTGTTTGGCTTACATGACAAGCTGCACTGGATAGAGTTATTGCATATCATGTTCATGTCTCAAGCTGGCATGCATCAAGGTGTCTTTCAACCTAATAAGTGCTCCTGAAAATTCGAGGACACAAAGCTAAGTCAAGTGTCAAAGCTTGAAAATCAGTGAGGCCTTTTACAGAAATCCTGTAGTGCCATGCAGCAGAATGACATTTCTTTTCCAGGAGAACTAAAAAGGTACATCCATAGAAAAGACTCCAAAACATGGAGTTAATATCCACAAAGACAGGCAGCAAAGGACTTGTTTTCAAAAATGGAATTCTGCGGAAGGTAGTTGTCTGTCACTAAAGAAAGCTGCTAGTTTCTTCAGTGGTTCAGTGGCTGTTCTTCTACTTATTAACCCTACAATTCTTTGCAGATTAGAGTAACCAGGACTGGTTTTCACACCAAAACCTAATCTAGCTATCCTAGTGAAATTACATTTTTGTCTGCAATGAAACATACAGATGAGCTCTTCCTACTCCATTTCACTACAGGCTTTTTGCCATTAGTTTCTTCACTCTGTCTGCTTGGCTGAGATTCAGTCTTTATTTGGCTCAGAAAGCCTGTGAACTGTCATTTTCAGGAGCTTCTTTATGCTCATAACACACTTAGTTCTAGGTTTTATACAGCATTACTTTAAAATACTAAATATATTTTTAAGTTAATAAGTCAAATTATCTATTGAATAAAATAACATCAATTCTTTCTATCAAATTGGAAGCATCTTCAGGTTTTGGAGTGGCCAGTAACTTCTATTCCATAATCAATATTAATTCATTTTCAACATTAAGAGCTATTTAATTCCTTCAGTGACAACTGCCTATTAAATATGTCACTTGCAGAGAAATAGTCTTCCTTTTTAATTCCAATTCACCATGTCACCTTGTAATGCCATCTAAGAATTGTTCGGAGAATGACAGCACTGCAATCTGAAGGAATGACTGACATGCTAAAGTCTGACATTAGCTTAAAGTCTGTTTTGAGGACAACAGATACAAAGTAGTGTTTGATAAATTACTCCCATTTAGTTTTTTCTACTTAAAACTGCGAGACTACATAAGTCTCTCCTACAAGCACACACTGCAAGCACTTCCTCTCTTTGTCCCTGCGATAGATAACCCACTTAACAACACCCCGTCACTGGACATTGACCTGCGGGTGAGAGGAGGGACAGCAAAAGGCTGCTCTTTAAAGTAGGCAGTAGCAGTTCAAGGTCTCCGTCTGATTATTCTCCTGCCTGTGACCCATTTCCTGACTAGCCAGATGAACAATAAGTCCATAAAGTTAAGAAGAAAAGATGTTCTCTCCAGCTGTGTTGCCCTGCACAGTTCTTCAGGATGTCACTTATAATAAAGTTTGCTATTTGTTTCTTGTGAAAGGACTAAGCAACCAACCAAGCTGCCTTGAGATGTCTGTATGACCTAACCTACCTAAGTTCTGCTGTAGTAATTAACTGGTTTACCATAACATTATTTTCTGGCTTTACTTTACTACAGCTTAACTTGAAAAAAAACAAACACAAAACCCCTCAGCAGTGGCAAGAAGTGGAGTGTATTTTGCAGAGAAAGATGCCATCAAAAAAACCAAATCCTTTTTGCTCATCTGCCAGATCCTTTGCAAACTTGAGAAGTGCTTGACTTTTGCAAGAAGAGTTTCCTAATCTTGGGCTCCTGGCATGAATCATCACTATCAAAGTCCAACAGAACACAGAGCCTACAGAGCCAAACTACTGACTTTCATCTGCAGTCTACTACACCACGCTTAACCCATTTTATCAATAAAAAGAAGAAAGGCAATAGTGGGCTTGAGGTGAATGAACTGGCTCCCTAAACCTCTGATTTAGTGTGCAAAACTGCTGTCATACAAAAAAACAAGCTTGAGAGCTCAATATGAGATATCTCATGCTGTTTCTTTTCCAGGTGCAGATTTTAAGTTAAAATATAAGTTGCATTACTAGCTCTGTTCAGAGTTTTAAATCCATAAGGTGACTAAGGATACAAAATAATGGATGAGCATCAAGAGAAAAACAGAACAGAAGTTCTATGCTATGCCTCCCAGGTAAAACTACAGTAGATTCAGACACAAAACTGAGGTAATTCTTGAGAACAAATACAGATGAAAGGGAATGTTTAACTCACTTGAGAAAACAAGCATAATATTAACTCATCTACTCATGTAGAAAATGTAGTGAAAGAATAAAGCTCACAGCAAACTAGGAAATAAAGTCAAGTCAACCTAGAAGTCAGGTCAGCCCACAACTGCCTCCTCTTTCCCAGTGAAGTGGAAGCTACTACCAAGAACTCCAAGAATATCTGAAAGCTTTGAAAACACTCTTAGTCCTCAGCTTAGAGAAACAAACCTTACATGAGGTTTGAATCTAAGTAAACTGGTTTGCTTCACTCCGTGTTGAAACATTTACCTTTTCAACTGCAGTAATCTGGAGAGTCTCCCCCATCTGAATATTAGTGTCACATTAAAATTTTTCCCCTCCAAGGTTAAAAATGAATAAATATTTAAAAGACAGAGTTGGTCCTGGCAAAAATAAGACTTGATACAAGGAAGTTAATTCCTGTTTAAGATTGCTCAAAATTTAAGTTGAACTTTTCTACCTGTAACTTTTTCAGTTGCTTCTTACCTCAATATTGTGCATGTTGCACAGCACTGAAATAGCCACATCTTTTCCACTCTGAAGCCCGCACAAAGCCAAGAGGCTGCTACATTAGGAAACTACACAAAAATACTGACATGAACAGCTGCAAGCTTCAGAGGGGAAGAAAGATTCCAGATTTTATCCAAATTAACATGAAAGGATAACAGAACAGGACTTTGACATTTCCCGTGGGATTACCAGCTGAATTAAAACTTCGCTTGTTTTGACATGCCAGTGCAGGCTCAAAGGGGATAAGAACTCCAGGGAATCTGTTGACTTTTTATGGGTACAAACAGCCCTTCAGGTTTTCTTCTTGGATAAAAACCATGACAAAAATTGCACAGTAAACTGCTTGAAAATTACCTAAAGGATAGCACTACAGTGTTGATATGAAAGGCAGATCTTCAGTTTGTCCATGTTCCCCACTGTAGCAGAAAAGATCAGATATGTCTGTACACAAAAAAGGCACCTGACAATTAGTTACACTGATTGAGGGTGCTAGGATAGTTCATACCAATATTATCCATCGCCTCTTGCAATATGACACACAAACCATTGCCCAAAATGAGCAACACCAAACTCTACTGTACTCAGAATTACATGTGCATTACTATAGGCTAAAGATCCCATTAAGACACAGATTAAAGGCTAATTTTACAGCCAGGTCTTGCTGTCCAAACACATCAGTGCAGCTGTAAAACTGGGATCTCTAGGGTGTTCAGTCTTCCTATAATGTCAGCTCTTGGGAACTAATCAAGCAGCGGCTGTATTATCAACACCTTTGCTTAGGAGTTTAATCAGCTTTCAAACTTTTGACTATAGATAAAGCCCTGCTACACAAGATACCAAACCTTCACAAACATTGCCAACTGTGGGTGCAAGAACAGTGCTCAGTTTTCATCACATACATCTCACTTGAGCACCCAGTGGGCAGATACATGGTCAGGTGCTCTAGCACAGGCTGCTTCACCAAGGAAATCAGTTTTCCCATGATACAATACCCTTCACGCATAGTGCAAAACAAACCCTTCTCCATATCCTTAACTTCCCTCCCAATTTACTCCAATACTGGTTTCCTTACATGGTTTCATACTTTTGCCTTAGGAGACTCATGCAAAACCTTCAGACAAGAGCTGTGCATCCACCTCAATAAGTGGATTCCAGACCCTTGGCAAAGCCAAGGGTTAAGAACAGAACTTCCATTAATGTTCTCCATGACAGCTGCCAATCTCATTACATTTACATTAGTTTGATTGAGTCAGCACCTCCAAACTACAAAAAAAAAAAAAAAATGGCAGTTTGTATGACTAGTGTCTCTGAAAAATGAGCATACTCATTTAAAATGTGTCTTCCATACATGGTTTGTCAGAGATTTCTTTTTTTCTAAGAAGGCAGAAGGTGGTTGTGTTATTCAGCATTCCAAACTAGGTACAGAACCTACAACGGCCATGTTTCAGTAGTGTTTCTAGTCCAAATGATTCAGTAGCTAACATCAACATTTGACTCCTTCGGCCTATAGCCCCTCTGTTTGGACTGGCTAGTTTACAGCATTCCTGAGCCAAGTAATTAGCATGGGTCCTACACCACATGCAAGGGCCATAAAGAAAGGATAAAAACTTTGATCTAACCCTCTGGCAAACTTTAACAGAACATTGCCTGTTTTCCTTCACTGCAACATAATATCCTTCAGATTCTCTTGAAGGATCGTGTCCTTCACGGCATGAAACACAAAGCGGATGTTTTCAGTGTCTATGGCAGTGGTGAAGTGATGGAAGAGCGGCTTACTACGATTTCTTCTCTTCCTGTCAAAGCACTGCACCAGATAACGTTGAACATCTTCTAGCCTGTGAGGGTCGCCTCTGAAGTCCGAGAAATACTTCTTAATGCTGACAGTCTTTACCTTCTCTACAAGAAGATCCATCTTGTTCAGGAATAGGATAATAGACACATTAAAGAAAAGCTTGTTATTGACTATTGTCTCAAAGATATTCATGGACTCCACAAGTCTATTTGTGCGCCTGTCTTCCATGAGAACCTGATCGTATTCACTGGAGGAGACCATAAACAAAATTGAAGTTATTCCATCAAAGCACTGGAACCATTTCTGACGCTGAGATCTCTGTCCACCCACGTCCACCATCTTGAAAGGTATTTTTTTAATGATGAAATCATGCTCTACTATCCCTTTGGTGGCTTTTCTAGCCAGCAAAATATCTTGTTTACTGGGGAAATAGTTCTGTAAGAGAAAAAGAGAAGAGTGTCAAAAAACAGTCCTTCAAAAATGCTAGCTATTGCCAGAATATTGAAACAAAAGGAACAATCAACAGGAGTCTTTTTTTTTTTTTACTAACAAGTAAAGAAGGAATACTCAACTTTAAATAATGGACTGTTGATCATTTATCTCAACACTTCTGTAGACAGCTACAGAAGATCCTGAGACATACGAGAATAAAAATACAGGACCATTGCACTCATTCACACTTCTATCTTTCAAGCCTCCCATTTTCAGGCTGAAGTCTACTTTTTCACCATGAAATTCTTAGCTACAGCATAATCACCATTTAGGAAGTGTTCAATAAAGCAGATCAAGTCATCCCTGAAAGGATGATTTTTACAGTTCATTACTCCTACAAAGGAGATCTTGCAAGCTTTAGTGGAAATACTTCTCCCAGGTTCACACTCTATGACCAGCAAATACAGCAATATGTTCTACCACAGGCTGTGGCCCAGCCCACCACTGTAGAGAGATTTGTTCTTCATAAGCTTATCACTGTTTCTATTTAGGAAAGTCATGTCCCTTCTTTCTCCTCCAAGTCTCCTGGCAGATGTTTCCATTACAGATTTGGAATCCTACAAGTGCTGGCAATTATTTTTATTTGGTGAAGTTTCATTCCGATACCTCAAGTAGCAGCATCCATCAGATCATCAGGAAGGGTGAATGAGACCCACAGGCTGTATAGAAGGACTGATAAAATACATGCACAAATACAACTTCCAGAAACAGTATTTGTTATTTGTCAAAAAAGGTGAAGCACATACAAAGTTTCAGTTTCATAAGGCTGGAATTTACTATTCCTAAAGAAAGAACACTGATGTTATTTAATGCATTATTATAAAAAATTCCAAACATCAAACCCTACTAATCATAGCACACCGAGGCTTTGAATATCTCTTTGAGCTCTTTTGGTTCAGAAAGAGAAGGTATGACTTACCAGCTGACCGATCCGATCCAGGTTATCCAGGAAGTATTTCACCGATTCACCCTGTGGAAAAGGAATGAGATGGGAACTAAGCTTTTTTATAGGATAGCAAATCCAACTAAACTATAGCCTTTCACTTTTGATCATGCACGGAGGTCTAAAAGAGCAATAGCACAAGTGGAAGCTTGGACAACATCTTGATATGCTTCAGGAGCTGGAACACTAGAAGGAGTACATAGTTTAATTCACATAAACGGCTGATAATGAAGTGGAGCTGCCAGAATATACTACCAACATGTAGGTAAGGTAATATTTCTTCCAAAAGCAATTCCCTACAGGTTCTAGAAGAATCAAAGTTGAATAGAGATCTCAATAAATGCTCAAATCTATCTAGTAAATCTTTACAATGCAAAGGAAGTGTTCCTGAAGTCAGTCTTTTGGCACAAAGAATTACTTTTCTTCTTGTATGATGAATGCAGTTAATTGCCACTGGGTGGGCGTAAAAATGAAACACGTTTGTAAGAAACCAATGCATTTTGTTTAAAATTCATAGCCATGAACAAAAGCACATCCTGGAGTGGTTGGCATTTCTTTAGAAAAGGGAAAGATTTAAGTCACCTGCAATTTGTGAACATTTAAGCTAGACTTGCTTGTCAAAAAAAAAGAAAAGAAAAAAGGAACATTCTGAAGGATTTACTCTTTCACAGAGAGTTTCCCTTTTAGGTTCGTTCTAACGATGATTTGCTCATCTTGTACAAAATCCTTTAGCAGTTATTTTGAGAAGAATATAGACAGTGTTTACAAAGAAATTTTGCTCTTATGTGAAAATGCATGAGGGTCTTTGTGTTTTGTGCAGTATGCGGTTTTTCTCTCAACAAGCCTGACCATGTATCACACTCAAATCAAGTGTCACTTCGCATCAGTGTATATAGGAAGACCTTCATGTACTTTGTAGAAGTAATAAGATTGTTTCCACATAGATGCAGACTTTACTTCTGGAGTGAAATTATCTTTGTCAGAAGCCCATTCTCATTGAAACACTTCCCCTTCATTTCTTCAAATGAAGATGATCTGTTCGGTAAGAAAGCATTCTTCATTGTTTAAGACACGTGTCTTACAGTTGTAGCCATGTTGTAAGAATGACATAATGGAAAAATCCTGCTGCCTTTTAATCATTTTAGGCAGCAAATCACATTACATCACAGATCACGGCTGTGTTGATAATGACCCAAATGACAGTAGGTGCCCTCACCAAGTCACCAATTGAGAATGAACATTCTCAAAATACCATCTCTGATTCCAACAGGAATCTAAATTCTTCAATCCTCCATTCTCCCCTACACCATTAGCAAAACAGATTTATTCCCTTCCAGTACAACTGCAAAGAAATGCCAGCACAGCAGATCACTTTGAAGAATCACACTGGAGATCAGAGGATACAGTGTACTCTACAAGCACATACCTTCAGCCTACAGCATGGAAAAAAAGACCTGTAGCTTATTATTTCCTAACATTTTAAACTAGAAGTGCTTTTTTCACAAATAAGAGAAAACACATATTTGCAAAAACCTACCGTGTATTACAAAGGATCTACCATGGATCACTAGCAGAAAAAATTACTTTTTTTTGGGGGGGGAAGGAGGGAGGGGGGAGTTTCCAAAGAACAATTCTCTAAGAGCTTCCTTACAATCATGAATTTTCATAAGGTGAAAGTAATTTCCTGTATTTTTTGGCACTCTGTTGGATCAGTAGAGGTATCACAGACTGCATGAATAAGAAAGGTTTTTTATGTACAGCATTAGTCATATTAGGAGATGTAAGAGCCCAAAAAAAAGGTCACTGAAGCTACACCCTCCCCCCCCCATCTATTGTGCTTCGTCCCAGACAATGCTTTTAGATGCGTAACAAGGCTGCAAACTGGCTGTCTCTGATACAACTTGTTCCTATTTTCTACCCAGTTGCTTTAAGAGTCCTTGCCTTGTCCATATCCCCTCCCACGCTGAGCAGGAAACAGCTGTATGCATGTAAACTGCTGGGACACACAAGCAAGTTCACCTGATTTACAGCTTCTGCCTCCCCTATTTCCTGCCCTATGCATCAATCAGTTTAACATTTTGCACATTTATAAGAAGGTAAGAAAACATTCTAATGAAAGAAAAATACATCTTCATTTCTGCAGTGATTTAGGGCAGCTGGACTTCCTTATGTTCTTACAGAGCTCTTCGTAACATTGTAATTAAGCCAAATAACTCATTCTGGGTAATCTTGAGCAGTAATTGCAACACACTTGGCTAACCCAAGTCAGGTTGCTGGAACAGGTGTGAACACCATATGCACGCTCTGACAGATCTGAAGAGGTCTGAACAGTCTCTTCCAGCACAGAATTCAAAAGACATCCAGCACTTAAGTCAAAATACCTGCTTCTAGTCAAAACAACAAATCCCTGATGAGCTCCAGAGGGTTTGAAGTTAAGAAAGGCTCAAAACATTAAAGCACGCAAACCTGAAGGGAGAAGAAAAAGCCCTAAACAACCCCAAATCCACACCACACACTGAAACCCTCTACTTTAAAGATGATTCCCTGATCAAGTCCTGTGTTATGGCTTACGGATTTGTGGGTTCAGCTCCTGCTCCAAGATTTCTCACATAACCTTGCTCTACAGCTTAGGCTGATTCACTGAAAACTTGGTTACGGCTGGGAAATCCATGGGGTATTTCAGTTCATGGAACAGGCCAGCACAGGACAACTGCAGACGGCACCAACTGACCTGATGAATAATTTGTAATGTATTTAAATGAGGAAAACATGGAAACTCCAAGCGTTAGGACTGCTTTGTATTAGGATTTTTAATCAGAACAACGGCATTAGCTGAACATTCCTTTATCTTCATTTTTTCCTTTGTCACGGTGGAAAAATAGTTCACAATATTAATTGGATCTAGAAATCAAATTTAGCTAGCTTTATAAAGCTGCACTTGAATGCAATTTTGAATTCAGTTGATAAATTATTATTTATACAAAGCTATCATGCTTTAGGTATTATACACACATAAAACCACACATGTGCATGCCTACATATATTAAAACACAGACTCAATGAATTTATGAATTGCTCATCAAGGTAGGGTTTCCATTCAAGGCAAATTGACGTCAAAATAAAAACGGATCAGCTTTTGACAGTTCTCATGTTAAACTATTTTTTCCTCTTGAAGACACAAACAAACTGGTTTAGCTTTTTCAGTGCAAATTGTTAGTGTTTCTCCCAAGTCATCTAGCCATTCCACTGCATTCAAAAGCTGGCTCAGCACTTCAAATGCTCTCCTTTTCCAGATCTCAGAGTTATTTCTGGTTTACTGGCATGACTTCCTATAGAAATGGCAGCCAATATTTGCAATTGATTCATTAGATACTAAATTGACAGACTGAATTCAATCACACTATTTTAACAGTTCTAGTGGAAAAAAAAAGAAGCTCTTTTGAACATTGCAATCTATTTCAAACTACGCTTGCAGGCAGCAAAACAGAAATGAAAGCCATCCAAATTATATTTCAATGCCTAAAGATAATCACATCATGGTGTGCTCACTTAAACAAGCAAAAAGGGTTCAGTTCAGATACGTCAATACTTTACAGGCTGCTGTGTCATGAAAAACTGTGGCAGCTCAAGAAGCTTCCTCAGATCAACTACGTTCATTGAAGACTATTGAGCTTCTGTCTTTTCAGGTTTAAAAAGACCCAAATCTTCTTTTATATCCCTGTTAGTAAGTACACTGTTTCCTTTTAACAAATACTCTAACAATATTCATAAATAATATTCTTAAAATCTGAAAGACATTATTTCATTTCAACCAGCACGGTCCTTAGATATGAAGCAACAAAACATATAAGTACATATAAGACATGCTTCACTGACATGTTTTTGTTTGTTTGTAGTTTTGACTAACAGCTTATTTCATACTTGAAAGCTCTATCAAAGCCTGAGGTGACCATCATCTATTTTGCTGCTGATATAAACCAGCTAGCTATGTTTTTCATCCTCCTTGATAATAAATCACAATGTCAAAACCCTGTCTTTCACCCATGCCCTGTGTTTTCCGGGACAGTGGTGGGGGAGGGAAGAATGACCTCCGAGTTATGAATTTGACTCAAATCAGATCCTCCTTTTTAGTACACCAGAGCATAGTATAGACCATTAGTCTTCCTCAACATCTTGCTCACCACACAAGAGTTACCACAAACACTTGGATGATTCACTCTCTCACTGCTAATCTCTTCTCCCTCCGCAATACATATCCTCTGAGTAACGGCTTTGCCAACTGGGACCAAGTGAAGGAATAAGGGATGCTGTTCCCATTGTTCAGTAGGATGAGTCACTGTACATCTGGGAACTGGGAGAATCAAGAAACACAAACAGAAGGCCTAAAATGAGCCCACAAGTTCCACAATGCAGCATTACAGTTGGATCTTTATTTAAATTAGCATTATTTTTTTAAACTGCCCTATCTGCAGTATAAAGCTTGAGGAAGCCAGAGAAAACAGAACAATTTGCTTAAAAACTCACTGGTGGAAGAGGAAGAGAGGAAAGGTAAAATATAAACATCCACTCTTGCTTCCTGAATTAGTGTTGAAAGCTCTTTTTTTATATACTAGATTATTTTGAACAGAGCTTTCCCAAGGGGGAAAAGCCACACAAATGAGAAGGTTTTATTCTATATAGTTTGTACTATATGAATGTCATCCTAACATTAGCTCCAAATAAGTCACTATGAAAATAATTGAATTTAACATCTCTGCCCCTTCAGGCTAGGTTCATAGCACATAAGAAATCTCCACACAGAAATATTGTAACTAATCTGGCGAGCACTTCCTTTGCCATCAATAGCCTCCCTGCAAAAAGCAAGCAGAAAACACTTGGGCAGAGATCCCAGAGTACTAATTCAATGAAAAATAAATGCACAATGTAGATTGCTTTAAAATACCCAGACACTCTGTAATAAGAAATGTTCTGCAAGGCTATGGTTTAATCAACTTGCTACTTTAACCCTCAGCCAGTTATTCTATGTGACAGTTGGTCAGATCATAAACAGCAGTGAAACATCCTATTGTCCAGTTCCCTAAAATACAGACTCATTTCAAACTTTGCCTTCTCAAACGCGGTTCCGTCTACATTCTGCTCTGAACTGAGACTTGAAAGGGGACCCTATGTTCCAAATTGGCTTTTTTCCTTCCCTTGTCCCAAGGCCTTTTTGACATAATATTAATTTAGCCCTTCCTGATCATTCTGTCTCTAGCTGCTAAATTTAGAGTGCACGATTTAAGGTAGACCTGTCAGTCTTTGCTTGTTTCAGATGATGAATTAAACCACACAGGATGGAAACGTTATACTTCAAGGAAGTGTCTAATACAGATCTAACAAAATTCCCACAAATACAGCAAAACACAAGGAGAAATAGAAACTGTAACTGCCCCAAACTCTAGCTGAATCTGCAGGACGAAAGCAACAGTGACCCAAATAAAAGAACAGCACTGTTTGTATCCCACCTTCCATTCCATACAAGAGATGTTAAACACTCAGCAGCAGGGCTGAGAAACAGAGAGGAAATCCCTGAAAGAAGTTCGAGAATCTCCCAGCCTTTAACCTCTGAGATCTTGGATACACAAATGGGATGTATTTAATGAACTACTGACACAATTTAATCCAAAGTTGGCCTTTATATAAGGTACTATCCCATCAGGGCTGCCAGAGACACATACTGATGGAATGCAATCCTAATGCTAACTTTCAATACTAACATGAAAGTGGAATCTCTGTTTTTGAGATAATTTTTGAGACAACACCTCATTTTTTCCAAGTTTTCTGGGACACCGGTCACCTGTTGAATGTACAGGGTTTGAATGTTATCATTTCAGATGTTTAATAAAAGGAAGCTATACAAAGCAGAGGCCCAAGAGAAGAGCAAATTTATTAGCACAGAAGAATGGGCAAAATAACCAGGAGACTGGCAACTGAAAATGTTGGAGATGTCAGATCAGCCAAGTTTTTGGGTACCAAGATTAGAATCCGAAACCTCACCAGCACAGAGGCACATGAAACGCTTTTTCTTAGTGAGACCTACTGGCAACAACAAGCAGGTTAACATCCTGCCACAATAATACATGTATCCCTTGAAAATTAGCACACAGACATGGCTCCAGGTTCTGCACCCTGGGTTTGTCCAAGGGAACAGTAGTCCTTTACAAAACCCCAAAAGCCAGGGTTAAAATTTTCATGAAACAACCAACCTCCCCTCCCCAAACCTGCAGGCTCCTCCAACAACTTACTTCTAAACCTGCACTTCTATTCAGCCTCACTGGTAACAGGATTTACTACAGCCAGGAGTGCGTCTCTTCTCTGTGACAGCTGATGAACTGAGTATTATTTTCCAAGGAGATAAACAAGTCCGTGCTTGTTAAGAATTCACTCAGAAGGATGCTGAAGTAACCTAAATTGCCCTGAAATGCTCATGCCCATTCTACTCCAGAATTCTGTTCTACAGATATTCTACATCCTGACTGGGCACTGAGATTTACTGTCAAAAAAAAAGAACATTAATTCTTCATTCAATCACAAGCTCCAAGGCAGAGACCAGCCACTTTTACATATTTAAGCCATACAGAATTCTATCCAATCTCTCTAGTACTGTTTAACTTCCTCCTTAACAACAGACTGAGCTACTGGCTCCCATCCAGCAACTCCAGTGCTTATCCAAGTTGCTGCTATCTGTACCCTGCAAACAAAAAAGTACCATTTGGTTCCAAGCTTCTTCTAAAAACTACTTCTTCTTTCTATTGCCTAGTCATGCAGTACAGGGATCAGAAGTTAAAGTTAGAAACATCATTTTTTATTAGCTCAGTACAAGCAGGCAATGCAAAACTCAGTTTGCCCAAGTCAGGGTGGTTTTCTATAAGCTCATCCTTCATGCACACAGGCCAAACCATATACTTTACAACATATGGATAAAAAACTGTGTGCTAAATTAATTATTCCCCATAAAGTCTAGGCTAATCTCAGCTTCCACATCAGTGATAAGACTTAAGGATCCCTGTGACAGAATTCCAGCCTTCCAGCTAAGAAACACTCAACAGAAGTAGAGCTGTTGTGGAGAAGGGCAACTCCTACATGCCTTAGCTATTCCCAGCAATTAAATACAGCAACTTTCTGAAAGTGCTGCAAGGAAAAGGAAAATGTCGCATTTCTTCCCTGAAATTCTGGGCGCTTCCACATCAACAGGATGTAGAGAAATTACTCTTGATACTATGTTAACAGTTCTGTCCATTTGTCTCAAATATGCAACAATGCCTCAAGGAGAAAAGGAATTTTCTGTTAATAGACTAGGGCAGGCTCATCCTACACTGCAAGCTTCAAGAAACATTAACAAAAATCCCCATTGTTTTGGTTTTACTCCTACTTACTGTCTCTTCATCACTGCTATTTCTGCTTCACAGATTTGCAATGACTAGAAGGAAAAGCAGGTGCAAGCAGCAGAGAAAACAGTACTGGCCACAAACACAAATATGCACAGTGCAATGGAAAAGGGTTAACTGATTGCCTTTATTTTTAATTCTGGAAAAATCCTTAACCAGACTTGCACATTAGCCACAGTGATTTAACATTTCTCAGCCTTCACTGACTAGCAGCTAGCAAGCTTCAAGGAGTAGATGCAAGGGGATATATACCCAATTCATGTGGAAGAATCATGGTTATGGTTAAGCAATAAAAAACTTCGATAACTGTACGCACCATCAGCAGCGTGCCCAGCTCGCACACACTCATCCTGGCACGAGTGCAAGACAGACATAGTCATAAGCATCCCATGAAAGGATTCCTTCCTGTTTCCCTGCCAACTGTCTAAGCGAATGCATTGTCTAAAATAGCTGCCAGAACCCTTTCATCTCAAACACCGGAGGTTCTTCGTGAAGCTGAACTAATGCACGCCAACTCAACTTCTCATTCCAAGCACAGCCTGCTACAACACACAAGAGAAGGCAAGTGAAAGCAGCAATCTGCCACAGTGAGAATAAAGTTCCGAGCTGTAAATGGAAGGATGGATCCAAGATTCTGGCCAGTCACTAGCAAATTATTCCATTTACTCTTAGTGGGCAGCTGCAAAAATGGGCATTTCCAACTAACGCATCAGAATTTAAAAGCAACTGAATGTTTTTACAAAGCACCAGGAACGATGCACAATCATGTTATTATGTGACCCTAGTCCCGCGCTTTGTTTTCAGCAGCTCAGTATGCAAACCTGAAACTCCCTTTGTTTACAGAAGACATCTGCAGAATAAGAACAGACATTGACCAAAAAAAAAAAATTACCTTATGAATTAAACTAGTCAGCAGTGCTGATTATCTGATCAAGACTAAATCACAAGTTTACCACCACATTTCCCTTTCAAATCTTATCAGATCAAGGGATAGGAAATAAATATCTTAGATCTCGTGGGCTGAACAAACAGCTAACACCAGCCATGAGAGAATGTTGAGCTTGGACTTTTCCACGGCAGGTGGCCAGCTGGAAAGCTAAGCAACTTGAATGCATTTACAACAGACATAACCTTGAGTATCTCGGCAAATGATGTTTCCTACTCCCCACTTCTGCACCAAAGCACTTGTTGCAAAGTGCCCTAATGCTGCACTTGCTGGGGAAACAACAGCAAATTTGTCTGTGTTTGTTGTTAAAAGGTGGCTATAAGAATTGGAAAGTGTCATTTATGCCTTACATTTGTTTTTAAAAAGATTGTCTCATTTTGTATGTACACAACCAAGATACCTTTGGCTGTGATGTAGACTAAAATGGTGGTCTTGCAAGATTCAGAAAGCTGCTCAGTACCTGAAAGTCAGGGTTTACGCAGAAATCAGACCAAGATCAAATGCAAGGCGAGTCTCAGACGAACTTGGGTGTGCTATTTAACAATTTGATTCTGGATAAACCCAAATGTGCATGCAGTAGAGAGCAGAAAAGTAAAACTCCACCGTTCTTGCATTACTCAAGTTTCACACCTCAGCATTCCTCAGGAATCCTCAAGCCAGTTTCCATGTCTAATTTTAAAAAATCATTTGCCCTAGAAACAAAACTTCTCCATTTTCAGTAATAGCTTGGTATTTGTTACTTTTAACAGGTTGACCAACTTTGAACTCTGAAGTGCACTGTTTTTGCCAGCTGTTACTATGTGACTCCTCAAATCAGTGGTATTTCATAATGTATACTAGCTTGTTCTCAGCACTGAGAAGTTACCCAATATCTCATGTTCACCCACTTACACCAACATTGGCATTGCCTTCTATGAAGCCTGACCTTTACATGCACCTGTAAATCACTAGTGATCAAGTTGCCTCATGGCATATGCCAAGAATGAGTATTTCTTTAGTTCACAGCTGTACTTTGGATCTGTGAGAGAGGGTTTCACCCAAATGACTGCCCTACCTATGACCTCATTTCTCCTCTTCCGGTGACAATACTGCACGTTGAGTCCAGATGAATGATAGTGAACCTCAAGCCACCTGTGGTGATCTGAAACAAACTTCAGCTTCCATTGACAATCAAGTTCTTTGTGATCTGATTCAGTCATTATCTCAAAACATTTATTTATTCACACCCAATCACAATGATCAATTAATCCAAGTATTTTCTCCCCCACTGAAGGTTGTTTCAGCATGAGGACAAGGGAAGCTCTTTCAAGTTTGCACTTAAACCTTTGCCCTATTGATGTTTTAGTATGAAGATTTCATAACCATCTTTTTATGTCATTTCAGAGTTTGTTCTCTTTCAAAGCTTCCAGGATTGCTTTTCCCACATTTTTCACTTCATACTACCACACGACTTGCATAATTACTTTCACTTATGAAACCAAAATTGGAATGGATTTACCTAAGCTGAAGAGCAAAGCTCTTCAGATACTGGTTAACTAAAGGATTAAACATCCCTGAGCGAAGACTCACAAGGTGAGATGGGGTTGGTAACTGCATGAACAACAACTGCACTAATGTGCAACGCCATCCTATTTTTATGTGCACTTCAGCCAAATCCTTTGACACAGTCTTCAATTATTACAAAGTCTTGAAGCTGAGGCTCATTAGAAATGACCATGGAGGAAAAAAAGCCCACAAATAATTTAAGTCTTGCATCAAATGGAAAACTTTATTTTGATTCACCCTCATGTACATATGATTTACACAAATTAAGCACTCAGCACCTGAAAACAAACCTAACGATGAAATAAACAATCTGAAATAAGCAACTTAGTTTCCATCCTTAAGGCCTCATCTACAAGTGTAAATTACGCAAGCCACAGTGGAAAATGAAGTGGGTTTAACAAACTTCAAGCTGTTAAGCAGGCTAGCCTATTAAAAAAAAAGTCCTAATTAAAGCCCAGTCACATCCTACTGACTGCAGAGGTGGAAACAGTTCAGCCACGCAGATGGCCAACTGAAGTTCTTGCAACCCAGAATGCATGTGCTGGACTGGGAGAAAGAAGACAGAAAGAGAGGATATAGTAGGTGGTTCTTTTGCCTCCTACACACATCTATCATCGTTACTGATTCAGTACTGTACTCTGACCAGACTGAGACCAGATGGAACAAAGTCTTAAATATATAAAATTCAGAGATGGAATTAAATGGGAAAGAGTTCCATCAATAAACTACTATTTTTTTTTTGAGATTTTACCAAGTTTTCCAAAGTAGAATTAAGTGAGTATCAAGGAAAGCAAGTCAAATTAAGAGACTTTGGGGGTGGGGTAGAGAGCAGACCTTCTAAGGACAAACACCAACAGTTTGTTCAGGAGTAAAGCCAAGTGAAGCACAAGTCTGCCACAGTCTGAACTGCAGGAATCTGTTTTGTATACAGAGAAGACATTTGAAAGGTGTCAATAAATTACTTCTCAGAGCAACATGTTTTCCACTTTCTCAAACAGAAAATCTTGCATGATGTTTCCAAGGAGTTTTCCTCCCCTCCCCAAAATCCTAAGTCAGTAATAGAGCAATATAGGTTTACTCTACAGAGCTGCTTTAAGTATAGCTGAAAACTAATGAGAAGGTGGAGACCATGTTGCCTTCTGCCTTTGTAATAGAAAGCCTTCCCAGCTAAGGCAGGTTTAGAAAAAGGAGAAGCAGAGCACTGAGCTAACTTTACTCTCCTCCTTTGAGGAAACAAATTCATAGCTCTGCCCCTTCCATTAGTGTTCAATTATCACCTGGTTGGTTTGTGGCAGTACACAACTTCAAGAGATTTTCTGGAAGAGCATCAAGTTTGGATGCATCCTTACATCATCTCCTCTATGAAGTTCTCCACTGTTGCACAGCTATCATTTCACATACTCAAAAGTCACTGTGTTTCCTCCCTCTCTCTGCTCACTACCTCCTCCTCCAGACTCAATACCTGTGAAATGGAACCTTGACATTGAATGGCATATGCAAACACTTCAGATACTCCAGTAACTTAGAACACAAACATTTAAAAACCTAAACAGCATCCTCGAGGTACTGGCATCTTATCTTAGCATCAGGAAAGATTTACGGAGTAAAGGAAGCACTGCTCAGATGAAGGATCAGCAAGATAAAGACACTGTCACATTCCTTGGCAAGCACCAGGATAAGGTGATGTGATGCCAACTGCTTGTTCCCTCACCAACACCACTGCATGTCACTAGTTCCTCTGCACTTACAATCAGTCCTAGGGTTGCACTCTGCCTCAGATGAGCTTCCCAGTTCACAGCAGACCTTCCAAAAAAGAGTTGTGCCAACATAAGCAAGAGCACAATGCAAATCAGAACTTCCTAAACCCTCATTTCCTATTGCTCACAGTGATTACCACAGAACTACAGCCCAAGTTAAGCTCTAACCCTGAGTGACATATTGAGTAAAGCGAAGTTTTAAGGCAGAGCAGGTTTGTTAAGGAGACAGCACGAAAAAGGGAAGATAATAGGAAAAAAGTACATTAAAGAAAACTATAATCTTTTCACAGTGTTTGCAAAGGCTCAAGATTTGGGTAGCTAGCAAGAATACAACACAGCAAACTGAGCAAGTTATCACTACCTAAGCAACCTACCTGACTTCCCTGTTCAGCTTTCTGTTAGGTCCTGTCTTTTAAAGAATGCAGGCTGATTAAATGTAATTCACTCTCAGCATGACAAGTTAATAACAATGTAAGTATCTGTTCTCTTAAGTATAAACCCCAGAAGACATGCCAGTAGGACTTCCCACAAAAACCAGACCTAGTTTCAAGTTTTTGCTCATTTGTTCATCTGTGCTTGTTACTTGCTCTTAATCCTACATAGCTTACTATGAACTAGGATACTCAGGAAAGCCTGAAACTATTCACTGCACATTATCCTACTAAATTCAGTGACCTCTTTGAAAAATCCAAGCCTTAACCTCTTCCTGGAGCAAGACACTTGAGAACACTCTTGCACCCTGCCCCAATTCTAAGTGGAGCTGACAAGGCCCAGTACCAATAAGAAAGAAAGCTGAATTACTACGGAGAACATACAAATGAGGCTCAGAAGGCTGAACTGTAAAACTGGAACTTTCTGAAGTGCATCATCAGCACTGCTCTTCTGAGCAGAGTGAGCCATGTCAGGGAGACAGGCTCAACAAAACCATTCACCTCTTCTTTTGCAGTGCCTGTGGGGTTATTTTTGCCTAATTTCCTGAAACCAGTCATAGGGTCAGAAAACTGCTAATACAGCACAAAGGAAGTAGCAGACACTTTCCTTTTACACAGCTAAGCCAGTCCTTGCTGGATCTTTAAATAGTGCCCGTACCTTTAATAACCCAAAAGCTCTGAAAACCTGTATCATGGAAACACAAATATAATAGTCTTCATCTCGGCAATATCTTTTGAGATTAAAGGATCGAAACCAGTCTGACAAGTGGAGCCCTTCCACTAGAAACAATATTCTTCATTGTTTTTACGACAGATAAATATTAACATATACGTCTCTGCATAATGCAGGTACTTTGCTGTAACTAGAATAAAAGTTGTCCTCATGCTACCATGGTTTTAATCTATGCATATGCTCATTACTTCATATATGAGCTTTCTCCTGCTTCCACCAAATTTCAGTAGGAATTCTTTATTAAACTCCCTTAGTCATACAGACAGCACACCTTTAAATGTACTTAACTCACTTGGATATCTGGAATACATTCTTATTACTGGGAATCTCTATGGAGATATTAGTTGCGGATTTTAAAGTCTCTTGAATTATGGAGATCCATTAGAAACTTTCTGAACATGACATGAAACAGCATAATCAAAAGCTGAAGGCTGCTCAGTGGGTTGGATTTGTCTCTGCCCAGAACTTTCCTGCACACTAGAAAAGGATAAAGAGATTACTCCAGTGGTTTTTAGCTGCAGTTGGGTACTGGCGCAGACAGCCTGAACTGAAAGTTTCCTTCCTTGTTTCTCACAGCATGTGCCAGCATTTCTTGATGGGAATGCAAAGATTAATTACAGCTGTACTTGCTCTGAACAAATCCTTATATTCAATACAGTCCTGCAAGATTTAGAGTAGTGCTAATTAGAGCTTAGAACAACAATTCTGCAAAGACAGACATACTGAGTATTTCTTCTAATTATTTTATGCATAATAAAATCAAAGCTTCTTTCCAGAAGCAGGGTAGCATTTATTCTCAAGAGTTGGGAGCCAAAAGGACTTTTCCAGTCTAAACCCACTAGATTTTGTGTTTCAGCACTATTGCTGAAAGTAAGACATCAACCTACAACTGCTACCACACGCAGAGAGAAGCAAGGATGAGTACAGTATTTATTCTGCAAACCTTTTGGGGCACCCAGACAGTTCTCTAATGGGCTCAATTACAAGAGGTAAAGGCAAAACAAGTTTGTTCTTAATAAAACACACATGAGTAAAAAGAAAACTTTCAACTAGAAAAAATGGCAGTCATTAGGCAAGATGCAAATTCTCATAATGAATTTTCAACATGGGAGCTGTATCTATGAAGTTGTTTCTCTCATTCACCTTAACCACACCAAAAATACAGAGAAGATTTATTGTCATCTGAAGGCCAAAAGCGAAAACTCCTACAGGCAGCCTTACATAGTACCATAAAAATACAAGGCCTTTTAATCTACCTCCAAGACCCTAAAAGTTAAAAAGTAGGACCACACAAAGTCTGAATTTCAGCCTTTTGGTATCCATTGACAGCAGGGCATTAATGAAGTACATTAATGCACTGTACATTTTAAAGACTTTTGAATTGATTTTGCCTTAAGTGTTTGATCTTTAAATATAATAAAACAGGAAAAATTGTAGAGTGCCAGGAATTCACTACACAGAGCACTAGAACAGCCAGTAGCACAGCTCTCTTTATCCAGCATCTGTCTCAGTTTCCATATGGTAGCCATATCAATTTCTTGTTATCCACTTATTTATTATGTATGATCTGCTCGTTACTTTCCAACTTATCCTCCCAATTCCATGCAGGCTACATTTCATCCAGCTGTTGCGCTTTGTCATAACCTAAAGCCAGGAGCAATTCATGGCAAGAAACCTTTTATTCTTCCACAGAGCATTTAGTACTGAGAGCTTTAATGCCTGGTTGAGACTTCAGGTAGGTACTGTTACAAATTGCTGCTCTCTAACACTTTTCCATTTGTACTGTTTTGAAAAGGTCATAATTCATGACCTTTCTTGCTCTTGTTATTTCTCTCCAAAAGCAGAAAGTATTTCAGAACAGCTAATAACAGTTTTACCCATCACACAGCTTTCTATGGATGGTTCTACTTGAGAGAATGGCTTCTGTCATTGAGAAAAGATATTGCACAAGCAGATTTTGCTGGAGCTCAGAATGATTTTCAGTGTAAAATTATTTATGACCTCTAGTTCTCTAAATGGTTTTGAATCCAGCCTACTTTAAATGCATGTTCTTCTCATCTCTTGGTCAGTGGTACTTAAAGCAAGACTGAGATTAGCAAGTGAAGCATTCCTTGCTGCAGCTGACAGACAAGGTGTTACAAAGGAATCCTCAACTCTGCCTTCTGCTTCAGCTTAGTCCTGAACGTAAACCTCAGTGGCTGTCAAGACACACCAGTGCTGGTACAGCCAAATGCTGCTCAAGAAGTTCCTCTGCTGGCAGCAGGCCCATCAACCTATCTCATGTAAGCACTTATTTTTGGAATACTCCGAATATGAGACTGTGCATTTAACTTCTATAGATGCAAACTGACAAACTACATGGCATTAGCCAATATCCACAGAATTTTGTGCAAAGATTTCCAGCTGCATTTTGCTTTACATTACCTTCTCAATTTTTAATAAAGCCCAAACTGCAACTCACCAGCTCACACCTCCTGAACAAAATGCCACTTTTGTTTGGGAGCTCTTACTTGAGACTTTGATCTGAAAAAAATTTTCCTACTTGGTCTTAGAGACAGGATTAGAAGCCAGGGACTCCAACTGCTAATCCTTCCTACTACACACCAGGCAGAATGCTTCGCAGTATTGTACTTACACAAGCAATTAACTTCTTTTGCTGTACAAAGACGAGTCAAACTCCATAACTTAACCATCAGCTTTTGAGGTCTCGGTATTAGAGGGCAGAACTAGAACTAAGAACATATATCTGTCACTGGATTGCCACAATACTACCATAACACTTTGCTTAGATCTTTAACTGAAGAGATACATCTCCATAACTCAACCTGCCATATGAGTCCCAAGCACAATATTATTTAAGCTGCACAGATGAAATCTGCAAGTTAATGACCTTTTAAGTTAATAGGATATCAAGGCTCAGCAACAACAAACATGACTTTCTGGTTTGTAGCACTACTGAAAATCCATCAGTTTTCTAGGTCAGAGTGGTATGTCCCATCCAGATAAGAAAAAAAATCTACATAATTTAGAATCACACAGTAGTATAGGTTGGAAGGGACCTTCAAAGGTCATCTAGTCCACACCCTCTCAATCCATTCTCTGCCCAACCTGCATTTGTATTTGGGATTACCCAGACCTATGTGCAGGACCCTGCACTCGGCCTTGTTGAACTTCATGAGCTCAAGCACAGACCACTCCTGCAGACTTCATTTGACACTCCACTTCAAAAGTCATCTACTTCTCATGTCAAGTTAGTACTCTGCTGCCCAACATCTCAACTCACTTGTCTGCTAGAGGCAGCCAAATCCTGCCACATGACCTCCATATGCTATAGTAGCTAGTATACAGCAGAACTCCTGATCATCTTGCATTATTGCCATACCTAGTATTTCTGTACCAAAGTAAAGACATTTAAGCAACAGTTTATCCACTCTGAATCAAGAATTAGTGTGCTCCACCTCCATACTGCCCAAACACACAGCTGGCTCTCTATGAGGCCTTGAAGCCATCAGCTTCTTGCATAAGGACAAGGCAGCAACAAAGCTATACCAACACAAGGAGAAGGCTGTTCACTGTGTAACACTTCCAGCATACTATCTGTTATGGCAGGTATAATTTAACCACTTCAGTTTATTTCAAATGTCTGCTTAGAGGAAAAAGAGACAGTTAATTCACAGGGGAGTGACTTGTGTCCTGTTACAAATATCTCCAAAACCCCCACACCTCAAAACACTCAGAGAATGGTGAATCAATATAAAAAGAAAGGCTCTTTAAAACATTTTCCAGAGTCTTCCCACATCCAAGGCTTTAGAGGCTCTTAGTATTTGAAGTATTAGTGGAAGTGCTCATATAATTCCCTGTGCACAGATCTAAAAATAGCTATGGACACAGTAGTAAATTGTGGTCTATATTTGCAAGCCCCTTATTCCCTCTCAGGAACCTACTTTCCATTAGCACTGAGATTTAATTTCTTGATTTTTTAGAAAGGAGGTATTAAAACATTAGAAATTATTTCAACAGTGCAGTGAACATCAACAATAACACATCAATATTACATTTAAATTGATACTCTAGTGATGGATTATGAATACATACTGCATATTAAGAATAACTGCATTAAAACAGATGCCTTTTGCAGCCTCCTTGCATGGCCATGCTGTCTTCTGTATCAAGAAGGGTGGTATCTGTAAGCACAAGTCAGAAGCCAGTGTGGCTATAGGTGAATAATTCGGCACAGTTGCATTGACTGCAAATAAGCTTTGGAGTTCAGAGTAAATAGCCCCATCAATGCTGAAGAGATAAGAACATGACCTGTTCCACAGGAGAAGTTCAGGAGCTCTTGAAATACATAGTTACAGGCTAGAAAGACTTGGTGTCTTGAAGAGAAGCAGTAAGAATCATTCAAATAAGATACTGCTTTGACTACGAATAGTTAGGATGGAGATATAAAAACAAAACCAAAAACCAATGTGCATGTTTAAAAAAGCTGATAAAACAATGTTAGTTTTGCTTTAAGAATTGATGAAGCCAGATGACGGCCTCTACAGATCAACATGTTGTTAACTCAAGCTCTGTATCATGCTGGCACACAATATGATTCTGTTCCGACCTTGACAAAAGTATAATTTCCTTGCCTGACATGTCCTATTTGTCCCATCCTTAACCACAATGACATGAAGCACGCCAAGTTGTAAGAAGTCAAGACAGTAGCTAACCTCACTTCAGATTTTGTTTGTTCTGGACACATTAAGGCCAAAGTAAATGGCTTCTCACATTCTCCCACTAAAGACCTGGGAGGAAGAACAGAAGTCAAAACAGAAACCACTTGATCACAGCAATTCCTACCTTGGCCTCAATGTGCTTATGGCACAAAAGGAAACAATATTTATTGGTGTAAAAAAGCTTGCAGATACATGCGCCTGAACTCCCAAATATACCCAAATACTTGTTATGAAGATCAAACTGAAGAAGCTTCCACCCTTTCAGCCAAATGATCACTGAAATCCCAGGGTCCTTTCCCCAAGAAGCCATTCAAAATAGAATTTGTCTCCACCTGCTGGCAATGGAGAATTAATATCCAGTTGCCCAAACTACCACGGGCAACCTCAACAGAACAAATGTTAGAGGACATTTTGCAACACGTGATGAATGTATTCATTTCTAACATACAGACATAAAATGGGGTAGGATAATGAGGCCAAGAGAGAAGACAGAAGAATCACATACTGATTACAAAGGAATTCCTATTCTAGTAGTTAAAAAATGAGGACGGAGACATGACAATGTAACCAAACATACAATGAGGCTTTTGTCCTCAGACTACTTGGCTTGCATACAAGGAACAGAAGAACTTGGGTCGGTGGGGACAAGCTGGGGCAGGGGAAGAGCGAGAGGCTGATGTTTGTGAAAAGAAAGTGAAATTGGTTAGTCTGCTTTAAGAAAGACTGAAGAAAAGAAGCAAAAAAGCACCCTGCTATTGTAGAATCCACCCACTCGCTTCTGAAACGCTCAAAGACCCAGACAGGCATTTACAAACAGCACTTCTAGGCACTGAATGTGAAGCAGAAAACACTCAAACCCCCAGAGGCAGCTTCTGTAGACCCAGAGAAGCAGCTTTCAAATTATATAGGGGTTATGGTCAGAGCCATTTTCTTTCAACTGTTTTGCTACTGATGAGTCAGTCATTAAGCTCAGTGTGACAGACCATAGGAAGACACCTGTACGCTGTGATTTTCAGCTCTAGTTCACCAGCCAACATATGTTCTACTTGGTATTTTTAAACAAAGTCACACAACTTCCTGGAGAAAAAAACAGAGTTCAAAAGCAGACTAACATGTTATTATTTTAGCTTCTAAGCAATAGGACAATAATAGAAAAAAGAGCTAGTGTTCAGTTGACTGCAAGACCAGGGTGAAGAAAACGCAAGTGCTGAGGAGGGTTATTATTTCAAGCATTGTTGAGAGGCATTCAGAAAGATGATAGTAAAGCAAAGCTTCAAAATCTTAGTGATGATTTAAAAAGCATTCTAAACATAATAAATTCAGCTCAAATAAAGTATATTTGATACAATAGCTCATTTATACTCAGTGAGAAAGGGAGTGCTGATGCAGAAGCTTTCTTTAGCCTTAGTTAAAATCAGTTCAGAAAAGATTGATTTTCTCAGAGTGCACTGTATCTGGCTTCTATTTATTTACATGAGTCTATATCCAGTGAGGGTTTAAACTAAGTGAAGGTATGGGTTTATACATATCATATACAATTATAAATACAGCATTTCCTTAAACCACCTGCTTTCTTTAAGAACTTACACAGTTTTTAACTTATTTTGTTAAAAGGGACTAGTGCTGCTAATCCCCATGTACACCGGGAATTAGACTTCTGCTGAACCCAGAAGCAAGGCATGGAAACTTGTTCAAGCTATGAAGGTGTTAGTTATTCTTTTAGCAATCAATCCAGAAGTAGCATTTGTATCCTTGAGAATAATATATACATTTAAAATAGTTCTCTGCAGTAAGTGCTTTTTATTTACAACTCAGGTATTTTATAATCTATTGGTGATGCAGCTTGCACAGTAAAACAGCGGCACCCAAGATCTTCAAATTTCGTGCCACAGATGCATGCAGCAGGTCTGAGTTACACAGTGGTTCAGTAACACACCATATCTTTGCACCACTGACAGCCCTTCTGGTGCCTGCAGGCTGTTCCAGTAACATTAAATAGGTTATAGGAGTGCCATTCAAAAAGATGCACAAGAGAACCATACCATGGCGTTGAAGATGACAGCATATTAAATGATCACTTGCATGCCTGTATGCATTGCTTTCGTGGGCCTTTTTTATTTTTTGGAATTTCCTGTTTAATCCTCAAAGCCAGAGAATGCAGAGGTAGGCCTACTAGCCTTGGAATGTTATTTATTCAACAAACTGGACTTCTTTTTTTCCAGTTTGATGCAATTTTATTGCTAACATGTATAGGAACGAACCTCTCACATGATCCCCATCTGAATCTCCTCCTAAAAACAAAACCCATGCTTGATCATCGCATTTCCCAGAAAAAAAAAAGTAACTCTGAACAGGCTGCTGGTGTAATTATTCCTTACTATTCTGGATTCTCTTAGTAGTTGTCTCATGTTAAATTCAAGTTCCCTGTGGCACGAACCATCTTTTTATTCCACATTTGAACAGCGCTTAGAACAGCAAAGTCTTAGTCTGCGTCTACAGATGCTAGGAATTATGGAACAATTAATCTGTCTTCTCTCCCCCCTGCACATCCTTCCCCCCATCCCCAGTGCTGTAACATGGAAATTGTTACATTTTTAGCCTGAGGAAATGAGGTTTAAACAATCTTCCTGTAACAGCTTTACCTAGCTTTTATTTTTCAGCCATTTAGCAGTCTCATTGATACTTCAGCGACTGATTTCAAAGGTACAGAACAAGATGACTCAGGCATATACTTGCAGAAACAGAGGAGTAGCTAAGGGCTGCAACATAAATTTAACTACAGTATTAGACACTAGAGAACCCGCAGAGAGGAGCAGCATGAGGAAAGAAACATTTTACTGCTGAAATTCTCTAGCTTTCCTTTAGTTATATCAAGTTCCTTCTTAAGAGTTTAAGGGAGACTATACAAAGCCATACTTCTATCCTCTACCTAGCTCCTCTAATTAAACATTGATAATGTATCCAGGCATGAAGAATTTCAACTGTAACTGTTTCTCTTTAATAAAAAAAAGGAAAAAAAAAAAAAGAAAAGAAAAATGAAGCTGAATGCAGTTCAGAGACAAAACACCCAAAACAGACTTCTACCTGCACATTAATATGTTAAAATCAAAGATTTACTAGAACAATTAGGACGTCACCACATGTAATATACCAAGAGCTAGTGAGTGTGGTACTAGGTTGCATGGATCACTACCTTGTTTCACTGAAAAGGAGAAGAAAAAGCCCAAAAGCATCTCAATCTTGTACACAGGAAGAGAAAGAGTAGGTTATTAACAGCTGTCAGAAGCATATGCCATACCAGAAGTGCAGCTATTTTGGCACAAGAGCATAAAAACCTAATAACAAGAAAGCAAGGAAGATAGCACATTTTTATGCTCACTGTCATCTTTCAGTGCTTATCCAAGTTTCACTTGCAGATGTCAGGATGAAAAGAAACAGCCAAATAGCAGCAGCCGGAATGGGTGCTGCATTCACTTCAGAAAGATCTGCATGCAGGAATAGTTTGCCAGTATCAATATAGTGCAAGCTGGCAGGACTGGAAAGTTACAAATTAAGTGTGCCTTCATCAGTGACCTACTATGAACAGACCTACTGAGCTCCTAAAATATTTTTAGTTCAACCAATTCCTGCCTTTTTTGGTTCCTCTTGCTCTTCCAGTTTATCCAGTCATGTGCACTTTTCCACTCCCTCTTTACTGCCATGTAGTTTTTCAAGTTTGGCTCCAATTACCACTTGTTTCTGCTGCCGAAGCACTCAGATTTACAGCATTACTACAAATAGCTTGTCTGATGCCTAAATCTTGCATGTAGCAAGCAATCTTTCAACTGAAGAGAGATGCATGAGGCAGGGAACTTTTTCCTTACCACCATGAAGATGGACATACTCACCAGCTGATACTCGCTCCGACGGCTGAAGGCTTCCTTGATTCCCGAATCCCTCCACAGTGCGCTCAGTGCAGGTACATACAGCTGGAAGGTGGCAGGCTCTATGGGCATTCCAGCTTTGTTTTCAAAAGCCATCAAAAACATCCCATGCTTCTCATTCTCCGTGTACTGCCAAGGGATCCCCAGTTTGTCCCGTGCATCAACCAGAACCCTGCAGCCCTAAAGAATGATTCAGATAAGAAAATCAGTGATAAAAAGATTAAAGTGTAAAAGAACAAGGACTCAGAGGCACTTGAAACTCTCTCTTATTTTTCTTGTGAGACTGAACTCAGATGAGAAGCATAAATATCATTTATTGCAACATCTCCAGCAGAAATAAGATAGAGCTTGTTTGTGTCAGCAACTTATCCAAAACATATTTCTCCAGGTGGAAAAATACACTAGCAGCAGCAAGCAATACTACCAACAGATAACAAAAAGTAAACATCGAATGTGTAAGATAAGTATCTGAGAACTAATGTATGATCCTCATAGCTGTAGTTTTAAAAGTACCACCATGCCTGAAACGGAGTTCTTCTGTCGTCTTCTTTGTATTTGGGTTTAGATAATAAAAATTACATGCTACCAGTCTCAAGCCTTAAGAGATCAGAAGAGGCTTAAAAAAAGCATTGTTGAAAGAACAGACTGTATATTCTGGTGAAACAAAGTATATTGAGCATTCAAAACTGAGGGAACTTACTAACTTCCAGTGCCATATGCTTCCACTAACTAGTTAAATATTTAGGTGAAAAAGATAGCAATACCAAAGTAGCAAGATCCAAAAGCATGTTGCTGTAAAGCATGATTTTAGAGTCATAGAATGGCTTGGGTTGGAAGGGACCTTAAAGCTCATGCAGTTCCAACCCCCTGCCACCTTCCACTAGGGTTGGCTGCTCCAGGACCCATCCAACCTGGCCTTGAATATTTCCAGCAATGAGGCAGTCACAGCTTCTCTGGACAACCTGTGCCAGTGCCTCACCATCCTCACAATAAAGAATTTCTTCCTACTATCTCATCTAAATGACCCTTATCTGTCAGCTTAAAGCCATTCCCCCTTGTCCTGTCACTACAATGCCTTGTAAAAAGCCGCACGCCAGACTTCTTGTAGACCCCATTTAGGCCCTGGAAGACTGTTATAAGGTCTCACCAGGGCCTTCTCTTCTTCAGGCTGAACATGCCCAACTCTCAGCCTGATTTTGATACTTGGATGCTGTATACCCCAGCTATCCAGCTTGACAGATTTACTGGAAATTTACTGTAATGAGCATCTTCCATTCAGACACTTCCATGCAAATGTTCACCTCCAGCAGGAAAGCTCAGTGGCAGGACTGAAGACATTGCACAGATTTCAAGCTACTGGGCTCAGAAAAGCAGGTGCAGTTTTCCAACAGCATCAGCCTGCTCTCTCAACTTGCCCCACCTTTGCTAAGGAGTCATGACAGGTAGGTTTTGGTACTTTATTTCTGGGAAAATCTGGAAGGAAAGCGATCCTGTTCTCAGATTTAACTCAGGATTACGAAGACTGCTTAATTTCACACTTTGCAGTTTTTATGGAAACTTAATTTCATATTCCTGGCAACAAGCCAAACACATGAGGTTAAGTAACTTTGAAACTTCAGTCATGAATCTAACTACACCTCTGCTAAGTAGTTTCAGATGGTGAATAGTTTGGTCTCAACAGTAAACACCATTTCAGCAACGGGTAAGTCCTTTAATGGTGGCTTAGCATCTCAAGTACCATCTAATTCACAAGTAGAATCTGTGGATTGTATTAAAGTACTTGGGGTTTTTGTTTGTTTTACAGTTTATGAAAATAAATAAAGAAAACTGAAGTTCTGTTTCCACATTATACAACTGATTTTTTTTTTTTTGCATACTTTAGGCTATCAAGACTGCACTTATGTTTTCTTAACACTTGAACCTTTCACCTCTTCAGTCCTTTAACAGCACCACACAACAAGAAACAGTAATTTCCCCAATGGAAATTAAGATTTGAGAGGGAATTGAGAAGCAATTTAGTGTGAGTGGCACAGAATAGCAGCTCAAAGCGAAGTATGATGGTTGTCACTGCACAACAGTGTTCCTGAAGTGCAGTTTCCCCAAAATGTAAATATTTATGATTCTCTAGTGAAAGTAGAGAATACATATCCACAATACTATGAAAAGACTAAAATTGAATGTATTTACAAACTGCTGCTTTAAATTTTAGACATAACTATTTAGTAATTGTCATACAGACCAAAAGCCAACTCTCATCTCTAGTCACAGTTTATCCCTTTATTAACAGAAGTCTCTAGATCTGCATTGTTTGAACTGCGTTAACAAATAAAAGCATGAAGAAAATGGCTTATAATGTTCTGCTTCTGAACTGCAGATGCCTACCCGAAGTCTCACAACAGACACTTCTGCACATCACTTACACAGAGCTCCATTCCAACTGCAATTCAAAGCCAGTGTCAGCTTCCCTCAACCCCCAGTTGAGAACTTTGAGAGTCTTCCAAAGCATCGTGGTAACCAAGACTGGTGGGACACCACAATTTATAGGCATTTACTGCCAGGTCTGTTTCTGTGCAGCAAGAAGTGTTTATGAACAGAAATGGTTAACCAGCACTGTGTGTCGGCCAGGATCACCATCTCCCCACACTGCAGGCCCTGCGAAGCTCCCAGCCCACACAGGCCAGCTCTGACCTTTCACCTGCTTGGGCTCCAGCTCTGCAATCATCTCCCCCAGCCACTCAGCTCAGCTCCGGCTTTTCCATCTTACAGCTTTCAGACTGATTTAACCCTTACCCATCTCACAGCTACCGCAATCCCTACAAGGAATGATGACAAGATCACACAATTCCCGTTCTCCATGCACTTCCCTGCACTGTTGCTCTGCCTTTTCCTGCTCCCGCTGGAGACACAGAGGATCTCAAGAGACTGTTGTTAAGGAAAGTTTCATCGTTTGTTTGGAGAAAACCACAGAGCGGAGTTTCAATCATGCGTAGACTGCTCCAGTCCCAGAATAGTCACTTATCTGCTGGCTGCTGCTCCTTGGAAATGCAGGTTTGAATCTCACTGGGCAAGACAGACAACTAAACTTAGACCTAAGAGACCCTAGGCAAGAGCATTAACTATTGTAAGGTGACCCATGGGGAGCATGTAGCATCAGCACCTTCCTCTGACTGTGTTAGAGAGAAGAATGGTTGCCATCAAATCAGAGCCCAATCTGGGACAGAGCAGCAGATACAGATATAGTTACACCAGCTTAACACTGACAAAACAGACAAAGATGCACATAGAAGACCAATTTTAAACACCAAATAAAGAACATAAAGTATATTAAACGGGTGAGTAGGAATGCTGTCCTATGCACACCCACAGGAACAGCACCTCTCAAAATCAGAATCTGCAGAACACACCAGCTTTGATGCACCTACAATGCATCAGGAGTAAAAGCTTTACAGAACGAGGAAAATAGTCAACTCTCAGCAGTTAAAAGTATTTGTGACTCGGCAAGATCCCCAGTAAAGTGAATCTGAACTTAACATTCCTCCATCTCCACAAAACAGATCCATAAATGCTGCAAGCAGATGGCAGAAAGATGAGGAGAAAAAGAAATTGCCAAATTTAGACCCCACATACTGCTATTCTCGCACTTCAGAGTTACTGGCAACACTTTTCTGCAGTCACAGGAGCATCTTATAATCCTTGCTCCATCAATCTGCAGAACAAGTTACCATAGGAAAGGATTTCTCTTTTGGAAACAATTCAAAACACTTTCTGTAAGTCTTTCCTCCAAAAAGCCCATCATGGGAGATAGCCAGAGAGTCAATTTTATCTGTAGTTAAAACTGCCTAAAGTTTATATTGATGCCCAGAGGTTAAGATTTCATTTAGAAGAATCAATTTAAACTAAAACTCCTAGAATTTCCATTTATTATAGAATGAACAGAATAGTTTAATATATTTAACAATAAAGTATACTTATAAAAACTTGATCTGGATTCAGACACCATTGGTACAAGTAAGACAAAACCACCAAACAAGTCTTATTAGATGTACAATACTCCCTCCCAAGCTCAAATAGCAAAGGTAACACCAGACTATTTTAATTGCAGTGCTCATTTCACAGCACTGCTATGACAGTTTTTCTGCATTATGTATTTACTGTAAAAAAATGCCAATTCACTCTTTCATTCAGAAGACTGAACACTGTCAACTGCCATTCTGTTTTCAAATTTGGAACATAGAAAAAAAAATGTGGCAACCACTACTGATATGAAATAAACTTCTGAACAGTTCAGCTGATCAAAAGCTTTTGTGCTGCAATCAAGCAGGACCTAGAATAAGCACAGATGGAAAGAATTAAAATTCACAGATAAGGCTAGTGGCAGGCAAAACAGTAACATACTGGAAGCACCAGTTAGGGAGGAAGTTCTCTGTTCCATTGCTTTCTGAATAATTTTTAACATATTCAAATCACTGTATATGTCCCTGGCATGCACAAAACCTGAACAGACAGATCGCAGAACAAGAGAAAGTGTAACAAGAGTGTGACATGGTCTAACTCATGAAGTATCATATCTTACACAGAAGAGAACACTAAACAGCTAGAAATCCAGTTTTGAAAGAAGGAGGAAAAAAATAACTAAGGCATGATATACCAGAAACCTACAGAAATTACGGACCACTTGCAGAAAGGGAGTAGACAAAGACTATTCTATCCCTGCTCCTCACAAGTACAGGAGGTATACTTGTAAGAGTGGTGCAGCAACACAGATCTCAAACAGGAGAGTTAAACTAAGATGGGTTTCGCCTGTACACCTCCCAGAGAGACTAACTCATTTACATAGGATGTTGGCCAAAAGTATAAATGGACTTAAAAAGAAATCAAGACAAATTGATGGAAGAAAGGTCCAAAGAGAACTATTCAATTACATTCCAGATGCAGCTCCTGGCTCAAGAAGTTTCCGAGACCAAAGGCTGCCAGTAACTGGGAGAGTATACCAAAGTATCACATGGCCTTGTTCTTGTACCCGGGTTCGGTTGTGGGTTGTTTTTTTCCATGTCAGAGACAAAGCACTAGATCCATGGCCTGACGGAGCACAGCTGTTAGGCACCGAGCAGAATGTTTGCTACTCACCAGCAGTATGAAGGGTTTACGAGCATTTGCACAAATGCTCACTGCTGAGACTGGCTCAAAGACACTTTTTTTCCTTTACTTTGGAAAGTGTTCTAGCTTTGGAAAAAAAGAAATCCAGGTTGTCTCGTGTTTTTAAATGATAATTAAATCATTGGGGGGGGATTTTTAGAAAGGTTATCACCAGTACTGTGACTTGAAGCCAGCGATGCTTGCCAATACATGAAAAGAAGTGTTGCAGTATTTAAAGAGCAGTTTGATCTAAGAATGTCTTACATCAGTTGTTTTACTACTACATAAAACACTACATTCACATTTTAAATTATTCACATACTCCAGTACTTGAAGGATTCGTTATCCTTAAAATCTCACACCTTTCACCAGATGGCCCAACTCAGTGGCTGAGTGAACGCACCACAGTTAAGCATCAAACATGCAAAGGGAACAATAGGTTTGGGGTGCATTTGCTCATGACCAAGTGTAGGTTCGAGCAACTGCAAGCCAACAGTCAAGTGATCAAAAGACTTGATAATTCTAGTCAAGTGTCCAGAGAGAACTCGCAAAACTACTTAGAGTTGGTATAAAAGTAGTCTCCTACAGTGTATTTTCTCAAAATAATTTGAAGAAACCACTAGTTATGAGATCACAGACAACAGAGTAACTGTTACACATGAAATACTGCAGTAGCTACATTTTATGCTTTTACTGTTAATACACTGCTCAGCCTCATACCAAAGCCCTGCATCTCCAGCATCTATGTATCAGAGGAACTGTTGTGAGAGAAGCGCTGATCACTGCTCAATACTCCATCAGGGGACTTCAAGTCATGGCTAATAGGCAATATTGTCTTCCCCCATGGCTGCAAACCCACATGAACATCACAGGCAACAGGGAGAATCAAACACGCTTCCCACTGTGGCTTTCCTCATCATTGTTGGCAAAGAACTGGCAAAGTCTGGGTATCACAATTCAGAGAGACAAATACAGACCTGAACTAATGCCAAAAGGAGCCTCACCTCAGCAAGATATTTCTAACAGACCCTTTGAGCCAGTGCAACAGGACAAAGCAATGCAGCTGTATGAACACAGGTCCAGCTGAACTGGCAAGTCTGACTGTACCAAAAACCTGCAACAGCTCCATAATCACTAGTGCCAACACAAGAGAGAGAAAGCTGAATCACACAGCCGTAGATGGGACCGGACTTCTCAGCGGCACTACTTACTGGCAAGTTAAGAAAGATGATAAAATGTAACCTATGTGTATTTTTAGAAAACATCTCTTAATCTTCTAAAAAAGAGATTTTCAAATTTAAGTTTTAAAAATAAAGTTGTCAGTGTTTGCAAATATAGTCCTATGCACTTCTTTAAAAATTGCTGCTTGGAACAGTTGCAAGGTGATCTACTACTAACCAAGTAAGAGCAAGACAAACAGATTTTTACAGCATGCTATCATGAAAGCGTTAATGGTGGTTTTATTTGATCTATGTCCTTGGAAAGTTATAGCCAAGCAGCAGCCAAGACACCAGTGTCATTAAGTACGATGTTTCATGTTACAGAGTAGCAAGCCAAGTAACAGCTTAGGTACCATTAAAAGGGGCATCTTTCCTGGTGGTGTAGTTCTATTCCTCTGCTGTTTGGTAAGTTATCATTCATCTGAGCCCACAAGCCAAGACCAGGGAGCAAACACCACCAAAAACCTAGTCATTTATATAAAAAGTGGTTTCCACTGCCTATATTAGTTTACTGTAAGGCGGGACAGACACAAGAGTTAGGGGTGGGAGCAGCACCAGTTAGCCCAGTTAGACAACAAAAAGGCTCACCAGCTATGCGTGTATTTTCACCATTCACGTATTACAGTACCACCCAGGTGAGAGCAGGGTAAACAGTAAAGATGGCCTACCTTCCAGCCCCACATAAAAATAAAAAGAGGGAACAAAGGGGAAGTGTCATTTACTTAGTCCACAGGAACACAAACATTAAGAAACATTTGGATTAGCCACTGAATCTCTGAATTGGGAGCAGCAGTGATGTCTGCCTGTCTGGAAACTCTGAAAAGACTCCTTGTCTTTGACTGATCCAGCAAGAAGATGATGAATGCAGCAGAAGAAAAATACTCTCACTGCAAGCTTTACTTGCAACTAGACCCAAAGTAGAGAGATGATGACCTCAGAAGTGGCAACTGACACAAGTCCCCGAAATAAAGTTCTTAGAATCATAGAATCAACTAGCTTAGAAAAGACCTTTAAGATCATCAAGTCCAACCATTACCCCAGCACTGTCAAGACCACCACTAAACCATGTCACTGAGGCCTCATCTACACAGCTTTTGAACACTTCCAGGGACAGTGATTCCACCATTACTCTAGGCAGCCTGTTCCAATGCCTGAGCACCCTTTCAGTGAACAAATTGTTCCCAATATCCAATCTAAACCTGCCCTGGTGCAGCTTGAGGCTGTTACCTCTTGTCCTATTACTTATTACTTCAGTGAAGAGACTGACCCCCACCTCACTGCAACCTCCTTTCAGGTAGTGGTAGAGAGTGATAAGGTCCCTCTTGAGCCTTCTCTTCTCCAAGTTAACACTTTCAGAATTACATTACCAGGCTTCTTTTCCCAAGACCATCATACTAATATCTAGTTCATAATTAGTTCATGCTTTCAAGAGAGCGGAAGCAGCATCTGCAGGTCCAAAAGTACAACCATCAGGTTTTCAAGACCCTGTCATGGGCCCTCATAAATATACTGTAAATACACAGTATATTTATGCCCAGCAGATGTGCTGCAACAGAAGGGAAGGGTACAGAGGGAACGGCCTTCTAATGCTAGAATAAGAACAGTTCCTGACCCCCGCAAGGGTGAAAAACCCCCCATGCAAGTGAAGGAAAGTCATTTGGAAACTCCACAGTCTGATTCCTTTTAGTTTCTTCTGTTGGTGCAATCTGTATTGAAACTTACTTTTTTCAAACAATGTGTACTAGTTTGCCTGTGCTCCAAAGTTTTCTTGTAAACATGTTAGTAGCACAATTTGCTGTATTTTTGCCAATACTGTTACCAAGTTAATTATAAAGATATATGTATACTCAACCAACTGAATATAATGTAAGCTCCCAAATTTAGTCACTCAAGTGACTAAACTTTTGTCTGGAAAACATCAAAGTATGTGCCTACAGTCTCCAGGGACTAACCCATGTTCTGCAATCCTTATGACTACATCACAAGAGCCTTGTAAGCTCTATTTTGGAATAACGATGAATATTTATCACTTACTACTGACCATTACTCCTCTTTCACTGTCTGCTGTGATGAAGACCAACTGCTTTCTCCTAGCCCAAGCAAGCGACTCCCCAAAGGCAAAGAGCCCACCAAAGCTGATGGAATCTGTATTTAAGACAGAGAAAATACGAACTTCCAGTTATGTAAGAGTTTCATTGATTAAATGAACCTGAACAGGAAAACCAACAAGACTTCAAAGGTTTTTTTTCTTTTTTTTCTATATAATTTTGTATTATTTTTATATTAAAATAACCACAACATGGTAAAGTATAAACAGATAATCTGGATAATCGGATTTAAATACAGGTTCTATCGCACAACTTGAGCACTTGCATGTTAAATTTAATGGAAAAGCTAATTAGCCACAGTTTTTAACCACATACTCTGTCATTCCTTTCAGAAGAAGCTGTCCCAGCAGAAATGAGACTGACACTGTCCTGCAACCACCTATTCAAGTAGAGCTACATCCCAACTTTGAGGGGACAGACTGAGTGTCACTATCACCCCCTCTTAACAGGCTCATCTGCATGCAAACCCAAGGGAATGTGGAGTCAAGTCAATTTAAGGAGTAGCTAGAGTTCACATAATGGGAAGATTTATTCTATTCCCCCTTCACCTTTGCACTATTAGAAGAAATATGCTTGCATTATAAATGCCTAGGTAATTCGGTCACTTAAAAGTGTAGCTCTCAACCAAACTGAGGAATATTCTTTCCCACTTCTCAGAGTTTCTATCTGTACCTGACTGAGGCCTACCAGTTGCAGGTTTTCTTGTTTTGGTTTTCAGTGGCACAAAGTACACCTCCCTTAGAGTCAGAGACCATGAACACAACGTAAGCCCATTCAAGGTATACAGAGTACCTGCAGCAACGAAGCAGCAGCAGTCTGGGCTTAGTATTGGCTACAGAAGTCCAAAGTTCATCTTAAAATGAACTTCAGCACAGGCTACACATTTTGTCCATTCTACTGTCACTCAGATTCAAACCGTCAAGAAGAAACCCTCATGTATACCCATGCGTACTGCAACTGCACTCAAAAGTCCCAAAGAGTTACATGGCATTTCCTCGGTAGTCCTTCCTTCCAAAACTCCAGGCTTTTCAATTGCTCAGTCAATCATTACAGACAACAAGAACACACTCATAAACATACTAAAACCTTCAGGTGGCCTTCTCATTTTCAACACTGGAACAAACATTACCAGAAACCTCAACAGATTATACTTCAGGCTTTTAAAAGCCAATTTTTTTCCTCTTTTCAGATTGAAATCTCCTAAACAAGCTGGTGCAAGAACCACTCTTGTGCTTGTAGATTATTTTCTTATGCAGCTGAACCAGGTTTTTTTTCAAAGCAGCATGACATTCTCGTACTTGAAACAAAATAACATTTAGACAACAAACATCAGAGCCATGATTCATGAAGTATCTAAGACCTTTAACTGTTATCAAAGGACATAGCAAGGCCAACCTATCTGTTTTGGAAGGTATCTAAAGATTTCTTCTGCTGCAGTTGGAAGGCATCAAAATGCTCATGTAACACCATCAGACATTTCACAGATTTGAAATTAAAGGTACAGAAAGTTTTCCAAGCTCCCCTGAAAACCCAAGAATCACCTTAAAGTTCATGCTACAGCAGCTAGCCCTGTCCTATCCACTTTCCTTTTCCAGGTGGGTGTGCTAAAGTCATGAAGCCTGTGTACTCATACCAGAACATTAACACTACTGCTTTTCACTTCAGTCATCAGAAAGTGACTTTGAAACTTAGCCTCGATTAACAAGCAAAACCCTAGTTAACCGATGACTATTTACCTTAAACCAAAGCAAAACTGATGTATTTGAAGACCATCCCACAAATGCCAGAAAAAGCTAGCAAGGCCCTGAACCATCACCTGTGCTAAATGGAAAAGTAAATTCTGTATCACACATGTATTTCATTTCAGCATTTTGTTTCTAACTAGGGTTTCCCCAAAGGGGGAGATGAGAAACAGCAAGAACAGGGTGAGGAGAGAACTCAGCACTGGGAAGATATCAGAAAAGCAAGAAGCTGAAAACTCTGAATAAAATGGAAGCTGACACTAATGTCAATTAATACTTGAGCAATGTTATTTTAAAAGGTTTGATTGTCCTCTGAATCAGCTTCCTCTTTCTCCATAAACTGTATAGACTGCCTAAATACTACTGCAATAAGCACTTCAGAAATATCAAGCACTATTGAGAGAGCAGGAAACCTCCTCCTTCAGTGAGAAGTTTAGTCACGGCTGGAAAATGAAAATTGACCATTTAATCCCAGAGATTTACACTGCATTTCTAACTCGGATCTCAGCGTTGCAGAAGCTTAACAGAACCGTTGTTTGACCATGCTGAGAACTGCGTGGAAAAAGGGGCTAAGGTTGCTGCAGTTGTACTTAATGTCAAACAGATTCATATGACATTTGATAGGATCATTTTCACACAGTATGCATCATATTATAAGAATTCATGTTACATCTTCTCTGGTAAGTTAGATACATAGTGATCTCCGCTCCATTTAGTCCTAATGAGTGATGATTCTAGTCTGAACTTCCTAAAAAACTGAAAAGAATAAGTAATCTAAACACTATTATAGAAAGAATAGCAATCAGATTCACTTGGCAATTTACATCAAAGAAGCAGAACAAGTGTACTTGAAACATTTTATGGTTATCCACAGAAAAAAGTTGAACACGAGAAAGTATTCCTCAACTACCCTAAAATAAATGCATTGACAACATCACTATGTTTTGAAAGCCCTGTAATTCTGTCTTGGTATTTGATTTCTCCCTGATGATTATGGCAAAATATCCAGGTGTTATGAGGTTTCTTTCAAATGAGCACAAAGCAGAGCATCTGCTGCCTTCTCCCCACCCTCCAGTCTCAGACCTCCTTCCTACCAGAAAACTCATTTACTTCCCTGTGTTTGCATTCCCTTATGCCTGCTCTTTTCACAGTGACCACCCCCAAGCCATTCCCCAAAACCTATGGGTAAAGAGTTAATTGTATTCTTGTATGCAAGAGCCACCTCTGTCGTCTGGAGAAACAGAGCAGGCAGAGTCTAAGAGATACTGCCCATGTAGCTAGAAGGGTAGCCAAACTTCATGCTCCCAAATCACAGCCTGCAAGACCAAAAGCACAACCTGTTGAAGCATATTAACTCATATAAAACCACTTACAAATTCTAGTTTGATGATTAGGAGGCTTAAAAAGATGTTCAGCAGTCCAAGAAGTGCTATTAACTACCAGTTTTGAAATCAGAAGAGCACTCTACCTTGAGGACCTGGATTCTACCCTAAGGTCTGCAACTGCCTGAAGCCATCCAGCAGACAAGTGTTTCAAATGCATAACCCAGCCTGCCCTACTACAAGATGGAGACACTTTTCTTTCAAAGCACATCGAGTTCTCCTGCTGAAAGCTCTAGACCTTCTGCATACATAAAATATTAAATTTTACCATAACTAGTACTGCTTAGACAACTCAAAAAGAAGTCTCAGATTTTTCCTGTTTTCACAAAGTGCTTCCTTAAAAGCCTCTGCTACCACCTTAAATCAGTAGCAGTAACAAATAAATCACTGGCAGTACCAAAATACACAGTAAGACCTCTAAAATCCAACTCTTTACTTGTAGGTGTACAGATGAGAAAACCTCCTAATACTCTCCTTGCTCATGTAACTACACAGAAAGAGAAGCTGTTCAGCTTCAACTTTCCTGCAGTTAATGGGCTCCTGTAATCCTGAAAATGGATGAAAAAGAATGAAAGAAAAATTAGTCAACAATTTTCCTGCTCACTAACAGAAGTCAAAGCCCTCCATAGAATAGCAACATTCTTAAAAATAAGAGTCACTGTATGCATGCACTTATTAAGTAAGTATAAAGCTTCTATTTAGAAACAAATCTGAAAATTTAGAAGTAACTCTTGTGATTCTTCACTTGCACAATTCCCTTTCCTTTAATTTTCTCCAAATCTCAGTCTTACAAATCCATGCCCACCTAAGAATAAAGACAGTCCTACAGAAAAATACAGGCAGAAAAGTAGTTCTTTTAGAGAAAAAAATATTAAGATGAAAAGAGACATATTCTTCGGTGAGATTTTCATGTACCTTTATGTATTCTCTGAAACATGATCACTTCTATTTGCACAGGGCATCAAAGCTTGTTTCCCAGAAATAAGCAGTAACTGTTAAGGCTCATTTTCTTAGTTGTCTGTAGCCTAAAGGCTCTACCTGTAGCCTTCATATTCTCCAGTCACTAGACAAATACACTACAGCACTATAAAGCCTGCACACACATTGAACAAAAACTTTTTGCTAAGGTACCAAAACAAAGCCATTTTCATTTCAGGACAATGCTTGGTAACATCCCACACTGCCCAACTCCAAGGGCCTCTGCTTCTCCAATTTATAGAACGGTCAGAGGTGGAAGAGACCTTAAAGCTCATCCAGTTCCAACCTCCTGCCATGGGCAGGGACACTTTCCACTAGAGCAGGTTGCTTCAAGCCCCGTCCAACCTGGCCTTGAACACCACCAGGGATGGGGCAGCCACAGCTTTGCTGGGCACCCTGCGCCAGCGTCTCACCACTCTCATAGGGAAGAATTTCTTCCTAGTATCTAATATAAATCCACTCTCTTTCAGTTTGAAGCCATTTCTAAAGATGTACTACATAACCACTCACAACTACAACACCTCCACAAGTACCTGCTTCTTGTCCCATCTCAAAGTACACAGACTCAGGGCACTTAGCAGAGACACGAGAATTCCTCATAATTTCTTCAAATTTCGGAGTTTCTCCACTTCTGACTTCGAGGATGCTCTCATAATGTTTTTTTCCAGAGAGCAGGCCACACCTATGTCCTCTTTCCTCTACGTTTCCACAAAGCTTTTCTCAATCCCCTTTGCAGGGAAGTTTCCTTTGAGCCTTTGCACAACGAGGCCTTCAGACTGATAACACTGGAAACCCTCAGTCTCGCCCCCCGCAGCCCGCCAGGCCATCGCACAAAAGGTACACGCCTTCAAAACACCTGCACCGCAGAAACCCCCTGCCCGGAGAGCGGGTGCACCCGAGAGGGGCGGCGGAGCAGCCCGGGGGAGCAGCCGCCGCCGCCGCCCCGGCCAAGCTCTCATCCTTTCCCGACGGCGATTCTGGGCACGGCCCAAATCCCCAAAAGCTGCGGGATGTATCGGCGCCGGCCTCCATCCCCGACCGCCCCGAGAGAGGGCGGCTGGAGCGGCCGTTCCCCCCGACCCGGGCCCCCTCCCGCCCCTCACCTTGAGGATGTTCTCGTAGATGGTGGCCCGGAACTCCAGCAGCGCCTTCTGGTCGAACTCGCGGCCGTGGATGATCCGCATCTGCTTGAGGAAAGTGGACTTGCCGCTCTCGCCGGCGCCCAGCAGCAGAATCTTGACGAGGCGGCGCACGGCCCGCCTCTCCCGGGCCAGCATCGCGTCGATCTCCCGGCTCCGCCGCCGCGCCTCCCGCTCTGCATCGCGGCTCCGCTCCTTGCCCTCCCGCCGCTGCTGCTCCCCGGCGCGGCCCGTGGCCTCGGCCGGCAGCAGGCAGCGGCTCAGGGTGCGCACCACGCCGGACATGGCGGCTGCGGGACGGCAGGAGCGCTCACAACGCCGCGGAGACCACAGCCAGCTCCGCCAGCATCGGGCGGAGGCCACCGAGACGCTGGGACCCGGGAGGCGGAGCAGCCGCTGCAGCCGGGGGCTAAGGGCCGGGACCGCCCATTCCCCTTCTCCCTGCTCGGCTGCCGACGCTGCGCAGGGAGGGGAGGCAGGCGCGGCCCGGGGAGGCCGGCCGGTCGGGGGGAGGGGTGGCGGCTGCGCGGGCCGCGCCCAGGGAGGGGGCACCGCCGGTCCGCTCGCTCCGAGCTCCGAGGGGTCGGGGAGCGGCGGAAAGACCCCTCCCCGAGCCCCTCGGCCCGGGCTGAGCCAGCGGCCGCCTCCGGCGCCGCTGAGGCGCGGCGGGGCGGGTGGGACGCGCAGCCCCCGTCCCCCTCAGCCAGGGCGCGCCGCCGCCGCCGCCTGCAGAGGGAGGTGCCCGCTCGGCCGTCCCGCCCCGCTAACGCTGCATCTCATTGGGCCACAGGAATGTCAATCAGCGGCTCCCTCTTCCGATTGGAGAAGCCGCCGTGTGGGGCGGGAGTAAGTGGGCAGCAGGCTCGAGGCGGGGCGCAGGGGTGGGGACGGGGGCGGAGCTTCCCCGCGGGAGGTGTGGCAAGCACCAATCAGAGGCCAGATGCGGCCCGACAGGGGGCGGGGCCTCGCCGTGGGAGGAGGCGGGCCCGCCGTGCGGGGCGTGACGTCACGGCGCGTCTCTTGCCGTGAGGCGGGCGCTGCGGGGACGGTGTGGGTAACGTGCTGGGGAGCAGGCGAGCAGCGGGTCTGGTGCGCGCCCGAGCGATGCAGTTGTGGAAGCCATGCAGTGACTGTACGAGGATCTCTCTCTGCAGGCTGCAGCCTGAGGCTCAGCTGCCCCGGGAGTTGCTCTCGGTGAGGTGCTAGTGCCGCCGGCACACAAACACAGCGCCGGGCTACGCCCGCCGCAGGACAGAGCGCAGCTCGTACTCGTTTCTGTACGCAGCTCTGGAGCCAGGCTGAGGGAGCTGGGCTTGTTCAGTCTGGAGAAGAGAAGGCTCCAGGGAGACTTCAGAGCAGCTCCCAGTGCCTAAAGGGGCTACAAGAAACCTGGAGAGGGCCTTTGGACAAGGGCCTGGAGGGACAGGACAAGGGGAATGGCTTTAACCTGACAGAGAAGGGTCATTTAGATGAGACATTAGGGAGAAATTCTTTACTATGAGGGTGTACTGTCCTATGAGGGCAGCACTGGCATAGACTGCCCAGAGAAGCTGTGGCTGCCTCGTCCCTGGCAGTGTTCAAAGCCAGGCTGGATGGGGCTTGGAGCAACCTGCTCTAGTGGAAGGTGTCCCTGCCCATGGCCGGGGTTGAGGCTGGATGAGCTTTAAGGTCCCTTCCAACCCAAACCATTCTGTGAGAAATTTAATTTCTTGATTGATGTCAGGTGTAATTCATTGTAAAGCATATTGAAGCAATCTAGTGCTGGCCTGATGATGAGGCAGGGGTTGAAGTGTCAAAGTACACACCTGAAAGAAAATCCTCTTGCTCTACTGATTAGGTACTGGAGGAGAAAAAAGCAAGCATTTTCAGAAGCAGCTGGTGTGTGATCTGGCAGTGACTGGCATCCTGTATACCTTCTGGCTGCAAAATGCAGTCCTAAAAGACAGGCACATCCTCTGTTCTACGAGATTATTTGGTCCTTTCTGTATTACTTCCTTTATCTGTTCTTCCAATTATTTACGCCATAAACATCTAATCCAGTTTAAAATTTGGGTAAATTATTCTGCCCCAGGCCTGTAGCAAATAGTGGGGCAAGTGACACAAATACAGAGGACTGAGGGAAACTCCTCAAATCCGAGGGATTGCATACAAAGTTAAAGATGTTACAAAGCTTTAAGATGTCCCAAGAGATTGGGAACTCACAGATTTGAAGCAAACGCAAAAGCAATTAAAACCTGTGTGAGAATCCCGTGTGAGTATTAATCACAGTGGGATGCTGTTGTCAACACTTTCCCAAGCAAGTCCTTTTCTCCTTAGCACCTAAAAACACCTTCAGGTATTGCAGGAGTCAGGAGGAGAACAGCACAAGACTCTTGGTCATAAGCCATTCACTGCAGCACAGAACCCTTCTTGAGAAAGTTATTTTCTCTTCCAGGATCTTATCCTTCGACTGTAGTTTGAGACCTGGCTGCAGCTCGGTCCACACATAAAATAGTGTTGTAATTCACGAGTTTTCCCACTGGATGTCACCATTGCCCCACAAGAAGCCCGTCAGACAGTGCGATGAAGACAAAACCACCCCAAGCCCCCCATGCTCTGGAGGCCTGATTTTCCCAACAGCTGAGCACTCAGGACTCCCGTTGCAATCCGCAGATGCCAAACTGCCTGGAAATCAGCCCCTGTGAAACTGTGAAGTGTCCAGACTGGCACTGGCTGATTAGCTCAGTTGCTGCTTTCCCTCTAGCTTTGTCTGTGCCCCACTTTAGGTCCTCTTCAGACTTCCGAGGTTCTTAGGGCTTTTGGGAGAGAATTCCTAGTGCAATCCATCTTCTGCAATAGGCCTGCTTCATCTGTAAGTGAGGGTGAAATTAAGGTATGCAATAAACTAATAAAAAAAATCAGTTGCCAGACATCCTTAGTCCTCTATGCAGTCATCCATGAAAGCAGGTTTCAACAGCTTGCATCAAATTGTTAAAAGGAAAAGGTCCTCCCTTCCCTCTTTTCCCTGCAGCACTGTGGCTCCTCATTTTGTTAGCTACCGTGGATCTGCAGCCAGATGGCTTCTGCTGTCCTACTGAGGGACAGGGCAGAGCCTCACAAATGGTCGTGGTGATCCCTGTTGATGTTTCTGCAGATGTTCTGAGCATAAGCAATCGGTGTAAAGCACCCCAATAAAAGCTTGTAAGAGAGAGGCTTCTACTCAGTCCCAATACCTTCCTTTTCTCCTTTTCCTTATCATCTGCCCAGTTCTGTTCCTCAGGATTTCCAGTTCATCTCCCTTCTTTAGGCTTAGACTGAAATTAAAACAATTTATATTGATACAAAATAATGCTGACTTCATTTTTTCTATTCCTTCTTTCACTTTCTCAGGTTTCCAGCTTTACCTTTTTCTGTTTCTACTCTGTTTTCTTTTTACCCATCTGTGTTTCTTCCTACAACTCCTCTTTCTGCTGAGATGAAGAAATACTTGTACAGCTGCTTCTATTTCTCCTGCCTTCATCTTCCATAAACAGGGAGGGAGAAGGAGACTAAAAGATGGAAGAAAACAGAGGATTGGAGCACAGAAAGACAGAGGCAATTAGGGCAACATTATTTCCATCTCCCTTGTTGCCTACAGAGCAACTGAATTATGAGCAGAAAGACAGGGAGCTCTTCAGGGAAAGGCTGGAGCACGAACTTATGAGGCCCTGGCCCTGAAAACAGAGGGCAGAAGATTAAAGCTGAAGAGCTGTATGGCAGCTGGTAAAGCTGGTGCTACGTGAAGACCTCATTGCAGATGGGAATGGCATCTGGGCACTTCTGGTAAATGAAGAGGTAGTTATGGAAAAACACTGATACTGAGCTCTAGTCAGTAACTGCCATTTTCTGCTTACAGAAAGGTGAGAAGAGGATGTGGCCTCACTGATGAATGATGGCCACAGGAGTATATGAAATGAGAGTTGAGCTGCATGACCTTGGTTCTTTCTGTCTGTTACAAGCTCCACTTGTTTCTACCCTGGTCAAGCATAGAGAAGAAATATGGATATATGGATTTAGTCTTTGAAAGGATGCAGAGCGATCATTTAGTGTTTCAAAGCTCATAGTGGGCTAATCCCAAAGTCTTCCTAAGTGCCCACCTGGATGATGGCCCATTTATGACCCAGTCCACTGAGACCCAGATCTTAAAAGACTGCATTCTGTCCTCTGAAAGTGTGTGATCAACACCAGCAGAGAAGGCACCATGTGCAGGAAGTGCAGCTGAGAATGCAAGTAATGAATGCTGTATTACAAAGCTGAATGTTTGCCCACACCTGGGACATGGCTTTTGTTTTCGTGCTTGCCACTGGACACTGTCACTGCCAGAAAGTATATTTTCCTCAGTGAAACTGGGAAGCAAATAAATAACAAGAAGGATATGCTCACCACCCTGCACTACAGCACCATGTAGCAATATCAAAGCACTAATGTAATTTAACTTCAGTGTTTAGACAAGAACCTGGCAGTCTTAAGACAACAGCAAGAAGTATGCACTGATGGAATCACCCGAGTTGATATATCACCCACCTTGTCCTTTCTGACCACTGGGCTGGGTGAGCAAACTGAGTCAAAATATTAAACTGTTGTTACTACAGGGCAGATGCACTCCTGGCTTAGGCTGACTTAAAGATGTCAGGGCCCTTGAATTGCTCGTTGTGCATTCAGCTAGCAAAGCTTGTAGAGATGAAGAACATTTATGATCTAAACTCCCTGTGTTGCTTTTCTGTTGTTGAGGCTCTGACTCTCTTTGCCTCAGGAGGTGATGGAGTTTATAGGCACTTCAAGCCCTTACCTAAGCTGGTAGTTTTGTCATGTTGAAAGTGCCATGTTGTGCTTATTGCATTCTCAGAGGTTTTATATGGCTTTTTCTATTACCTTCTTTCTGCACACTCCCCATAGCAGAATGAAAACATGGAGAGAGACAGATGAATAATGTTCTCCTGTAGAGGAATGGAACAAGAGTAGTTCAAATAGATCAACTATTTCCTAGTAACATAATTAAGCATATGGGAACCTTCCAGTACTAATATATTAGTTTTTTGCTGTAGGTACTGACACCTTGGCTAGATGGTTTCTGCAAGACCTTATGATCTGTATTGTAATATGCTTTCTCAGAGATCCAAATTCTTTGAAATGATTGTAGTCTCAACTCCCGTGAAGCCAAAGAACACCGAAGTATTTAGGCATCCCTCAAGCAAAAATCCACTTAGTAGTGAATTTGTATCTCAGTGTATGCTTTGTGCTTTTAAATATTGCTTTACTATACAGTTGTTTGGGATATGCATCCTTTTTTTTAATCCAGATTTGCCTAAACTTGAGCTTCTATTGACATCAGGACATTAAAAACTATGTCCAGATAAAGAACTAGAGAACCATGAGCAGCCTTGTAATGGTAAAACTGGAAGAGAAATTAATAACAAACAGTGCTTTCAAATGATAATTGTTTGATTATATTCCCCCACAGACCAGGGAAGCGTTCTAGATCTTTGCCATAATGGTGGGTACTTTCCTCAGAGTTAAAACCAGTGTTTCTTACAGAGAAAGCCCCTGAGATGTTTGATGCTTCCATCCAGATGGAACTGCTAAGGAAGGACAGAAGTAGGTTGCAAGGAGTGCCCAGACCCTTCTCCTGGAGAAAAGGTAACTACCTGCAAAACATGTGCACAGGTTGGTGATCTGTTTTGTTAGGTGGACAAGTTGCAGGAAACAGTGAAAAGATATTAGGGCTGAGACACAGATAGATGGGTTTAGAACCACGCTTCTGTGGTGGACACTATAGAGAATGAGGCACCTTAGACCCTGCTGACCCACAAAAGCAGAAGGAGTCATACTCTATGTTAAGGAGAACCCTGAATATATGATCGTCAACTATGGCAATTGTGAAAATTCTATTGAATGCCTCTGGGTCAAGATCACAGAGGTCATCTCCAAAGCATGCCTGCTTCTTCTATTTAATTTATAGCCACCATGTTTTTCTTTTCCATGTGATGTTTTCAACTTCTGTCCCACAGATGATACATTACTCAAATACATAAAATAAGTGAGTTGTGACACTTCATGGAGTTAATTTTCACTGTTTTCAGACTGCTTAACAGTAGCCTGTTCTCGACTTCATTACACACCAGCCAACGAGTGGATTAGTTTACTTTCAAAACACCAAAACCTCATATTAATCCCCAAACAATTAACTGTTGAGAGAAAACAAGCCTATTTTTAACACAGCCTGAAAGTTTTTTCCTTATTTTATGCAACAAGGCATGATCTGTGTAATTCAAGGCATGTCCTGCCAAGTGTTCTGCAGCTCTAAGTTCTCAGTGTGAAGTTCTTGTGTTATACTCAGGAACAGCGTACCCTGATTCAGAGAGTATAGAAAGGTCAGAAAGTGAGGTTCTGCTCAAAGAGCACAGAAACTGGGATCTGAATGGGGCTATGTCTCAACAGTCTCTGCTTCCAAGTTCTTGATCTGGAGTCGTATTCCTAGAGCACAAAGGGACAGAACAGGCACATGCTGGCTCAAATACATGTCTTTGGCATACACAAAGTCTGGTATCTCAGATACAACTTAAAACCAGACGTAAGTCCTGAAAGTGTTTGAACCTCTGATTTTGAGTACAAAGCCTCAGAGCAGTAAGCACTTTTGTCAGTTCAGATGCCTGTTATGGTTAGTCATCTATGTCATAAAAAGCCATTGGAAAACAAGATGAGTGACATTTGGAGGGAAAAAAAAGGCACGAATCTATAAAGTGCTAAAGCAAAGCCAAAGAAAATGGAGCTCCATGAGAACAGAACAGAACACATTTGCTGCCAAATTATGTCCATTTTTTTCTGCACTGTTTTTAAAATGACTTTTCATCTGGTGATGCAGAGCCAAATATCTCTATGGGTAACATGTAGCTCCCCGAACTCATAGGAAATTAGCAAGCCTTAACAAAATTTATGCATGGCTTGCTATTGCAGTTCCACATCTAAAGGGAAAACAGATGTTCTCTTTAGTTATTCTCTTCATGTCCAAACGAAAGCTGTTGGTTACAGAGGTTTTTTTCTTTAAAAAAAAAAAAAGGCTGGTGCTGTAAAGGTTACAAATGATGCAATTTTTACAGTCCTACTTCAAGGCTCTCTCCTACCCTGAATTGCTGAAGTGATGCTTGCCGATGCCTGTCACCCAGTTACCAGCCTCGTATTTCTTAACACCTACACTTTGGGATGAATAAATAAAACGGAGTCCAGAGTATTTGCTTGAGACCATTAATGGCCTGGCAAGCCAGGCTTCCAAGCCCTTGGCTGAATTCATTGTTAAGTTTCTCAGCCCAGGTTAGTTTCAAAAGTGAGGCAGAATGGATGTGTATCTGAAAAGCATGCTATTAGCCATGTCACTAAATGGGTCTCCCAAGGCTTCACCATGAGGAAGAAAAATCTCGATTCTTCACCTCCTTCACCTGCTCCCCTTCACCTTGCACATGCACTTTCTGCCCACATAATTTCCCACCACATATTGCAGATGGGCAATCTTTTCTCTTTCTGTTTTTACACAAACATTTTCAAGATGTGCAAAAATACTGGCACTTACAGTGAGTGTTTGCCATCTGAAAGAGCTTGCCACTGCAAACATGTATGCATGCATCCACACAGATCTCATATTCATTCTTTACTTTGCAGATGGGTATCAAACACAGAGGCTTTCAAAATGCTAATTCATTTGGGCTGCTATATTTATTTGTTTCTACAACATGTTTATTCATTGCTCCCTGGATGGGGGAGGATCCCAATCCTTTATTCCTCTGCAGCTACCAAGTGGACATTAATACAAGAAGCAGGTCCCTATCCACAAAGAAATGCCCCAAAAGAACAGCAAGTGCAGCAAATTGTAGCCATAGGCTTCATACCCTTTCAAACTATTTATCCAAACAATCCTTTCTAGCCTGTGATATTCATGCTCTTCCAGATAATATGATAAATAATATGATAAATAAATGTGGCTACTAGCTAATGTAGCCTCCAAAATTAGTCTCCAAAAATGGATTTAGTCTCCAAAAATGGCGAAGGAAGGGACTCTGTCATTTAAAGAAAGGGTAGCAAATGATGCAAAACGCAGGTGGCAGGAATGCAGAGAAGAGCTGGCAGGAGCTAATGAGATGAGTGATCAGCATTTTATTCAGACAGTGTTTCAGCGTCTACCCAGAGGAGATTAAGTATCCTGTCCTCTCAGTGCAGAGAAGGAGAAATAAATCAGGTTTTACCACAAGTAGGGTGGCAGGGAGTTAATTAGAAAGGGGGGGGGGGGGAATATTTCAGTTTGCAAAGGGATAAAAAATGAGCAAATGAAAGAACTAAAACACACTGAAAACACGTTGAACACACCTGGGAAACAAGTGACTGAGGATCCTGCGTGAGGAAGCTGCAGCCACAGGGGACTGCACACCACAGGTGATTCAGACAGCTCAGCTGAAAGCTGCAATCCAGTGCCAAATGCTGGTCGTCTGAGTTGTTACATGAAAGCAGACATTTCCCATACCCTGCCTCACGTCAGAGTCTTGCCATCAACAAAGCATGTAAAAAAGGCAAGGTTGCAGAAGGAAATAAAGGGACTTTAGTTTTCCAAATAGTGTTCAAAAAAACACAACCCTCATTAAAGTCAATAGGAATTGCTCTACGTCTCTAGTATTTTGTGCCCCAGGATCTGTGCAAAACTAGAATATGACAGATTCTGCTATTGAAATGAGCAAAACTGCTCGAGAAGATTAGCAGAAGCCACAAAAAGCAGAATGGTGGTAAAGCTACCTTACTGCCCCATGTTCAGTGATTTCCATTAATGATTTAACAGTAAAGATCAATTAAATGAGTAGTAGGTACTGACACAGCCCAGCAATGGATCTGCTCTGTGCTGGTGGAGCACATGCATATGGATATGTTAAAGCAAGAGAACCTTTCAAAGGCAATGCACCATTTTTCTTCCCTGTCCTAAGCTGAGGTTAATTGTGCCTGGGGCGGGTACGTAGCTAGACCTAATGAAGATCAATTCCAAGCTGTGAGCTGAGTCCCTGCTTCAGCCAGCTGACTGACAATACTGTGTTTCTGGAAGGGATAAAGGCTTCTGTTGTCTACTGGGTTTAACCCATGGGTACAAGTAGGGGTGTATTGCCTTGCAGGAAGCAAAGTCCTGAGAGCTGATGGGTGACATATTACCTCTGTGGAAAAAGGTCCTGCTGCATGCCATTCCCAATCTGCTGATGTACCCTTTCTGCCAAGAATGCCACAGGCTGCAGGTCACTGCTCAAGAGGAAAGGCTTGGGTGGAAATGAATGCATGAATATGGCTTCTGGCTGAAATATTTAATCAATGTTTAAGTGACTTTCTGCCACCAGTGAATATTAAATTCCTCATTTTGGGGAAAAGCTGGAAGTCACATTTCAGCAATAGATTCAGAACATCACTACATTCAGATAGCGTCTGATGAGGCAAGAGCACAGGCTGTGGTTAATCCCCATTGCAGTAATTTAGGAGAGCGCAGAAGAAGGAGTGCTGCCTTTTGACTGTCTCCATGTTTGTTATTTATACACCGTGTCATTTTGAGCCTGTTGTTTGCTTGTAGTTTTGGGCTGACAGTTCCCTGATTCCAAAGGCAATTCAGCCCCTGACATAAAGCAGAAGAACAATGCACAGTTCCTGTAAAACAACAGTGCTCCCTCCGCTGCTGTCAGAATGCAGGGATTAGATGCAGAATAATGCAGTCCCTGATCAAACCTGCAGCTGTAATTCAACCTCTGGACAGTGCTGATGCCATAAATTTGTGAAGAAAGTGCAGCTCAAGCGATTTGTGAACAAGAGCTGGTAAGTCCAATTGAATTACAGTTGTGGGAGCAGCAGAGATCCTCCTGCACCGAATCATTACTAATGAGAGCCAGAGAATGATTGCTTATGAATTTAATGAAATTGAATTTTAATTTATAACCTTGGCTGGAAGAGGAGGAGGAAGAAACATACAATGAATATTTGTGGGTGACAGGGCAAAAGTACAACCAGAAACCCAAAATAAATTGAAGGAGAATGTATTCTCCTGGAAGACGCAAGATAAAATGTTATCTTCAAAAAGACACTGTTCTAGCAAACAGTTGTGATACCATGAGTGCTGAAGAAAGTGACTCTGTATCACAGTTCTGATGATGAGAGAGCTCAAAGAAAATGCTCAAATATGTTTTCTTCAATCCATTTAGGCTACTCAGAAGAAGGGGAACAGCTCAGCTGAATCTGAAGCCAGCACAGCCCATTGTTTTGGCATGAAATCAGCAGAATGGTAACTACAAGCATCAGTGACATATTACAATCAAATATTCACATGGAGCCCTTTCTGAGCAAGTCTTCCAATTTCAGCACTGAGTGGTTATTCACTATTGAAAAGAAAAGCATAATTAACACTAAATACTCTTTAAAATAGAATAATGTTACTTGCTGTTTCCCTTGCTATTTTAATATCCATTTTAATATTGCACTGTTTCTACTGGGACCAGAGTAGGGCATAGGGAGGTTAAGAAAAGTGGTTTATAAAGTTCATTTCAGATATGGAAATGTGAGGAAAGAAATGGGGAAAACAGAGAACTTGAGTAAGGAACACAAAACGGATGAGCAACAGAGTACTCACAGCACAGACTGCACAAGTTTTGCAAGTTGCAGTATGAATCTGCAATTCAGAGATGATCAGAGAGGTGTGGAAGGACTGAGACTTGGGCTGCGCAGCAAGGACCACACAAATCAGGCAGAGAGAACTGGAGAGGTGCTGGAAAATGCTGGGGCTTTTACCTTTACATTTACTTTATGGAAGGTAAACCAGTATCTCTTCACCCCAGTGCACTTGTATCAAATGGCGTTCTGTTACAAGGTGACCAGGGCTTGAACGCGTCTCTTCTGAACTGAAAACAGCTTAATCCAAAGAGATTTCTTTCCTACAGAACCTCTTAAGCACAGTATTACCTCATGCCACAGGGTGATGGGACCCAACCCAGTATTTTACTGTACAACTTGGGAGTCAGCAGCTAGAAATGATCATTATTCAAATAGTAAAACACACAAATTGAGTGGAAACTCAGTGCTATTTGCATATATTAAAGTATTTTTTAAATCTGAATAGTATTAAAATGAGATTTGCTGTACAAGAGAGGATTTTTAAGGAGACAGGGTAGTTTGACTGGGAGAAACGTTATAAAAATAGGTGGCTAATAATGAAGGGTCATTTTCTTCTGTGTGTCACAAAATTATTTCACATCAAAGTGTATTGTCATGCACACCATTTACTCGGACTTGCATGGCCTAATTGATTTTGTAAACCGAAGCTGTATCACATCACCACTGGAGGGAGACATTATTCTTTTAAAGAGCTGTAAAACTTCTGGTGCCATAAAGGCCCTTCAGTAGGAAAGGGTGAAAAAATCATCTGGTGAAATACAGCTGCTGAGTTTGGTCCAGGCTGGACACAGTAAATCAAAGGTTCTAATAACAATCATAATACAGCATGAAGGAAACAGTGCCAGATTAACAAAGACACTTAAATGTTTCCACTCTGATCAGTACTGCTCAAGTGAATGTTATCCAGGCGTCTGAACTTAGTTCAGGTTAAATCCACCACAGGTATCTGCATATTCTCTTCGCTTCCTCCTCAAACCCTCCCATCACTCACAAGCTGTGCTTGCAGAAACCCATTTGTGATGTTAAAAGCCTCAGGCTGATATTTCTTAACCCTTTATCTGATGGTGACCTCAAGGGTGACCAAAAAAGCGTTCCTACAGATGGCATTATTTTAGTTTTCACTTAACCCCTCGTGGCCTAGTGTCCTATTTTACAATCATTCAATTACTCCTGCTGCTGCTGAGAAAAACCCAGCGAGAAAAGAATGATTTGGTGCTGCTGAAGGTCATCAGCTGCTCGAGAATAGGGAACCCTCAGACAAGCTCCTAGTCATATTGCTTGGACACTTCGACAGCTGACAAGTACATTGTATGTACTTCAGGAGGGGGCCAGGGTACTGAAACTCAGCTCCAAAACCCAAAAGCTTCTGCTTGTAGATAAGAAGAAGCACTTTTGCTAGTAAATCTGATGTCGTGTGGCACATTTCCAGAGAGGATAATGTTGCACATCTCCATACAGACTCACTTGGTTGTGTTGGGCACACTCACACATTGTGCTTAAGTTCCAGAGCAGCATCTCAGCAAGATAAAACATGTGATAAAAAAGAAATTCCTGTGTGAGGGACTCTCACATTTCCAGTAACAGTGAAGAGCCGGCGGAAACTTTCAGCTCAGCTGACTATTTGTGGTTTCTGGTTTGAGCTTTAATAATGACAATGCTACCACCTGCTTGCTGCCTCCTCATTCCTGAATTGGGCTAATTATAAAATTAAGTAGAAAACAAAGCTTTGCTAAAAAACATATTCTCATCACCTCCCCACGCAACTGCATCTCACACCTACAGTTGCAGCTAACCATCGTTTCCTGTTGTACTCACTGAAAGGGTGGTACCAGAGTAAATATTGTTGAACTGCTTATAAATCTCTAGAGTGAAATCCTAGCTATGCTGAAAATACGAGCTTCACCACAGATTTTGATAGTTTCTTCAGGCAGTTTTTAAGTTGCTTTTGGTTCTCAGTGAGTCTTGTTTATGGAAAGATGATTAATGCAATCTTACAGCATGTGCAATCCTTTGTCTTTTTGTTGACCCATGTGTCAACATCCATAAACCACCACATACCTCCTGACAGTAAGAATCTGCTCTTTTCTGACCACAGATTCATGCAATAGTTAGGGTTGGAAGAGACCTTAAAGCCCATCCATTTCCAATCCCCTGCCATGGGCAGGGATGCCTTCCACTAGACCAGATTGCTCCAAGCCCTGTCCAAGCTGGCCTTGAACACTGCCAGGGATGGGGCAGCCACAGCTTCTCTGGGCAACCAGTGCCAGGGTCTCACCACCCTCACAAGGAAGAGTTTCTTCCTAATATCTAATCTCAGTCTCCCCTCTGTCAGTTTAAAGCCATTCCCCCTTGTCCTGTCACTACAGGCCCTTGTAAAAAGTCCCTCTCTGGCTTTCTCCATTTTAGATGTACTGGCTGAAGTCTGCAAGATCCAGCCTGGGAACAGTGATCTAAAAGATATTGGAAAAGAGTTAGAAGAAGGAAAAAACATCACCATCTCTATTAATTTTACTGCAAGACAACCTCATCCAGAAACCACCTGATGAGGCTGGCCTGAGCAGTGTGTATGTGTCTAACGGCAAGCTCTTTCGTTATACGTTCTTTCTGCTTTAGCTACAGCACTGGTTCTGGTCAGTGCTGGGAAGCTGTAAGATGTCATCTTGAAGGTCTCATTTCCAGATGTGCGCAGTATCCATAACCCTTATGGGTTTCCCTAGGACTCCACCTGCAGGACTTCAGACACTAGTGGAGTCTCAGTATCACAAAATCTCCATACCCTATTTCAAAGCAGAGAAGGTCATGGCTTAGTTGCTGGAAGAACCAACTGTTCTGACTATCATAACAGAAACAGCAGAAGCTAAAAAGAAAAGAAATTCAAATATGTACCCCTATTGCACAGCGCAGTTCAATCCTCCTAAGGCATACAAAGCAAATAGTAGTAATAAAATGTGATAGGAAAATCAATTGGAACAAATGAAGCACTGTCTGTGCTATATTCCAGCTCCTCTGTCCCATTGTTACTGCTTTGATTAATAAACAGCAATCTGATAATGAGCAAATCAGCTCAGCACCAGGATATGGTGAAGTAAACGCAGACATGCCACAATGACAAAGCTAAATCTCACCACCACAAGGCTGTCTTTGGAAGACTGCTTGACTGTTTGTGGCTGGTCAGAGAAAGAGCATTACTGCAGCAGGGCAGGCAATGCTTGGAAGGCAGGGCTGTTTGAGAGAGAAGCTGTTGTAAGGTACTGGATTTGATGTTATATTTATAAATGTGTACTTGAAAGCAGGCATCAATTTTTCACATTCATTTAATAGACGTTTACCCCACTGGCTTTCTCTAGGGTGCAAAAATGAAGGGAATGACCAAAAATTGGCTCTTAACATTATTTTAACAATACAGTAATGCTGCTATAAAGAACTCCATCTAGGTCAGAGTGGATATCCAGCTTAGTTCCTTCTGGTGCATATTTAGACAGAACTGAAAGGTAATGTAACTGTGCATATTTATGCCAGGAATAAATCAGTTTCATTATGATTTATTCTTTATTTCATACCATGTTTATTTCCTTTCTGAAGATTCTGTATGTCCACACGATGACCACAGCTACAGATTGCCTTGTGTAGCCTTTCCTCAACACTGTCCTGATGTGCCCTGGTGCCTTCTTAAGCACTTTGTTAGGAGTTACTCTCTGAATACAAGATTTTGTGCAGGGGATTGAACTTCAGCAAGTTTCAGTGCCTCTGTTTCCTTGCTGTTCTGCTAATGCCTCAGCATATACAATCACTGCAGGCTGTGCCAGAGATCCTTGTTAGTTCCCCACTTCTTCTGTGAGCAAAAATTACCAGATTCACTGACATTTCAGGCAGAGAGACAAGGAGAAGTGTGTGTAATTGATGGGAGACCACTAGTTGCAGTGAATTTAAATCAGAAAAAGGAAGCTGTTCTGCAAAGGACTGGATATACCAAACCCTTCTCATCAATAAATGGTTCCAAGATCTGATTGCTGACCACAAGGAGGCTTTACCAACCTGTAAGAAAGAAGTTAATGGGACAGTGAATAAAGGAGAAAACAGCCTTAGTTCTCAGATAGAATTTTCTCAGATTGGCAAGGTGCTAAAATGGCTTTGCCAGTACCCTGCAAAGTCAGGATGGCTGCAGTATCTGAGCAAAGGACAGGTAGAGTGGAGCTACTACTGTTCAGATCCTTTGCAGCAATTAATTCACCTATTAGTTGAAAACAGCAATGAAAAGCTGCACCCCAGGACTTTTCCACACTCCATCCCAGCTCCATGACTTTATACTACTTCCTATTTTTTCCCCTGGTGGAAACAGCCTGGCCCTGGCCCCAATCCCAATTCTTCGTCCCTGGGATGGTAACACTCCATTCTGCACACACTCCTGACAAGCCTGGATCTAAACTACCTCATGTATCCCTTAATAACCGCTAACATACGGGCTGCTGGTACCACAGGACGGGATTGGGTGTTGCAGGTACTTTATTATCTGGCAGTCCTGTCTCGTTAATGCCCAGGCATGATGGGGAACCTATGAAAGAGCCACCTCTCCATCTTTGTCTGTCTGTATCTGCAGTTTGGAAGAAAATCAATACTGCTGTTTGTTGCTAAATTGTCAGACAGCTTTTGATGCTAATATCTGATGAAGCAGACATGCTGTTGGAGATATTTACTCTCAGACAGGTTCTCTATCACCCACCATCTGCTTCTAAAGGGTCTTTTTTTCCCTTTTTTCCAGTGACTAATGGTGCATTTAACCCCGGAGAGCCTCTGATCTGAACATCAGAAAGTTTCTGCAGCAGAGGAACAGAAAAAAGGGGGTGGGTAAAGGGAGGGTGGATGAGTTTCCTGTTGATCTAACTTGACTTAGTGGTAGGCTTTTCAAATCAAACTAGAAATCTCACCACTTAAGGCAGCCACCACTCAAATCCTTGAGACAGCTGCCAGACTTGCAATATACTCTTGTTCAGAGCAGTGTGAGAACCAGCACAGGCTGGGAGGCTGGACCATGCTGCTGACCCATGTGGACAAGCCACATCAGCTCTGTCCACATGCTTGTGCTGTACAAAGACATTAAGAATACCTTCATAAAGAAGCATCAGTTCTACAGATGAAAACTGCAGGGATGGGAGACCTTCTGTTCATTTTTCAGTGTTTGGGTCCAGGATCATCCCTAAGGGCTAGAGAGAGATTCAAAGAAATACCAAGTGTGATTTCTGGGAGCATGGCAGAATTCTGCAGTACCTGAGAGACGCAGGAGGAAATTCTGTGTCATAGCCTTTCAGTGCTGCGTTGGCTGAAATAGGTTTTCTGCTCAGGAAAGTGTCAGACACAATGGTTACCCCAGTTCTTCCAGGCACTGTGTGGGCAGGACAGTGTTGGTGTAACTCCTGCTGTGCCAGGAGGGATGTCCCAGGCAATACCTGTGCTGCCATCCAAGCTATAAGAGCAAAAGAACCCTATTCACTGTGCTTGAACCAAAAATCACACTGGGATTTGGTCTCCACGGTCAAAAGGCACATTTGCATTGATACATGGAGAGCCTCCTTTTTATTCTACAGACAAGTCTGGTAAAGCACAAGGTTTTTCTGGAATTACAGTTTCAATCTACACACTTTCCTTAATCTTTCGAAGTACTAGATCTGCACAGAGTAGTGCTCTGGTGAATGATCTCAGGGCTACAAATCCTCATCAGCCCATGTATTATACAGAGTGAAGAGCAAACAAGAGTTCTGGAAACTGAGCAAGAAGGAAAAATGAGGAAAACAGTGACTTATAAGAAAGGAATCACAATCTCTTGGTTGAAATCTTGTGCACCTTTTAATGGTATAGCACAAAATAGTGCTACGCTATTCAGTTCTCAGAACTGGACGAGAGCAAGGGAGAGAGAAACTGCCGCAAGAGGAACGTATTTGATTGGCTTCACAGTATAAGCTGATTAATGCTGAATGACTCAGAGAACTCAATTCAAATAACTGCAATATCCTAGAACATTGCTGTCCTGAAAGTCCCAAACCCTGTGTCTTTTGTCATCTCCAGGGGACAGCATAATAACAAGTTATATGCTTCTTACACATCGCAGCCTGATGTGCCTGTGCAGTGTTGTAACGCATGTGGCAGCTCCCGGGTTCACAGAGTCTGAACCCCTCAGAGCTGAGGTCGGTCTCCCCGCCTCGTGACTCCCTGACTTCATCTTTGCTTCACTTTTCAAACCTTAGGCCATGAAAATAGCTCAGCATAAAAGAATACAGAAACCTCTAACAGGTTCACAGGCAGTTTTCCAGCTTTGGCATCTATCTCCACTTAAAGTTCATAGGCAAAATTCTGCTTTGTGTATGTTCTGACTCCTTTGCAAATTGCGCTGCCAGAGCTGTCAGTGCTGCAGACCGACCAATTGACAGCTTAGCCTCCAGCCAGAATTCTCATTCAAAGCAATATCGAATTCTGGATAATAAAGTTTGCATGAAATTTTTACCTGCAACGATTCCCCAAGGTGCTGAACTGCATGATACTGACTTACACAATACATACTTTAGCAGCGGAGTTAAACACAATGCAAAGCAAGATTCAGTTTGATTTCCTTCCCTGTGATCATAGGCATTATACCACCTCTGATAGCTGTGAGCCATTACTTCCATTATTTTGTAGTACATAAACATCAAATCCTAGATTTTCTTCAACAAGTGTTTCAATCAAATCAAATGTTTAAATGCAGACTTTAGAAAAATATTTCAATTGTAAAAATAAAAAATTAAAACAAGAAAAAACTGGGTTTAGGTGAAACATTGTAATTATGTGAAGTATTGAAAAAGACTGCTTCAGTATTATTGAAACACTTTAAATGCATCAAAAATGAAGTGTTAGAATGGAAACGTTTCCACAGGCAATTGATTGAAATGAAAACAGAGTTTCTAACTTAAAAATATTCCACTGAAAATTTTTCCAATTGCATTTTCTAGTGGCCAATTTTTCAATGACATTTTCCAAAGTACAATCTACATCCGAAATTTTTTCAGCAGGCTCTTGTGAGCTCTTGAAGGAGAGAAGTAGTTTCCCAATAATACAGTCTGAAACATGGTTATTAGCTGATGCTTTACACCTTTTTAAGAAGAAGTAGCATAGCAAATACAGGGCAAGGACTCGGACTTTCTGTTAACTCCTTTTGAACTTAAAATACAAATTGCTGAGAAATGTTCCCAGACTTCAATTAAAACCCTTGAGTCATCTGATTTTAACATGGGTTGATTGATAAATGTTGCTTACGTGAGGTAGAGATCCAGGACTGAGATCCAGCTGTATGTGTCAGGCTGCTTGCTCTGGTGTCCAAGGATGGCATCCAGTTCAAACTTGGGTCTGCAGATGGAATTTTCCTCTTTATCAGATTGAGTTAGAGAATTTATCTGAATTTCAGTGGTATCTGGAAGTCATTATTAATCATAAACTATTCTATTCTATTAATCATAAAACTATTCTACGATTTTGTGAGTCTATAAATCTTACACCAAGTGCTGTCCAGCAACACAAAACCACCCAAACAACAATCCAACATAAAACTTATTACACCTCTACACTTTGATGAGAGCAGGCTGAGAGCCTGCTCTGACTTGAGTTTGTTTACCACAAACATTTACAACCTTCCCAATTGCCATTTTGTCTTCTTAATCATTGCTTCCAGTTTTTCAAGCATACAATCAATGCTGAGGCTTGCTATGCCCATGTAGACATTTCTGTATGTGATGAGGAACCCAGGTTTGTACATACTGGATGCGTATGTGAGGAGGGAAGCGGTTGGTACCTAAAGCAATACCTCACAGTGAGACTTAGCAGAATGAAAAATACTGCAACGATCTACAGCCCAAGTTCCAAGTTTGCACTGCAAATCTGTCATTCCAGGACTTGCAATCCACTCTGATTCCAACTCTCTGACATTTAGGGAAATTCATGGCCTCTTTTCAAGCCTGTAGATTTGAATATATTTCAAAAATGCAAAGGTTAATTTCTTCCAGTTTAGATGGACAGCATTTGGATCTAGATCAGAAGCACCTCCTTGGGCAGTGGAAATGACAATGGCCCCTTTTGCTTTGCTGCAGTCCTGCAATTCATACTCCCAGCTATAGGTTTGCTCTTTGAGCTCACATCCAGAAGTTAAGGGGGAATATAGTTTTTCAGTCCTTCTCCACTGAGTCAGAGAGATGAGGGTAATTCTGACTACAGCACACAGCTCTATCAATGAACCTCACTTACTAGAGTCTCGTTGCTTTGCATCACAAGTAGACAACCACAATGCCTCATAGTTTCTGCAGAGCTGAGCATTTATGGGACATGTACACAGATACCAAGAAGAAGTCTGTTCCATGTATTCATTCCTCTCTTGTTTCACAGAAATAATTAGATCTTTTCTTATCCTCTCCCTCAATCTCTTATTCCACTTCTCCCTTAAGGTGGTTTAGCTGTCCTAAATTACAGATCTAAAAGCTAAATGCTAAAGGCCAAGCTAATTCTCTAGTTTCTTTCTAAAGTCCTTTAAAAACCCGAACAACAGCCAGTTCAGAAGGCAATTCATCTCATCCTTAGATAGCCATCTACCTAAGTTAGACAAATAGCTCTTTAGAGGTGTATCTCCATTCACTGTAAAGGGAACCTCCTTTAGACTTTGGCACATACCTTTCCTATGTCTAAAGTTAAGTGAGATAAATCACATCCACAGCTGATGTCTGTGTAAAGAGGGCTCAGAAATAAAGCTATGGTGAGAGAAGATCACTGCAGAAACAACCACGGCAGACTGAGATATCCCTCTGCCGCATGAGCCACCTGTTCCAGCCATTCCACCAGATGTTCCTGATCCCAGCGGCACAGCCAGTGGGACATGGATATCCTATGAGTTCTGTGTGGTGAGCAGTCAGCTGGTTGTTTCTGAAGGGCCCTGATGCTGACCTGGCTGAACTTTTTGCTGAAGCAGATGAGAATTTTTCTTATAGACCTGCCCATGCTCAACTATGGACTCAGGAATGATCACAAGAGGGGCAGCAACAAACCACAGGCAGCTGTCACACAAGGTTGCATTATCAGGACAAGAGGAATAAATGCAAAATGCTCCTGGAAGGCTTAGCTTTTCCAGCAGATGATTTCTTGTTTCTGCTTGAGCTACACAGAATCTCTGACAAATCACCCAATTTGTTCTATATATACCCCAACTGGTTGTTATTCTTTGCCCTGGAGGGAGTTGCAAATTGTGTATGCAGCCCGCACTTTGTAAAGAGATTGCAAATAGTGGTGTCCCCTGCTCACACAGTCCAAACAGATGGCATTGGGCAGGTAAAGAGATACTCTCTGAGAAATGCTAGCTATTAACAGTCTTTCAAACATTAATAATTTGAGAAACACAGCAGCAGAAATTAAATGTAAAGTGACATAAATGACTTCTGGAAGATACCATTAGTTTAAAAATGATGTGCATGAAAGAGCAGAAAAGCACAATCACACAAGCCAGCAGGAACTCACCCAGCCTACCTGAGAGACATCCACAACATGAGAAGCTCACTGCAAACACAACATAGCAGTTAATCTAGTGAGGGCAACCAGGCCAGATGTTTTGCTTCGATGCTGTTTGTGTTTTTATTGCCAGCTGCTCTATTCCAACCTGCAGCACCAAGATGGGGGACTGGGGATGAACACAGAAGCAAAGATAAATTTGCTTTTAAATGCATCTTAAAAGGGAGGGGGGCATGATAAGGAATGAAGGATCTAAGGGTAATGGAAAGTACAACTCTTCATCTATAGGTCAATTTTTATTGCATTTCAGATCAGCAATCGTGCAGGTCATTATTATCTGGTCAGTTTTAGTGAATCAATTTGGCAGTCTCAGTACAGTGTCTAATGCACAGAGGAAAAAATTTGAAAGACTGAAGAGATTTAGGAGTCTAGGACCCGCTCATCATCAGTGGAACTTCAACTCTCTGAGGAGTTTAGAGCTTTTGAAAATGGAATGTGGTCTTCTAAGTCACATCCACACTTCTGAAAATATTATCCTACTTGGCCACAGCACAGTGTGATGCTTGCTGGTCTCCTTGCTGTCAATCATGGCAGAGAGGTCAAGGACTGAGTGGCTCACAGCAATTACTGGCTTATGAAATTCTTTGTTGCTTCTTCTCAGAACAGTCCCTCCTGTTGAGAGCAGGCATGCTGGCAGGAGATGATGTTGTAGAGATACATAGATTTCAGTGGTGAAACAGAGAAACCTGTAGTCTCAAGAAGGCACTGTGGTATTTTCCCCAAGTAAAAAGATGTTTAAAAATGAGAGATGTACAAATGAGTACAATGCAGAGGCAGGAATCAATTAAAAGAAACATTGGCAGATCTGGGAAGATCTGATGTGCCAATGGGACATTGGAGTCTATTTTCCTGTAAGTGCCAGAACTGCAACAGGAACCCTGCAAAACTGTCAAATAAAACCAGGGTTAAAAAGGAAGGGAGAACTGTCATTTTAATTAATGCCAGGAATAATAGGTGTTTTATTCTCTTCTGATTAAAGTGGTTATGGAGACACAGGGCTACAGAGCTGCTGTGGCCACCAGTGGTAGTGTTGCTGTTGCTACCAACCAGCCTTCATCTTCTTCAGGTATGTTCAGAATCTCACTTCAGGGGGTGTGTGTGGCACACCTCAATTCCATATCCTTTAGCCCAGTCCCCACGTTTTATTTTATTCCTCTTAAGATTCCACTTATCTGATCTCATCAGAAGTTCTCAATGAGCCAAATGAGATCCATAGTTTTAACATAATAAATTACCCCAACCTCCCTCTCAAGATCTTTGGCCTTCTCACATGTTAAACAGCTGCTGTTCCTTAAGAAATGCTGGTGAGTCAGAAGCTGTGGTGGGGCTGTGGTTTGACCCACATCCTAGATCCCCAGCATCTAAGACATTAGCTATTCAGCACAGCTCCAGTTCTATTCCATAGATGTATTCCACCAGCAGGAAGTCCCCAGCCAGCAGGCGTGAAACAGGAGTGAGCACTAGGCACCTAAACAGAGAATTCTGGGAGCCCCTGCTCCACCTGGATATGTCCTTTTGTCACCAATATGCTCCTAGTTGACTTATTGGCTTTTATAGCTGATCTTCATCTATCCAAATGGTTTTGCGCTGCTCTTCTCCAATCCTGTCTTTGATTGTTCGGATGAGATCTTCAATGCTGTTCCATGCATCGGCCTCTACAGAGGCATAAAGACATGGCAGAGCTTCCAGTTCTTTCTCCTTAAGACGGCACATACGTAAAAACTCATCTTCAGTCTCTGGCTTTGGCAACAGTTTCCTGTATCAAATGAACAGACCAAAAATAAATGTCTTACATTTTAAGTTAATCCTGTAGTCCCAGCTGTCCCATCAAGAATTTATTTCCTATTGACAATACAAGCAATAAAAGCAGTGGAAAATACAGTTACTCCAGGTCTATCATCCCCTTACCTCCACTCTGACCCCAAGGAGAAATATTTGCTATGGGGAAGCAATTTATAAGGAGTGAATGTAGGGAGAGTGCAAGCATTTATGACCTTTCCTCTTCCAGCTAGCATTACCTTGAGAAATGCTGTGGGAGTGCTGAGCATGGAGAAAATCACATATTCTTCGGTCTTATCCTCCCACAGTGCTCATTGCTATCACTGGCACTGAAAGAGTGCTTGATCTGGGGAATTCCTACTTTCTCAGGTTGTAAGATTTCAGGGAGGAGTCAAGGAACAAAATAGTGCATACAAAAGCACCAGATGAAGAGAGAAGAGGTTCTTTACTTCTCTCAGTAAGAACATTATTGGACTCAAGAATTAAGCACTGAAAAAGACAGAATATCAAATATACAAAAGGTTTGATATGTTACCTGAACCTCTTGATGTTTTTCTCTGAGACTCTGATAAAAAGAACAATAGGATATATCTTGGCTTTGATTAAATCCTTTGTGCAGCTTATTCCGGCTTCCAGGAGACAATGCTTGTTCTAAAAACAAAGTCATAACACACAGTCACAAAGGAACATTCATTGCTGTGGAATCTCGAGATAAAGGTATCCATACCTTATGGGGTCAGCTGAAAAGCTCTTCGTTTACCCCTGTAGTGATTTAAAACCTTTTAATCAAATATACATTTAAAGTCCAAAGTCCTCCCATGGGTTTAAAACTAGTCAGTCATATAACGGCTGAGCTTAATAGCTTTCTGAAAAGGTTTAAAATAGAAATGGATTGATCTAGAGATGAAGAGTACGATCAAATACCAGTTTTGCATAGATACACAAACACACATACTTGCCCTTTATTCAAAGAGAACATCTACTGCAACTAGTTGTGAGAGAAAAAAACATCACTTTAATTCTCCTTTTTCCATGCTGTGCATCAAATGCACTCTACTTCGTATAAGATCTCTGTCTTTGACATTGTTATCTTTGTACTGTACAGCCTTGTGTCTGTGTCTCAGGCTATCCTTTCTTTTGTCCCGGCCCTTGTATCTCTTATTCTTTCACATATTCATATATACTTACGATATGAAAAGGAAATGAATAAGGGATGAAACAAACAAAATGAAAGGATATTTTGCTGCATCAGTGTGGGTCATCACAGGGAATGAGCAAGAATATAAAAGGATGTGGCTGAGGATGAAAAAGAAAAGGAAAAGCAAGAGCACAAATAAAAGCTATTTGGGGGGGATAAATACAAATCTGAAATTGAAGGTGGGCAAGAGAGAGAACATGCAGTGTGAATTGGTCAGTCCCTTATTCAAGAAGAAAACATACATTGCAGAGAGTGTCACAGACAGCCTACTGAGGGGATACAGAATACTCTAAGCACCTTGGCAGTGACAGCCTCAATATTGGCAGGTACGATACATTCATACGTGTTCAGATTCTTTTCTCTGCTGAAGATGATAGTCTCCGTTCTTTGCTTCCTTAAAAACTCTTCCTTTGTTACAATATCTGTAAAGAGATGATGACAAAATCAAGATAACAACACACAACACCTACAAAACTATCCCATAGTGTTTCACACAAGATGTAAGAATGGTTCAGGGAAAGAGCAGCAATGAATTGTCTTAGCAGCTGCCTCATTTCTTCCATTGAATTCAATTAAAGCCTAATCTGATCACACCTGAGCATCCCAGCTATATACTGCACCAGCGAGTCATTGGACAATTACTACAACACTATGAAGGCATTAAATTAAAACAGCAAATACAATTCCCATGCCTAATGTTATATAGGAACATTTCAGGGCTGGATGATGCTGAGAAGTGCTAAAAAAAAGAAGGTCTCTTTGGTATAGGCTCCAAACCCAAGGATTCAGTGTTCCAACATTTGTGTTTAAAGTTACAATAAAATTTGGCTTAGGTTGCAGTGTGTGGTACTGGCTCCCCTGTGAATTGCAGCTCTACATCAAAGCTTTTGGTTTATGTTGCAAGACGGGATATTTATTATAATACTTAACTTTTCAGTTTGTCTGGGTAACTGCAAGACTGCAATACTATGCAGTGGGTATTCAGTATTAGTGTAAAAACAAAACGTCAGCTATGTTTAATGCTGCATTGTATACAATCCTGCCCTACAGCAATCACTGGACTGCATATTGCTTTAATGGTAAATACTTAGCATGGAAGAAAAACAGTTTTCTTGAGTAGATCAAATGCGCAATCTTCACAGCCTTGAATGAGATAGAATTGTAAAGTCGCTCTAGGGAAGATATTCCTCATAATGGAAAATACGAGAAACAAATTAATCAGAATTTCACAACGCCTAGTTATGCAGTATGCAAACAGAAAGAGCACTCACAGCATTTCAGTCTCTGAGGGGCATCCTAGCAACCACACAGCATACACATGGATAATATTCACAGACACAGAATCTCCTAAGCCATGTGCACTGGCTGTCTCCGAAACATTCAAATATCTCAGATATTCTCAAAAAGTAGAATTTACAGCTACACATCACCCTGATGTGTCTTGAAATCCCTCAAGCAGCTATCACATGTGTGTGCCCCTACGTGTGCATGCATAGATAAGTTCGTATTTCCCACACTGAAGGTTAACAGTCGTGGTCCTCTTTTATCCCATTACCTGGCTTGCATATGTTGAATTCCAGGGCACCTCCGGAGTTGAGAAGCTTCTGCACCAAGGTCTTAGCAAGCATGGTGGGGGTGAAAAGTACAGGGCGCCTGCGCTCACAGTGGATTGGTCTCACCAAGCTATAAGGGATCAGGCTGAGCCTCTTATTGATTTCATTTTCAGAATCCAAATCTGAGTAAAGAGCAAGACATTTATCCTCTGGTTTCCTCCCCATCAGTATTTGGAGAAAAAGAAGGAGAAACACATGAACCAGAAATGACATGCTTAGTCATACTGACCCTCCTTTCTCTTTTGCCAGGGTTGTCTTTACTGTATATACAGTAGTATGATGTCCAACCTAATACTAAATATTTCAAGTACCTTTTGCTTTCAAGAGATTATTTCACAGTTTAACTTGCTTAGAGAATCTTTCTGCTTATTAAGTTGACTTATTTGAGTTAAATGCTTTTGGACAAAGAGCAAGAAAGCACCTAAGAAGAAATGCCAGCCAAACAGGGAGTTTCAGTGTCCTAAACTTGCTCATGAAGGTTTAATGCTCCAATCACTTTTAGCAAAATCAGTTTTGGTCACAAATGCTGTTGAATCTTTGCACAGAGTGGGCCACAGATGCCAATAATAGGAAAGATCTATGATGTTTTTCATAGCCATGCTGTTACGCCAGCCTTTTAATCAGTGCTATGTGTATAAAAGCTATTACTATTTTATATCCATACCTTCCAGTTTCTCAGGCAACACCTTCTTTGCTTCAGATGAGGTCCGTGCCAGACCAGAGGGCCAGCCAGTGACGATACGGACTCGCTCATTGCTATTCATACGCTTGTATTTGTTTTCAGACCTACTGACAAACTGAAAAGGTGAATAAAGAGATTTGAACCTCATTCTTACATTATTTATTCTCCCATGTATTCATCAGCCCACACTTTTTATCTATGAGGTCTGAATTATCTACATCTGTTGAAGCCAAGACTCCCATGGATCTGTTGACTGAATTCTAAGGCTCTTTAAATATCATAGATCTGATTCAGAGCCTCTGTTAATCCCCTTTGGGGTTTCTTATTTTGTTCTCTGCTCTTAAGCAGCATGTTTTTTAACTCACAGAACTCCCTGCTACCACCAGTACAAGCACTGATGTATCCACAGCAGAGTAACATATCGACTCGGAGTATTTGCACAGATCTATCACAGGTTATACCCAAAACTCTGCCTCTTCTTTGCTGTACCAGAGAGACCTAAAACCTCCCCAATGGCACACATTCACACTGAGAAATAGGGTGCATGCTTTCATTTCTTATCCACATTTCTCATCTGTATTTGGATATATCTAGCCAAATATAAATTCCTCCTCCTATATTTGCTAACTTTCACAACCATCTTCCTTCACAAGACTTTTATCTTTCACCCACAATCTCTGTCATGCTCAGAGTCGCTGACTTACAACTAAAGGACTATTTTCTGATGGAACCTTATCTCACAGAATCTTGAGGATTTGGTCTAGCCCAATGTATTTTTCTTTGTGGTTCAAGCAAAACACATTTCTGCCTCTGATGGCAGACATGTTTGATTCATCCAGCTAAATCAGTAATGGAAGGCATGCAGTTGAACACCCAACATCACAAGAGCAGTTAGAAGGCACAATCCAGTAATCTTTTTCATAAATTAAATCTCTTTTTGATAGGAATAAATCCTGTTACAACTTCTATAGCTGAGGTGGGGTTCCTGGGGAAATCAGGATAGCCTGAGAATATCTGGACATGAGAACCTGACGGTGAACATGAGAAACATCTGAACATGAGAAATCTGAACAAGAAACTGAACATCAGCCAGCAGCGAGTGCTTGCAGCCCACAAACCAACCGTATCCTGGGCTGCATCAAAAGAAGCATGACCAGCAGGTCAAAGAAGGTGATCCTGCCCCTCTACTCTGCTCTCGTGAGACCTCACTTGGAGCACTGTGTGCAGTTCTGGTGTCCTCAACATAAGAAGGACATGGAGCTGTTGGAACAAGTCCAGAGGAAGCCACAAGGATGATCAAGGGACTGGAGCACCTCCCGTATGAAGACAGGCTGAGAAAACTGGGGCTATTCAGCCTGGAGAAGAGAAGGCTGCGTGGAGATCTCAGAGCAGCTTCCAGTATCTGAAGGGGGCTTACAAGGGTGCTGGAGAGGGACTCTTCATTAGGGGCTGTAGCAACAGGAGAAGGGGTGATGGGTTCAAACTTAAACAGGGGGAGTTCAGGTTAAATATAAGGAAGAAGTTCTTTACTGTGAGGGTGGTGAGGCACTGGAACAGGTTGCCCAAAGAAGTGGTAAATGGCCCATCTCTGGCAGCGTTCGAGGCCAGGTTGGACAGAGCCTTGGGCAACATGGTCTAGGGTGAGGCATCCCTGCCAATGCAGACGGGTTGGAACTGGATGATCTTAAGGTCCTTGCCAAACCAAATCATTCTATAATTCTTTGATTCTATGATCTGCTGACCAAATCCACTATTTCAGACATTGCACTGAGGATTTGACCTTTATTACCTGTAATATTTGGCCCAGAAGAAAGCTTGCTCTGGAGAGGCGAGGGCTGGTTTTTGGGTCGCTCTGTGGTGCAGGCTCCTCTGGCTGCAATGTATTCTAGTGAAAAATAACACAGGAATTTTTCTTTCCCTCTCTCTCTTTTTTTTTTAAATCTCATTCAAGAAACAGAACATTTAATATTTCCCATAAAGGGATAGTGTTAAATTGATATCTATCTGAAATACAATGTTCTAAGCGAACTGTAGACATAGCATGGCCTATACACTAACACCGCTTCTGTTACTGGTCTTCCACATTCGTTTCTTCACAAAAGACTGCTCTCCACAGTTGAAGAAAGAGGTAATTTCTGCACCAAGAAATAGCATGCAAAGCTTCTGCTTTAACTAGCATCTCTGCCAGTGATCTCTATCCTTTTGATCCATGGGGACTAGAGCACAGAAGGAACACGTGACACTTAACCTTGACTGAAATCAAACACACACACACGGGCTACAGTATCTGCAAATGTTTGTCTCCCAAGCTCTGAAAGTAATTTATGGTAACTAATACACCAGGGAGTCACTTTTTAATTACGTAAAGATGGAATTCTTGGGTCTAAAGAAAGAAAACTCAATTTACTTTCACTGAGGGAAAAGGAGAAATCGGCAGGGCTGTTGTGTGTGACGACCTGATAATCCCACTTCTTTCCATAGCGTGTAGGTTGGAAGAGACAGGTCTATCTAATATGGGACAATGATAGCTCTGGGGATTAGATACTTGCTCGCAGCAGGAAAGAAATGATTCTGATTATTGACTTCAAGGATACAGCTTCTTCCGTATGTGAATATGAAGATGCATTAGAGGCTTACAGGCAGAGAAGAATGAGAAGGATTAACTATAACACAGAATAGATATTAAACTTTTAAAGCATATTCCCTCATAGCTGGAAGGGTTAATAGTGTGCCAGCGCTAGGTGCTTTGCCATGGATAATATTGTTTAAAGCAAACACAAGTTGCCCATTGGCTGACACAATCAAAACCTCCATAGAGTGGAAACAGGACTTCGTGTAAAATTAACATCATGAACAAGTAGCAGTAGAGTATCAGATATTAAAAGACCTTGTTTGTAGCTACTTACCCGGAGTGCCCAAAGGGTATTATGTGAGCTTTCTGTCTCATCTCTGCTCCCCCTGTGCATCAACCGCTGCAGCTTCACCAAAAGAAGTTGTTGGGCTCTGAAAGACAGGATGGAATCATACAGATCAAGATATCTTTGAAACCATTCAGAAGAAAGCTGGATTGCAATGGGTCTGTGCCTACAGAAAAGATTAAATAGAAATCACAGTGAGGACTGACTGAACCACACAGTAACACAGGAACAAAGTAATGAGCAGAACTGCAGTACAGTTAAGGATTAAAGACTCTCCATAGCATATTTTCCTATGATACTTTTTGAGAAACACACATTATTCTTTCAGGTAACATCTGGACTCTCCTGTCTAAAGCTTTATAGCTCTTATTACAGTTTAACATCACCAGGCCTTATCTCAAAAAATTAAGACATACACCTATTTTCTTACAGCAGTTATTAATACAGAACCACTGCTCTCAGCCATGGTCACTCAGCATTCCACTGACCTGCTGTAGCTGGGAATGGTCCCCATCTCCAGGTCTCTGTCGGTGAACAGATCAACTCTGGCACACAGCCACTCACACCTCCCCTGGTACATGGTGTCAAGAATATGAACAATCTCATCACATTTCACTGACAGGGAACAGCAGTCCAGCTGGCTGGAGATGTTCAGGTTCAAGCGGATATGAAATGAGTCCCCCGATGTGATCAGCCCTTCTTCCAGCTCCGACAGCAGTTTCCTGTAGCCTGCAGCAGTGAAGGAAGGGGTGAAGCATCACCACTACTGGTCAAACCTCAGTACTTCTGCATTCCTGGGCATCCTCGTGGAGAAACACACAGCACAAACTTCTGAGGCTCCCCTGAGAGAGGGTTTATACTTCCACAGTACTTGTTACACTAGTTACCACAAGGTTATGGACCTGCACCTTAAAGACACCAATGGGGCATTGATTCAGAAACAGCCCATGCTGCTGGTATCAGAATCTGTGAGAATTTTCTCGTATTTCTCATTACATTACTTTTAGGTAACTCCATTTTCAGTCCTCTACACGATCTGTGAACAGATAACTTCTCATCAAAGATGCAGACACAGCTATAGCTCCATCCTGTAAGAACAGCTTGAGCTCTGCCACTAAGTTTAACGACAAGCTATTCCCTATATTATTATTAGCTGTAATTGGCACTCCCATAATCAATAACATGCTATATGTGCAGTTGACTGATGCTCAAAAATGCAATAGTGTTTCCCAGCTTTGAAATCGTCAAAGAAAATCAAAGACATCACTTCCTGTGTGATCTATGGAGCTGAAATTCTCTAACCAGCATTAAAATACTAATAAAAAACAAACCCTGCAAATTTATGTACACCAGTAAAAAATGGATTTGGGAATGTAATTTTTGATCCATAACCTGAAATTATCATTACAGGCCATGAACACTAAAATCAAATTCTATTCAGCACACATGAACTCCAGCTGCTAAAGATAAAGGCACAAAGGTAATAAACAGGGCAACTCCACCAGGTAAATGCTAAATTGACTTCAGCAGGATGAAGTTCATTCAGCTCACCACATTGTGTTACAGAAAAACGTATATAAAAATAAGCTTGAGTGTGTTTTGTGAGTCAGGTCATTATTGGCCCACCATGGAAATTCTTGAGTCCTGTAGTGGCAAGCGTATGGGCTTTTTTTGTTCTCAGTCACAATGCTAAAAGCTGGAGCAGCTACACAGAGTAGCTATAATTAACACCAGTGGGCATGCTTCAGATTTGTACCAATACAAAGGACATTCTGGTTCTGTCATTCTCATCCAGACAAGTTAGTATAATAGACCTGGGACTATTGGAGATGAGAAATACTTTTGGTCTTACCTTCGTGATTTGATTTATACTGGAGTGTTACTGGACCACTGCACCTCTGAATTGTCCAGTGAACTTCTTCCTTTGTGCAAGTATCCAAGGGAACACTCTGATTTTCCCCTTTAATGCAGCCCTCCAACTAGATATGAAAGAAATATTACTCTCCAGTGCAGGTTCAATCTGTGAGTCAATTATACCATCTTTTTTTAAGTGTCATAATCTCTTTATGATACTTTGCTATCAGGATAGAGATTTGACAATTCCAGGCTGCCCAGTAATAAACTGTGCAGACATATAAGAAGTAAGGTTTTTTTCCCCTTGGAAGCATTTTAATAGGAAAATGGTTTGGGAACATTGGCAATGGAGAGAAAACTAAACAAAGAGCAACTTAGCACAAACACCTGCTTATGTGTTTTCAAAGGGGCTGTACTATACAGCATTAAAGAAAGCATCAGTTGCTCTAATATCTTCCATGCAGAGCTACTGTAAATTGCAAAAGTGTAGGTACAGATGACTGTAAATACTATTATCCCATGTGTTCTCAGTCAATAGGAGATTTTCTTCTGCATGAGTCCTATGCTTAGTCATTAATACAAGATGAAAGAAGAAACAAAGTGCATTATGAGTGCATATGTGTGCAGGTGGACAGACATCTAATAGTGTTGATTACTTTATGCTCACCAGTAGGATTTGATGTCCCTCCCGAAGGCCTGCTTTCTCTGCAAGTGATCCTGTCTTAACAGAGCTAATAAAGCTCCCTTTATCATTGCCCCCAACCAGAGTGATTTCCGAATTGAGGTTGTCTCCATTCAGTGTTACACGCTGGACAGTATGGCACGAGTTTCTAATGCAACCAACTGATGTGACGGAGGGACGAAAAGGTCTGTGTTCATGACAGGAAGTAACAGTCAGTTATCTCAGGTTTAGCTGCCACTCCAGTTAAATGTATATATGATAAATGAGAGACATTAATAAACTTTTAGTGTTATCAAGCACTAGGATCTAAGGACTCTAAAAGAAATCCCTCTCATTACTGCATAAGTTCTAGAGAAGAGCATCTGGACAGCTTCAAGTGCTCTGACATGACTGGGTAACTCAGGTGTATAACAGTACCCAGCACACTGCGGCAGCAAGATGACAAGAACACAAGGATAATTTTAAGTGTCTTGAACATTTTGTCTGGCTTGAAGATTTTGAAAGTTTAGGATGACCTTCACTGGTTTACAGGATATGAAATGGCTCCAAAATAATGTTACACTGCTGCCAATATAAAGAAGTTGACTGCTTCCAACATAGGAACAGAACTTACACTGCTGCCAATATAATGACTACGTAGTACAGTATCATTAGAGTCTTGTATCAAATAACCTGTGACATCATATTCCTGCCATTGCATCTTCAGTCAGTAATAGATACGGAGGATCTCTATCGACCATAGCAGCTTTTCCCCATAGTCTTTGTCTAAGGTAGGTAAAACTGGCATCTCAAATACCTTTCCAGAGAGAACTTTCTAAATATGGAGTTGACATGCTCAAGCTCATAGGCATCCAGGCCTTCTGATTGATGAGAAGAGGAGGAGGAGTGCACCGAAGGAGCTCCATGTGACTGCCTGTCATGACTGTCATCTGAAAAGAGTAAGAAGAATGAAAATGAATCTTAGATAGACTGACAACGATGGAAAAGGGGAAAATGAATGTTTGATTGATCCCAGCCAAAGCTGTAGGAGGAAATTCCTTCTCCCACTTAGTTCTTTGGGAATAACCGCTTTCTTATTGTTACCACCAGCTGATCGTTTGTTTTCTTTTTACAATTCTATGACTTGATTTTTGTCTCAGACTATGTGTCCCATCTTATTTAGACCAGAAGTTAATTATCTGACAGTATCTGTAGGTGGTGAGCTAATCACCTAGATCCCTCAGTCAAACTTTATACATCATCTTGCTTACCATCCAGCTCCAAAGCATCATATCCAAAGCTGTCATTGTCCTCTTCAACCAGGCTGGAATTAAAAGAAAGCATGAGATAATGGAAGAGAGAAAGCTGTTCACTATCCAGCTTCAAGAGATTTCATGAAGTTCTAAAGGAGAAACTTTTACTGGGATAAAGAAGAATGCTGGAGGCATTGCATCAGAAAACGGTGCAGCTGCAAAGACAAGTAACCTATTTATGAGCCCAGGGAGGATGCAGGAAGGTGGCAGGAAGACACAATTTGTGTCGCCAACATGGGAAACATCTGAAGCAGCAAGAAGGTCCAGAAGGAAGAACTGCTAAGAGCAGTGAGGGAATGAAGATTTTGCTGAAGGCAAAAGGAAGCTGCTGACTGATGGGCTCACATGTGTGACTTACACCACACCTGCTTCCCCACTGAGATGAATGGTTGCAATGTGTCTGCTGCATTTCTACTGCAGCGTGGGTTTTTTCCATAAGAGATCAAAAACATCAGAAGCTTACTGATGGACAGAGTGAATGTAAGCAAAGTGTCTGATGTGCAGTAGTAAAGGAGTAATTTACCTGCTTGATTTCAAGTACTTGAAGCATTTTTTAACAGCTTAATGGTACCTCACATGGTTACTCAGATACCTACAGTAACAGAATGGCAAGCTTTTATACAGAAACTCTTATGTCACAGCCCTGGTCCTAGTCCAGCTCCCAATGACACCACCTTTCCTGTTAAAGGGTAACTGGATTGGTTTTACTCTTAAGGGGGTACTGGGGATGTCTAGCCAAGTGAGTGAGCTGTTTGCCTCCCTAGGACTTCATTAAAGCACATCCTTTGGTTGAGAAGCTGTTTAAGTAACAGCTTGTTTTTCCCATTCAGAATGATCTGTAGGTCTCCTGTGGAGCTGATATTTCTCATAGTTGGCTTCAGGTGAAGGGTGAATTTCTGCAGCCAGTCTGGGGAGAATCAGCTATTTTTATACCATGCATAAGCAGGGAAATAATATACCTTTCCCTATATTACATTATGATCTCAATCTCACTTTTTCCACACAAATTAGGATCAGATGGACTGTGAAACCTGCACTGTGACATGCAAATAGCAATTATTTTGGCTTATCTTCACAAACAAGTTAAAAAGCCTCAGCAGGTTAATATAAAGTTATAAACCACAGTGAACTTCAGGGCATACTCTTGAAATACTTGACTTTAGTGATTATCAGCTCAGCAAAGTAAGGCCACATTCAGATCCTGCTCTTGGATAGCTCCTTCTTTCATATGCCAGCGGCAAAGAGTATAATATGAGGAAAATATTCAGTCTTCTAATGCCTTAACATACAGAACAGGGTATAGTTAAAGCTGTAGTGAAATAAGCCCACAAGATGACTACTACCCATGTAATCTTTACTGCTGTCTGTTATACGCTGCAGATATTTCAGTGTTTAGGCATGCCAAAGGCTTTTCAAGTTAAGCACAAGAAACATTCATTAATAAAACAACCCTTTTTCTCCAACTTGTATTAACACAACACACATAAAAAAGGGGCTTGGAGGACAATAGAGGAAAAGCAATGGGAGATGAGAATTAACTCCCTCAGCAGGCTAGGAAATGATGTGGGAGAACTAGCTGAGGAAGCCCTCAGTGAAAAGCTGTCTTGCAAAGCTTTACACAGAGAAAGAGAGGCAAAAGTGGCAGTCTGCCAGAGATGAATTTGTTTTGAAAAGCATTAGAAATCTGAATCAAGTTCTAATAAAGATTAAAGAAAAAAAAATTGATCTAATGAAGATCTAGACCCTCCACATGTACTGCTTTCTTCTAAATTGGTTTGCCTGGGCTTTGTTCTTTTCTCCTTCTGCTTGGGACCTTTAGGAAATGTATTTGCATCTTCTGATATTTCTGATACAAACCCTGATGCTATTGACACCAAAAGAGTGTGTCCAATTATTGCATTGCTCTAAACCTTTCAGGAAAGGGGTCAGTGCCATGTAGAGGACTGTGAGGCAGGCAAGGTCTCTCCTTCCTGCCACTGATTTCCCATTTGCCTGCTGATCTGATTTCCCTCACAGGGGAAGTCCATGGGGCCATGGCACAACCAAAAGTGGAAGCTGCAGCAGGAGGTGAAGCAGAGGGCAATGCATGTCTCTCTCCTCATTGCTATGCTAAAATATAGAGCCCTGGGCCTGACAAAACCCACCTCCTTCCTCCACTTCTCCCCACCCATTCCATACAGACATTCAAGCAGCTCTGCTCTATTTTGGCAGCTTACAGAGTAGAAGGAGGGGCTCTGAATGAAGGAGAAAGGACAGAGACACAGACATGAGCAGCATGGGGCTGAGAAGCAAAAAGTGAAGCTGTATCAGTCTACACAGTAGAGCACATTCTCCAGTAGCATTTGTGACTGTCATTTCAATACTTTTTCTTATTATGTACATTAAAAAACTCAGTGTAGCAGTGGTATCACCATGTCATTCACCCCAGATGAACCATCAGAACTCCTGAGTGTTTTGGACAAAATGAGGGATGAAGGACTGTGGCCTTGAGAAGTTCAGCAAGTGAGTCCTGCTGCCTAATAGCAGCTTTCTAGTTAGAGACAGACACAAGGACATGCCCCATCTCTGGCAGTGTTCAAGGGCAGGTTGGACAGAGCCTCGGGCAACCTGGTCTACTGAAAGGTGTCCCTGCCTGTGGCAGGGGGTTGGAACTGGATAATCTTTAAGGTTCTTTCCAACCAAACCATTCTATGATTCTATGTTCTACAGCTCTTTTTAACCTCCTCCTTGTGACAACAGGTTCCGGGTGTATTTCACCAGCATGGCCACCTACCTGCAGTGAGGGGTGTCCTCTTTGACACGTCGGACTATTGAATCATTTCCCGGAGGCTCAGGAGTGGTAGACATGATACTGTCATTGCGATTCCTCAGGGTTTGCTTTAAAAAGAGAAAGCAACAGAAAGCTTATGTGTCTTAAAAGTGCTAAAATTTCTAACCTACAGCAGCATTAGTCTGCTAGCTTGGCAGTGGTACTCTGTATGGTGAAGCACACACAACAGTAAGAAAAATTGATTCTGGATGCACAGAATGGTGCATACAAGAGCATTCCTATTCATATAGTCCAGTATTTTAGCAATATGTACCGTATTTTCTTCTATGACTACATAGCTGTCTGATTTATCAAGTAATTTTCATTCTACCTTTGAGCTGTGGTCTGTGTTGCACAGCTGACATATAGGAGGAAGCAGATGAAAAGCTGAATGTATGTATACTTATAGCATATTTATATATATTTATAAATAGTAGGAATGAGAAAGAAAAAAATAGGTCTCCATACATTAAATTATTAATCGAGTACACTGGAAACTAAACTCTGACTTGTACTACAGGAAAGGCAGTATAAGCCACCTAAACATCCAACAGATATGCCAGAGAATATTCCTAACCAAGCTAATCTTAGTACGAGTTGCAGGGGTTTTTTTTCCTGGCTATTCTTGGGTACAATTTTAATTTCCTGTGGCAGCATTTTTCATGGTCCTCTAGAAAGATGTTTTGTTCTTTGTTATTAACACTCTGCAAGAGCACTCTGTCTGTCTGCTTGTCCTGCTGTGTCAGTGCTCACATACATATAATGGAATAACTACCTTGGGAGATTATGGGCATATAGCAAGCAGGGAAGAAATGATTTGCCTATAGCATGCAGAAATTTCCAGCTGTGATGTGCACCCCTTTTCTCACTCACTGTTACTTAAAGACAGGAAAAGCATTAGAGAACTGAAAAAAAATCCACCCTGAAAAGTTTCTTAAACAAATTTCAAAGCAGCTTTTAAAGAAAATCTCTTCCTTCTAACAGTAAATGTGAAATGCCATGGAGAGACAGCAAGAGAGGTCATAAATACCTTTGAAATATCTTTAAATAAACATAAACCAATTGTGGGATTTGGGAAAAGGCTAATAACATGGTTCAAACAAAATGCTGGTAAAAGGATTAAGGGAGCCTCTGACAAGGGCCTTGAATGTGATCACAGCTGGGACGCTAGGGAAGTGCTAATACTGGTCTGTGAAAGCATCAAACCACATGAAGAGAGGCGGTCATAGACAGGCAAGGGGCATCTGAAGGCTCCTTACAATCTTGCTGACTTCACAGCTGCTGACGGAGTTACTGATGGAGACAGAGGAACTCGTGTCTGTGCGGCCATTGCTGGCATCAGCCCCATCTTCATCCTGAGCTCTGACTGCTGTGCTCACCAATAGAGAGAAATACAGATAAAATGATCTCAGATCAATTTCAATACAGACTCTTTCACAGATTTGCAACAACACTTGGGTTATCTTTCCATTTCATCTTGTTTCCCCCTCCTTTTACTACTGGACAGAGGCTCCAGCAAGCACACTGTGCGCTGCAGCTGTGGCTGCCTTTACTTCCCCATCAGCTTCCCAACAAAGAACAGAAATACACCCCACTCTGCATAGCCTCTCGCTAACTTTTGCTTTCAACTCCATCCTTTATGTTTTTATTAGATCTATGAATAATATTTGACAAATGAAAGAAGGACTTTTTAACATATAACTTCATCATCTGAATCTGGCAGTCAGCAATAAGGTCAGCTCACTGAATTATGCAGGGTTTTTTACAGCAAAAGAATTACAACAGGGACTGAGAAGCTCGAGATCCCTCAGCAGCCCCAGGTAACACAATGTGAACATCTTTGTGACCTCCTGCCCTTCCTCTGCACCTCTAATTTATACTAATGTTGCACATTACCCGATACCAAACGTACTGTTTAACATGCAGTATCTTGCAGCAGTTTCCCATCATATTCTGTACACCAGCGAGCATGCTGCTGCACATAACAAATAAAGGAAGTGCTGCCTCAGACGGTGTTTGGTTTGAGAACAGTGTTACATAAATAAGAGGAATTGGGAGTAGCACAAACATGAGTATACAGCAACAGATCTGGCAACTTGGCAGCTGGCTGATGGGTGGGTCATCCACTTCCCCTAACCTCTGCAATGCTTTACACTTCAAAGTCATTCCCTTTTGCCAAAGGACAAAGGAATTAATAGATGATCACTAGATGAGGGTCTTTTGAGCTTGAAGGATTTTCCCAACAGCAAAAAGACAATAATATAATGGCTTTTAGTACAGGGGAATAAAGTTTTTGTAAACAAAATGGAAAATTGAGGAACCAGAAAATTTAGGTAGTCTATGGGATGTAATATTGTGCATCTGTGGAGGTATCTTTGGATGCAGAGGACATCCAGGTACAACGCTTGACTACTTTAAATAACGACATTGTTAACTATGACAGAAACTGTCTATTTTACTGACTTGGACTTAGTTAAGAAGTTCTCTGGTTGGCATGTTTGTTAAAACAACTTAATGAGATTAAGTGAATGAGTCAAAGCAACAGAAAAGGAATAAGGACATGGGTGCTCTTTCTGACCTTGAAACTCTGATGTTTTGTTCATGCTGACGGGGGATTTAGCTCTTGGATTTATCTAAAAGAAAGAGGATAAAAATAAGCATAAATGCAGCATATTTGCCACAAATATTTTCACTCCCATTTTTTACTGTTCTGCTGCACAGTATTTGCCATCCTTTAAATAGGACCCAAAATTTAGAAGACAATTTGGTATCTAGATGCCGCGTTGCAGTGGACAAGAGTTAGTTACCAAACTACCTTCAAAAGCCTGGCCCAAATACACTACAATATCCAGATTCTGCTGAGGGAACAAAGCGACAAAAGGTGAAGTGGGTGCCTTGGGACAGGTTTCAGGCAGCTGTTAACATAACAGACATCCTTTTGGAGTGTGCAATGTGAAAAATGCAGCTCTACTGCCATAAGTAATAACGACAGTCAGAGCTCAGGAAAGTTACGAAGGGCAGGGAGGATTCAAATGCAGAGGAAAGGAAAGAGAACCGCAATCCCCCAAATATTAGACTGTGTGGTTTTTTCACAGTTCATGAATATAGTATCAGATAATAGCTGTATGAAATGGTGGACCTAACTCATGCTACCCCTTAATCTTAAGTGAGAGGAAATTGCTATAATTCAAGTCTAAATTAGGCTGTAATTTTGCTCTAGATTGTGTCCATTTCTATTATTTCTTCCAGCTGATGCGAGCTTTCCCACCAAGGCTTCTTTATCTACCTTCAGATACTTGTGTGCTGGACTTCAGGCATTATGTCATTTTTTCTCCCTCTACTGTTAAGGAGGCAAAGAATCAATTTATTGACAACGCTCCAGGAATGTGAATGAGCAGCAGGAGCAAGGAGAATGCACAAAATGGGGAGAAGGAGCAAAAAATGGTCTATGAAGCCTGATTGTATCTGCTCCTCAAGATGCAAATCACCACAGGGCAAAACCTGACAGCTCCCTGTCATATACAGATCTATTCTTATCTTTGTAACACACTTTCAGAAGCATGACAGCAACACGTATTATGTCTCTTACTTCTACCAGTGCCTGCACTATATCATCACACCTTATATTAAGACACACCTGGATTCCCTTTAGATTCAGTCTTCTCTTGAGTCGAGCTTGATCAGGCAAGAAGAATTTGTTGTCTTCTGGAGAATCCTCAGAAGTGGAGGAGTCATCTGCTTCCTGACCATTGGCTTTTGGGCTAGGAGTCCCAAAGGTCTGGGAGATAATGGTGATGGGTAGATTCCGTGGTAAACTCTGAAGATCAGAAGGAAACACTTTACTTTTGAGACCATGTTTTGGTACAACTCCTCATGACCTCCCTTTTAGAATAATCTGATTGAACTTCCTCTGTCTCCAGTGCATCAGGAGCCGATGTTCCAGACCCAAATCAGTAATCTAGATTGCCATTTGTGGGGATTTCTGTTCACCGGGGCACATTCCTCAAAAGTGTTTGTAGTTTCTGCCCCAGTGTAGAAATTGTCTTTATGCATTTCATTCCCTCACACTTATAATCAAGTTATGGAATTCCAGACTTTGATAAGCTATATGCATGACAAACAACTTGAACCCCATTGTATTGAATAACTCACACCACTGACATTTAGGAGAAGGAGGTTATTTTGTTCAAGTAATTCATGGCGGGAATTAAAGAAGTCCCCTCTCCCTTCCCCACCAGAATGCTTTTAAAAGCAAGTCTTGAATAAAGAACTCATGTCTGTCTGCCTCACCCCTACCTGGTCGAGAAAGTTATTGTCCTTGGACAGCCTTCGGAGCTTGCACTCCAGGTTAACAATACAAGCTTCTTTCCGAACCACCTCAATTCGGAGTTCATCATTTCTCTCCTCCAGCTCTCGAATCTGCTTCCTGTATTTATCTTTTTCAATCAGACAATGTGAATACTGTGTCTGAGCTTCATCACGCGAGCGGAATGCCTGCAGTGGAGAGAAGAAACCTCTTATGCACCTGAGCACCAGACACCTTCTCCTGTTGATTTTGTTTGCAAGGTGTTTGGAACAGGGACTTGAGAACTGGTAACCATTCACCACTCAACACAGCAGTCAGGATCAGGATGTGCCACAGTAGTACCATTAAAAATCACAATGATGGGGGTGATTCATTTCCAGCTCCCTCTTGGGTGGTGGCAAAATGCTCCAGAGTGCAAACCAGATGACTTGACACTATAATATAAAGCCTGCAGTAGCTGTTGTTAAGATACTGGCCCTGCTTGCCAAATGCTACACAGTGGAAACAACTCAGTATTATCCTATGGTTAATTACTGTAATGCAAATTCCAACAAGTAGCAATTTCTTGTAACTGCTGATTTTTTAGTGGTATTTTGGGTCCAATAACCCACAATTCCCCAAAGTGACACGAGACACAGGCTTGCTACTATTTTTCCCCACTTTAACTGTTAGATACCTGGTCTCGCTCCTTTTCCACCTCTTCTAGCTGTATCATCACAGTATTCATTCGGTGCTTGTACATCTCACAGTCTTTTCCTAGTGTTGAACACTTTAACTCCAAATCTTCTTTCTCTTCAAGATACTGGAAATGACACACTGTTAACTTCCATCGCTCTCAGGGGTCTTTTGAGCGCTAGCCTGAGATATTCCATCACTCTATCCTTCCATTTCTCACCTTGTCTCTCAAGTCTTCCACATGACGAATCTCTTCTTGGAGATTAAAGATCTTGTTGACCAACTCATGTCGATCTTCTAGTGCCTCCTTACGGTCGTGTTCCAGAATATCCAGAATGGCCTTGTCTGAATCTGGCAGACTCCGCTTGTCAGCCTGAGGAAGTACGTTTTTAAGAGACAGACCAGGGAAAGAGAAAACAGGATCGCAGGGAGAAAAGTAACAAAGACAGTAACAAGCAAGAAGAATAGAAAATGCACATGGTATGGCAATGGGAAAGCAGGAGAAGAGATGGACATTTGTTCATGTTTTAAAATGGTGTCAGAAAAGATGAATAAAGGTTGTCTTGCTGTCAGAATAGTCTGATGAAGGAACTGTTTTATTGTACCGGCTATAATTTGATCCATTTTGGATGCAGTGACAATTCTTCACTCCAAGCCCTGCATTCAAAACTCTTCTCTATTAATCAGCTCTCACTGAGCACAAAAATCACCCTTTGCCAAAGAGCAGGGCCTAAGAAAACGTTCAGGGGGATTTTGAGAGCATGCACAGGCTTTGCAGGGCTGTGCTCAGAGAATATTAAGCTGTCTGGAGTAGCTTGTACCACTGCTTCATTTTCCATAGTGTCCTGCAATACGTTTTCTTTCAGATTTAGTATTAACAAGATTACCAGAGCAGGTTGCAACAAAGACATTGCCTTCCAAAATTAACCATCAATGGAAGATGGAAAAGGCATAAAATGCAAGTAATACACATATTTGTTTTTAAAATACTGACAGTAAGTTGGGGATTTCAATGACATTTTGGTTACACAATATCCCTAAGTACACCCAAGTATTTCTAAACCAAACTGCCTTTGCTGATTTGTGTTTTCACTTCGGAGAATTACACCGAATCATAGAATAGTTTGGGTTGGAAGGAACCTTCAAAGGTCACCTAGTCCAAACCCCCTGCAATGAGCGGGGACATCTTCAACTATAACTTCAACCTCAGTCCTCGTTTTAGCTATTTCATGATTATTTATCTGCTCCTTTAGGTGCTATAAGACCATTTCAATTAACATAAGAGATTCTACGTGGACCAGAACTCCCAGAACCTTCACTTTTTTCAATCTTGGAATTGGATTTGTGTTAGAAATAGGAATTGTTAGGCACTGCTTGAGGCTACAGCCATGTCTGAAATGCATTGTAGTGATAATTTTTAAGTGTTATTTTAAAATGCCAAAAACCTTTTGCAGCAAAGTGCTGAGCACTCTTCCATATCTCCCAATATTTGGCTAAGCTCTTCACCAAGTAACACTGTGCTAAATTTGCTGCATATCATCCTTTTTCCCTATCTGCCCAAAGAAAGGTTAGTTAAGATCCCTGTGCAGGGTAGAGCAGTGTTGTACAAGGCATTCCAGTGACTAGTGACCACCCAAGTGCAGAAACCTTTATTACCCTCTGCTTCATTAAGACATTTTAGCACAGATATGACAATAACGTAAACCAGGGTGCACAGAGCCACTGTCAGGCTATTTAACACAGTGACAGAGCAGTACAAAGAACCAAACAGGGCTAAAACAGGGAGTTGAATGCTCAGCAATTAAACAGCTGCACTCTGCACCTTGAAAGAGCCAATCTCTCACATACAGCTTGATTTATGAGATGCCAACTTTGTTTTTTCAGTAGAACTCCTCATGTATGTACAAAGAGTACTATGGACAGCTGGGAGCTATAGAAGAACCTGCTGTCTATCCAAACTTTGCACTTCTGCTTATTGCAGCTGTGCAGGTAGAGGTTTCACTCAACGCTCCTTAGCGCTGTAACAAGAGCATGTGTTGAGTTTGAGGTGAGGATAGATCATGCCACTTCCTCTTGTAACAGTCACCAGTTTCCCTGTTGTATACTCAAATTCCTGTCCCTTAGATGGGAGCTGTCAACACCTGCTTCTTCTCTGTCTCCTCCAGCCACTAACTCCTGAAGGGTAGCCAGGAAGGCACGAGAGCAGATGCAGGGTACATGAGACAGTATAGAAGGAAAGTACACAGGTGCCTGCAGGCAAGGAGTGGTTGAAGCCTGCTGAATCACTGGGTGAGCAGGAAGGGTATGCTGATGTGGCTGGAATTTTAAACATAGCAATCTGCTTTTATACCTGAATGATGGACTGTAGCTCCTGGATTTTAGTCTTCATCATCTCATTTTCCCGCTCCAGCTCCAAAACCTGTTCCTTTTTGGGTCGGTTTTCAATATCATTTTTCAGCTTCAAAGACTGGTTCCTCTCCAGCTTGCATTCCTCTTCCACCTTGTTCAAGCGATGCTTCAGCTGGTCAATCTAGAGCAGCCAGAGAGCAGTGAAAAGGAGAAAGAGGAAAGAAATCATTCCTAACTCTGATATTTACTGCTCTGAAAACACTCTCACTTCCAGGTGAAAACATACTGTCAGAGGTGGAAAAAATAGCTTAATATGTGAATACTGATAGGGAGCAGCAGATAATTGGTGTATGTGCATGGTGTTGAATGTCCATAACTGAACTGCTGAACTCAAGCAGAAGCCTGCTGTTAGCTAGCTACAACTGGTATGGGCTGGTTGTAAATTTTTATAACATCTGGACTAAAAGAATGGCACATCCTAAATCCTCTGATTAATAGGGATATGAAACATATTAACACTTGGGAGGCTGATCACACACTGTGCTTTTGCATATAAACTATTTGGAGTGGGAAAAACAGGGGCTTTGAGTTCTGGATATGAAAGAGGGGCTCCCAAAAAGAAAAAGTAACTTTAGACAGAAGGGGACCTGGGAAGAAGGTGTTGATCATGAATGAAAGAAAGAATTGAAAGTGGAGGAGTATCCTGGAGATAAGAGATGCACAGGATAAAGGGCAGGGATACCCAGAGACCTTGGCTTGTAACGTCTGTGGGTGGTGACTGTGAGCTGCTGCACAGCATGAACTGACGCAACTTTCAACCCAACCATCCCACTCCAGCAGCCACGGCCGCATGGGAAGGGATGTTGAGCCCAAGAGAAGGCAGCACCGGATTGGGAGAGTGAGCAAAGGACTGTGATGAAGTGTGGCAAAATGGCTGATATTATTGGTACAAAAATAAACCCCCGTGTCCAGATCCACTGTGGGTAGTTGTTTACTCCACCTCTTCTGCAACACACACACACAAGCATGAATTTTGTGGCACTTGAAGCATTGCTCTGTATTTCCTAACTGGCCTTAAGTTGTTCCAATGCTCCATGTGAGCCTTTCTGAATAAACCACCAGCAGCTGCGGTGCCAACTTGGGTAAGTGCCCCAAGACGTTATTGAGCCTGAAAAGTTAAAATTATGGTTTTAACATTTTGGTTTTACTTATGTTTTGTTAATCTATTCCAAGTATGTAAATTCTCTGCCATTAATGCACATCACTGCAGCTGGCATTTCTGTACAGCTATACCTCTAATTATCTGGTTAAGCAAAGCACATGAGAGCTCTACACCTTGCTGCTGTCAGAGAAGGTCTCATTTTGCTGGATGCCACCAGTATCCTCCACTGCCACTTCTGATTAAAGTGGCTCAGAGCATTTCTCTCACCTCTAACTGGAGGTCTCGGCTCCTTATCACAGCCATGCTCTTCTCGTCACTCAGCTGGGCATATCTCATGGCCAGATTGTAGTTCTCATCTTTCACCTTCACCAGCTCATCGTTGTAGTTGTTCCTCTCCTCCTTCATCTTGTTGTATCTCTCCTGGAAGGTCAGCAGCTCTATCTTGTTCAGTTTGAGCTGCTTTCGCTCATCCTCCAACTGGCGAGACTTGGCCAACAGTTCACAGCGCTGCACATCTTTTGTCTTCACTTGCTGCTGAAGCTTAATGATCTCATTCATTAGGAAGTGGGTAAGGCCTTCATGTCCCTCCTCCACTGAAAATGTTTGAACAGCTTTTCAGTGTCTAATAAAGTAACTTTAAGTAGGATCAGCAGAACTGAGTAAGAAACAAATGTCCCAGAATATGTACAGAGGCGCCGAATATACACAAATACGCATTTGTGGATCTAACTGGCAACAGCACAAGCATTACACAGTACACTATTACCAGAATTACAATATACACACATACAGCTTGTCTGGCTAGAACATGAACCCTTTGCATTTGTCTTGTTTCAGCTGAGCTAACAGGCCTTTGGAAATAGCATAAACCTCGACAAACAAATCTGTACCAGTACCATTAACCTGGAAGCTTCAAATCTGCTGCATATCTCTAGGTCACCAGTGTAATTCAGTCCACTGTTCCAATGTTCTTCTCTTGAGATTTCTTGCAATGCCTACCATTCAATTTGAAACTCTTCAAATTCATTCAGACAACTGGGATGTTCCTTTCTTTATACATTACCGGTGGCTAGCACATTTTGTATTGAAGGCGACTGAAAAACTGCAAAATCCTACTGTAAAATTAGCTTTTATTTCCATTTCTTGCTTGAAAAATTAAACCCGGTCTCCAAGACATTCCTTATTCAATAGGCTCCTTTGGGATTGATTCTACTCACCAACAATAGTGGAAAACCTCCGTGTAGGTTCTTTCCCTGTCACCAGTTTGTAGAGTTCAGGATAATAAAACTCCAGGCTCTCCAGGAAAACTACATAGCCCCTTTGGCCCTTGGTGTGGAGAATGTCGAGCAGTCGGCCTAAGGAGAGAGAGCAGAGAGGTGACGTAGCAGCATGAGGAGCAGCATAAGCAAGTACAGTACCCCTGATGTCAGATCTGCGTAAGGTTCATCTCTGCCACAGCAACGCGCAGTGAAAACTCTGGCTGATTGAGTTCATCTGAACTCATAAAGCAATGCCACGAATTCTTTATGCGTGTGCTGATTGTTATGCTGAAGGAGTGTGGGCAACTTGTTCTCTCAGTGCAACCTTTCCCAGGCAGTGCTGGAATGCTGCAACAGCAGACCTTCCAGTGAGAAATCACGAGGCATGGCAAGACAGCTGAAACCCCACTCTTGGAATGGCTGCTGCCTGTGCTCGCTGATGCATTTGCCAAGGCTTTGATGGGAATATGAACCCCATGAGCTCCAGTCTACTCAGCACTGCAAGGAGTCATTGTTATCAAAATAGCAGCAGCAGATCCCCCCTCTTTACATTAAACCTCCTGTAAAGAAGACATAGGTTTTCCATTTGATAATCTGCAATTGGATACAGGCTCCCTCCAGACTTAGCAAAAGAATATTGCTCAGATCAGGATGCAGATGTAGCCATTCACAAAACAATTACCTGCTCGGTTAATTTTGGACGGCAGCATAAGTGAGTTAAGCACCTCATCCTCATCTTGCTCATCGATGACTTTGCACTGCCGTAAGTAGGGGGTCAGCTTAGCTGGATTGATGTAGCGGCTCAGCATGTGCCGGTTGCATTCTACATTCTCCCACAAAGCTTCCTCCTCATCTTTCAGTGTCTCCAGGCAGTCATCCATCTCTGGCTCTCCTCCTTAACAAGGGAAACAACTGGCAAATAAACATCAAGCAGGACAGCTTCTATCCTGTATCCTTTTCTTTTTGGGCTTCCATGTCTCATAGGATGAACTCGAGTGCAGCCTGTCCACAGCTCATCTGGAAAGTGACAGTTCAGAGAAGTGCTATCTTGAGTCTGTGAACTATTGCATATTGGTCTCTAGTGATGAATCTGTAGCTCAGCTAACTCCATGAAGTTCTCTACTAGTCAGAGAATCCGTCTTCATAATAGAAGCACTGGCAAAGGACATGGTGCAGTGCAAGAAAGGGTATGAGCATGCAGAGCTCAGAGCAAAGACAAATACTTGTAGGCAGCTAAGGCTTTCATCCTCACCTCTGTTGTTCCTCTCAGCTGTACTAATGTGAATCTGGATTTTTACCTGCATATTTGTGATGAACCAACACACATAAATGACTGCACCACGTGAATAGTTAACTCATAAGTAAGCACTTACGTATCTCTGCCTTCTGCAACGTGTATGCGTTGACCAACGCGTGGGTATGAATTAAAGTAATCTGTGACTTTGGACCTTGCCTTTCTCTGCATGAGTGAGTAAGTTTTGTACCACTGAAGTCTGAAAACGTTCCTGACTCATGCAAATATTATCACATGACTTCTGAGTGCTTGCTAAGCAATTTCCTGCCACCTTCTAATTTGTAACCACCTCATTAGAGCAGGTTACAAGGCAGGCAGCAATGAGGTGAGAAAACTCGTCCTAAAGTTAGGAGTAAAGAAACCTTGTAAAAAGCTTTCCTTCTTAATTTTATAATGAATGTTAACTTTTGAAACAAGTCTTATTTCTGCATTCCAGCTTCCAAGCTCTTGTGATCCAGGCGGCACAAGGAAGATAAGCCTCTATTTCAAGAGGTTTTTTACCCCATCAGAGACCATGGTATAGGAAGAATGTGCTTTATGAGACTTTGCTGGTAATCAGTAACTAAAGACCTTAAAAGCAACATGCTGTTTTTCTTCGACCAAAAGAGTTCTCTCCATTGTGGCATAAATTCCTCAGCTTCCAACTTTAGGAACTGCAAAGCAGCCGGAGTTACACTGAACATCCCCAGGCAAAATTAGCTATTAATGTGTATATCCATGGGCGATTAACTCCTCATTTTGAAAACTAAAACCCAAAGTGCTAATCTGCTAAATAATGTGTTTGTCAGTGCTCTATCATCATGACACACAGAATAGTCCAACAGAAATCGTCAACAACAGCCCTCAAAGGGGCAAGGAAGACCAAGTCTGCTCAATGGGATCCAGAATGATAGGGGCATGGCTACAGTCATAGGAAAATCTCTCTGTTCTGACAAACTCTTCACAAGCTGGATGAAATTCTTACTGAATACCAGTATTCACATGTGGTAAAAATGACACTGCGGTAATGAACAGTACAAAGCTAAACAAATAGAAACAGCTCTATAAAATAGGTAGCAGGGGGAGGAAAGCTGAAGGTGAAATAGCTTCATCTGAAGTACACGTACATTCTCATGAACCTTACTCTCCACCACTTACTCTGGAGATAACTGTATTTCGCTTCAAAGATGAATTTAACAAACACTAGATAATCGGAGAAGCTAAACTTCTGGGAGTAGAAGCAGTAAAGCAGAGGGTCACCCAGTCCTGTAGTCACCTTACAGCCATAGCTATCTACTGCATTAAAGAAAGGTGTGTTGCAGGCCCTTTAATTTTGAGGAGCGCATCAGGAAGCTCACAGATGTGCAAAAGAAGCACTTGCCTGAATTCCATAAAATGCAAGATATCTTGTAATCTGCTGCACTGAACCAGAAATTATTACACACCGTCAGCAATTCCCTCAGGACATTAGTAAGGCACTTCTCCATTAAATGATTCAACAAAGAGTTCACTCATCAGCGTAATTCTTGACATGGATACAGGCTTTTTTTTACCTGACATTAAAAACACCTTCATCAGATAGACCCTCATATATTGGCATAATACATCCATACTGTTTTTTTGGGGACGTAATGTTTAATGGGAAAGTAATAAGTATAGTGCATGAGTGGCTAAGAATTTTCTGGTAGCAAAGTCCTGTTAAACACAGTCTATTATCAGGAGCAAGCCCTTAGGAATAGACTAAGAGTATAACCTCCAAGTAACTCCACTGTCTTGTGGAACTATTCCAGAGACAACAGCTGATATTAGTACAGCATCCTTCTTAGTGCACAAGGATTTCTTTGATTTAGTATCTAATATAATGTTGAATTGCAAATAAAATGCTTGTGATTGGTTGAAATTTTGGTGCACAGCTCAAAAACCAGACGTGCCAACTGAAACTCAGTGGGAAACCAATAAAGGTATTGTATTAGTGGCTCTAATTTTAGAAGACTTTCAGCAGCCCTATTTAAAAGACCTTATTCCCTGTTTCTGTCCTTCTCTCCGGTGATGCCATTGTAGAAAAACTGTTTTCACTTGCAAAATTAAACATTACAGATGCAGTGGTTTCAAATGTGTAATCACTTAATCTGATCTTTATTACAATTATTAAAATTATCTAGTTTCGGCTTCCAGCACCATGAGTTGTAACCTAACACATTGAGAAGTTGTGATACGTCCTAGAAATACTATGGCTTCCATTACAAATCACAGGTGTGAAGTCACAGACTTGGACTGACTTCAACAGATATTAACCAAGAAGAAATAAGAATCATCACAGCAGTTAATAAATTGCTCTCCTGCTGCTCCTTTCAGTAGTTCGTATACAAAATAGCTTTTATCTGCAGGAGATCCTAATCCAGTAATAATCTCAGCGAGTTCCATCTATTTCAGAGATCTCTGTAGATGCAGACAAATAAAAGAGGGAATCCCGTTTTACATTAAAAGAAACACTCTACTCCCCTCATCTCCTTTTCTCTCTCGGGGACTATATCCCTCTCTTGGTAGTAACACACAAATGAATCTTTCTGTGTGTTTGCTAGATTTTTTGTTGTATTTTTCAACTGCACAAATCACCTTGCAGTTAAAGCTGTTCTCTGTTCTCACTCAGACTCCACACTTTGATATATCAGTGGCACTCTCCACTGACCAAGGGAATAAAGCCTGCAGGCTTCAGAACCAGGGGTTCTATCAAGTGCTCATCATCAGGTCACAGCTAAAGCTTCAGGTTTTGTGATTCATTTCATGACGGCGCAGAAATTAACCCTTCAGCTGCTTAATTATTTGCATCCCCTTGCTCTGAATGCTTGTCAGCCTGTCTATACAGAGAAGTTACCATGTAAGAGATTGTGAATGCAGGCTTCAGCTAGGGGTTCTGATTTCTTGGTATCTCCTTTGTGAAATAGGAAAAAAAGAGTATTGTCTTCATACCGAGAAGCAAGAGGAAGTGTATTTTGGAAGAGGTGATCTATTTTTAATGCTTTGGACTTCTGCATTTGTCACAGATGTTCACAGACTGGCAGTACATAAAAGAAACCGCAACACACAAAATGTATGTGCAAACTGTAAGCTAAAAAGAACAGTTTATCTTAAATACTGCCTATGTGTTCATAAACCAGGAAAGGATTACATACCAATTATCACACTTGAAAGGGTGATAATAAAGCAGAAATAAAGATGAAGATAGCATCATGTATATAATTATCCTCACCATTTTGAGGGTATTGTCTTACATCCTCTTTCTATGCATATCTCTAGACTTCATGGGGCAATGCTCTTTCTCCCTCAAGTTCTTATAGCACCTCACATGATAACGTATAACAGGGTGATTTTCTCAAAAGCTGCTTGTATGGATATGTGCAGATTTGCAGTATCAGAGGATTGCCAAAGCACAAAAGGATTTAGAGATATCTTTAATTTTAGAGGAAAGTCAGTTTAACGTGTGATAAGGAAATTCTATTCCTTTGCTTAAGGACAAGAGAGCTCTATTTGTACTCCTGGCTTTCTGAAATGCGGCATACCAGCTGTTTCCCATTATGTTGGCTGCACTGCTGGATGTTCTATAGTACTGAAAACTCCTTTTAAAAGACTTAAACATTGATTAAAGATGACTAAATCTGCTTGCCTATACTTGCAGTTTTTTTCCATACAGTTGCTAAATCTGGACTCCCAAAGGAGAGGAGACAGTGTCTTCATCTGGCTTTATGAATTTGCACTTTATATTCATTCTTTCTTCCTCAGTGTCCCCAAGGTTGGTTAGAAGTATGTTTATGACAACGTAGGACTCATTACTTTGTGACTGCAAAGCATTTGGAACCATCAAGATGGAAAGATCCTAGAAAAGCATTTATTATTAGTGCAGGTTTTTTACTTCAGAGTTTGCAGGCCTTAGAATACTTTGAAGCCAGCAGCACTGTTGAACAGACTGGGCTGTGTTACTGGTTTAGGTCACAGTGGCTGTATATGAAAGAACTGTTCTGTGTAATACCAGAACTCCCTCTTTATATGAAAGATTCAACCAGCTTACTAAATGCCACAATTTCAATAAAGTATTAAGGAAAAATATAGAATAAGAGATACCAAAGTAATAGAAGAGCAGGAAGCTTTAAACACAAAATGGGATTATTTTCGCACGATGTATTCTGTTCAATTCCATTGAATCAATCTTCCTGTTACACTCAACCTACAGAATCCCCCAAAACACAAATAGATTTGCAAGGCTTCAGTGAGGTAAAGGTAGGGCTTCAGTAAAGGCAGATGAGAGCCATAGTCATAAATACTACTCCTATTTTCAGAGAAGAAAAGAGACAGAGGTAACCAAAACAAACTCCCTAACTGGTTCAAAGAGTTTTGGAGGCATATTCATCTTGCTTCTACAAGCAGAAGAGGGAAAGAAAATGCCTCTTATTTTCATAACTATTAATTCACCAACCAAGTGAGAGAAAGAGAAATGAAGAATTCCATCATGTTATTCAGTATCCCTGCCCTGTGAAAAAAAGAGAATGCAACAAAATGAATCAGAGATTTGTCTTTAGTCCCTATTCCTGTGCTAACAGAAGGCAGACAGAAAAATTAATACTATAGGAACTCTCTCCAATTATCTCTTTCTTTGCCTTTAGTTACTCTCCTATCAATGGATCCATTTAAAACTCCATCTCAGAAAAAAGGGATGTGTAAGGCATACATAAAGAATGGATCGATCACTAGTACTGTTAGTTGGTACACTCAATGGTCTGCTTAGTAGCATCTAAACCAGAAAACGCCGTATGCAACAGAGACACAAGCTTTCCAAAACTGCAGGATAATATTGCTCAGAGCTGAAAAATCCTTGCACTGAATTTCACACATTCCCTTCAGCTTTTGCCTGCTTTTGAAATTGCATATGAAATTCTGTAAAATATCAACCACTTTCTGGAGGAAAAAACTATTTTCACATTAAAAACATTGTTCTGCCCACTTACATACTGCTGCAAAGGACCGCAATCAGTGCAGTAATACTTATTAGAATCTTATGACCACCTGTGTTTCATAAAAGGCTAAGATCTATGCTTTCCCACTTCGAGCTCCATCTAGTGAAGTCTATGTCTTCCTCAAATCTGCCAGCTTTAGAACTTCAGAGCTCTTACTATCACACAGGAAGGAAATGACTAACTTTGCCTCAATAGCAAACCGACAGCAGACCGTGTTACCTCAAACATGCAGCATCCAATCAGATTTGTTTGTAGAACATATATTACCAATAATAAACAAAGAAAATGGAAAAATCCTACTCTGCTGATAGCTTAAATACTGTTTTAGCGAGACTCATTTGATTGTGTGCCACTATTTTCTACACACGGTGAAAATGCTTCTTAGCTGCTTCGGTAACGTGGTGTCTAAGCACAACTGATAGAAGAAGAAATTGAGAGGCTGGGTTCATTTCACCAGTTTGAATTAGGCATCTGGTTTCACTTAGGAATCTAGATCCTCTCTAGTGAATGGAAAATGGTCTGGTTAAACCTTCATTCCATCGTTTTGTACTTCCACCTTGGAATGCCCTCTAAAGATTGGTTTCCAGCCACTACTAACAGCTTAGGTCCCCTCTAGGGTAAATGGAGGGAGGTTTGTCCCTTCAAATGCCAATGTCCATACAGGTGATTAGATCAATATTATTCTGTTTTCCCCATATTGTTTAAGAATGCGATTCCCAGATTTCAGAACTTGTTAGAACTACCATTATTAAATTATATGTGAAGGTAAATGAGGAATGAGAGAGGTGAGGAATGAGAGTTGGACACAAAAAACTGAAGAGGAGAAAGACGAGAGCTGGGGATGAAAAACAGTGAGGTCAAGGGCAAACGAAATACAAAAAGGGAACAGAAAAAGAGAAAGAAAGTTACATAAAGGGGAACTCAACAGAATTAAAGTGAGGAACAGAAGTGAGATAGATAAGAACAGGAAAGACTTCAGTGAAAGCAAAGGGAAGGAATGTGGGGTGTAAAGCAAACGAAGGGATACACAGGGAAGGCCCTTCCACGGATCCTGACACATTAGAAATAGCGTTAGCTCTGAGCATGCAAATCAAGCTAATGGCACAACAATTTAAATAAATAATTCACCACAAGAGTTTAATGCATCTGTTTTAAAGGATTTGTGAAGTAGCAGTGGAGAGCTGAAAGCCAGGCGTTTAAAAAATGCCTTAATCTACACATCCTCCATCCTGTTATGCATGATGAGGAGGAGGACAATAGAAATCACTGTGCTAACACAGTACAAATATACTAATATAGCCAGCCTCTTTTTCTTGAGTGCAGCAGTAGCTACTGACATGAGCATTTCCTTTCAACTAATGTGTGTTAAAAGCCAAGATCTAAGAAAGAAGCTGTCATCCTCAGGCTGCTGAGGGCTCATGAGAATGCTGGCCCAACAAATGCTTCAAAAGCCATTACAAGGTCCCAGGCTAACTTTTCCTTGAGACTGACTCGCTCTCTTTCTACATCTGATGGAGATTCTCACTAGCTGAGGAGGAGAAGGCACAGCTGGGGGCAAGTGCATTGTTCTGTGTGATTACGAGGAGTCCTGAACTGAAAATTCAAGTTACTTAAACATGCAAATGGATTTGATGACCGCAGGTTAGGTCCCACTGAATGTGTGCTCACATTACAAATCCCACCACATCCTTTGGCACGGAGAACCAGTGTTCATAAGGGACTTGCATAGACTGAGCTATGTAAGAACCTGGTGAGGACAAAGATTCATTAGCTGACACCTACATATGAAACTCTCATAACCTCTGCACAGAAAGCCTGACTCTCATGGGTGTTTTTAACACTTCTATTAACACAAGTCACATAAAACAGGAAAAGAGGAAGAAGTGTAGCTCTGCCACACAAAACTGCTGCTTAGTCTATTTAAAAAAATGACACTTTCTACAAACCTATGTTACATGAGTTTAAAGAAATAACAAAACAGAGAGAGAGAAGAACACCTTCCATGCAGGCAGATAATGATTCTACATAGGTGATCCTCTCATCGCCAAACCAGTGAAAGGATGAGAGGACTCCCCTCTAGCTTAACAATCTCCAAATTCAGCATAACTGACAGTAAATGTGTAGGCCATTCTTAGAACTGAAAAGGTTACACTGCAGGCTTGAATACTGCCAGATAATCTCACTGTAATTCACTGTGGCGATCTAATGATTCAGTTAAATTTCTTAAATGCACTATGGAAAGGTATAATAGCTCCCCACCTAGCTCTGTGAAGACTTACCCATTCACGTTTAGCTCTTAATTGCTAACAGTATATTCTGTTGGATCAAATGCTGTCCAGTTTCCCAAGGGTGATGACTGCTATGATTCACATATACATTTTGTTCATTTTAAATGCACAGCTTCACGTACATAGAACAAATATCTATACCTTATTCACTTTGTGACCTCTTTGTAACTATTACTTTAAAAGAGACTAATTTTACAGAACAGAACTCTGCCTTGCACATGCTACCTTGACTGTGGCTTGAAGAATGACATGCACGCCTTACATAGCCAATACCTGTAGACTTTCGGCCTCAAAGACACTGGAAGAAGTAAGCTTCACTCCTAGCTACAAACTGCCATAGTCCTTGATGCTCTGCTCATTGACAAAACCCTCTGTCCTTGTAAGCTTGCTTAAAGCTGCACGCATGTCTCAGCCAGCAGAGCACAAAACACACAGAGGATGCCATTTAACAAGAGAAAGTCTACAATAGACCACAAGCAGCCTGCTCTAGGAAGGACAAAACCTCACCAGGAATCAAAAGGAGCCTGATATTTTATTGCTGGAAATTAGAATTCTCCTTTCAGATGGAAATGGTTGTACTTGTATTATGAATCATTTTTCCCACTTATGATTTCTGGTCACCTCCTCTTCTTCCTGCTCTGTCCTCTCTCTTCTTGTACCAGTGTCACAGGACTGTGTCAAGTAGCTCCGGAAACATACACCCACCATCCTCTCTCTCAAACTTGCTGTTTATAGCACATAGAAAGGTGCTGGGGGCTGCCTTACTTCCCTTTTCTTCTGAACAGAAGTTGTGGGTAACTTTCAAACACAACACCACTGCAGAGGAAAGTCTTAGAGGAAGTGTCCTCACAGCCACAGGGAGCTCTGTGCTCTGGATGGAGCAGGGAAGACCTGAGGAGCACCTCAAACTGGTTGCCCTGTACTGCAGATAATACAGCTGGATTTCATTAACAATTCTAAGTCACCAAAGAAACCTCACCGTAATGCCTGCAATTGCGAGCAGTAAAGCAATCTCCAGAAATCAGAGACAGTTCCCTTCCCATCCTGCTGGAGGGCTCCTTGAAGTTACCACTATAGCAATTTAAAGCAAAAAAGGTCTGATTCTTCACTTAACGGCACTGCATTTCTGTAAGTGGCGACCTCTCTATGACCTTGTCTCGCTGTCTTGGGGAAGAGATACCAAATACTTGGCAAGTCTGTATTTTCTCCCTTCAAAGCACTGCAAGGAGGAATTAAGCATCTTCCATTGCTTCCTCCATAACTAAGTCCACTGCTTTGGTGATAGAGAATAAATGCTGTGGAAAATTTATCCCAGAAGAATTAACTAACCACTGGAAAAGACCAAACTCTGGTCTCATCAGGAAACTTGGGTCAGTTTAGTTCATGGTTATGAAAAGACCAAAGCAGCTAAGGACTAACATGGAAAGAAATCTGGCTATTCATCTTCACCTGGGTATGTCCTGGAGAATGAGTCAGCACAAGGAGAAGCACGAGACTTCTACCGAATTCTCTGCTGTCTGTGGAAATAAATAACTGTGAAAACAGCAACTCTAAAGCGATGCCGGAATTAGCATGGAGACTGCAACGCTCCATCTGTGAGCATCCCAGCCTTTAAGCAGGGGCAGCTGCTCTTAGAACAGCCTCTACAAACAATATTACAAAAGCAAGATTTGCAGGATTATATACATGAAAATCCTCATCTTTAGGGGAATTTACAAAGGGTTGTGATCAACTACAAGTCTGTGCAAGCTCAGTTTTGTTCTCCTAACTTATGCCTTGAAGCATAACAATTCCGTATGTGCTATCCCCATTACCTCATAGCACAAAGCATCACAAGGTAACAACAAAAGCATTTGTGGAACATGAAAAGCCTTTGTTTTGAATGCAGCGTTGTATTTGTGTACAAAGTGAGGTTACGGGCAATAGAAGCACTAGTAAATGGCTCCCACACGCGAGGATCAATTTCCCCTATTTCTCATTCTTACTCAAGGGCACAACTTGCAATTAGGGTCAGATTTTCAAAGGGTGTAGGTAGCATTTAGGCATCAAAATAAATGGCCAGCTTGTTGCAAGACTTACCCCAGTGTGGCATAAGACACTGAATATGAATAACAGAGCTGCTGAGCACTAAGCACTTTTAAAAATCAGGCCTTTCTTACACACTTAACTTGACGCTGAGCTCTTTCAAAAAGCTTTTTGCAACTGCAGCATTCTTCAAATGCCAAGGATTTGAAAAATGGGCCTTTAAAGCTTTGTGAGGTGCTAATTTTTACATGAATAGGAAACTGCTCTATATAGTGCCTATAAATCTGGCTGGCAGCAGTATTTAAGTGGTTCTGATTCTCCAGTATTGTACAACGTATCCAGTAGTACACATCACACAGGGAAGAGCGCAGATGCTGCGTGCCAGTGCTTACCTGTATTAATTCCAACCCTTCTGAATCCATGAAATAAATACTCTGCTAGCTAACAGGCCATGGTAAACACTGCTGATGCACCAATCTCTTCTCAGCTTATTGTCTCCAACTTCAATTGAGATTTTAAGCCTTGAACCCTCTGAGAAATAATACAAGAAAGGTTCTTTCTACATAAACTGCCAAAATTTCTTTCTCTGAGGCACAAAACTGTTTTTCTTATGCTCAAAATTGAACGCAGTGTCAAAACCATATGAAGTTTTAGGTTAGACTCTCCTTCCATCATTGTTTGCTCTATTTACCTTCTCTCCCCAAAGCCAGTAGGTTCAATGTTGCCGGATCTACACTGCTGACGCAGCTAACGGAGCCCAAACTCATAAAAACCTATTTAAAACAGGTCCAATGATTTTATTCTCAGTCTTAAACATGAAATTTAATTAGCATCTCATTGCTAATGAAGTCACCACGGAGGATGAGACCGAGGAATTAGGCACAGGCATGGAATGTCAAGCATACAACAGCTGTTATTCAGGAGGCGGTTTAACTCCCGCTTTCCTCCACTCATGTTTCAGGTCTTTTAAGTATCATGGGCTGTGTTTACAGGTTTCCTTCTTTGATGGCAATGCCCTTCTATCTTTTATGGCAGTAATTACTCTAGCACGATACATGTGGAGTACAAAATAACGACAGATAAGGTTCACTCTGGATGAGAAACAGAAGCAAGACAGAGCAAGTTGGATCTCAATTCATAATCCTATTTTGTCACAAGCTACCCCAGTCAGTAACTGTTTCAAATCCTATAAAAGCAATACACTCATCACCTGAGAAAAGGCTTTGTATTATTCTCCAGGGTACTGCAAACATCACAAAGATAAAAGGAATTTTTTCAAAGGAAGCATATTGAGAATTTTAAAAGCCTCTTTAAAATAAGAAATATTCCCAGCCTTTTCATTACCAGCATTCCTAGGAGGTATGGCCTAGGCTGACATCAGCACTGATGCTGGCATTACTGGGTGAAATTGTGTCTCCTGTGAGCTACCCCTATAATCCCTCCAGAGATCTTGAGAGCACACGAGCTCTCGGCTTGTCTTTGCCCACCCATGCCTGTTTGAAAGGGTTACAGGAGTACATCTCCCTGCACAGCAACGCAGATGGTTACCTGAGGTGAAGGCAGGGACAGGCATTCTTCTACTGCTGCTCCTCGAGGTGCCTTAGTGGGGGAACATAAAACACAGAACATCACAGAAGAGGGGACTCGGTGAGAAGTGGGCAAGCACCGTGGGAGAGCTCCGAAAGGGCTGATGAACTGCAGTAACCGCAAACCCGACCTTGCTTCTTGTACTTACACTGAAATTGTTCAGAGCAAGTCAGTGTGGGAGGAAGTATTCACAGGACCTGTCCTGAGAGCAAGTAATTATTAGTAACTCCTCGATTGCTAGAGACACTTCTGGGGTAACTCAGTGTGTGGGCATGGCCCTTGGCTGCTCTCAATGACAACATTCTCTAGGGTAAAAAGGGCTTTATGTTGCTGGTCCTGGTTACTCATGGGTGGGCAACTTCTTAATCTTTGTACACTCCCTGATGCGACTTGAGAGCTGGAAACATTCAAGAACATGGTCACAACATTAAAAAGGCTCACTGCTTTGCAACGTGACAAAATCAGTTCTTCCTTACCAGTAATGGCAAGCAGAAGTTAGATCAAGCAATGCTCTATGTTCTAAGGCAGGAGCAATCTGCAGACAGCGAAGCTTTCTTGGATGCTGTCAGACTAATTTTCTCTTGACAATCGCACAATGCTTTCAAAGTTCTGTTCCATTTTCAGGGCAGCTGCCAATGAGTACAGCAGTATCTTCATACCAGCTTTAGGGACCAATGGAAATACTGGAATATGCTCAAACACACTCAAAGTCTTAAACAGTTAAACACTGAGATTATTCTGACTTGTTGTAAGGGATGTTTTAAACTAGATGTGTTGGGGGAGGGGGCATCGTTCCATCTCAACACACCCAGTCACTTGCCAGCACCTATAATAAACGTTCAGAGCAATGTAGAGATATTCCAGCCGCTCCAGCCAATGAGCTGGCTTCAATTGAAGCTTGGCTTAGATGCCTCTATACAAATGGTGGTAGCATGGGGAACAAACAAGAGGAATTAGAAATGTGTGCACGTCTATGGGGGTATGATATCATAGGCATCACAGAAACATGGTGGGATGGCTCCTATGACTGGAGTGTTGGAATGGAAGGTTACAGGCTCTTTAGAAAAGACAGGCCCAGCAGGTGGGGAGGGAAAGTTGCTATTTATGTTAGGGATAGGCTGGAGAGCATGGAACTGTGCCTGGGGACAGGTGAGCAGTCGACAGAGCGTTTGTGGGTCAGGCTTAAAGGGAGAACAGCGATGGGAGACATTATTGTGGGGATCTGTAACAGACCGCCTGACCAAGAGGACTCTGTGGATGAAGCGCTCTATAGACAGATAGGAACAGCCTCACGCTCGCAGGCCCTTGTTCTCATGGGGGACTTCAACCACCCTGATATCTGTTGGAGGGACGGTACAGCCTGGCACAAGCATTCCAGGAAGTTCCTCAATTGTGTGGAAGACAGCTTCCTTCTGCAAGTAATAGAGGAGCCAACAAGGAGAGGTGCCATGCTTGACCTTGTCCTCACCACCAGGGAAGGGCTGGTTGGAAATGTGATGCTCCAGGGCAGCCTTGATTGCAGCAATCACGAGATGGTTGAATTCAACATCCTCAGGACAGTGAGAAGAGCGTGCAGCAAGCTCACTGCCCTGGACTTCAAGAGAGCAGACTTTGGCCTCTTCAGGAACCTGCTCAGTAAGGTTCCATGGGATATAGCCCTAGAGGGCAGGGGGGCCCAAGACTGTTGGTTGATATTCAAGGATCACTGCTGCAAGCTCAGGAGCGATACATCCCAACTAGAAGGAAGTGCTGTAGGAGGGCCAGGAGACCTCCTTAGATGGATAAGGAGCTGTTGAGGAAAACTCGAAGGAAAAAAGAGGCTTATAAAAGGTGGAAGCAAGGACAGGCAGCCTGGGAAGAATACAGGGATGTTGTCCGGGAAGCTAGGGACCAGGTTAGGAAAGTTAAGGTCCACTTAGAATTAAACTTGGCTAGGGATGTTAAAGATAACGGGAAGGGATTCTATAGGCACGTAGCGAATAAAAGACAGACTAGGGACAACGTGGGCCCCCGCCAGAAGCTATCAGGAGAGCTGGCTACCCTGGATTTGGAGAAGGCTGAGGTTCTTAATGATTTCTTTGCCTCAGTCTTCACTTGCAAACGCTCTGACCACACCACCCAAGTCTTGGAAGGCAGATGCAGGGACAGTGAGAATGAAGACCCTGCACCCACTGTAGGAGAGGATCTGGTTCGAGACCATCTTAAGAACCTGAACATGCACAAGTCCATGGGACCTGATGAAATCCATCCTTGGGTCCTGAAGGAGCTGACAAATGAAGTTGCTAAGCCACTGTCCATCATATTTGAAAAATCATGGCAGTCAGGTGAAGAGCTCCTCCCGAATGAAGACAGGCTGAGAAAGTTGGGGCTGTTCAGCCTGGAGAAAAGAAGGCTGTGTGAAGACCTCAGAGCAGCCTTCCAGTATCTGAAGGGGGCCTACAAGGATGCTGGGGAGGAACTCTTCATTAGGGACCATAGTGAGAGGACAAGGGGTAACAGGTTCAAACTTCAACAGGGGAAGTTTAGATTGGATATGAGGAAGAAATTCTTCCCTGTGAGGGTGGTGAGACAGTGGAATGGGCTGCCCAGGGAAGTTGTGAATGCTCCATCGCTGGCGGTGTTCAAGGCCAGGCTGGACAGAGCCTTGGGTGGCATGAGTTAGTGGGAGGTGTCCCTGCCCGGGGCAGGAACTGGATAATCTTGAGGTCCTTTCCAACCCTAACTATTCTATGATTCTATGCAAAAAGTTGTTTTGGCAAGAACTGTGAAGGAAGACTAGCAGTGAAGAATCTTATCTTAAGCTTATTTTTTTAACAGGGGAAAATCAGCTCTGTAGTAGTAAAAAAGGTGGAAAATGTTTACGGAATTATGGATTTTCAGTCAGTGTAAGTCATTACTGAAATGAGTTTGATGATCTCTCTAACTACATCATTATAAGCTATGAAAAACATATGGAATGGCAACTACCTTGATGTGGCGCTCTGGGACACGGGTTAGTGTTGTTCTTGGCAGAGCTAGGAGAACAGTTGGACTCGGTGATATTAAGGGTCTTTTCCAACCTAAATGATTCTATGATTCAGAAAAAAGCCAAGGGATAGAGATGGAGGCAGCAGCTGCTGGATGGATGCTGTGACTTCTTCTTGGAAAAGACTGGGATGCACTAGCAGACTCTGGAGAGAATCCATGCAAACTGCAGCCAGGGAGGAAGTATTCTTTTAAACACAGACTTCCTGTGCAAGGTCCTACACCTGGGTCAGAGCAATCCCAGGCACAGCTACAGGTTGGGCAGAGAAGAGATTCAGAGCAGCCCAAGGAGAAGGACTTGGGGGTGTTGGTTGATGGGAAAATGAACATGAGGCGGCAGTGTGCGCTCGCAGCCCAGAAAGCCAACTGTATCCTGGGCTGCATCAAAAGGAGCGTGACCAGCAGGTCGAGGGAGGTGATCCTGCCCCTCTACTCTGCTCTCGTGAGACCTCACTTGGAGCGTTGTGTGCAGTTCTGGTGTCCTCAACATAAAAAGGACATGGAACTGTTGGAACAAGTCCGGAGGAGGCCACGAGGATGATCAAGGGACTGGAGCACCTCCCGTATGAAGATAGGATGAGAAAGTTGTGGGTGTTCAGCCTGGAGAAGAGAAGGCTGCGTGGAGACCTCAGAGCAGCCTTCCAGTATCTGAAGGCGGCCTATAGGGATGCTGGGGAGGGGCTCTTCATGAGGAACTGTAGTGAGAGGACAAGGGGTAACGGGTTCAAACTTAAACAGGGGAAGTTTAGAGTGGATATGAGGAAGAAATTCTTTCCTGTGAGGGTGGTGAGGCACTGGAATGGGTTGCCCAGGGAAGCTGTGAACGCTCCACCTCTGGTGGTGTTCAAGGCCAGGCTGGACAGAGCCTTAGGTGACATGGTCTAATGGGAGGTGTCCCTGCCCATGGCAGGGGGTTGGAACTGGATGAGCTTTAAGGTCCTTTCCAACCCTAACTATTCTATGATTCATGTGACAGACCAGTTTGGTCAGGGAATGGTGTATGTCACTGGTATTTTAAATGAGATGTCAAAAGCCAAAAGCCTTCAAAAATGATCTTATAAATGTGATAACCAGTGCACTGTAATTTGGAAATGAAATGTATTTGGTGCATCCTCTAGAGAAAGAGTTGAAGCAACCTTTGGGTGTTTTCCCAGTTTGCTCAGAATTCACAGAGGGAAACATCTGAAATGTTTCTTTATTTGCGCCTCAAACCCTGGAGGAACTTTTGTGCTTAAATATAGTCAACATGTGCAACAACCTATTAAGCACACTCATACTGATTTCAAGTATGGGCACAGCTAGATTAGAAATGTTTATACACATATAGAGCCGCAAAAAACTGAGGTGGAAACAATCCATTAAGTGCTAATGATAACCACACATGTACCGCTCGCACACAGCTTTTTCTGCATTCAAATGGAAAAAATCCTTATCCCATTTTAAACACCAACCTCACGTTAAATTTACCTTCAGTGCCTCAATTACAACCAGAGGAAAATTTGCCAGCAAACAACCGGTGCTCAGGAGGCCGGTGGGAATCCTTTCATTGCTTACACTGAAGCCGTATTTCTCCCCTGAACTACAAAAGCCCCAGGGCTGACTACCAGACCCAGACATATAACAAGTATCTTTGTGTAAGGCCAAACTGGCCTCAGGGACCAGAACAAACGTGTCTGCTAACACTATACAGTGTTGCTTTACACAGACAAATTCAGTGAGGCAACAATTACTACAAATAATATCACATACACAGCTGTCTGTACATTTATCCTTTTGACAAAGCCAGAATGTTACAGCATTTCACTTGACATTTCTGGTAGATTTCCAGGGAGATTGGACAAATTTCTCTTTCCTCTTGAGTTGCTAAAGAGACTCCTAGAGGTGAGACAGCATTAGAAAGAATTGCCCCATCCAGCACTGCCGATAAAATAGGGTTTGCAGGACTAACATAACAAGAATATTCCCTTTACTATATGTTCAACAGCAATAGCAGGCAATGTACAACACGTTGCCAAGTTTTGATGCTATGAGTAAGACACTTTTATGTGCTCTAGGAAAAAAAAAACCTGTGTGTTTGCCTTTCATATAAAAAAGTACAAAGACCTTACCCGCTGCTAAAATGTTAAGTACACCCCTTGTAGATCACTGAGCACACAAGCCCATGGTACTCACAAGCTGCCACCATCCCTAAAGCCCAAATATTTGGGAGAAGATTATGAAGGAAGAAGAGTGCTCAAAAATCAAAGTTCAGGAAAGACCTTTATGTTTAACTAAAGTCAGCGTGAAAACCTCCAGCCAAGGAGCAATGCCCACGGCTGGGACACACCGTGACGGGGCATATGGCAGATCTGCTGTTTAGTCAAAGTGCACTTCAAACAGACTGGCACCACAGTCTCCTTTTGCCTGAGGAGCAAAAGTGAGAGGGTAATATAGGAAGAGAATACAGAAGAAAGTAGTAGAGAGAAAGAAGTTTTATCACTCATTGGCTGTGTGCCACAGAGACCAATTACACGCATTTGACAGCAACCATTATAATTCCAGAGTCCTTGAACAAATCACAAGCAGAAAGGTTACCTTACTGAAAACGTTCATTGCCATTAAATAACCGACCCAGACTAGAGGGTGAAGGCAGCGCTTAAGAGAGAGTTTGGGTGGAAGGGAAGAGATGGAGAATCTTATTACGTGTACACCTGAGAAAACCCCATAATTTGTACTGAGAAAGGAACTGCAGATTCACTGCAGATTATGTATTCTCAGCCAAGTGGTCAGAGTTCTCAGACTGCAATTCCTACAGACATGCTGCTGTTATCAGTGGTAAAACCCAGCTAAATCTCACCAACTTTGTGAGGTTTATGGGTTTACCTTCCAGTTTGAAGGTCAAGAGGCCTGGTCCCATATTCCTTGTTGCTTTGAAGTTTAGATTGCTATGAAGGTTATCTACAAAGAAAACTGCCATGGGTCAGATTCCACATCGGTTACACAACCTTAATGATCCCATCTAACTGAAGCATTCGTATTTCATGAAACCTGCATTTCAATATCAAAGAGTTGAGATGTGCTAAAAAGTGGGTATCTTGTTCTCTCTCAGTAACACAGGCATAATACTAGGAGAAATGAGGATCTCTATAGATTTCATCCTCTGTGTGCAATCATTCCATATGGATGATGAAAAATTTCACCAAGTAACTGTATATAAATCAAGGTCATTTGGCATATAGCATTCAGATTCCTTCAGCATATCCCAGTTATGTGGGATGCATCCTTCCTCAGAAGATTCAAACTGCCTTTAACAGATACGTGCAGTCAGATGGTTCTCTTTCCACCCATGTCGAAGGTTTATTTTCCCCTTAATTCAGAGTTGAAGCTAATTGGAAATGACCATTTGCGTAAGACCAAGGAGTCAAACGTGGTTCTGAATTTATGTTCTGGGGTTGGCAATTCGATGGAAAGTTTCCAGACTCTTTCCAGCTGAAATTTCTCCTCTGCCAAACTCAAGAAACTAGATACATACACACACACACAAAAGCATTTCTAGCTCCAGGTCCCCTTGCAACTGTCACAACTCAACTTTGACAATGCCCTTTTATAACTCAACATACACAGACTGTCAGGATGAAAAAGGAAAAGCAGAGAAAGAGAGACAGAGAGAAAGAAGAGATGTTGTGAAAGAAGAGACACTGTGAAAGAAGAGATGTTGTCTCTGTCAGTTGATTTCTGGGAGGTACCAAGGCCTTACACAAAAAGGACCAGTAATAGGGGCACAGAATACTGAAAAACAAAGGCACAAAATCATCATACGAGTTTTGCAGAATGACTAAAAGGAGCACAAGTGGTTTTCACATCACAAGATGAGTTGTAACAGAGAAGGAAAGAGTCATATTAGACCTGTATGTGTAAAATGAATATGTCTCATTTTATGGTTCGGGGCTTGTGGACTGATCCCAAGATCCAAAAGACAAAGATATTTTAAGGTACTTGCTTCTGTATTCACAAGACAATGCTCACAGCTCAAAGGCTGCAGTTTGCTAGCTCTGAACCGGGAAGAATATATTATAATTGCAAAGATGAAATTTAAGCTCCTTTCACTCACAAAGAGATGGACAATTTGAGAGAGCAGAACAGATCGCTAAGAGAATTCTCCACTAATAATTCTCTTATTAATTCAGCTGAGTTTAATAAGCGCTCCTTATTCAGTCCCCAAAAGCTCATATCAGAACATCCCCAGAAATAAATCCTCAGTCTCAATAGTCCTGCTTGGGAAGGTGAAGCTAAGAGCCTTCATCAAAAAAAATGTACTTATTTGTCATATCTGGTTCAAAGCTTACAAACTTAAGCAAGGAATAATAGCAGCCATTGTCCTTGGATGCAGTTTTTAGCCATGCTTGATCTCGGTGACTCACCAGTATGTCTGGTATAAAAGAAATGAGCTGTTTCCAGATTGTAGGAGTAAAGTTACTCTTCCACTACACCATGAGAGCTGAGAACCTCTACCTCTGAGATTTGGAATCCCATAGGCATGAACAGGACAAAAACTATGCCGGTGTCACACCAGAAGTTCTGCTGTGGAGCAGGATTTGAAACCTACTGAAGTTCAGTAAAAAGGCTTATGACCAAACAGAACTGTATTTATGGTTTTCCAAAGACATTTTGAATTGTCCTCTCCCATTTTTAGATCTACTTCCAGTCCCATCATTAAGTATTTCCTCTGCTGCAGCTCACGTATTCTGCAAAGGAAAAGGGAGCTGAGAGACTGCAATAACTTCCTCCAGTTCCGCTACAGGTACTCAGTGGGGATGCTAAGACAGCAGAGAGTAAGACCATCTGCATCAGCAGTTCCTCCCAATATGAATGCAAGATCAAGATAAACATAGATAAGAGAAATCTGATGGGGAGTTGTGGTAAGAACTTAGGAAGGAGTGGGTTGAGAGAGAAGGGACAGAATATACAAAGTCAGGGCAGGCTGTATATGTGAGTGGAGATGAAGCTACGGTGTGTTATAGGTGTTAGAAAATACTGTGTGAGACAGAAAGAAACAGAGACAGTATGCTAGTGGTTATTTGTTGTGAATGAGTAAGTATGGAAGGAAGCCGTGCAAGTATGTAAGTCTTGTATTTTGGGATGCATCCCCAAACCTGTAAACGTGCAAATCCCGTGCATGTACATGAAAGGGATAAACAGGAGAGCAGCATGCGTGCGCAAGGACAACCCACTGGAGAGGCAACACCAGTGTGCGTGCAAAGTTAACTTTGAAGGCAAGCAATGTCTGCTATGTACATGAGAAAGCGGATGGAGTAGGAAGCAGGAGTGCGTGTGAGAAGCTAGAGGAGCAATGGGAAAGAGGAACATAACACAGAAAAGGAAGTGACAGAGGGGAAGGAAAGATGAAGAATGTGGGGGAGGATGTACAGTCTATTGCACAGGCAAGAGAGAGAAGGTGAAGAGAAAGGAAAGGAACGAACAAGTGAAGCATCTGTCACACAAAAAAAATATGCTTAATGAAAAACAGGCATAAAAAGATGGTGAAAAAGATAATCAGAGGCACGTTAGTGTTGAGAAAAGAACAAAGGAAGTGGGAAGAACAATTAGAAGAGAAAAAACAAGAAAGATATTATTAAATAACAGAAAGCATAAATCCCCAGGGAAGAGATTTAAAGAAAAGGCTAGGGTGTAACACACAATGGGTAGAACCAGAAACTCCCCGCAGATCAGTGCTGATGGTCTGTCCTTTCATCTCCACTCTCTAGACCTCTCGGTGCACGCCTCCTTAAGAACACGTTTGCACCTTCAGCTACAGCCTGTTGACCTCATCAAACCCTGAGCTCCAAGTATCGGTGCATGCAAAGCACGAGACCTGCTGAAGGCAAGGAAGGCACAGCAGAAACAGGCTCTTGAAAACGAACACAAAAAGGGCGAAAGTGGAACTTGTAGTGATTGGAGTCAAGTGCTGCCCCAGCCAGCAGCGAGGTGGAGGTGACTTGTCAGCTGCTTTCCTTACCTTGGGTGCTCATGAGTGACCGGGTTGTCTTTCTGCAGCTGACCTGGGCTGAAGCTCTCTCTACGTCGCCTCCATGCAATAATCAGTGTCTCCCCAGAAGTCTTGGAGAGGTTATTTGCGCTCTGCAGCGGGTGAAAAGTAAATGAAACACAAGGAGCAAAACACCCCTTGGCCCCTAAAGCACCAAACGTTTAGGGAGAATTGGGAATGCAGGAAGCCAGTGCATGGGTGTCGGAACGCGCAAAGAGCAACACAGAAAGTAAGAAAAAGTGTGTCAGAGGCTGGGAGGGGCAGAGAAAGAAAATGCAAAGATCTGACAGGAAACCAGACTATAAATCTGCTTTGGGTTTAAAAAAAACACATTTCTGCTCCGCGGCGATAGAGCCTGTTTGCAAATGACTCTGCACGCAGGTGACAGCAGAGCTCTGAAGTACCACGGTAAGCAAATAAAGAGGCACCTTTGCCCCTTCCCCAGGCAGAGCAGAGGGCAGAGCTGGCAGCAGCACAGACGGCTGGCTCAGACATAACGAGTAGGCTGCCTCCACTGCTTCGCTTCCAGTTCTCCAGACTTTTAGTGCATGCTTCCCTCAGGCAAAAGGGGACACGCTGAATGCCAGCCTTAGCCGTGCTGCGCCTCTCCAACCACAAAGCAACAGCCCATGCTTCGCAGGGCACATGCTGGCTGGAAAGCAGGCAGGACAGCAAATAGAAAGGACTGAAGAAAACAGAGTTTCAAGAATAATTCCAGGCAAAAGGAGTTCTGGGTTTTCCCAAGGTTTCAAAGGCTTTTCAAGAAAGCACCTATTTTATTAATAGCTGCTTTTGCTAAAAAGGGAGTCAACAACGTTTATGCAAACATTAGGTTATTTTACAGTTGAACATTACTTTAAACAATGTATTTTCCAAAGGGAGTCTCTGCTGACATAAAGAAGCCACATTATCTTCTGTTGCTTTAATGCGTGACTCCAGGCTTAAGGCCACACATGCAAATGCAACTCAGATGGGCCTCGCTGATAACATTTACCTGCTAGGCTGCAACTACACCTAGGCTCCAACTACATCCCTCCATAAGCAAGTCAGTGAGAGCAAAGTCAGTCAGATCTTTCCCTTACTGTTCTCCCAGTCCTACAGGAGCAGGAGTCACCACCACTGCCAGAAACATCCGTCAGTGCTGTGGCCATCTTGCTCAGGGATCTTCAGCCTGTATCACTTGCTTGATGTGCTGGTTCTTTTTCTGCCACCTCAACCTCCAGGGGCAAAATAAGGCTCAGTTGCTCCTCGGGCTTTACTCTTTGCACTGGGTAGATGCCCTGAAGTAAAGCCCCAGTGGAGTCAGCCATAGGTGAGAATCAGAGGAAAGACCCCTTGGAGGAAGAGTTACATGTGTGTAACAGGGATGCAGGTTTGCAAGGGTGACTCTATGTATGTATATATGTTGATATAGGCTGAGAAAGTTGGGGCTGTTCAGCCTGGAGAAGAGAAGGCTGCATGGAGACCTCAGAGCAGCCTTCCAGTATCTGAAGGGGGCCTACAAGGATGCTGGGGAGGAACTCTTCATTAGGGACTGTAGTGATAGGACAACGGGTAACAGGTTCAAACTTCAACAGGGGAAGTTTAGATTGGATATGAGGAAGAAATTCTTTACTGTAAGGGTGGTGAGGCACTGGAATGGGTTGCCCAGGGAAGATGTGAATGTTTCATCGCTGGCGGTGTTCAAGGCCAGGCTGGACAGAGCCTTGGGTGGCATGGTTTAGTGGGAGGTGTCTCTGCCCATGGCAGGGGGGTTGGAACTGGATGATCTTAAGGTCCTTTCCAACCCTAACTATTCTATGATTCTATGATATGTGCATGGGTATGCTTTTATCCCACAAGAGAAACTAACAGAAATAAAAGCGGAAGCACTAGGAATAATAAACATAAGTGACCTACAATAGATAATCTAGGAATGTGGGAAGGAGAAAAATGATAGTAATGGAGCGAGAGAATGAGAAAGGAAAAAGTAGTTGTTAGAGAATAAAGGGAAACACAACAAATGGAAAGTAATACAAAAGTACAGTGGAAAAACTATCAAAGGATACAGCAGTGTCAAAGACAACAGAATGGAGGAAGTGAGATGCTAAAGTGAAAAGAAGAAATGCAAGGGAGAAATTACATGGCTCAAAGTGTCCATTACAATAACAGTCAGAAGTGTTCTTACCAAACTGACAACTTGAACACTGTGAAAATCACGAGCGAGCAGAACATATTCCAGAGAGCAAAACGCGTCAGGCACCTTTGCTTCAATTCTCCCTTCTCGTTCCTTTAATTTCATGTGTTTGTACCTGGACTGGTGAGAGTTAAGTTTATCCACAAGGACAATAATGAAAGGGATTCAGTAGGGATTTTAGTTCTCTAAATCAAGAGCTCAAATACTAAGGAAGGCAGGAATTTCTGTCTCCAACGGCAATGGTAGAACGTGCTACAGCCCTAAGTTCCAGTGAGGACTATATTGTTAGGTGCTACTCGCTTTGTGTAACTTTAGCAAAATTCACTTTCGAGTGAACTTGAAGCTGCATATGACAAGGTGCAGGAAGGCTTCCGGCTCTGAGCAGCCAAAGATCTATACATGAGACAACTGCACGGGAGAGCTTCTGCAGTTTCTGGCTGGGTGAAAGTGATACTTTGGAGTGAAATAAGAATCATGACGTCCAATGACTCCATCAAAACCAACTCAAGTTAGTTCTGCTGCTCTTACAGGGGGAGCTGATTTATGCATGCAGCTAAAGAACCATTTTAAGCACAACCAGAGAAATTAACGCTGCTGGCAGGAGGCTTTGTGGTTTCACTTCGGTTTAAAAACCCACACAGCTTCCACACATGGTTCCTAACCTGCAAGGAAAACCATGCTAGAAGTTCAGGCCAAAACTCACCAAATCTCATTAGAGCTTTTTTCCTTCTGTCCTTGATTTCTTCAGCAAATAACGTATCATATAGTAGACTATAAAACTGCCCTCCAGAGCCAAGCAAGGTGTTAGATATCTATTTGCTCCTGTTTCTGCTATTGATATGCTTAATGCTGTAGACTACAAACAGCTTTCAGAAAGTGCAATATCTGCTTTAAAGAAGACTCCACATTTCCCTGGGCCTAAAGCGACACCCCAGAGATGAAGCAATTACCCAGTGACGCCTGGGCAGCTTTAAGGAATAGGTCACTGAAACTCAAAGGACCTAAAATTCTCCTTATCATAAAGGCTTTACCGGCAAACTGAGATTAGCTGAGCGGGATCCAGTCATCAATCACAAAGCCACATGTAACTGAGCATCAACTTTCTTTTGTAAGAATATACAATCTTAATCCCAGTTTTCAGTTTTAAACAATTCTCTCAAGCTATAAAAAAGTTATGGCTGAAGGTACAGTTCCTTGAGGCTAAAGTGATGGGTTTTAGACAATGTAAGTGTAGACAATAATCATGTTCTCTTAGGCAATGAGAAAATCCAAGGAAATGCAGATGCCTCACCTAAAATAGAGGCAAAAAGCTGCAGAAGCTGAAGCAGGAGGTTTCCTGACCAACGGTGGGGTCCTAGGACCTTGCCTGGTAAAGTCACGTAGCTCTCAGACAGCAGCGACCATGGAGACTTACGCAAGAGGGTGAAAACTGGAAGGACATCTAAAATGAGCGCTAGACACGTGGAACTGAGAAAAAGTCCAGAAAGAGCTTTCCTAAGCAGTCTGGCTGAAAGAAAGGATATGTGGGTGTTTGATTAAACTCTCTTTTGTTAGTTTGGACCTATTTCTGCTTCTCAGGGCAGCAGGAAAAAAGGGGAAAAAAAGGAAAAGTCCTCCCTTTGTTTTTTGGTAAAAACCCTGAATTGCCTCAAAGACAAACCTGTCTCTGCCAGCTATTTCTTTTCTTATGAGCAAAAGAAATCCACTGGACCATTCAGTTTAGCTAGCTGCTAATGGTTAAGGAGCAACAATATGTTTTGTTATGGCTTCTCAGTCTTCTTTCCTTAGACGTGGTACAAGAAACAATAGATTGCACCTCTGCCTGCAGGGGAACTCCACTCATGTCTCCTGGACATGGCAGGACACACCTGGAATGTTTGCTGCCTCCCTCTTTCAAAGAGACTTCAGAGAAAGAAAGTGTATTTAGATCCTTCCAATTGCTCTAATTCTGCATGATCTGAGCCCTGATGGTAAAGGGCATCTTCAGCCCTTTAATGGTGCTGTACCTTCCCTTCCTCCAGGCTTTTATTTTAGGATCCTTGTATAAAAAAGCCAGTGAAATCTCAAGGTTATTCTGTCATTCTATTAGGGGGATCCAATGATGCAGAAGACTCAGCATCTTTGATATCCCTCCACATCATTGCTCCTCTCCTAAGTATTTTGCTGACAGTGACTTTCATACAATAACATTGTTAGTGGAGTCCATAGGGAAAGCTGCTCTTTCTGTCTGTCCCACAGGAACCATATAAAACTAATCCAGGGGAAGGTTCTCCTTGTAGACCATGAATTCCAACAGAAAGCCTTTTTACAGAGTCGCTTCAGGAGGGCAGGCCATAACTCAGAAGTGAAGCTGCCAGACAGCTTTAAATGGGTGCAGACTGAAGAGCTGCAAAAAAACAACTCAAAACCCCAGCATTTGGAAGCAAAGAACCACTGAACTGTCCAGCTCAATCCGCTGCTCCTTTTCTTCTATCCCCTTCTTCTCCCTTGAGAGCCATCCCAACTCACGAAGAGACTGCCCTTGACTCCTTATCAGCGTAACAGTCCTGAAAATCCCTGGATACCAGAAATGCATTTCACAAACTAGTGATTTGAGAACGAATATATTGCACTTCTCCTGCGTGCCCAGGCACAGTAGCACCGTATATATTGTTAACACAACCCCTCCAACTCTTTAGAGGAAAGAAATAGAAGTATTAAATATTTTCCACATTTTACATATTTCATATTATCAGCTTTGCTCAACTATCCTTAGAGACCATCACTCTTACTTATAGATGCTCACACTTTATCATTTTTCTCTGGAGATCTGACTTTCGGAACAGAAGTATTCCCTATTCAATTTACCAGCCTGTGCATAAACCCCTTGATCTTGGACAGTGACACACAGCAGGGTTTCTTTAACAACTTTGGGGGTAATGGTTTAAATCCAGTAGGAAAATGTTCTCATCTGTAGGTTTATAATACACATTTAAACAGTGTTTCATTGCCTGAACTATGAAATAAGATGACAGCCAAACATATATCAGTGGGGAACAAGGAGTATAAAATTCTCTTTCATTTGACAGTGTTGGGGTTTACGTATGTTTTGCACAAAAATGTAGGGTCTCTGCCGAGTTTGACAGTGTTATGGGATTTATCTGTCTGTGCCAGCTGTTAGCATATTTACCCTCCGTTTTATGGAAAAGTTAGGTTCAATTCCATTCCAGAAACTGGGCTCACAATCTACAGCACAGTGGAGAGTGCCTTGCAAAACAAGCAGCCCTCGACTGGAGCAAAAAATCAGAGAACCACAGCATCCCAGAATAGTTAGGGTTGGAAAGGACTTTGAGATCATCTAATTCCAACCCTTATGCCAGGGGCAGGGACACCTCCCACTAAACCACATCACCCAAGGCTCTGTCCAACCTGGCCTTGAACACCGCCAGCGATGAAACATTCACAACTTCCCTGGGCAACCCATTCCAGTGCCTCACCACCCTTACAGTAAAGAATTTCTTCCTCATATCCAATCTAAACTTCCCCTGTTTAAGTTTGAACCCGTTACCCCTTGTCCTCTCACTACAGTCCCTCATGAAGAGTCCCTCCCCAGCATCCCTATAGGCCCCCTTCAGATACTGGAAGGATGCTCTGAGGTCTCCACGCAGCCTTCTCTTCTCCAGGCTGAACAGCCCAACTTTGTCAGCTGTCCTCATATAGCCCACAGAATCATAGAAGGGGTTGGGTTGGAAGGGACCCAGATCTATTCTGCCTCTCCTTGGGACAAAGGGAAGGAAGCTCCAGACTCTGTGATGCTCTTTCCAGAAAAGTCAGAATTAATTTAGTGATTACTCCAACCCTTCTCTTTTAATTACACATACATCATTCATCAAAACTGGCTATGAGCCATAGCTCAGGTCCTTATGTTGCTCCTTATGCTCTTAATTACATGTCCGTAGGGCTTAAAATCCAAGGATCTTGAAACTTTCCAGACAAATGATTTAGTTCCACAACAACCAATCAGTTAAGATATTCATATCCATACTCAACAGATGATGAGATGAAGTATGAGGGAGATAAGAAAGGAATATTCATTCCCTTTCAAACTGCCAAAATAGAGTTTCTTTCACATAGCTCAATTTTATCATCTGGACTATTTAAAAAACCTGGCAAATGTTAAAAAATTGAGGCAAACACACACAATAACAGCTTCTGTTTAAAGAAAGGGGAACAGGAGGGACTCTAGTGACTATTATTGCAAAAACCCAACAGAGTTCAGATCATGGTCACTGCAAAAGACACTGAAAAAAACCAACTTTAGTTTAACAACTTTCATTAAAAAACTGCTAAATGTATTAATCAGTCCCATACGTCATCTTTTGTTGCAAATACAAGGTCATCTTTCCCCACTTACATGACAGTAGCATTGTCAAGATGTATTCTGACTATTAGACTGTGAAGGATTCAACACATCTGGAATGTGAAGGATATTCCATCAAATCTGAAATGTAGTAGATGGCAAGGAGTGGTGAGTTATTTAATCTTGCTTGTTTGGTTTAAGCTGGAAGGTTTCTTTCTTCTTTATTTAGAGGTCGACATTTATTCTAATTAAGGATATATGCATATTTTTAATAGAGACAAATTGGAAACAACTGCAGAGGTTTAGTGCCTTGCATTCTTCAACATCTCCTTTTCTATTCTGTACGGCTCCTTTAAAAGATCAGGAGGAAAACTTGTGTCAAGAGCTTGGAGAAACAAATACACCTCAGAAAAAGTAATATTAAGGTTAATTAATAATATAAGTAATGCAATATCTAAACCAAAAGTTATATATTAAGCCACATAGCTTGAATGGTAAGGGGACATTCTCCGTATAGCCAGTGAAAGCAGCAGAGACCTGGCAGTTAAGGACTTTGTCACTGTACAGACATCCTCTGTGATTCACATAACGTAACACTGCTTTACTCTCCTCATCCATAAAGAGAACCATGACATCTTTGTACTTGAAACTGTTATATAAATGGGATGTGTCAAAACCAGAATGTGAAATCCCATGTGAGCATATCGTAAGTAAACATTAGAAAACCAAGAATTCCTATGTTGAGTGAAATCAAAGCTCTCTCTCTTCCAGAGAACAGAAACCGTATCTTCCCAAAGTTGGATGTTGAACTCATTCTTAAGGAAACACAGCTCTTCTGCAAAGAAACTGCTGCAGGAACACAAGTTGGAATTGCTGCAGGAGCATGTCTTACAGAGAAGACATGGATAAGGTTCTGAAACCGGGCTTTTTGAAATATGCCAGAACCAACTTGGGCTAAGTGAGTAATTAAACGGGATTTAATGGGAGTAATGAGTAAAGTTATCAGAGACCAGGGGTCAGACTGACACCACCATGTTGTGATGCCTTATTTCTCCTTACTGTTTTTTATTTAAGTGGAACAGGATTTAGCCGACATCATATACATGGGTCCTGCCAAAGCAGCAAGGATCATTTTTGCAAGCAGAGGTTTCAGAGGCAGGCTATGAACATACAACGTGTTCCAAGCAAAACACAGGAATGCCTACTGAAGCAGGAGCAGCGTAGCACTGGAAAGGAGGGAAGAAGCAGCAGACAGTGGCGATTTCTTGAGTGGTGCTTAACATCTTGTTAGCCTCAACTGGCCAGCATGGCTTACAGCACAGCTCTGAGCTTATAAAAATCTTCATGTTATACTGCATCAGTATGTGTGATTTCTCTCTGACTTGTTACATATAAATTATGTTTTCATCTTTGGATGTATTTGTTCTTCCAAGCTCTCATGTTCATTTTCCTTTTAACTGCGTAGCTCCCATGGGAAGGCCACTAAGCATTCTTGTGGAAGAGCTCTTAAGATGCGTATAAATAGTAGTCATATATCACTGAAGATGTTACGTATGTGAGATTAAACATAGCCATAAAACTATATGACTGCTATTTATTGATTCATAAATGAATACCTGGGTTTGAATTTTTAATATCTCTCTTTGAAACAATGGTACTGATTTCTGGAAACGATGTTTGCCCTCTGCATGACAACTCTGTGTTAGAATATGAAATATGTTCACATCTCTGTATAGGAATTTTATCTCATTTCATTCTAACACTCATATACCCCCACACATTACAGACCAGAAACTTTTTAATAAGCAGTAATTCACTTGGCATTGAGTTACTTCTGATGCACCTGATATAACAGAATGCAGATACCATGCATCAAAATAAGAAACAGAAATTAAATTAAGCATACATAGGCCAAGTCTGGGGTTTTGTAGATTTAAATTGCCACGACTGCAATAATTGCTTAAATTTATTACATTAATAGCTAATGATCGCTAATAAAACTAAAACCTGGTTTTATGAGACATAGCACTGATTACTTGGTTCAATGTGCAAATTACACAAAAACTATACATAAAACACACAAGACCGTTGCTGAGCTTACCGACCCCCATTCATTCGCAGTATGCCTATGTTGTGTTTTGTATGTAGGAGGGAAAGGACATAGAGATGGACACACTCCCTTCCTGAAAGAGTTTAATCTGAACAAAGTGTCTAAAATTTACAGCACTGCGTAATACTTTAGACTTTAAGAGTCTGAAAAGTTTTGGATAAAACAAAGAACTGATATTGTCTATTTCTGAAAATACATCAAATCATGCATTTATCCTATTGTAGCTCACCAAAATAGGACAAACTGCTTAGAAACTTTCAGGCTTAAACTTCCAGTGAGTAAAACCTCTGAATTTTAAGAAACCTGAGTGACTAAATTAGGCTTTCAGTGAGGCAAAGAAGTAATAATCCAAAGAGTACTGACAAAAGAGGGAACTACCATTTTATATTAGGATTTAGGGAATTGCATACTCCCCTTGCAACTACGGCATCAAATTCTTATCCTTGCATGATGAAACAAACTATATTCTATATTCTATCCTAGATCTATTGAGCTCCTTCTCTACTCCAATATAATTGAGGAATCTAACTGATACTCACACGAATCCAGGAGATTTATCCACAATGAAATAGTCCTTCCTCAAGATACACCACCATGCAGTCTTTTATCAATTACATTCCTGTTGTTACAGAGCTGCCTTCCTTTCTTCTGAACAGAAGTCACGCATGCCTTATACCACACGTTGTATTTCTCTGACCAAGAAAAATGAATGTGTGTGTGAGTGAGTGTATTTGCTTTCAATGTATTAGCAAACAGGTGACTCAATGTGGGGGTTTTTAGCATCATCCACTCGAAACAGTGAAAACCCCCTTCAGGAAGGGTCAGTAATGCACTCCAAGCTGTGCTAGCTTCCCAGGGAAGAAGTGTTACAACAATACAACAGTTTGGGTCTTGAGAGACTAACAAAATGGAGATAGGTTGTCATAAAGCTGAGAGCTAAGGTACTCTGAAAACTATCAATCTTCCAGTGACACATTAGGGAATCGGTTTCCTAGTAAGCACTCTCTGAAATCTTTGTCCTATTCTGTTCTCACACAGCCTGGCTCTGGTGACTGCTAGATGTGAGATGACCATAAAATGTCTAAAGGAAGAATTGAAATAGAATCTGATTTTCCTATGGCTTTTACCTTTAGGAATTGCCTTTTTGTATAAATACTGATTCCAGCAATAGGACATTCTTAAATTAAGTACTATTTTTGCCAATATGTGAATGAATTCAAAAGTAAATAACAAGGAAAAAAGTGTGGGTGCCCAAGGCAGGCAAAAAGACCTGTTTTCATGCATGTGATTGGCGGTTAGAGTCCAGCAGAGCTTAAGCACCTCAGGGTTCACTTTCAGGAAGCACAATGCTACAAGAAAAACGTGAAGTCTTCGCCTGGCTCCTTACCCATGTGCATGCAAGAGGAGCAGGAGGGCTAAGGAGGAAGAAAACAAAAAGGCTTGCATTCTTAGCAGGCTGGAATCCTTTCCACTAATGCTGTCTTCAGTTCTGCCTGCCAGAGATGCGGATTAGACAGATGGCAGAACTGTAAGCAGCTTTTACAACTGCAGCAAACTACTACACAAACCCTGTACAGGCATCAGCAAATGCCCTTTTGTGAGACCCCTGAAAAACAGCGGTTTAGTGCATGGCTGTGTCTGAGTCCAGCTGTGTCCAGCAAGATAATCCTGATCACCACTTTAATGTGTGACAGGGCTTCCCGAACATTCGTAACTGAGTTAAAATTCTTACATACTAGAGGATCCCCATAGGCTTTCAGAAGTTCCACATTTACTTTCAAGTGCACTACAGCCCAAGCAAAATTAGCTTTGATAAATAATACCCTGCTGTAACAGTGAGCACATAACCAATCTTCTCTGTACAGAGTTAACCCCATACATGACAGTAACAGGCAGACAGATTGCCATCTTCTGGAATCAAACAGAAGATGAGAAAGAGGGTGGATAATCCTCCATTATAGGGGGGTAATCCCACTGAATTTATGTTTTAATACAGAACGTCTACAGTTTCTGTTTCCACAGTCACACAGCCTATGTATGGAAACACAAAGTAACTAGGTAATAATGGAGTAAACAGGCAGGATTTGGAGATAAGAGGAGTAGCAAAGATGGGTCCATAAGTTTCATAAACTCCTTGCAGAAACAAATGTACGAGCCGCTGGTAGGCAGCAGATGAAGATCTGCTAGCCTAGAGCTATAGCTCTGCATAGCTCTGTATAGACGAGGAAGCAAAGTAACTAATGGAAAAGGAAGGGCAGCGAAATTGTCTTATAACTATTTCATACATACATAAACTGTTCTGGTCCAAAAACCATACAGGAGCTACTGGCCTAAGACCTGCATGAGAACTACTCCAGCACTTAACGGCTTCATAGAGAACAGAGATCACGGCAAGGAAGAAAGGAAAGCTCTAAATATGGAACCTGCAGGGAGTCAAGAAATCACACATGAGTACAGCACTTGAGATGATGAAAGTGAAAGGACAGAACAGAAACCCAAAGCTTGGGCACAGAGTGTTGGTGAAACGGGCTGCTGAGCAGGTGCAGAAGAATCGGTAATGGTGAAAGTAGAAATAGGCAGACAACAGGGGAGATTCTGTACTGGTTTCTTGAAACAGGGACTAGTTTACATTGCAAAAGACAGTGATAGCGTTCTGCTTTCAGCAAAAACGAAGAAGCATCTGCTATGAACAGTACTGCACACTACCATGAGCCCTCCATCTGAGGTTCTCAACAGTTAGTATTTTCCCAAAGCAAAAAACTCAGTAATACTGGCCTACACATGCAGGAAAAACCAGGATTCGATATTTTACAGAACAGACACAGATATTCTCACTACAGGCAAATAAGAAGTGCCTTATAAGATGTAGCACAACTTGATCCTTTTTACATTAAAAATCAAGGTCCAGCCTTTTCCCCATACTGCAAGCCGTTGTGGATGCCTTAGGTATAAGAAACAAAACAAGTATGATAGTAAATAAATAAAGGCCTAGTAAAGATGAATTAACAAGAAGGAAAAAGCAAGGAGAAAGAGTCAGATGGTGCTATAATGCCTTCAGCAGAGGCTTTCGCTTTGCTGCGTCTAGTCTAAACTGACAGCCCTGGCTGGAAGCTAAAACTCAAAGCATTCGGAGGAGTGGAGAAGGAGAGCTCACTTTTATTTTTGCTGAGTTGAAAAGTGTCACACTTCATTTTGCCTTTATAGTTGCTGGAGACCATTACTGCTCACCCCAGATTGGCTTCACCTGCCCTGGAGAAAGTAAATGACATCTGAGAACGCAGTAACTCCGTGGTTTATCGGCTCATTACATGGTACCCCTACAAAACCACTGCAGGCTTAGCTGTAACATTTTAGTTTTACATCACGCGGATGAATCAGCGTACCAGGGACAGCTACTTTTGTTTGTATAAATCTCAACAGTTTTACAATAGGAATACAATGTCTGCTATGACAAGCCTAGAGGAAAGCATGGTTATAACAGGAGACCTTGCCGGCCTTAAAGAGAGGAGGGGTGACAGACAGGGCCCTCAGGACGTGTGTACGTGGTATAGGCACTGGGCAGATCTTAGTTTTGGAATAACACACCCTTCTCGGAATATACATCCTTTTTAGTTGAATTCAGAATGTCTCCATATGCTGTGAAGGTAATGCAGTAAGGAAGGATTCTCTCTGGCATGACTCTGAGAGCAGAGAAAGGGGCACTACAAAGGCCAACTGCTTCTTTTTAATACAGAATTTATACCAACCCACTGTGAGGCTTTTGATGGGGGAGACAACCTGGGATACAACAGCACCCCTCATTTTTCCTAATGAACATTCAGCATTCCTTTGGAAGAGAAAAGGAGGAAGAGGAGGCAGCATCCAGCTATGCTGCTGGAATGGTCAGAAGCAAAGGGTAATTAATTCTGTCACGGTGCAAAAGAGAATAAGAGAAAATAAGAATAAACATTGACTGCAGGTTCAGTGATTGGATAATACCAGGGTTGTAAAGCCAGAGATTGTAGGATCAATGCATAAACACAACCTGCTGCTCTGCAGCTATCTGTAACTGAGGTACTTGGCAACTGTCCCTGAAAACAGTGCACTATTATAATTAAGGAAGAAGACTAAGACAAAGTTAGCATTCTGGATCTCAGTTCTGCAGTCTCACGAAGGTTCTTACCTTTCCTCCTGTGAACAGTCCCACTGAAGCATCAGTGCATAAAATTAAGACCGTTAATAAGTCTGTGGGATCAAGAATAAGATTTGTATTTTATATCCCATGTTAATCCACAGAAGCGGCTTCATGAGAAAGACATTGGAATAAGGTAGCCTGCAAAGCATATTCCGTAAGTTCTAATATTCTAGAACCTATGAAAGCTGCACTATTCATTAACATTTCTGGTCTTCCCCAAAGTCATCAGAGATTAGCATGATTACTGCTGCAAAGGGCTGCAAGTACTATTGAGAAGTGAACCATTTACATATGTATAAATCCAGGCTAAATTTGATTGCCTTTGCATAGCACGTCCACATTTATATTGATATATCTGATATCATCAAGTGATAAAAAGAAGACACTAATTTCTATGCATTGTTTCCAATGCTGAATATATCAATAATGTGAAACAGCAAGGCAAAAGCAGGATAGAGAGGAAAAAGAACATAGATTATAAACAGTGCAAATCCAGCATTTCATCCAATCCAGGGTAAGATATTTTACTTCTGCTTATTCCTTTTGTATTTACTGGAGATTAAATTATTACTCTTGCCTCTTTTAAGATTTTTTTTCTCCTTCCCAAGTGCCCTATTCTTTTTCTTGTTCCTGCTTATAAAAAGGAATATTCCATTTCTTAGTTCCCATGCAAAATCTTATGGAAGAGATTTGGGGTTATTTAAGGTAACTTTGCCTCCAAAGTGTCTTTATTTGTTTCCCAATGCTGACTTCAGAGAGCAGGCAATGATCTGAAGGTATGAAACCAGAAAACGTATACGCTTTGCAATTTTAACCTTCTTACTCCTGTATATGCCCAGTCGCTTGCAGCATTTGCTACTTCTGTTCAGTCTTCCCAAAAAACAGCAGCACAACTGTCTCAGCTGCCTTGGTATTACTTGCTTCTTTCTATTACCGATACATGTGACACTGATTTATTCAGCCAGAGTGCACTTTATAGTTTGGGCCAGTAGGGCAAGCAGCATCTCTCCTTTTATAAGCCAAAATCACTTGCATAATCCACAGCATGAGCTCTTATTTGCACCTGATGTGCCAGTTGTCTTTAACAGTGTGAATGAAAAACAAAATGTCCAGATGACAAGGTCGGTGCATCAATTGTTTCCATACCACAAGCACATTAAAGCAAACCTACCTTCCTTTCACTCTCCTCCAGCGGTTGTTCCCCACTGTACCCAAGTGGTGTGACAGCTGCACCATGGTCTGCTATTGCAAAGACTTCATTACTTTAACAAATTATGTTGCAGCACATTTACTAATGCACTGTGAAGGATTATAAATAATTAAAACAAAACCATTCACGTCAGAAATAAATGAACAAAGCCCATTTTGCAATGCAGCTTCCCTGATTTCTTTTTATTGCATTCATTTAGAACATTCGTTAATTCACAAAACCCAGCACTCCACACAGAATGGGTCTCCAAAATGTTAGTGAATCCTTGTGAGGATATGGCTTTTCTTTAGGGTCATAAAGGAAGAGATCACTGGGTCAGTGAAAACCATAGAGAACACAGAAAATTAACAACCATGCTGCTGGCTTTCACATCCGGTGTTTTCCAAGTGCATGCTATTCTGAATGCCTCCAAGAACCTTATCTGCATTTTGCATTTGCATACGGGCACAAAATATGCAGAATCACACTTCAGTTAGAAATAATTTCTGACACAGCTATGGCTAATACCTGCACCTTGAGAGATTGATATTATCTTGGCTGCTCCCTGACTTCCAGGGTGCTGCTTTGTGAGCATCATAACTAACATTACTTCTTATTGAAGTTTGAGTTTCACGAGGTGAGGATCTCTTTTGGGGGTCTGCGTTATGGTAGTGGTGATCAGACATTCTTCCCTTATTGCTTGCTATTGTCACTGTATCACTGATACCTTTCACAAGAGATATAGGAGAGGATAAAGCAGCATATCACCTCAGAACTACTGCGAGAAATACAGAGCCGTACTCTCAAAACCCCTACTTTTTTGCTTTACTTCATTTTTAGACCATCTGGATGGAAGCATATGCAAACTTATAGCCAAATTCCCACATTAAACACTGAAGAATTTCCTCAAAATTAATAAAATAATCATGAGTTTAAAACCTCCAAAACTATCTTAGAGCAAATATACCTGCTCCTGCGGCAAAATAAAATCCTGGAACAATCTTGGACCCTTCCAACTCCATTCGTTTCATCATAAACCCAGGTTTCTCTTTACAGCTCTGTCCCTGACAGCAATGACTCCTGTAGCAGAAAGAGCTCATTGGGCTTTCTTTACTGGAAGAATGCCCCAAAAGTGGGAAAGCACAAATTTACGGGAGAACCATGAGAAAGCAGAATGCTTATCTGAAAGTGCCTTTTCTTCTTATTCTACCAAAAAATTCCACCCTCGATGCATGTATGTGTAGTACCATGATTAAATTAATTCATAGTATTCCAATATTAATTATCCCACAAAATTTTGCAGCTACTGCAGAGTTATCTTTTATAAAGTTTCACAGGTTTATTGATCGTGTGTCAATATTTTAATCACAGTTTCACAGATGGAATGTTTTAAATCTCTTCTGAGGTTTCTATGAGCTTCTCTGGGCTCTTTTTTCTGGCCATTAAAAAAAGGAAACATTCTTCGAAGTTAAAATGGATGTGAGCAGGTAAGAAAGCAAAGGCTTTGCTTCTGTTCTGTTTTATTCTATACAACTCTGTTCCATTCCTATGCTTTTCATAACAGGAAGTGGAGAGTTCCGTAGACCCAAGTCACTGGTGGTAGTTCCCCTACTCATGAAACTGTAGTATACACTTACCTGCATTCCAAGTGCACCACGTAAATAAGGGGATTTAATCTTCCTACCTCATCACAGCAAAAGCACCTATAAAAATGAACAGGACGCAAAATTACGTAGCATACCCTTTAATTCTGAGAACTACTTGCTACCATGCATGATGTTACCCAGTACAATTAGCTCCTTGATATCTGAGCAGATTACTAATTGCAAGGGCACTGCTCCCCAGAGTAGGTATTTGCACATGGAGCCTACAATCTGCCAAGGGTACTCAACCCTCCATAAAAAGGACTTGGAGAAAAAATTATTCCTTGCAGAATGAGTACAAATGTACTCCATAGTAAGTGGGGCTTTTCTGCTGTGCCGTGGGGGCTTCCTGCAAGAAGATCTAAAGCTCTGAGTATTTGATGAGTTAAGATGAGTAAGGTTTACAAGGGCATGTAGCAATAGGACAAGGGGGTATGGCCTTAAACTGAAAGATGGTAGATTTAGCTTAGACATTAGGAATTCCTTACTATGAGGGCGCTGAGGCACTGGCAGAGGGTGCCCAGAGAAGCTGTGGCCGCCCCATCCCTGGCAGTGTTCAAGGCCAGGTTGGATGGGGCTTGGAGCAGCCTGCTCTAGTGGAAGGCGTCCCTGTCCATAGCAAGGGGGTTGGAACTGGGTGAGCTTTAAGGTCCCTTCCAACCCAAACCAGTCTGGGATTCTATGAAGATGCAAGGAAACTGAAGGAAACAGTCTGCTTTAATTCACAGAGAGAAAGTTCTGCAGAGCCTCCACTGTCAAAGTCCTAATGGAAGAACAGCTGAGCCCACTTGACCCCCTCGGCAAAAAATGCCTGTGTCCACAACCTCCATAGACAGGACTGGATACCAGAAATAAATTCCCCTTGTGTTCAATAGGATAGGAGCATGCATCCACTGAACATGGATTCTGGCTTCTCCCTTAAGGTGCTACACTCAAGAGCTGAACTTATGCGCATAATTATTATTCTACTGCAATCATCTTTATGCATGAACTGGATTTACTTTATTTTTCTGAGCCATTATTTAATACAATAGGCAGTGCAGAAACTAAGAAGCTAACGCAATCACTTCTGCTGCGTACTGCATGTTTATCTGGCTGAAAATGTCAGAATGCATGAAATATACCCAAAGTGTCACCAGGGCTGCTTGGTATGCACAAAAAGCACTGGAGAAGGTACTGTATTTAAAGTAAAGAAAAATTACTCCAAATTACATTTCTCCTACTGCACCTAAATACTCGACAGCTAGTTTTAGAAACCCGTCTGACTGACTTTTAGATATCTACAAGTAATGCAAATCAAATGATTAGCAGGACTCGGATCCAGGCTGAGATGTAAATACGCACAACCTGAGCAAGCTTGTTACACCGGAGCTTTTAAATACATTTGACCAGCTAAGGTGCCTTCAAGTTCTCACCAGAGAAACAGCTCTGATACCTATTCTGAGTATATGCTGCAAAGACCGAAATCTTCCCAAAGGACCTGCGCTTCAACAAACGCTACTCAGTTTTAACCCTGAATGCTTTTACACGTGGTATCACTTTTACTTCATGCGCAATCTTTATCAGAGGGAAGCAGCTACAGAAGGATCTGTGGTCATTTGAACTGTGTAAATTTTTCATACACGTGAGCTTTGTCAGAGACTACTTCAGTTTTGATCTTCGGGAAACACAATTACGTTGTTGTCACAGTTAAATGATGCAACAATATTTGAACCAGTAACAAATAAAGCTGAATATGTGACTCTTCAGCCAAAGAATCAGCCCTGCCAGCAGACAGGCACACTCAATCCATGGATGTGTGTCACACCAGAGCTTACTCCTTTAAGTACAGCTCAAATGCCTTTGCCAGCAAAGGCAAGGGCTGAAGGCGAGAGCTCCATAAGCGTTAACAAGAGCAAGTGGAGCTGGAGGACTGGCTGCCCAGCACTAGGCTGGGAAGCAGAAGACATTGACTCTTGAGCTGCACTGAGACTTTAGTCTGTTTTGTTTATTCAAGAATGCCTTAGCCACTAAAGCAACAGGCAGCAGCGTATTAACACAACCACCTTAATGATGACAACTCTTCATTATTGAAGAAACACTACTTACATCACCCCCTTTTTCTATGAAAACATTAACAGAATTCCCCAATAAGTAATCTGCATTTCACAAATGATAGTGACCTAGGTCTGCTGCTGCTGCAACAACAGCTTGCTTCAGGGCAACGGGCTCTTAACAACCATCAGTTTACAGCAGATGAACATTTATCTGATTTTTTATTTTATTGTATTGTTATTTCTGTAATGGTGCTTGAAATTAACATTTTTACTCTGTTTTTCACTTTCTTTTTTGACCGTTAATGTAGTATATTATACCAGCAAAATGAGTCCAACAGTTTCATCTGTGTCCTAAAACCCTATTAACTTTAAGTGTCTGAGTAGAGACCGTCTAGCAGTTTGATGTTGCCTGTCTTATTTCGAAGGTCATACTTGGGCCTATTAACCCGAACCAAACCGACTTCAACTCAAACATTCACCAGAAGAATCCTATCAGATTGAAAGCATCAAGTGAAAGGAGAATAAAGAGCCTAGACACATGGTTACCTCATCAAAGCTGAAATAATCTCTAAGTAGTCACAGTGTTTCAGTGACATCTAGAGACTGTCTTCCTGTGAGGTTCCTATTGTATTCTTCAGGTTTTAAAGAAACCCATAAATTGAGGTATTCAGCAAGCTGCCAGATAGAATTTATCTTGCTTTAATTTCTCAGAACATGTCTCTATATCGCTGTTCTAATTTTAACAAAGAGGTTTTTAAACTGGTAAAACTAAATGTATATTTAATTTATTTCACCCAGTAAAGAATCCTTGAGAAAAATCAATTTCCATTTACAAAGGTATCCCAGCAGGTTGGATGTCCCATTACTGCAGTATTGTACCTCTTTACATCCAGGTTTATGTGACAGATGGTATCATTTCTTCTCCATGATTCTATTACTTTTGGAAAACTATATTAAAACATCATTATAAACGTAACTGAAAACTGACAAAAGCTGTGAAAATCCAAGTGAGCGCTGATCACTGGCAGTTTTCGTTGTACACCTGATGATAGATGCATTACTTCTAATATTACCAAGCAAACTACTTTTTATACTTCATCCTCACAGCTACTGAGGTATTACCAATAGTACTATTTCTAATCTGCTAAGGCACAAAGCAGTTCTATACTGCTGCTTTTGTATATAATCAGAAATCCCACCAAAAAAGAATTTTTTCCCTATTGCATAAATAATTTCTTAATCAAATGACACTATTTAAATGCCTGTAGTGGGTATCCTAATGCTGAACCAGTGACAGATTCAAAATCTGCTTTGCGATGTATGGGGTCTCAAAATGTGCACTTGATCCTCAGAAGGAGCTGGGAATTAACATTTCCAAACCCCTCACTTTAATGCTATGGTATAGACTGAACATAAGGTGGTGCAACTCTTGTCATGCACATGGGAAGACCTGCAAAACTCACATTGGGTTCACCCGCTCACAAGCTATGCAGCTGCTGAAACCGTTTCTTGGAACCACACTTACTTAGGTCCCAGGACATTAACACCTTTAGATAGCAGCAGTTATTGTAGTCCACAACTGGATGAGCAGTTCCCCTCTGAGGTGATGTACTCAAAAAATACAAGGTTCCATCTCGCCCTTCCCTACCTGAAGTCCACTTTCCCATGCTTGATTCAAGGACTGTGATTTTGTGTTTGTTTCTTTTCCCTTTTGATTACAAGCAAGGAACCATTACAATCACTCATAGCTGCCATTCTTCTCAAAGCATATGTTTGAATCTACAGACACCAAACAATTCAACTCTAAGTATTCTTTGTATTGTTTTCACAGGAATTTAATTCAGCTTCAGGTTGGGCCTTAATTGCACGTCCAATGTTACACTAAGTATAAAAGTATAAAATAATGTGTGTATGAACACATACATATAATGAAAGGTGCTGCGAGTTACAGGGTCCTAATTCCACTGGGCTTGTGATGACAGCATAAACCATGGGAGAAGGGATGCAGTGTTGACGATATAACAAACACTGGATCCCTTCTCTTGTTAACTGGGTAATCAACAGAACCCAAAGCATAAATTACAGCTCTAATTCAAACCTGACCTGCTCTGGATTTCAGACAAAGAACTGGTGTCCTGGGGTCAGCAGCAGCAGTCATTTTTCTCCTTCTTGGTAGCTGGTGCAGCGCTGTGTTTTGACTTTCAGCCTGGGAACAGCGCTGATAACACCAGTGTTTTCAGTTACTGCTTGGTAATGTTTTGGTCTGACCAAGGACTTTCTGAGTCTCATGCTCTGCCAGGGAGGAAGCAGAGACAGGGCACCTGACCCAAACTGACCAAAGAGGTATTCCATACCACAGCATGTCATGCCCAGGATGTAAAAACGGAGAGCAGAGACCCAGAAGGGGAGGGTTCACTGCATGGTCGGGCTGGGTATCGGGGGGTGAGCAATTGTGTTCTCTTTCCTTGTATTTCCCTTATCATTATTACTATTGGCGGTAGCAGCAGTGGTTTGTGTTATACCTTAGTTGCTGAACTGTTCTTGTCTCAACCTGTGGGAGTTGCATTCTTTCAATTCTCCTCCCCATTCCCCCTGGGAGCTGGGGGGAAGAAAGAGGGGGGAGTGAGTGAGCGAACTGGGTGAGCTGTAGTGGCTTAAACCACGACAATTGGTACAATTGCTGTCCAGTTGCCAATATTCTACTGCAACTCTTTGCTTCCTCAATCATATATCCTAGGCATACCCAAGTCTTGCCTTTTACTGATCCTGGGTTCTCTTCAAGTGTTTCTGGGGAGTTGTGATATTCCTGCACATCACATTTTACAATGAATGAGTACAACTCCAGGATTAAGTGATACAGGTGTATAACGGCATACCCAGGAATTATGAGGGCTTTTTCTGGAACTGTAATGCGCACCACATTGCGATGAATAATGCTCCATTGCCCAAGCTAGCACAAGGAAGGGCTGTAAAACTAATCACCTAGTAGCGCAAGAATGACACAGCTGAGGTTGCCTTTGCATCCTTGATTCATGTGAAGGTGTGTATTGCCCCTCATCCAGTGTAGCACAGATTTCAAAGGCAACAAAGGAATCAGATGCTCCAGTCTTACTGAAGTTCTGAATATAGCTCTGTGGCTGCTTTAGAAACTGTTGAAAAGTATCATTTACTGTATTTAATTATACAATCCTTTTGTTTTACTCAAGAATAGATGGTGCTTACTAAAGTAATGTCTGAGCAAAAGTAATCAAGTTCTTAAATTTGAGTATATCCTTAAATCCCATTTCCTTTAGTAGGAATGTAATGAATCTCTGATCTGATGAGGCGGGATGTTTACTGTAAAATAATATCTGAAAGCAGAAGAGAAGAACATCTTACATCTAAATACTCTCCTTTCCTGACCTCAGGAAAGCGTTCTCAAGCAAGAGGAGTCAGAAGTGGAAAGAAGAGGAAGACAAAAGCTTCTGTTTCTCAAGAACGCCCATAATGACCAAAGGCAAAAAGAATAAAGATTCCCAAATGTGGGAGTAAAATTTTCTCTTAGTTATACACAAAATTAGCATGTATATTGCACAACAGAAATGCCTATGTTCAGCATAAACCATTACTTTTCAGTTGCTAAAGCAAAGCGTTTGAAATTTGGAAAAGGAAATCACAGGTAAGACAGCCACAGCAACCATTCCAACCCATGGATAATAACCTCCCCGTGTGACAGGAGGCATTCAACTTTTATAACCTGGATCTATGTCAGATTGTGATCAGAAAATAGAAGGCAATTTGTTCCTAACGCTCCTTTGTGGCACATTATTTATAAGGTTTTCACCTCCAGCAACTCTGGGATTTGAAAGGAGGAGGTATCTCCCTTCTACTATGTCCCTGCATCCCACATCAGACTAAGAGTAAATTCCAGCAAGCCATTAAATATGTGTGAATCAATAAAATACAAACAAACAAAAATAAATCCCAGAGGCCATACACGGAAGATCAGAATCTCCAAGCACTTGTCTGATTTATAGACCCTCTCGCCTAATTCTGAACCCAAGCCTGCTATCAGCCCTTGAGCCGTGCACAAGGAATGCCACACAGCCAGCAGTCCTTATCCTTACCTTCATCACCATTTCCCCACTGCCACTTCAACACAGTGCAGCAAAAGCAACAACTATTCTACTATTGGATATAACTACAGGCATTTTGCTTAGTATTTGAATATTAAATACTTGATTGCTGCACACACATTTGTTGTTACAAGTGTAATTGTCATCTTTATGTACCACTCTTTAATAAGCTACTGTTAAAAAATGCCTGAAGATGCGCAACACATACAGCTGCAGCACATAAAATACAAACCATAGAGAGACATGCATGTGTATACACAGGACCAAATAGCAAAGAAGAAAGCACTTCTATAACTTGTCCTATTCAAAGACTGTGTTGCAACGCAGGACAAGATGATGCTGTACCGGTACCACAAAGACCTGCCCAATGGTTCAGTAACTCAGCTACATACAAGACATTCAAGGCCAGGCTGGATGAGCAACCTGATTGAGTTGCAGATGTCCCTGCTGAAAGCAGTGGGTTTGGACCAGATGACATTTGAAGATCCCTTCCAAGCCAAACTATTCTATGATCCTACAAGCAACACTATGACCAGAAGCAATACCACCAGGAGGAACTGTTGCATCTAAGTACTGCAAGTTGAAATGAGCATGCAGACTAGGAGTGGCACAATGCTGATTTCTGCCAAATATAGCATAAGAGTATGGTTCTCCTCTACAAATCTCTTTGAAGAGTTGTGAGAGGTTCAGGCTTCTTGTGAGCAGTCACAGAGCTTTGAAAATGAGTATTTTTGTAACATGTTGGTGGTGATAGCATCTGCGGAACAATGCCATGGCATATGCCACAGAAACATATCACTAAAATAAAGCCTCCTTCTTTCCATGCTGAAAAAGCCCCTAAGTGAGACACCAATATCCCATATTTAGAGATGCCTATATGTTGAAACCAGGCAGTTCTTGACCCTGAATCCTGTGCAGGCAGCTCCTGCTCTGCCTGCACTGTTGCAGAGCTGCTGCAGTGTTTGTGCCACAATTCATCTGTGCAGCTGCCTGTGCCCAGATCCTCCACACACAGACCGAGTGCTGAGGGGATTTCACCTCTTAGGAAGGGCAGGCAAAATTAATCCTTCCTCTCAGTCTGCTGATTGCAGAACACATCAGAAACAGAGTTGGTTCTGTCCATGTAACATCCTTCATCACAATATCCACTAGAACATCCTTTGGCAGATCTCAAAAAAGAAAAGGCTGTCACATTGCTTTTGGCACTGAGGTACCTTCATGCTACCAGAGAATTTCTCAGGGGGGTGATCAAAATAATTAGCACTTTATTAAGTAATGAAGCTCATCTAGCATAAATCATTTTCACTCTAATATCCGAGTCTCTTATATTCTCACAGGAAGAAACCAAACCTCACATTCTGAGCTGTGCTGTTCTGTACTGAACCAGAAGCCAGCACTTTGTGACAACGGCTGCTCTCACTGGAAAGCTGCTTTTCTGTGGCTAGACCATTCAGCATGTTTTTAGCACATGGGCTGTTGAGTCCATATCAAATTAGGTGTCCTACTGGCCACATGCAGGGAGAAAGGCCCACAGGAAAAGACTGGGAAGTAAAGGTGCAGAACTGTAAAGAGGTGTTAAATTAAAATGCAAGGGGTGGGGAAGGGCAAGAGCTCATGACATGAACTTCTCTCCTGCTGTCATCCCAGGTTGTGTAAATATTAGCTATGTGATCTGGAATAATGGCACCATTGTCTGAGAGGATGACAAGTGACAGCCAAGAACTGGGTCAGGATCAATCACTATTTGCATACCAATTAGTTAATGTTCTTTCTTTTCTCATACAAGCAGAGGAAAAGGTGACATTTCCCACTTTTACAACAAAAATCTCCCAATGCCTTTCACACAATGGCTCATGGTATATTTTTAGAAAATGCCTTTAGTCTGCAGGAGCTCTGCTGAAACTTCCTGATCGTTATTTGAACCTCATCTAACTCCCAGCTTCATCAACGCTGCTAACGTACCTGAAGCAGTACCACTCACCTTTCCAGTAAACCAGCATGCTCAGCAATATGTTTCTCTGGCTCTGGAGCGCTTGCTCCTATTTAGTCCTAAAGTGCTTCTTCTTAACTCATATTTTTCAATATATTTTGGGACTGATATTTATAGCTTTCCTCTTATCCAAGCCATAGGCCCTCTGTCAACAGACCAAAATCCAAACACGTGGCACCCCTGCAGATTCCCCCTTTGGTCGTCATTAAACCAGAGTTTGAATTTTACCCTGTTTCTGTGCATGGCAGATTTATGATAGAAATTACAGGAATCATCCATCTTTCTCAAGTTTATAGTACGCTTCACTGCTGGACCATTACCTCTCTTAGACAGTCTACTTGCAGCAAGGAAACTGAAGAGGGGAGCAGCTAGATGGAAACTGTAATCATTTGGACACTGTTCTTGTCCTTATTGATCCTTACCTTAGTTCAGCCAGTACCCCCTTGGCTACAATAACGCTGCTTATGCCTAATGAGGGCAGAAGCATCAGAGAGACTACGAATGGCGCATTAGTAAAACCACCACTTCCTAGGCTTATTTCTTCAAGTATTTTAATATTTCAAAGAATTCCTTCTAAATGTTTTAAGAGCTTTAAATTAGTAGCTGTAACCTGATCACAAATTAAAAGGCTTCCCTCACCAATTGAAAGCAACGCCAAGATATTGGTATACTTACTGTCTGTTTACACTCCGCATCAAGATATTCCCTGGAAACTGATTCTTATTGCCAAAAGAATTTGAAAGCATAACACAACTTCCATGCTAACTAATCATGTATTACACCTTCCTCAAACAGCCGCAACACCACTCATTGCTTGTCATGCACAAACATCCACTCAAACCCATGAAATTTTAAAAAGCAAAGAAATACTCCAAAGTCCATACATGCAGAGCGCCTAATTCTCACATCAGAATGCAGATACGCGAGAATGCGTGTGCAATCATATCCAAAAGGAATTTCAGATGCTGTAAAACCTTAAATGAAGAGCTGTGGCCAAATGGAGGAATTCCACTAACTCAAGCTTCTCTTTCCAGCCAAAATGGAAAGTCAAAATTATACTCATGCATGTATGCTAAGACTAATATATGTATATATTTGATTTATTGCTATCTTTTTAATACGGTAGCACTACAAGTCACATCTGGGTGAGACCTCATTGCACTAGATACTGTATGGTCATATAATACAAAATAAGTGCTTAAAACTAAGCCGGAGGAAAGCTCAAGTGATTCTGGCTTGGTGGGGGGATAATGTTGGTCCTTCAGATGTCATTTCTGCAGCTCATTCTATTATTAATGAAAACTGGAAACGAATTCCTACTGGAGCAAAGTATTACAATGCAAAAGATGCAAGATACTATGAAGATGTCATTCCAGAACTCTATTCTCCTGCTAGCACTGCACTGCTTAGAGAATAAACATCCATATGCCAGGGAAATCCCAGGTGTGAGTCCAAGGGTTCAGAGCAGTTCTCCAGCAGTTTTACTTTGGCTACCTTAAAGTCGGGTTACACAAACTGTCCATATGCACATTCTTTTTCTAAATTGAATAACCAGTAATGACACTTATTTTACTCACAATTAGCGTTTCATATGACAGCTATATCCCATTGGAATACAGAAACTGTCAAGTCAACTGAAGGAAGCTTGTGAAAACAGGAAACATTTAACATGAGCTTCATCTCTGGAAATCATTAGCAACTGGGATGGGATTGGCCAAGAGGTTTCACAGATATAAGTGAAACACTGTTCTGTATTAATTTCTCTGTTTCTTCACCTCAGAAATTGACCTACTCAAATTGCACAAACTCTAGAAATATTATACCCTGTAAAACAACCCTACCTAACCCCAAGTACTTGAGTGGGCTGAGGGTGCACGAGGAGCTGGGAGGGACACAGCCAGGCCAGCTGACCCCAACTGGCCCAAGGGATATTCCATATCATACAATGACATGCTCAGCATATAATGCTGGGGGAAGAAGGAGGAATGGGGGTCAGTCGGTGTGATGGTATTTGTCTTCCCAAGTCACCGTCAACCATGTCCCATAGCCCTGCTGTCCTGAAGATGGCTGAACACCTGCCTTACTATAGGAAGTGGTGAATGGATTCCTAGAGCATGCCGCTTTTGCTTTACCTATTAAACTGTCTTTATCTCAACCCGTGTTTTCTCACTTTTACTCTTCCAATTTTCTCCCCATCACACTGGGGGAATGCATGAGAGGCTGCATGGCGCTCAGTTGCCGACTGGGGTTAAACCACAACAACCTGAGCATTCAACTAATGCAGTAATGAAATCCATACAAGTAGCATAAGGCTCCTGGAGACATCACTTTGCTAATGCCCCAAAAAGAAAGATACAAGAAAGCTCACTGGTTTCCAGTTGACAGAATATGTACAGGGCCTCATGCCTAAATGTCACCTCATTGCATTATTCCTGCTTCATTCCTTATAAATTACAAGATGCGTCATTAAGCAGTTGCACACTGGTTTCCACATACCATTTCATGGCATGCCCTGCCAAACCCATAGCCCAAGTGTGCCACCTAATGGCTCTGGAGTCAAGAACGCATTTATACTACTATTTAGAAACAAAATGTAAAGTACAGCTTCATTTGCTGAGGTGGAGTTTTAGCATTATTTTTCTGAAGGACCTAGCCAATATATTTCACTAATAATTCTGAAGGTCTGATGTAATAATTCCTTTAAGGCTCTTTAGAATTTTTAGATAAGCAAACACTTGAATGTGACTATGAGGTTAAAGAACTCTGCGTAGTTTTAACCTCACAGGCAAAACCTCATAGGTTACAAGCTGCCCAAAAAACTTTAATATCCTGGTTGTCTGCAAGCCTCACTGCTAAATGACTGCAATCTCAAATGAAGTTGCGGTGAGTGGCAGCAATAGATCCATCCTGCTAAATGAATGTCTTATTTCTTTTATCTGTTCAAGTACTTACACAGGGCAACCTCAATTTAGCTGATATCATCTGCTTAACAATGCAGTCCTATAGTCAAGATCGGTGTGTGCCTTTAGAGCAGCAGGGAAAAAAAAGCCATGCATAGAGGAGTTGTGGGATAACGTTTACCTCGTTGTTCCATAAGAACACAAGGAAAATCTAAATACATTATAAAAGAAATATCACAGTAGCATACACTAGTGAATTCAGTTCTCAAGCAGGGGTTTTTAAAATACTGTCAGGGAACAAAAAGGATAAATACAGATACAATTTATTTTATATAACATTTAATATTGGGACACATAGCTGCTTTATAATCATTTACAAAAATAAGCATTACAAATGCGTGCTTGGTTATAGGTTAAGGAAATGAGTTACTTATTTGGTTACATACTCAGAAACTGAAAGCTAGGAAGGAGGGTTTGGGATTTACATTTACATTGCAATTTCGAGGAGCTTACTGACAATTCCTGTTTTCTACCACTTGGAAAGAAGATTCAAAAAATACTTACATTTGAATGGGATTTATGGTTTATTATAAACATGGTGTGCCAGCAGATGAGCAAGGAATAGACAATACTCCTTGACATTCAGGGGGTTTTTCACATGTACTCAATGCTTCCTTTTCATTATTACTAACAACGTAAAATCTAAATCTAAATCTTGCCAGATACAAAACTGCATGCCAAGACAGCATTGATATTATTTATGTTGAAATAAGTTACAATAGTTTCTCTTTTCTTTCCAAACACACTGGAATTCTGTGCCTTTCTTTCCAAGATCATCTTCATCCTGCTTACTTCAGGCAGGATGAACCATTTGATTCTGATAAATTCATCCATACCACAAAATTGCTTTCTCTTTATCTAATGTTAACAGTAGTAACAGAACAATTATCTCTGTTTTATGGAGCTATAACATTACAGAATATCCCCATGACACATAACTATGGTGCTTCAGGAGGAACAATTACTGGAGAAGTGTCATGACTATATCAGTGACACAAGCGGAGCAGTAAGAAAATGCTTATGCACACTGTGCTCCCAGCAGACTACCATGAGCTGAGATGCAATGGAACTTCATACATCGGTAAGTGCAATTCTAAGACCAAATGCTCAAATCTTACGCGCTCCAATGCATGCATTATACATCGTATATATGTCAGTGCATACACGTTAATGTAAAGTCTAGTGCATGCTTTGAAATTCTTGTGAGTGGGCTGAGAACCACTCTAGGTATAACAACACCCACCTATTTGGAAGGGGGAATAAGATGGTTGGATTTCAGATACAATGACCTTGCTTTGTTTATTCTGAAGTTCTAGAAAGAGATTATACTGTTACAATTTGATGGGAGATTTCAGAAAGCTTGAGCCTTGAAATGAACAAAGAAAATGGTATCTTATTTACGGGGGATTTAGAAACTGCGCAAGCCACTGCTGAATTTATGCAGTGGTCACTTAATCAGACCCCTGATTAAAGCTGCCTCCGCTTAGCAGCTGGTAAGCTATGCCAGCCATACAGAGATTCCAGATTCCAGTGGAAAGGGCTATTATAGGAACGCATATGGAAAAAGATCAAAACAATGATTTTAGGATGCATTTTTATCTCTTAGTTCAAGCATGCTATTTCTGAAGTAACCTCCTACCAAACGTTCAAGCAAACATGGAAGTTTAATCCTCCACTTATGAAGGAAGCTGCTCTATACTATGGGATGATTTCCGTTCCAGAAACCTTCTGGGAGTTGCCTATGCTGTACAGAACTGAATATGCTCATCAAAGCAAAAAGCAGGCATTGTGAAAAGGAGCGATGGTCACACATACTTTTTTCCTTCTAAGAAAAGGGTTGAAGACATTTCTCCATCAAGGCATATTTTTCAGTTCAACCACGGAATTCTCAATTTGCTATCACAGTAGGAGACAGAAGAATGTGCAATAGAAAAGATTTCTGTCTCTTTTCCTATAAACTCTTAATTTCTTTTACCGTAATGATCAAGCAGGTATAACACTCTCCATACTGCCTAAGCCAACAGGAGTAGAAGAATGAGGCAAGAATGAGCAGAGTCAGTGCAGACAACAGAACTAAGTAGCTCATACCTTGTTTTTTACCTCTTTTCCTCAATTCTCCATATTCATGCTTGGACAATTCTATATAAAGACACCTAACCCTGAGCTGCAAGGTTCCTTCTATCTCAGATTTCATTTCTCCGACAGGCTGACACACAGAGAGGATATCGTTTGTCTTACTCTTTCTTTTAGAGCTCCTTCTGGAATGGGTTGCCCAGGGAAGTTGTGAATGCTCCACTGATGGCGGCGTTCAAGGCCGGGTTGGACAGAGCCTTGGTTGGCATGGTTTAGTGGGAGGTGTCCCTGCCCATTCCAGGGGGGTTGGAACTGGATGATCTTAAGGTCCTTTCCAACCCCAACTATTGTATGATTCCATGATTCTATGTTATCTCTCAATTTGTCATCTTAGCCCTGCCAGTAGAACAGCAAAAGGAAAATAAAGAAAAAAATCCAGGAAGAATTAAGGAAGTCAGGGCCAAGGCATTTCTGGAGGACTGAAGTTTAAAAATGACTTGGTTCAACGTACAGCTCTTGTCACAACTGAGGCTGTTCTATGGCTGACTACATTAAGACTGGAACGGCTGCAGTTCATGGAGATATAATAACACCCGCTTTACCATGAAAAGGAGAACAAAACACCCCTTCTTCCCATCCCATCCTTCATTTGCTGTATTGTGAAATATGTATATTTTGCTAACAAATGGAAGAGAGGTTTATTCCATCTCATTACAACCGACATTGATCAAAGGACTTAGTTTAAAGTAGAAAGTTATTTCCACTGCAGGTACCCACAATTAGCCAAGAAGGAATCAGTTGATGTTTGCAGACACAAACTTTCCCACTCTTATTTGGAGATAAACTTCCTTAATGTAGGGCTCTCATAATGTGTGCATATATCTTAAGACTGCAACTGTGTATAAATATTTAAATTACATCAGTGGCAGCTTTCTCTATATGAGATCTTGCAAGGAAAAGAAAAAAACAATGTTTTTACTGAATGCTACTGAAAACTGCATGAGGTTTTTATGGAAATGTTTCACACCACTCCCCCTCTCATTTCCTGTTGTCATATAAATAATTCACCAGCAAAAACCTCATTCTGAACAAGGAATGAAACAAGTTAAATAAACAGAAGATCTACAGATACGTACGGGCTCTGCAAAGGTTGTAGTTCTGCTGTTGTTCTGCTCAACTAGGTAGTCACCTGTTAGCAAGACAGCCACACTGGGATGAGAGGAGGGGATTGCAGAACTTGCAAATAGATAAACCTGCTTGAGAGGCTGGAATTTGATCTTACTTATCAGACTCAAAGGTAGCTGATGCAAAGCAGAGTGCAAACACTGAGCTTGTGTATTTTAAACTTGCAAAGAAGAAATGGTAATTGCACGGTGATGGCTTTGACTTCATGGCAAAAATAGTCACTAAATCAGGTGAATGATTCAAATTTGACATATCTGCCAAGGTAGGGGAACGGGTTGGGTGCCTTCCTGTCAACAGCAAGTAGTTAGTAGATTTTCCTCCATCCCTATCATGCTCCAAAGATCTTTAAGGCACAGAATCTCGTTATCTGAATAGCCCAGTTGTAGCTCAGTGGCACAGAATTTGCAATTCCAAAATATTGCCGTAAACTTTCACATTATTCATGTCAATATCACTCATCCCAACATGGCCTGTAAGCTCAAAAAGCATTTCCAGAAGAAGGATCTCAGCACTTTACAGTGAATTGCACTCTGACACATGAGCATCTCAGTTTGATAGCGGGATAGTTTCTTCCCAAAAGGAAGAGAGAAGGGAGCTTGGAAAACATTTTTCATTCTCATGATGACACCACAGATGTAAAGCTGCCTGAATGCATGTACCATGGCTGCACCTACATTGCTGTGTCAGTAGCCACTGCTAGTAAAGAGTAGGTTAAGAATAACAACAAAAGCCCTATTATCACTGACTTGTAAGAACATTCTCTTGTCAACTCAGGGAAAAGCCTGCTGAGATTCCTGAATAAAATCAAATGTGTGCTCAGGTTTGAAATGCTCCCAAGAAAGCAGCAATTTGCAGCATTAAAAGGTCCTAGTCCTACCTATCCCTATAGCACTTTTGTGGAACAGAGAGAGAAGACAAGTCAGGGTTCTTGGTCGCAGCATGCTCGTGTCAGCTCAGAAAGGGCTGTGTCTTTCCCATCAATAGCAGATGGTGCCTGTAGAGCAGGAGAAATACTTGGCAGCATGTCCTAGGAACAGCCTGGGATCGAGAATGCTCCCAGAACTCAGGAGCTGCAATGATGTTGCAGGCAGCTTGGCCAACTCTGATCTAGCTGCTCTATGCGGCCAGCTTCTCCATTTGTCTAGACTGGTAATGAATCACAGAATGGTTTGGAAGGGACTTTAAAGCTCCTCCAGTTCCAGCCCCCTGCCACGGGCAGGGACACCTTCCACTTGTCCAGGTTTTTCCAAGCCCCATCTAACCTGGCCTTGAACACTGCCAGGGATGGGGCAGCCACAGCTTCTCTGAGTAGCCTGTGCCAGTTGAAATCTGGGAATGATTGCAAATGTTACTTTCAGGAGAGCCCAGGTATGAACCTGAGCAGCAGCTGTGCACTTTAAGCTGTTAATGGATGATCATGAAAGGAAAGAACAGTTCTCAGAGGTGATACTCAGTGGGGCAATTAGGAAGCTCCTCTTTCAGAAGGAAAAGCCTGTTCCATCCCAAGAGTTTACTCTAGTTAGGAAAAATAAGGGAAAGGACAACCAGTTCTCTTGATACTTAAGAAGTGATTCCCCTAAAATAAAGTACACCACAAAACAAATACGAGCATAGCATTTTTATCTGTGTGCTGAAGAACATACAATAGTGTTTTATACTCCTATTTTAAGGACAAGTTTTTCTATGGTGCAATGTGGGGAAACTGATGTCAAAGGATAACTGCCTCAACACTGTAAGACTTGAGCAGACACGTACTGTCCTTAGTACTTTCAGACAATCCCATTTAAGTCAATAGTGTTACATAAATGTAACTGGGTAGAATCTGATCAGCAATTTATAAATGACCATGTGTACTGCTGGAGTTTGCAGCTGTGTTGTGCTGATATTTAGCTGCGCTATTGTGAGCCTCTGACTCCAATACGAAGAAATACACCAATGACAGAATGCACAAACAGGGTAAATCTCAGGGGGACTGCCAATGGATTTTCCTATTTGGCTTTTTTTAATCATTCCAATCTCCTCTGTTTGGAACAAAGGCTTTTGGGGAAGGAAGAATGCAGAAGAACGTATGAAAATACCGTTAAGGTATTTCTGAGTTGGCATTTTTCAAGCAGCCTGATGCAAGGTAATTAAACTTACCTCACACTAACAAATTCTGTTTGTGAAGAGATGTGACTAAGTTTGTGGCAGGAACCAAATAAAACCATTATAAAAGAGGCTTTGTTGTAGATAGGGTCCCACCTCTCTTCTCCAGGCTGATGGGAACAGAGTCCACTGGTGACTTCCTCAACTTTGTCACAGTTCAATCCTGTACACTGACTGGGATCATTAACTAATTCTACACATGGAGAGGGAAAAATATAGGACATGCCTTAATGGTGAACTGCAGACAATCACGTGCTGAGTATCTTTTGTTCTCCTCTGCCTGCATAATGAACCAGCTGTGATCCACTGACACATGCTGGGGGTGGGAGGTTCTGCTGTTCCTAATCTTTCATCTACTCACCCCTTCCTGGTGATCTGAGGTGGCATGTCTGTGCCATGCCAAGGCAGAATATGAATAGATCTGATGCAATGCCTATCCATGCATAATGATGTCTTTGGTATCAAAACAATCAGCCTATACTGGGACAAAGAAGGAAAAGCTGACTTAAATTTAGGTATTTTTCCTGCTGCATGAGAAGCTTTATAAATTCCAAGGCAAGTTACATCAGATTCATACCACTGTATACAGCTTCAGAAAGAAAAGACTGAATGAAAGTGGACAGTGGAAATTCAATATTACCTGATTTGCATTAGCAAATGTATGATCTGCCTTCAAGATCAATTGAAAGAACAATGAGTTTGGTTGGAAGCTCCTGACTTTAACACCACCAGTATGGAATGGGGAGAGAAAAAGGCATGCAGTTTTTATTGCTTCAGCCAAGATCGCCTTGCCAGGCCAGGGTTACAGCTTCACTGATTAATCAAGATGCAGAGAATTCAGAACTAAATGCAAATCAAGTTTCAACAGAGGAAAATAATGGATGTCTGAACTGAGAACTGAAAAGTACAGATCAAACAAAACAAGCATGATTCTTCTTTTTCACCATGAATTTAAATCTTGGTCCAAACTTCAGAACTGTAATTCTGAACACAGAATTTTATACATAAAGTTGTAAGCAAAAGAGTATTTTGCAATTTTCTTTAATCCTACGATTCTATCTTCTACAGCAGCATTAAACTCATGGTGCTTAACCAAAATCAGGGGATTACTCTCCACTAGTACCCTATAACAAACAGAACAGGTTAATAGGTGCCATTGCCATTTCTAAATAGAGTACTGCATCATTATGCATTGTTAGAGCTGACAGGCACACATCCCTATTACAGCACTTCTTGCAAAACATCACTGCAGTTATTGTTGATGTTACAGACGTTTTGATATTTGCAGACCTTATCAGATTTTAGTCAAGGCAGAGTTTAGGTTAGATGGGGAAAAGGAGAGGGAAAACAGAAGTGTTTTTCTTCTTCATTCTAATTCAATGTTGTTTCCGGCAGAACTCTTGGAACTTTTTGACATATGAGAAACGCCTGGAGGAGGCCAGTCTGTCAGCAAAACAGCCAACAAGAAATTTATTTATGGAAAGAACAGAGGTGCCGTTAAAAAAGAAAAGGGAAAGACTCCCTTTTGAGAGGAGACAGAAAAGCAGCTACAGACTAACGAGCCTTTCTTGATCTTTCCTCCTTACTTGAGCAAAACCATTGCAGAGCCAAGATTCCCAACACTCAGAATAGAATTGGAAGTTGCCATACAGCATCTCCCAAAGTTTCCTACAGCATTATATATGCTTATTTAGGGACTATATCTCACCTTTTTCCTGTATAACACAGCAGTTCCCATATACAACAGACTGGGATTCAGTGGAGTTCTATGAGACTCAGATTTGAACTCTGCTCCAACCACAAGCACAGACTTTGATTCCAGATATTAACCAAAAATTACCTATCAGTGCCCTTAAGTGCTATTCTTGGTTTTAGTTTCTTGCAAACATTTGTGCAAGACCGTAACTCTTCTGCCTAGTTATACTGCCAGGGTTTTTTTCCCCTATGAAACAGGTGAAGGAAACACAGATAAACACAGTAATGGGCATCAAAATGTTATGACCAGAATTCCATCTCCTTTCTTTGGCTAAGGGACTTCTAAAATGAGTTTGTACAACAAACCCATCTCTCTGCAATCTTATTACCTTATCACGAGGTTAAAATTTCCTTTGCACTGTATATGATTTTTGCCTAGCTCCAAAAGCAGCACCAAAACAATCCTTTCAACTCCATTGCACTGTTTTATCTTATGATAAATACCTGGCTCAGGTGCACAAGTTCTGTGAGGGGCTGTAACTTCCCTGACCATGCTACTAAAGGAAAACCACAAGACACAGCAATGCAAAACGTATTTAGAATATATTTGCATTTAAATCTATAGGTTCGCTACGGGTATTTTCATGTGGGCGCCACTGTCTCAATTGTAACTGCACCTACTGACAACAATAGAATTCTATCTCTAACCTGTTTGGAAGTCCAGGCAGCTTTGTTGCAAGGAAATGCATTCTCATATATTCTTTTCCCTCAATCTATCCTCGTCTTTCACACCATATAAATGCTTCTGGTTTCACACGTATCTCTTGCAGCATACTAATTAAATGTTTCAAAAGGCTTTATCCATGGTTAAGTGAAGATAAAATTTTAATGATTTAATTAGCAGGCTCCAAGAAAAAAATACTAACAAAGACGTGCTTTTAGTGACTCTTGCTCTCATGTTGCATTGGAAGCATAGGAAGATGCAATGCTCAACACCACGTTTCCTGATATACTCAGCAACAGAGCGCATGATCCATACCATGCTAGAATGGAAGCGGGGAACGTAACAGCTGAGTGAATTATGCCAGTTCTTAGCTGCATGTTATCAATGGTGCTTCCTCGAAGAAAACAAACAGCCTTCTGGGGGGAACCAAATCAATTGTCACTTGACCCCTAATGCTGGAAAGCAACTGGGAAAGAGAAAGAAGGCCATTTTCTGAAGGGTGAACTGAAAACTGATTCACTTTCAATACTTCCACATCACTTAGCTGTGACTCCTGTCAGTTGGTTGCTCTACCCTCTGAAACCTCTGTATTTAGGGTTGGGTAAAGATAAAATTCTGTTGTTCTGTATAACACACTGGAGAAGAAAAAGCTAATTTCTCTGTTTGAATAACTTATTACAGTGTGTAATTTACTCTTCTGCTTTTCTCGCCACCAAGATTAGCCTATTATGAAAATCACTGCCCAGACATTATGTATCAGTGACACAGAGCACAATATAAAGGCAGTTTGAGCCTGCCTCTGGGATTCAGCCATTCTAATCCCATCACTTGGCTCTCCCCCCCAAATGTGAAGAAGTTGGTTATAATATTCCATTTCATATGATGCATTATGTTCTAATACACATACTGAATATCAAAAACTAGCACGTAAGGAGATGAAAGGGAGCCTGGATTGTTCACTCATTATAAAGCATCACCCATTCAAAGAAGTTAAACGCATCAATAGGCAGCTTTCCTCCCTCAGCACAATTCGGAAGGATCAACAGTACATGCTAGCTCCTGCTTTAAGGATCAGGGACAAGGCCAAAGCAGAAGGAGGGCACAGAAAACACGCATTTAGCTGCAATTAGAATTCCAGTCCATAGTAACATAATCATTGTTTTAGTTCACAAAATTTGCAGTTGGCAGCGATCTCACTCTGTCAGCCATCACTAAGCCTGCTCTGGAAAGACCAAGAGCAGTGTTCTCAATCAGCTCTTGGCAAAAGTGGTCACCGTGCAGTCACTCAAAGCAATGTGATATCTATATTCTCATCTCATTATCATTATTCATCTCAGCCAAGATCCCCAGGAAGAAGACATAGCTGGCCGAGTGCTATGAAAGGGCTGTGTGCGCAGGATAATAAAGCTGTGAAAGCTACATGCAAGGGGGGGTACATAACAAACACGCCATGCAGAGGATAAGCAACTGACAAAGGATGTAATGAAGAACCTGATGCACTGATCCCAAACATAGAAATGCTGCAATTCATGGCAGGATATCGTGTTATGTTATATTCTGGTTCTTAGAAACTCAAAATATGGGCACCACTCAAGTCTTTCATCTACAAATCCCCTGAAGCAAGGCTTTACATTTATATTGTGCTAGTCAACCTGCTGTAAATTGCTGTGTACCGCTAACATCACTGTATCAATGACTAGCAATAAAAAGGGGATAATATGGCTGGTTGAGGAACCTGGAGAGAAGTTGCAGGGAGCAACCATAGAACTGACGGGGATATAAGAACTCGAGGTTGGCTCCATGTCTTCAACTTCGAATTCAGACTTTTGTTTTTCAGTGCTTAGTTAATAAACACATTATATGAGCTGTACATATCAAAGTCCCAGTTACTGGACATCTTTATGCTGCTGACTTCCGTACAATATGCTGTTCATAGTATGTGACTTCCTTCCTGTAAATCTGACTAACGAAAGATGACCTATATTGTTGCAAAACACTCAATTTTAAACCGGTCAACAAAAGCTGGTCTGGAGGACAGAAAGGGGAGCAGAGAATCTGAACAATTCACTCCATTAAAAAGCATCATCCATTCACAGATGGCATTTTACAGCTCATGTATTCTGCTTTGCTTTCTCTGCATAAAAGAAATGAGCAAGGAAATCAACAGTTTTGAACTTTGAGCTGCACTGAAAGCAGAGACAGAGAGTTCAGCCCCTGATCGAGTTAAAAAAGAAAACCAAAACCCCACTTAGATCCCTTACAATTAGACATTAGAAGTTTTCAGTACTTAATTGTATTACAATGACAGCATTGCAATGTATAGCATACCCAAATCTTAAAGGCAAGTATATCAATCTTTTAATCCTCACTCTCTTGCAAAATGTCACAGTGAAAACTAGGGATGGTGATTCAAAGCACAGTTAATAACAGGAGGGTTTTTCACCCTTCCCACTGCTACAGAATGCAGTTATTTTCCTGGTGAAACTATAGAGCACTACAACACTACCTCCCTCCTTCACCAACAGTAGCACCACACAAAAACTTGTGCTATAAATACAGCATTAATATGTTGGTTAAAATTTGGTTAAAATTATCATAGGCTTCAAGTAAGCAAAGGTCTTTCCAAAGGCAGCTGTTGTTGCCTGGCGCCTCTGCACATTTGCCTATGAGGGTCTTCAGAAGTTCTTTGGTGAAGATTAAAGAAGGCAGAAAGAGTCTATGTTTGCCATCTCTTAATTTTCCCTGGAAATGTAAATGTTTGAAAACACTGTGAGATTAGTTTCAACTCTTTTTCAAACAGAAACCTCTCTCTGGTGAGACAGACAGTCTTACATGAGCACAGCCAAGACACAGAGACTCCAGCTCACAATTACCAATGTAATTGGATGTCCAGCTGATCAGCTGTTAAAAACTAAGCTGGACAGAAGCAAGCCGCCTGAGTTTAGCAGTATCTCAAAAAGCTCTACCAGGGATTCTCACATTAGCGTGGCTGTAGTAAGAAGTCTATCAGTGTTTCAGTGATAAGCCTTGCTTAATTTAACTGTAAAAATTTGCTGGAGGCACAGGTTTGTAATATAAATTTGTAGCCTGACAGAAAGTTCCACTTTACACATTCTGAAAACAAATGTGGCAATGCTTCAGTTAGTGGCAAACAACTTATGTGTTAGAAGTTTATCTGTTACAGTAGTTGAGAAGAGGAGGATTTGCACATTTCAAAGCTGACAATCTCCCGTTACTATCAATGCTGACATGTGTTCGGTTAAGTCATACTTTACCAGAAACTGCCACCAAGCCATGAAATGTACTGTCCTGGGTTCAGCAGCAGCAGTCGTTTTTCTCCTTCTTGGTAGCTGGTGCAGCACTGTGTTTTTGACTTTCAGCCTGGGAACAGTGCTGACAACACCAGTGTTTTCGGTTACTGCTTAGTGATGTTTTGGTCTGACCAAGGACTTTCTGAGTCTCACGCTCTGCCAGGGAGGAAGGGAAGCCAGGAGGAAGAAGAGAAAGGACACCTGACCCAAACTGACCAAAGAGGTTATTCCATACCACAGCACATCATGCCCAGGATGTAAAAAATGGAGGGCAGGGACCCAGAAGGTGGGGGCTCGCTGCATGGTCGGGCTTGGTATCGGGTGGTGAGCAGTTGTAGTCTCTTTCCTTGTATTTCCCTTGTCATTATTATTATTGGTGGCAGCAGCAGTGGTTTGTGTTATCCCTTAGTTACTGAACTGTTCTTATCTCAACCTGTGGGAGTTGCATTCTTTCGATTCTCCTCCCCATCCCCCCGGGACTGGGGGAAGAAAGAGGGGGGAGTGAGTGAGAGAGCAAACTTTGTGAGAGGCTTAAACCACAACACATGCAAAGACTAAAAACATTTCATAAGCATTCAGTGACAAATCATGTTTGGTTGCCTTGACCAGTTTAACTAGGAAAAACCAGAATGCATTACAGAATGTATTACAGACTTGATGTCTATTGGACATAGCCTTGGGTGGCATGGTTTAGTGGGAGATGTCCCTGCCCCTGGCAGGGGGGTTGGAACTGGATGATCTTAAGGTCCTTTCCAACCCTAACTATTCTATGATTCTATGATTCTTTCCCAGGTACTTGCTGGACAGAGTTGTTTATCTAAGTCATCTCCTTACTCAACAGGATGAGGCACATAGTCTTAACTTCAGATATCCAGAACAACAGATATAACTGCACCAAAAAGGATAGCTTTTCCATGCAGGAGAAGGGATTTGCAGTTTTTTGCAGGACTTAATCTCAGACACCACCACAGGATCTTAGGATCATTAAGCTTCCCCAGTTGCATTCCAAGGGCATGGTACAAATATTCTGTTGCATTTTGCATGGAGAAACTCCAGAGAACATCATATTTGTTTGGTTTTAAAGAAAGAAAAGGATGAATCAAAATACCATCATAAAAAACCATTTTAATCCGTTATTGATTTTTTAAGATGAGGAAAGACAGAATGAATTCCTGCTGAAAGTCACCTACTTTATAGAATGGGCTCACGTCTTCTCATGATTCAAGAATTTGAAGAAACTTAAGTAAACTGTATTAGAACCCAAACTGCTCCTCCTTCAGTCAGTAAGGAAACTATACTCTCAGGTAAGTAGGGTTTCTTTTCTTCTCCTGCCCTGGCAAAGACAAGAGTGCTCGCATTTTATATAGAAATCAGGACAAACAAGTGCTCTCTCCTTTTGTGTAGTGCCCTGAGACCAGTCCCACTGATAACAAGCCTCAAAATGCAATCACTTTTAGAACAGATAACAGATTATAATCCCCGCTGTATTATCTTCCAGAAGCCTAACTTGGATTCGGTATCCATGAGCCTATCCTTTGGAGGCTATGACCACTGATATATTGATTGCACCATACAGGCCTGATAAAACAAAGTACTGCTCTTTCTTTGCAATAGGATCACTTTGTAACACAATAACTGAAGTATTTACTGCAAGGTTATCTACCTTGATCTCAGCATCCCTTTGATGCTCTTTTGGGAGCGTCTTTAGACACCTTTCAACAACGTTTCTGCACTAGTCAGCTTCTTCTAGAGATTTTAACACAAGATCCTATGCTTCTTTCAATGGAGCACATTTTAACTGGTCACCATCCTTTAGATTTGACACCATGACAGAGTGTGAGGCTCAGTTTTGCTGAAGCAATGGCAGGAGGACCGTCCCAATAAAGAGCCCAACAATTATTTCCTTAAAGATAGCTGATGTATTTTTAAGGTGGTACATTACTCTTAGCAATTTTGCCTGATCTCCCATGTTTTCCCCTTAACAATCCTCTGTAACTTAATACTATATAGTCAAGAAAACTCGTCCCAACAACAGCCCTGTTATCATACACACTTACTGAATCCAATATGTATGATGTTCACTACTTAACCTTCTTTTCCAACTGGGTTACACCTTTTCCTTCAGGCAAAATTATTGAGGTCAGATGAGTATTGAAATTTTTAAAATATGCAAGAAAATTACTAGCAAAATTTATACTTCTCTAAAGGGAAAATTATCTTTGCAGTACAATAACTTGTTATATGTTTAACAGTCACTCATAATACCTAATGAGTAAATTACTTAGCAAAAGATCAGAACTTGGATATAAGATATCACACTGTTCTTGCCTATGATTAACCAATGATACAGTTAAACAAAACACCACCTCTTGGTACACTGCTTTGGATGGAAATTGTTTTATTGCACTTACAGGTTTCAGTAGTCACTTTATAAGGAAAACTAAAAGGCAGTGGGAAGAACTGCACTAACCCCTCTACGATAAGCAACAAGAAGGTAGGGTTGAGGGGTTTTTGTTGGTATGTTTTAGTTTTCCCTTTTGAACACATAAGGGAAACTAAAACACATTTGTTTTGGTCACTGTCCCTTCTTTTGTTCCATGTGTGTCCTACAACTTTTACAGTAAATCTGTCAATTCTGGAAGCCAATAATGAGCCATCACAACACCAGAAGTGACAGTTCTAGATAAATAATAATGAGGCCAAAAGGAGCCAAAGGCACCAGAACCCTGGACATATGGCAGAGGTCCATACACACAGTTATGAATCGCAACTGTGTGTGATGCAAAGCACGTAGCTGCACGATTCCAGAGACACCACGACCCTGAGAGCACACCATGTGTGCACAGTTCCAGGCACACCAATATCCATTTGTCCACAAAAAAGGCTCTAATAAATCCTGATCAGCAGTTGTGCCTGTTCCCCCTATAATTAGCAGCTCTGTGCTTTTCACTGCCCAGGACTGTCATCTAGAATCCTATAGATTACTGCTTTCCATTTACCCTCCAGTATTGTAATTTCTGCCAAAATGCCTTAATGCCAGAGAACATGGTTGTAAAATGATTGAAGAAAAAAACAAATGAACAAACTCGTGTTTGAGGTCAGCTGCTTTCTATGTTTATAATGTGGTACATGTTTCTCTCTCAGGCTTTGTTGAACTGCTTACCTTAGATATGGCCTTACAATCTCCACAACTGAAAGCTTACCTGGAATTATTCTCAGGACATTAGAAAGATGGTATTAATTTCCATAACAATGGATTTCAATTCTTAATTTAGCAAGCAAGCTTCTACTTATTTCTTATGAACTTCTTGATATTCTACAATAGTTACAAAGTAGGTATGTTACACACAAATAGAAGAAAAACATCTCCAAGCCATTCAGTATGAAACCCACTGATTCCACTGTGCTGTCTTTTAACCAGCCCCTGGGGTTTTACTGGATGCTATGGAGCTTAATGCACTTAGGCTCTGATGGACCAAAGAGATAATTAATTGCTCCTCAATGGAAAATGCTCTAGTCTCCAGTTCCTGATAAATACGTTTTTGCTTCTCAGGTTATATCAAATTACTAGATATGACTTAAAGGATGATGGTCTCTAGGTTTAACACCACTACAAACACTTTACAGCTTACATTGTACCCAGAAACAAACTGGAAACCAATTAGATCTAAACAGAACAAAGATAAATTGCTCCACTAAGAAGCAAGACAGCAGGATTCTACTTTGGCTCGGCTTTCAGAGGGATCTTTTAGTATTGCTCCAATACAGAGCGCACATCAACCATCAAACCCAGAAACAGCAAAGACACGGGTAACTGCAGTGGGGACTGCTCTCTTTAGAACTCACGAAAAAGAAAACAAAGAATGTGCTAAAGCAGGACAACAGTTCAACTACTGAATGCTTTTAAATATTATTCTGCCAAAGTTAACAAAAGTTTTATTAATAAAACTTCAGGGAAAATTCAGTTTTTCAATGGATGGAACCATTCTGGAGAGTAAATTCATTCAAGTGCAAGTCCTGCTTTATATAAAAATCTGAGCGCAACCTTAACTGCCAATTTACTGCTGATAGCTCTGTAATATAAGACTTTCTAAAGCATTGTCCAAGGTTTTAAAATTAAGTATTTATGCTCCTAAATCACTCCTGCCTGGAAAATACCAGGTATTCAGCAATTTTGAAAATCATGCCCTTGCATGTCTAAATATAGATGTAGAATGTTCCTGATCACTACAGCATCACAGAATTCTCAGCTAAGAGAGTAAATATTAATACTACTGAGTCCTAAATCATCGCTCTGCACAGTGCTTGGAGATCTCCAGATGAAAAGCATTACAGATCTACTTCCAGGATCTATTCCAGAACTGTAGGAGTATTTAAAGCTCTGTAAAGCCTTCCCTTCTAAAATATGACTTATAGAACATGCTCTCAAAAAAAACCATATATGCCTTTTGCTTTTATATACTAGCAATTGAGATTTTGTCAACCAGGGTTCTCGTGTCTTAATCTGCCCTTTGTTCTATTTTTGTCTGCGTCACACTTTCCTCTTATTGATGGATGCTGTAATTATAATAAATGATGTGAACTTTTAATGAAAATAAGGTCACTTTTTGCTAGGCTTATCTCCAATAATTTCTAGACATAGGCTGTTTCTTACTAATGATATATTTTTTTGGTAAAAGATGGTAAATGCTAACGAATAAATTACCTACTTATAAGCCTGAAGCCAGCAAAGGTGCAATAACAGCTAGGCAACCTTCCAGCAATGTCACAGTAAAAGGTAGGCTCTGGCTTTTGTTGCCTATTTGATCTGTCCAGAGCTTTTTCATTTATCAGAACAGCTGGTTTACAGCTACAATGCACCAGGTTTTGAATACTGGTGCATTCATCTTAACCCTATTAAATAAACGAAACAAAAATGCTCTTGTGGCTGCAAAAGGTTTAGCTTTTTTTAAGAGGCTTTCTGTACATTGAGACTGGCAGAACTGCTTTTTAGTGGGAAAAAACCCCTTATGTCTGTTTTGAAAGGGTCCAATTAGCAAGTCTGGGGACGCTCAGCTTACAGTGAGGCTTGAAATCGGAGTTGGACTTCCGCAAAACAAAACTCAGTACACTGCTCACTGGGTAGAGAACGGAGTCAACTGAGAAGCAGGAAATAAGAGGAACAGAAAAAGAAAGTGGATGATAAAACCCATTCTCCCCACATCTTCACTTACAGAGTGTCATGAAAGCATATTTAGTGGTTTTTATTTACTCTTAAGCTAGCTACTGGAATTTTCCCTAAACATTCAACATCCCTCACTAGAAATAGTAATACTATTTTCATACATAGAAATATTTCTTTTGGGGTTTTATGAACTCCTAGTTTTTTAAATATTGGAAATGATGCACAGGATGAGTAGTCTAGAAGGTTGATGAGTACTCTGAGGATGTCTAAGCACATAGAAAATTACTTTGTTTTCATGTAAAGGAGAAGGAGGAGAGGAGAACATGCAAGATTGCTAAGTATATGAAAATAGTCCAATCAGCGCCAAAAGAAAGGAAATCACATCATAATTAAACTCCAGTATTAAAAATCAAAGACAATTCAAACAAATTCCATAAAGTGACAATAGGTAAACCCAAGCCAAACTCATGTCAAAATTTTCAGTTGAAGTACACAGATCCACAGATCTGAGTCAATTAATATTAATATATCTATTAATCTCCATCTTCATATTGATACCAAGACATTTACAGGATGTCTTTTTACCATATCAAACAATAAGGACCAAAGAAAAAAGCAGGCACTAAGGCACAGAAGAGTTCCTTCCAACGTCAACCCCCCACCAGCTGCTCTTAGCTCATAGCACAGTGTGGGATAGACAACGCACAGACTCCATTCCACTGGGGATAAAGCTGGACTCCTTCCTGGCCAGGTGTTCCCATTGACTCCTACTTCACACTGCAGCTATGTAGCAATCAAAGGCACATTCATTCCATTAATTGCACTGATCTCTCTACCTGGTGCCAAATTCTCCTCCTTTTCCTGATGAAGGCAGGTGAGCATTAAGCAAAAGGTCTCAGACATACTGTGTTTCGTTCTGCTTTCACTTTTTCTGCTTCATTTTGAATGGGGCACTGCTTACTGACAGCAGCGCTGGACAGAGTTGTCCTTTCACTAATGGAAGGAAAGATAGGACAGAAAGCCATCTGATTTCAGATGCATACATATCTATATAGAGCACAAGTACAGTGTACAGTCATATCTGCCTATATCTACAAATACGCATTACATATACATGTATGCATAGACATGTATGTGTATCTATAAATATGCATTCATACATGATTTACATAGTGGGGAATGCAAGAGTTCGTACTGACTTTTTAAATGAAACTGTTCTCCCATACATTAAAAACCAAAACCTAAGAGGATCTACCAACACATACTTTGTGCTTTGCAGCGGCAAATGATCAAACTATATTACATGCAGTAGAGTGACAGAGTTAAAGCACCTATTTCAATTATAAGCCTGTTCACTGTTGTTAACCCCTCTAACCATTTCAGTAGCACCTAATCTATCCTGAAATCTCTAAATAGGGGGTGATCAAAACACGTTGCGAAAAAGCAATCAGAAGATTGCTTATAAAGAAAAAGCAGCCAGGCAACAAAAAGACATAAATACCAAGTTGGAGCTGCAGCTGAGGGCTGCCCTGGTGCCACAGTGACATGAAATGGAGAAAACCTCTTGGGAGCCTTTGGTAAATCATGTCCCCAAGGGATGCCCCCCAAGACACACAAAACCCACAGAGCAACCTATGCACCTTTATGAGACTGTTGTATGGAAAGTATTATAAAAGTGAAAAGCAGTATTGTTTTACCACCGGCAGCTGTGCAAACACAAGGAACCATCTGCTGCCATTGCATAAGTGCATGGATGATCTGGACAACAATGGGCTGAAAACATGATCTTCCTAAGTAACTGAGGTTGGCTTTGTTTCTAATGTTTCTGTCAACAAATCTGGGGGTGAGAGTCACACTCTGAAGATATTCCCAACTTAGTTTCTGCATGTAGGTGTTGTATCAATAGTTTTAATGGCCATAACGTTTAAGGCCTCAGGACAATGGCTGCAATTCATGGATCTTAGGGGATGATACACTCAAACACCACTTTCTGGTAGATGCTGACCACCTCCACAATAACCAGTATAAAAAGGAAACACATGAAAACAAACAGCATATTTTCGCAGCTTAATCCACAGCAGTATCACATCTAAAATTCATTCACTGTTTTGGGGGCTTTCTGCTTCACTGGCACTGGCTCGCATTGTATGTCATGTCGAAGTATATGGTATTAAAAGCACACCACTGTCTTACAGCACATACCGCAATGTCACAATTCCTACAACAAATACTATTATCTTGACTAGACTATTCACTGCCAACTCACATGTAGGCATCTGAGGAAGAAAAGCAGCTCAGCTGCATACAGAAAATGGAGGCTGGGGTTATTAAATACAGCAAGAAGTTATTTAAGTATTCTTGTTTCTTGACAGTGTTGTCTAGGGGAGGTTAAAGCAAATACAGGCTACTTATTCTTGACAATAGACTAAAAATTGTGGTACATAATGGAAAAGCACATCATACAAAGGAAAAAATACTACAGGTAGGGACTGATTTATAGCCCTCAGAAACCTAAAATTTATGGCTTTATACTGTGACTTAGTACTCCCATGAAGATTTGCATTTCCAAAGAACAGTACAAACATTGCCTAATTGATCCTCATGAATAATCTACTGCTAGAAGTGACACTTTAACCCTCACCCTTTCAGTGTATCACTGAATCTTCTGCCTTATTTTTGAACTGTGAATTCTGCAAAGCATACACATAAGCATGTTTTAATAATTTCATAGGCTTTCACTTGTGGAATAGTCCACTACAGCTTAGTAGAAGCTGCTTATCTTACCACAGACTGCTTCTTGATTCTTCCCCATGATGAAGCATACTGCTCATATGAGTTAGATGCTCATCTTAGTGTCTTATACGTACATTTGCATATGCATTGTATCTGGATAAGCATGCACATTAAATGCACAAAATCCTTTAATTTTTAAAAAAACACTTCCCCTATAAAATGCTATGAACCTCTCATTAGACTCATCAGTAACTTCTCATGACAACATGTGGAAATCATTGCTACAACAAATCATTTACTACATGAACTCATTGCTACAAATCTGAGGCCACCATTTAAATAGAATTCAAATAAAGGATTAGACATTTACACAGAAACACTCCTAATTATATCAGATAGTATAAAGCTAATTATCAGGGATACAAACCCCAAGCTTTGGAACTTAAGCTAATTTTGTGTTCATTAACAAACACTGTGTGGGGTTTTTCATCTACCCATCACCAATATGTTTTATACTTGCAAAAGTCAGATAGGACACAGCCTTACATGAACAACCAGTTTGATCTGTCATGGCAATTCATAGCTTCTTAAAAATGTAGAAGAGACTTAGCAGTTTCCACTGTGAAAGCCCAAATCAGATGGAATCAAGCAGTAGTGCAATAATTACTTCTGTTTCAAATTAATGCCAATAGCTTCAATAGTGTTAATAATTAAATTGAATTTCTAATCTATTATTATTACACATGACAGTTGTGTGCAACACACACTTCACTTTCACTCAGTTGTTACCTAAAATGTAATAATCATGTTACCACACAAAACTTTTTATAGAGCATACATTCAACATTCTTTATTGCACTGAATATTTTTTGAGCTACATGTATATTTTAATAATCATGAGTGAAAAATTTATAGAGAGCCTTTTTGCATCTTCTCAAGCATGGAACTGCCTTACTATAGACGAAGGACTATTCTGCAGAAGTGCACAGTGCTATGACAGCTCCAGGATTACACAGATAACAGCACACTGTACAAATACCAGGGAAGCATTCTACCTTATGATCATATACGGATTTTTCCATTAAACTAAAAAATTCCTTGATGTCTTTCTGCCCCATCCCCTCAGTTACACACAATGGCACAAACATGATTTCACACATACAGCTTCTCAAACGATCAACTTTTTCCACCTGCAAAGTAAATTATAAATCATAGCCGCTGGAGGCTACCTACTGATATTCTCTTAACGCACATGGCCAAGAACAATATACAGTTTCATGGCTAATAGTAAGCCTGTAATTTAATCATGAAGTCCTGCTGCCAGTTATGAATTGCTCCAGCAATGATGTCAGCATTGCACCTTCTTTTGAAATGTAGAATGTATTCAGACATAAAACTTGTACTATTCTACACGTACAAGGACTCCAAGGCAGTATCCACGTAAATGTTAACCCAAAGAGAATATATTCATTCTGGTTACAGCTGCTGATGCAGTTCACCAGGTTAAGACATGTTTCTTGAAGGAGGGAAAGGCAGGTAGAACTATCTTATATTTAAAGGCTAAGACTTAACAGAACCTACACAAAAATACATCTTACATCAAAGGTCACCTTTCTTTTACATCTCTTGCAAGAGCTTGTGTTTTATACCAGGAGAAAAGGGTGTCTGAATTCTAGCAAGCCTTGTAATGTAAACCAGCACCTTTCGCACGAAGCAGTGTTTTCATGTGACACATTTCATTTTCGTATCCAGCATAAAACTACAGTTGGAAAACCATATGCCCACAAGTTCAGGGAAAGCCTAAAGGAAACCAGTGGAAAATAATTAGGTCAAGAAGGAAAGGAATTAAAACAGTGAAATGAGGTGTGTAGGGGGCAAGAAGAAAAAGCAAATTTAGTTTCACTGACGTGAATTCTTTTTTCCATAAGAAGCCCTCAAACAGTCAAAGTTCACAAGTGTTATGTGCTGTGTTACACGTTTAACATCAGCCTCCTTGCAAATACATCATGGTATCGCCAGCTGACACCATAGGACTACTATGGAGAGCAGGGATTTCAAAAAGTCTTTCCGAAAGAGCGTGACACTCTTTCAGAATGTCTAAAAACTCCATTTCTATACATTTTGTGGGTTTTTTTTAATAAGCTTTAGGTTTGATTGACTACTGGCAAAGTAATCTATTCTAATGAGGAACCTCTAGTGAGAAGATTAATGGATTCTTCCTAGTCTTTCAACAGTTAGAGGAGGTGACAAAGATGGCACTTGGCAGAGTTTGGTAACTTCACTGTTTTCTTTATTTAAAAGTTTGCACTGACACCCACTGCTCTTCAGGGAATCTTTTTTCAGGTCAGTTCCAACATAACACTTCGACGGCAGCAGAATTAGCATTGTCTGTCTCCCACCCTCGCTTTCTCAGTGACCTTGGACACTTACGATAGAATCTGCAAAGTCTATAGGAATAGGGACTACACTGAGAACTGCGATGCCCAGAGCATCAAAGAAAGCTACCCTGAATATGAACCAATTCTCACTTCAGATTAGTAACCAAGAAGAATACATAATGAACGGATATAATGACTCTTGCAACTGAGAAACTGAAGAATAACTAAAAGTCAGGCTAACTCCATGTGGTTAGCACCATGGCAAGAGCAATGGGAACCACAGCCTCATCCTAGACCAAGTATCTCTGAAGGGAAAGGCATTAGTCAAACTTCACACAGTTCCTCCATTCATCTCGGCTGCCTCTGAGGGGACTGAAGAGCTGACCCATCATTTGACCTGCTGAATTGTAATTGGAAATACACATATCTGCTTCTTTTTTTGCAGGGATCTCTCTTCAAGGGTCTCATATTAGGTCCTAAAACTGAAGATAGTCAGGATACACATTCTGCATTTAAATATCTCAGCTATCCCACACAAGTAGAACAGATTTGTACCGAAATTAAGACAAAACTGATTCTAAATAGCTTAGACCTCACTCTCACTGCCTGCTACATGGGTGCAAAAAGGACTGTAAAATGCCACTAACAAGATTCTATTGAATATCTCTCAGTGTATATATCTACTCCATACAGGCGTGAGTGACTACAAAACCAAAAGACAACAATGATTCTGAAGAATCAGTTTAGTTATTATTACCTGCAAATATTATTTCTGCTGCAATTCTTGTGTTCTTCAGAAATTTCTCAGTTATACATATGCTTATGCATAACTGATGGAAACAAAGGACAAAAAAAGCTTTCTTTATTGAAAGTAATCTTTTTTTGAAGCAGAATCATAAAGCAGAATTCCAACTTCTAGCATATATCACTGACACAACTTGCCATGTTTCACAGGTTCATTAACATAAAGTCTTACAGCTTTATGTCTTAAGCAATCATTGACTATCTCAAGTTGAAAGGAACCTATAAAACTCAGAGTCCCACTCCCTGCTCCTTGCAGGACTACCTATAACTAAACCTAACATCGTCATCCAGATGCTCCTTGAACTCTGACATCACTCCTCTCTTTGCTTCACAGCTGTATTTCTGGGTTTCTATGAAGTAGTATTTTTATTCCCTTCCAGGCAACGCAGAAACAATTCAAACCCCACTGCTTGCATTCTAATCTAATGCCAGCTGTTTCCATGTAGACTGGCTGTCAGCCAGCTTCCTGATGGATTCTTCTGTGGTTTGTATGAACAGAGGTCGCAGACTGAAGTGCTGGGGAATACAATGTGCTTCAATATATGCTTAATAATATAGCTTCAAGATAACTGAGCAAGCGTTTCTCTTTCAATGTCTCACCAAGATAATAAAGGTTGAGTTGGTCTCGGTATAAATTCTGAGATTCTAACTAGAATGGCCTAGGTTTACGTTTCCCTTAATTTAGGGAGCTATTCTGAACTTGTGATCCCTGTGTGTTAGCGCTAAAATCCCTCCATTACTCTCTTTACATGTATGGAAAAGATTCTCTAAGTCTGATGATTAGAACATTTTTTAATAATGTTCCTTCGGTTGCTGCTTCTTTTCTGATTCAATCCTTTTGCCCAAAATGCCTTTCTGAAGGATGCAGAATGAACAATGGAAACATCATTCCACCCAGCTTGCATACAAAAGATGATTCGACTTTGCACCACTGACACTTTAACAGGTTGATGGCACTATAATTAATCAATTCCACCCAGCAGCTGGATCCCAGCCACAGAAGTGTGTCATAACATAGAAGTGTGTTATGAATGATATAGCATATGTCATTCTTATATCAAGGTAGGAAGAATCACTGGGTTTTATTCTACAGAATGTCCAAGTTTAATGAGATAACGTGGGATTTCCTGTTCCAGGAAGGACATGAGACTATCAGGAGATTTTCAGTGCACGAGAAAACTGGACAATGTGGTCAAAACGGGCAACTTGTCCATGTCTATAAGTTTATAAGAGGTATGTTTACAAGCATATTCTCTCTCCATAAATGCCCTCAATCTGCTTTTCACACAAACTCAGGAAGCCAAACATTGCCTTACTTACAGAAGTATTGAATCCACCGGTTTTTTTTCCTTGATTAGCTGTAGTCAGTTAGAACACAGGGATAAACTCAGTTACAACTAAGCCTTAAAAATTATGTTAGATGCCATCCTTGTGCATAGAAAAAAACACAAGAAACAACTACCTCTTGGGGAATTATTATCATAATATACACCTTCAAAAAACACAGTTGAAATGGGAACGTAGATTATTTTCTGTGGCTGGATTTTTCAGACTTGGGTATATAAACCCACTAAATATTCTCAGGTTTGTTCTGCTTTCTAAAGTACAGAGTCATTCCATTCTACATCTGAGCCACTTAAAATATACATAATATATTATTGTGCTTGGCCATTTTTGTGCCAGTAAATTATTTACAAGATGATTGCCAACCCCAAATTATGGCCAGAAAAAACAAGTAGATAATCTGAGTTGCATACAAACACTACTTTATATTCTGAGTTTATGCAATATATCTCCTTGCCCCTATAGCCACACAATGAAGGGGTGGAGAAGAGATGCCTGGTGTTTGCTTACCATACAAATAACTCAACAGTGTGATCTGAAGGAACTGCTTAAGCATCTCTGGTGAAAGAAACGAAGTAATTTTACATCAGAAAGGCAAAATATTCAAGCAGTCAAAATTCTGGGATTTCTGGTTTGTGGTTTTTTTTAAATTGGGAAAAATGTTCGTGTTTGATGATCCTAAATGACTTCTATCTCTTTGCAATGAAATCACCCAAAGATATAAATAAACTATTCTAAATCAAGTTCAGACTGACTGCAGCTTTAGAGATGTCTACTAATGTATGTGACTGTCAGCCAAAATAAATTAACCTCCAACAGAAGTCATTTTCATAAAATAAATTATTCCAATGTCAGATAAAAGAGACAGGTACACTCTCCCTACTCCTTTACCTATGCTTTTCACTGAACTTCTCCAATAGGCTGTAGTTAGAAAAACTTAAGAATAGATCTGTATTTGCAGATTTTCTTTTGTTTTCTTTTCTTTCTAGGCTGACAGTTTGATTTTTTCCTTAGTAAACTAAAGGATCTAGCGAGAAAAAATAAAGAATTACTCAGCAATTTATATGTAGTACCATTGCTATAAAAATATAAGAGGAAACTCAGCAGCGGAATGAACAACATTAAGCCTCATCAACTAGAACACGGAACTGAAATACTGGCGAGTACAATTTACCTCAGGGATTTGGCTTTTGCCACTCTTCTGAAAAATTTGCCCAGATTTAGTGGCTGTAAATCTTCGAACAGCGAGCTTGTATAGCTCACTGGAGACTCAAGAGTTTAGCTGCCAATGCCTGCAAGATTCAATCCTCACTGAGAATATAAAAGTTCAGTTGCAAGTTCATCTAGTCCAACTAACGTGTTAAACACTACAGTCAAACCTAATTGCACTTCCCAATGCAGTTGCAGCTCCTGGCTGCAAACTGTCTGCTGTTATGATCAAGCATAAATGCTTAAGCAGAGCTTGCATGGGAATTCCTATATACCCAGTTACTGTGCCATCCAGACATACTCTGAGCAAGAACGACCACTGCACTGAACAGAGCATAGGGCCCATGGGGAAAAAAAAGACAGCAGGCACGTAGTTGAAGTCTGTATTTTGTAAAGCATGAAGTAAACATATGGATAACTATTAATTATAAAGCAGGTCACACTTTCATAGTTAAGATGGAGTTGTATTTTGCGCTTGTAAAAAGGATTCTCAGCGCTTGCTACATCTAAAAATAGGTGAATGCTAAGATGTGCAAAATTTTCTGAGATAAAACTGTTTGAAACCAATTAAAATTTGAGTTCCACATTAAAATGTAACTTAGACTGTGCTCGCCTATTGCTAAACTGCAAGTAAAGCTCCAAGCCTTTGGAGAGGAATTTCAAACACGCCCAGTGTTATAAATCTTAGCATTAATAGCACTACAGATCAGACCCAAAGGAAATACAAACGTGTTAAGACCTGGACCTCTATTAAGGCATCAAAACAGTCTCGACTGTGTAGCTGCAGCGGTGATGGAATGCTGCAGGAGACAGCCAAACCAATCACATGGCAGAATGGAACACTGTGAGAGACCGTGCAGCTCTGGTTCTAGAGCTTTCCCAGCATTTTCTGCTACTCTGGGTATCTCTGTTCCTTGTACAATTCCATGTTGTAGGCATGCCCTTAAGGGGAAGAAAGTATATTCTAAAAAGAAAAGAGAAGACTAGTATTGTTACAACTCAGATTTATCTGAACAAGTGCTACAAACAGATTTTCATCGTCATTACTGGCATTCTTAAGTTTCACTGACTGGCACTGCTGACATTCAGCCCTCTAACTCTGCTTCCCTGCCTCATAGATCAACTTAAGTCCAAATACACTAATGTAATTTTCTAGGTTTGTAATTCTTGGGCTTGGCATAACTCTTACACCTGGCATACATATGTACCTTTGTGTGTATTTTAAAGATGGTAATACATATTCACAAATTTATTCCCTTGCTGGCTTAGTGTTTTGTATGGGGGTACCAAAAACTGCTTGATTAACACAACAACAGTTTGCAAGGGAGAGCTATAAGCTGGTTCTGAAGAAGTTTCACCAAACGGTAATTTTTATATAGAAATATATATTAAACATATGGGTAGGGAAAATTTACAATGCTTTAGGCGAGGCTTTGCTATGGGACAAAGATCCATTTCTTCTGCACAGAAATACAATAGTCTCCTAACATCACAACATTCGAAGAGAGAATTGGAGCACATACTATTCAGTTTTGCAAAACTGTTGAATTGTGCACTTGAGACAGTAAATATGGACAGCATGATAGACATACTTTTTATTCCAGCAAAATTATTTTGTGTTTATATTCTCTGACCACAATGCATCCAAACAGCTGCCCGGGGCAAGACCTCAGTGCAATCAAGCTGTCAGGTTTAACATAGATATTCTATGAAAATAACTTCAATAAATATATTAAAGATGATGGCTACCTGCAAAGTCGGCTATTCACTACTTTACAGGCAGTTCAGGCATTTTTATCTCTAAAATAGCAGGTTGCCATCAGATATTTAGAGGGTTAGTTTCATCACCAGCAGGATAAACAAAACAATGTTCCCCAGCCTTTAAATCCCTTTCCTATGTCTTAACAAATTCAAGGCAGAATGAAATAGTTGTGCTGTCAAATGATACTAGATAGAGTATGAGTCCTGTCAATTTGTTGCACTAAACCACTTTGTTCAAAGAGACCTTGGAATACAGCTTCAGGTTTGCTTCATGCACTTGCCTGCTTTATTATTTGGAGAATAAACAAGGGTTTGGGGAAATTTATATCTAAGTTTGCAAAGCATAAGTTGCAGGCCACAAATATGATTTCCTTATTTTAGAGCATTTGCATGCTCTTCATTCCTTTGCATCCCAAAGGATTAAAATTATTTTAAAGAAATAGTCCCTCAACCTCTTAATATGCTCAATTCTGCTGTTGTTCTGCCTAAGGTGACGAAACTTACTTGGAAATAAAATGATATTTACAATAAGAGTATTTTTACTTCTTGGTTGCTGCAATTCTTAAGCAGCAAACGTAGCTGTATTATATTTCTCTGGGCACTCGAAGGAGAACAAAGACATGAATTGTAAACAGTATGCAAGAATTTCCCAACACCAGGTATTTTGGGTTTGGCATTTCTATAGGTAGGAAAATACAGCAAAGAGCAGTAAAGTTTGTTTTCTAGAGCAAAGTGAAGTAAGTTTCCCAAAGCCCTTGCCATTCTCAGAGAAAGAAGGAAATCGGAGCACTAGCCTGCCGCATCCTGTTCGTTCAATGGACAGGAATACTACAGAGCTTTCAGTCATTTGGATGTTGTTATGGGAACCACAAAATTAGAGCACCAACAACTGCAGGTATCAGTAGAAAAATGCCATTTTTCTCCAAATTCATTTTGGCTGGTCACTCTTCTCAACACTAAAAATCAATAGTTACCTAATACAGAAGTCGCATCCATCCCTTTCCATGTGCTGCAAACCTCAGCTTATACTTGATAATAAAGACTAATATAAAACCTTATTTCCTCTTCTGTGTGATACTGTCAAAACATTTTAATTCTAGGCTTGAACACAGCTTGCTAAATAACCCGCATTTGTTATTCTTGTTCTGAGATTCGAATAGCCTATGTCAAAATGACGGTCTAGCAATTAAGCCATTGCTCCACATCAGTAAGACTGCAAGAATCAGATCTTTACTATGTCTATTTGAAGCATGAATTTGAATGAAGGGGAATGTAGGAAGCAACAGTTCAACAAAACTGCTGAACACACACTTAACTTTAAGCTTGTTCTTAATTACTGTGTGGCACATAGGCCACCAAAAATATAAGCAAGTCTTATTCTGCAGCAATATCCAGTTTACAAATTGGTGCCCTACATAAATCAAATTACGGTAAGAGGCAGTCATAGTAAAACACAGCCACTATAGAGATTTAATTAAAGCAAGCCTCTAATGATGTCATCAGTAAACCACAGTTTGTGCTCTGTAAACAGCAATTACTCCAGAACTGCAGAATTATTAACTTAATCCTATTTATCTGCTCCTTGGTATAAAGCTTTCCTGTTCAAGCTGTGTGTTATAGTCCATCGTGATTCTAAACAGCATAAACACAACAGGGATAATATAGTTGAGTGTCAATAAATACATAGTGAGGCTTTAACTGGGACATTTGTATTGGAGGAAGATTGCATCTAATGAATAACAAATTATACCTCATGGACAGCCATTAAGGGGTTCTTATTAAGCAAAATCTGAACTAAAGTCTATATTCAAAAAAGAGTCATAGTCATTGCAGTGCTCATCTCGAGTTTTAACTGTCAGAAACCAGTAGAATCCATAACTGCATGATAGGTGCTTCGGTTGTTAATACAATGCACAGAAGAAAATCAGTCCTACAAACATCTGAAGCTATACTCTTTAGTTACTTCATGTTTGTGCATATTTATATCTCCTCTTTTAGCTGAATGACTTCTTCAAAAGTAACAGCATGAACTGCTTTTTCATCACACCATTGTTACCTTGGTGAGACTCCACTGAACTTAGTGAAGCGCTAGCGAATAAAATGGAGAACAAGGTTCACAGGGCAAAATCCTGGGCCAGCTGGTCTGGAGAAGTTTTTCAAAACAGTTAAAATCCCTATAAATTGCATTATAGAATTTAAATTCAATCATACATGAAAAATAGAGGCCAGTTTCTTCTACTGTGGTCACATTGGAAACGCAAAATAAATGACTTAACAGTGACTAGTTGCAGAATTCCTATTAACTGCTATTACCCTTAAAACAGTATTGATTACAAATGCTTAAATACATTGAAACACATCTATGGATGAAAACTTGCTGCTGTTCTATATATGTGTAAACATGTGCACAAGCTTTCCAGTTTGTTAGCATTGTGTCTAATTAACGCAAACCCATATGTTATAATTAAAGTTCTCTGTCATTAGAGGCACACTGCTAAGACAATTCACAAACATGTCTGATTTCATCTGCAAAGAATGACAGGCTATAAACAGCACATTAAGCAATTTGAAAATCATTTGGGAAAAAAACCTCAAAAATTAGAGTCTGAATTACTGAAATTGCTCATGCCAGTGTTAAAAAAATAACCCAACACAACCCACAAACACCTTGAAACTCTCCAATAGAAATTATTCAGCCATTCTTGTAAAGCTAATCTACAAAATACAAGTCTTAAGGCTTTTCTTAAGAGAGTAATAATTTAAAACTCTGCTCTCCCCCAATAAGTAAGGCTCCAAGACAGTTTTGATCCATTGATGAATTCTTCCTAATATGTTCCCTGAGGTAGAGTTTTCCTAAATCTGTTAGACATTTATAGTCTTTCAGGATGTGCTGCCTGAGATGGTCTATCACACTGTATTAACTTGACAAGGTAATGCAGCACTATCTTTTATTTTCACAGAAAGAACTATGTTTGACCTTGGAAATACTAACAGCAGTTTATTACCCCTAACCTTACCAGAGGGACATTCTGATGTATTACTGCAAATTATTACACTAGACATATGATACACAAGTTCCATGTAGAAAGTTATAGGGTGGTTATTCAGGACAAGATCCCAGATCTATTAAAAAAATCACAATATTGTTTCTACCTAAGACCCAGTTCTCCAAAGAAAGGCAAAACAAAAGCATTCCACAAGGATCTAACCATTTATAAAACACAGCTAGCAGAAGGAAAAGCAATACCCATTGTTACTTAGTGGGTTCTCTATGCTGTCCCTATCAGCATGGAATCATAATACTAACTTGTCGTGGTTTAAGTCCAGCCTGTCACTCAGAAACCACGCAGCCATTCACTCACTCCTCCCCCTTTCCTGCCCCCCCCCCCCCCCACTCCCAGAGGGATGAGGAGGAGAATCGAAAGAATGTAACTCCCACAGGCTGAGATAACAACAGTCCAGTAACTAAGGTATAACACAAACCACTGCTGCTATTGCCAATAATAATAATGATAAGAGAAATAACAAGGGAAGAGGATACAATCGCTCACCACCCAATGACCGATACCCAGCCTGACCCAAGCAGTGATCTAGCCCTTCCAGGTAACTGCCCCCAGTTTATATACCGGGCATGACGTGCTGTGGTATGGAATACCTCTTTGGTTAGTTTGAGTCAGATGTCCTGTCTCTGCTTCCTCCCGGCTTCACCTCCTCCCTGGCAGAGCACAAGGCTCAGAAAGTCCTTGGTCAGAGTAAACATTACTGAGCAGCAATTAAAAACATCGGTGTTATCAGCGCTGTTCCCAGGCCAAAAGTCAAAAACACAGCACTGCACCAGCTACAAAGGAGAAAAAATGACTGCTACTGCTGAAGCCAGGACATAACTCCTCTGGCAATCATAAATAATCTTGAACCCTAGATACAACTATTCTTCTTCCAGTATACACACTTACATTTGTGATGATAAAACAAACTTTAGGTCTCCTACCTTATTCTGTAACAGCCTCCGGAAGAGTACCTTGAGTATTATTGCACTGATAGAAAGATCAGAGCTACAGCAAGCACAGTTGCAAACCCTCTCATGCAACAGATTTTGTGAATTTATGCATCACGATAAGCTTCCAGGAATAACAGTTATTTGTGCATTAATCTTCATCTTAATAACCCTTTCACTCCACATAAATTAGCTATACTTAGCTGTGTCATGAGACAATATACTGCAATGTGCTCAAAGGAAAGTTTCTCTTTCATTTATCTTTTTTACAATGACCCTCCACTTAAATGTTTACCAAGGAGCCAATGCAAAGTGTAACCAGTCAGCAAATGAGTACAACTAAACCAAGGCTTCTTTTCTACCCTTTTGATGTTCTTCTAAGAACACATTTATGTATATTTCTTTAATATAAATCTTAAAGTAACTAAAAATAGACTAATTTAAAAAGCTTTGTAATCAAAAAATTCTACATCTGTAGTATTTTTAAGCAGCACTTTGAGACATATTGTTCTTTTTTTTTTCAGAGTTTTTATAATCACCTATGTTACAGCAATTTTTAGGAACCCTTTTAATGAGGTTTTGCTGGAATAGCAGACACTAAATGACAGTAAGCCCTTGTGACTTGTTAGACATCAACCAATACAGTAAGCAAGACACAGTGCTTCCAACCACAGCATCAAGTTCTGCTCTATGTGACATTCACTGAAACTAGGGGAGTCTGCTTAAATCCTGCAGACACACCCATCTGCTGGACGTTAAGCATGTATATATTACTGCTGTACTACACAGGATTTGTCCCTTGCCTGAAGTTTGGTATATGGACCTACTCCTTGCAGTATTAAGGCTCTATTTCAGTTTTAGATCATTATGACAAAGTGCAGAATTAGTTCCAACATTGTTTTACAACAGATGTATACAGTGGAAGTAGAAAGCCACATCTCTGAAAGCTTCTCTTGACCTATTGCAACTCCCTGAGACTTCAAACATCCATAGCATGATTCCAACTCCATCCAGGTATCCAAAGGATTAAAGCCACTCACTTTGTAAAAAATTATGAACAAATGAGGGAACTCTCTGAACATATGGGTTTGAGATCTGCCAGCATCCAAGGCCAACTTACTTTTTGTTAATCTATGGGTGCAAGGCATCTGAGGCATTGTTTAAATCTCCTTTTAAAAGCCTGAAGTCAAGAGCTGAGAAAGAAGAAACAAGACGTTTGTTCAGAGAATGCCACAAAGCAGAGTTTCTCTTGTCAAATAAGAGAAATACGGAGACTCCAAACTAAAACTCTTTGCAATGCATTCTACAGATTAATTTAATATAAATTTTGGGGTTTTTTTTTTAAGATGGAATTCTAAACGTCCTTCCCTGCTGGCTTTGTTCTTCTCCCCAGAGCAACCATCTTGGGTGTTCTTTTTCATTCTGACAATTCTCTCAGAACTTGGAACTTTTTTTTTTCTTTCTTTGTTGCACATTAGTTCTTTGTGTGCTACTGCTATTAACAAAGATCACTGGATTCGGACAAAACTGAGGTCAAGCACTGTGCAATAGCAACTGCCTTTCCTCTCTTCTTGAAACTAAATGCTAAGCTCCCATTACTATGGTCAGAATTTTACCCCAGCTTATGGGACAGCAACTTCTCTAAGGCCTGAAAAAGCAACGCTGGTTTATATTGAAAACTGGCTTTTAAATAATATTGTTTTTTAAAGCAAAAAAAAAAGGACACAAACTTTTTTTTTGTTAAAATATTAACGCAACTATTACTTACATTGGAAACAATAGTGAGCATTAATTTATTTTCTAAATAAGCAGCAATGTCTTCTACAGACAGGGAAGCTTCTAGGTGAAGCATTCAAAGACCAGCTACCAACTGGAATGCCAAGCAGCAATAAATTATACCGGTTAAACTCAATGTAGATTATTTCATTAAGATATTAAAATCCCTTAAATTCTGAACTTCAGCATATTGGAGTTCACATTAATCAGGAATGATGGCGTCCACAAAGGGGGTTATCCTTCTTCTATTTCTTAATTTCAGACTTCCAGCTGCCTGAACAGAGCTTCTTCCAAGTTCTACCATAGAGATGCAAATTCACTGTTGACAACCCCTACTCTTCTAGTAATCTGAAATACTTCAGCATCACTTTTCAGCTGTGGGCTTCCCCCCCCTCAAGCATCTTTTGCCTGACAGATAGAAGATCTATCAGAATATCTTTCTGCAGGAAGGATCCTGGATAACATCATGCCAAAAAAATACATATGACAAAGTTCTCCCATACACACAGTCCTTCCACACACGCTTCAAGCAGATAATGATTTCCTTCAGTTTCACTTCTCCATTCTCATCTAAAAGGTTGAACATCAGAAAACACACTTTTTAAAATAACCATAATCATGCAAGACATTATGGCCAAATGACAGTGCTGCAGTCAAAGTCCATTAAATCAAACAACGGGAGATTATCTGTCAACCTCGCAATCTCATCAAAAGCACCACTGTGCTTACTCAGGATCTGTTTTCCATAAAAATAGTATCAATCAGCCCTGACTGTTAATTTTGTTTCACTCCTTCAGAGCATAAGAACTGATCTTCAATTAACATGTCTGGGATTCCTTGTGGAATCATGTTTAACCTTAAAATATTTACACAACATTGGATTTTCTTCCTGCTCTTCTGGAACTTTTAATGGCAGTTCGAGATTCGTTACAAAGAACACTGATAGTTCACAGAACTTTAGGCAATTATTTTAAGAATCTCTGGTATATCCAGGCATTGTATTTTATGATTTTCTATTATCCAAGCATTAGAAACTTGAAGGTATTTTGCATTCTTCCTTGTGACTCTTCTAAAGAATTAAATTTTGCCTAACAAAGAAATACATCACTATTACTTTCCAAGCACAGAAGAAAAATACACCGGAGTTGTGTCCATAAGAGATAATGTATGCACCATCTTCCTTCAATTTGTTTCGCCGTAGTTATTAATATTTAGGCTTTTAGGTTTTTAAGGTTATAAACTTCATAATTTCATTCAGTTGTGAGGGAATGAACTCAAGTAACAACTCAATATTCAAGCTTCTCCCTTGCCTGATTAATTTTTATCCTTGTGAGGGAACTTGAAAAGCTCCTTTATAAGACTGCCATGAAAAGCTCTGATATACATTCTCAGCAAAACAAAGTAGCCCTTATTCTAATCTTACATAGTGTCTGACTTGGAATCCACTATAGTTCTGAGAAAAAAAAGGTGTGAATTTCCATCTTTTTTCACCTTACCAGTATAAACAATCAGAAGTAACACCACCAGAATCTGTAGAACTGAATCATTTCAACTAACATGCTAGATCAGAATTAAGTTCTATTTCTTTGTAGCAATCCAGACTGGGCTAAGCCTTACTTTACTTACTGGTAAGGCAAAGGGATTCCTGTCCTTATTATTAAGTGCTTTATATGGCACGTAATCTCACCTTGTAGTTTGTACTTTTTCATTGTGTACCTATGAGAGCACTATGGAGCTGCTCCCAAAGGAAGGTCACATTATAGTCATCTTGGAACACTTAAAAACTGGTGATATGCATACAAAGTCAGGAGTGAGATCAAGTTTAAATATTAATGTGAAGATTTACAGAGGCTTTTTACAATATATGAATTAAAAAGGCAAAAACCTGTAGCTTTATTGTACTGCAACTGCCATTGAGTTTAAATTTCATGAAGTTTTTCATACCTTTGCTAAACTCGGCACTAAAAGAAAAAATCTCCAATCTTTTGGTGTCCCAAAACCCTGTATTAGTTGAGTCACATGTTCATATAAACCAACTAAAGAATAAGATCACATTATCAATTACTTTAAAAGTATATATACATTCATCCCATATAAGCAGAGCGGGTTTTTTTCTTCGTTACTGTGAATTATTTACACCAGAAGTGTTGATTCATGTAATTTAGGTTTCACCAAACTTGACCTACATGAAATGCATGCACCTGATGTCGTTCTCTGAACTATTGATTTTTCTCCATCCATCTGTCTTGCACTCCCTATGTTCTGAGTACTCTCTGAAGAATAATGCTGGCATCTGGTTATAGTATAAGCATTCCAAATTACTGCATAGATGCATGAAAGAGTAGTTGAGAAAAAACAGTGGTTCCTATGTAAATAACCATGAAACTTTGCTACTTTCTTTAAAACAATCTTTAAAGATTGTTGTATTTTCACTCTATTGTTTCTCCTTTATTTCAGCCACTGAAGTCAAAGCTGCCACAATATTCTGCTGCTGTGTAGGTTTACCACTGGTGTGAATTCCTCTGTTGTGGGTGTTTTTTTCAAGGAATATGCATTCCATATTCTATTTACTACTGAAAAGTGAGATTTTTAAATCCAGTAAAAAGTACACATTTAAATACAGTTTCCTACAGCTTTCCTAAAAATGGAGCAAGGAATCATTTGGAAAATATTTCAGATTTACCCTTTTAAAATAACATTAAATTGCTATGGAAATTAAGATAAAATTTCTGTAATTAGCATGCATTCCTCTCTTCTGAGCACAGAACAGCAATAATAACCTTGAGCTACAGCTATGAGAATGGTAAAACGTACTGTCTGTGTCCACAGCCTGGATTTCTACAAAATTAATTCCTGTAGTAGAATCATGATAAGAGACCTGTGGAAAAGAAAGCTCTCTGGTGTTAATCTGGACCCTTGTCCTATCTTGATCAGATTCACAGATATAATATAATTGGGTTTGATCATCTTGAAATAAAAAAGAAGAGCTCATAGGGAAGAATCACAGAAGTGAGAAGAAGCATTGCTGAAAAGCAGTGAAGCACTGATTAGATGCCAGTCAAATTATAGACAGTCAGGAGAAGGGATGAGCTGATATACACAAGGATGCAACCAAGGAGAACAGCAGTGACAAATACATTATTTTAGCTGCTAAAGATAAGAACCTGCTGGTGAAGATCCTCTGCCCCAAATAACTGGAGGAAAATATTTTGGGACAACCTTAATTTTATGCCAGAATAGCAGTACTTGTAAAAACCAGCTGGCACACTGGCTCACTCATCTTAATCCTTTTACTTCATCACCCTGAACTGACACAGTCTGGTCCATTTATTTCTACAGAGTTACGGAATCTAAGCCTGATGTCTCAGCCACAGTCATCAGTGAATCTGGAAAATTCCTGGATATACACAAGTGTGCAGGCCCAAAAGATTAATACAGACAAAAAAGTCATTAAAAGCAGCGGTCTCATTATGGCAGAAAACTCTTCACTGAAATCCCCATAGCGGCAGATTCCTCTGGATTTAAGTCTTCAGCTGAAACTTTTCAGTTTCTCATGCTCTGCCAGTGAGGAGGGACATAAGATGCTGGGAGGGAGCAGAGCCAGCACACCAGACCCAAACTAGCCAAAGGGATACTCCATATGGGCTGGGCATCAGTCAGCAGGTGGTGAGCTGACTTATGTATTGTGCATCACTTGTTTTTCTTGGGGTTTATTTCTCTTTTTGTTGTCTCCCTTTTCATTATGATTATAGTATTTTATTTCAATTATTAAACTGTTCCTACCGCAACCCACAGGTTTTACCTGTTTTCCCTGATTCTCCTCCCCAATCCCTCAGGGCAGGCTTGGTGCTGTGTGAGCAAGGGCTGGTGTTAAACCATGGCAACCTAAAAAAAACCCTGTGCTTGATAAAAACAGTCATCTACAACACTGTCCAGGGACTGCAAGAATGTTTGTTTAAGTCTTCACAATATTTTGCAAGTAAGCATACAGAAGACAATACAACTGAACCAGCATCCTTGATGGGTGGAACCATGGTCCCATTATAGCATCTTCATACAGTAAAATCAGGAGATTAAGAAAACCAGAAGAAATCACAATGGATCCTGTACAGTACACAGTGACTTCAGCTGTTTATTTTTTTTCTTTAAATATCAAAGTTAGCACTTTGCAGAATAGAAAACACCCTGAAATCTAGTCTCATTTTAGAGTGCTTAACATTTTATGTGTACCTGAAGCACATCCTGAAGAAGCCTTTAGTGTTGTAGATGGGTTTTGCTTCACTTCTGGAGAAAATGAAAGAAGGGCGGTAGTGGTGGTGGAAAGAGCATAGCTAACTGTCCCCATAGTCTCATGGTAATCTTTGAAAGTCTTCTACCAAGTGTGATCAAGCGCATGTCGATGAATTAATGCATTTCAGTAGTAATATTCAGCTCCAATTCAGTAGATTCCTTTTGTACTTACGGTTTCAGGTTGTGCTTTCTTTTTTTTCCCCCATTCAACTAGAAGGTTGAGAAAGTTCCCAAGATTGTACTTGTATGTATAAAGGTTAGATACAACCAAAAGATTTAGTCTTTGTCCAAACTCCTCCCTAGCATTTATGGGCAATTTCAGGCATTCTTCAAAGCGCTCAGGTCACTTGCGCCTGGGGCATCACCTGAATCATGAAAGGGCAATCCCAGCAACCCATGGCTGGATAGCCAGACCAGCTGGTGTTTGAAGACACAGACTTCTTAAAATGAGATCTCTCTCTCTACATTGTAGCCAAACTTGTGTGGAGTAGAATCATTACAGCCCCTGCAGTCTTCCGCTGGGAGGCTCTAAGAATGTTTTCAAACGTTTACATTTCAAAAATGCAGAACCTGTTGTCTTGATCCTTTATGTTACTTCACTAACTCTACTCCATAAAACACAGCAGGGCAAGACGGCTAGGTCATTGAGAATGTCTTCCGATAGCTAAATAGGAAAGCCTATTGTTACATCAGTATAACACAGAAGATGGGATAATTCAGAAACTACACCAGCCCCTTCTCCTCACTATACAGAGATTTTCCATATCAGCTTAACAGTATTGAACATAAACACAGCTGTACGATGGCTCTATCAGGGTAGCTCTCAGACTCACAAAAGCCATGAAGCATACATTCGAATCCATTCACTCTGCCCTCAACTTTTACCCTTGTGCCTTAGAACTGCACCTCCTCTGTTCCTGCACTCCTAAGTGCAATCATATTAAGCAGGAAGCGAAGGAATTTAACTGTGAGTTTGCTAGCATTTCTGAATTTAAAATCAGATCTAAGAGGTATACAAATCTAATTCTAATTTTATTTATGTAAATTCAAATCACATGGAGAAAACAAAAATCTGTCATTCTGTTTGGTTCGGGGCTTATAAACGGACACCATATTAAGTTATTTAAACCCAGTAAAAAGTAACGGGAGTTATTCTTGTGCTTGCAACAGTGTTCACTGCAGAAGATACTTCCAGAAGTATGGTGAAGTCATTGTTTCATGTCTCCACTGAGACTTCCAGCTAGGTAATGTGATATTTTTTTCCATCTCTTCTAGCATTCATTATTGACGTAGAAGTATATTTACACCATAAAAGCAAAGCAGCTGGTTAGCGACCCTTGGGAATATACCCGTGTTACAGGAGATTTTAGCCCCATCCCAAGAGCTTACTGCATTCAGGTTGACTCAGTAAGGTGAAAAACAACCCCATTTGAAGCTACTTGCTGCTCACACACTCATTCTTTTCTAAAGCAAAGGAAAGGCAATATAAAAATCTGCTGGGACAACCCCATAGTAATCAATGCAATCGCTTGCTTAATTTTGCACTGTAAATCTTTGAGTGAAGGAAAATGGAAGCGCAGGAACAGACCATCAAATTGTGTTTTCAGGGTACCTACAAGATCTATACCTTCTGTAGGAAACACTTCTATCCAAGAAAATAGAAATATGGATTGTTCTATATTACTTTCAGTGAAATCTTACTAGAATATTAATTTCCAGGTTGCAACAGTATAATTTCATTTTGCCTGTTAAAAGTGTTCATAGCTCTCTCCATGTGGCTCTCCAAGTTTTTGATGAGGGTTTTTTCCTTACCAGTTAAGTTTTTCAGGTAGAGTAAGTCATCATCCAAGGAAGTGCACCAGTGGAAAATACCACATAATACAATATTAATCATACATCTGTAGAAGAATGAATGCAGGATAATTACTTGGCTTACAGGACTCAAATAGGCGAGCAAACCATAACAATTACGTGGCTGAAAAACCTGATTTGCTATAATCTACAACCCAATTGGGTAGTAGTCATCAGTGATTACAAGAACTAGAGACTGCATCAGGAAATACACTAGGTCAAAACAACCTGCTGCATCTCTCAAAAAAGCATAGAGAATTATTTGTACAGGAGACTGCTTTCTCTAAAGGAGAGAGCTCCCTTAGTTTTCTAGCTCCAAAGGCTAGAAAGAGTCAATAAACTATACCCTAGAATATATAAAGTCTTGTAAAAGGAAACTAAGAATTAAGGGTGCACAACAGTGGCAAAATTTTCCTCTGGAAGTAGTTCTATGATTCCATTTTCTTAGCTAGAAGGCTGACTTTCATTAAGCGGCCTGTCTTAAGTAGTAGAGCTTTCTATTCCTTTCTCTTTTGGCTCACTGCCTTGCCACTTATGTAAATAAAATATTCCACCATTCTGTACTAATTCTACAAAAGTCAGCAGCCCTTAAAAGATTTACCATATTCACACCTCACTGCAGAACACAGTCATTGGAAAAAGCCCCTCTTTAACCTCCTTTTCTCCATCTTTAAATTAAACTAATTACACTGCTGCTGCTTTTCTTTTACTTACTTTCAAAGACCCTGAAAATCCATGCCCTTCTTTTCTTTTTTTCAGTCTTTACGAGCATCAGATTTGTTGTTTCTGCTTTTCAGGTAGAAGAGCTGTTCTCCTAGTCTTCCAAATGAGTGTTCAATGGTTTAGTTTCATACTTGCTACATGCATACAGGTGAGCATAGAAGCAGGTACAGAACAAAGGTAGTAAAAAAGTCAAATGCTTTTACTAATCTAGATAACAAGGCTTGAGGTAATCTTTTTTCTGGTTTGAACACTATTAAGTATAGTTATTGCAACCAAGGCAAATAAAAAACCCACTACAAAACCAACCCCAAATTTTATTTTCCCTGACATGTCAAAGTGACATGATTATTGCTAAGTATAAGGAAATAAGCTGAAAAGATTTCACCTAAGATGTAGAGGTGGCAAGGACAAAAGACACTACCATATTTCAAGACTTTTTAAACAGCACGGCCTAAATGATGACAATAGGTTAAGCTTCCCCTTATTAACATTTTCATGTTGAACTGATTTAAAGTGAACTGATTTAAAGGCAAATGTATTAATTCCAAGAGGAAACAAGCTTCCACTAAAATTAATCAAGGTAACAGAAATCAGTACTTTGGTAACATCTTTGTTTTTAAGCTTAACGGTTTGACGGTGACTCTTTTTGAGACAATAACAACATAACCACCGCAAACTGCTCACAAGGAAGCAGTGAGTATTCTCCTTAGAGATCAAACTGATTCTGAAATCTTAAGCTAAAATTTCCATCACCAGCTCTATGCTCCTTTGTTAACGGTACTTTAAAAAGAACCCAACTACCAAACACAATTAAGTACTTTCCATTTCCAGTTAAATCAGTCCCACCCAAATTACTAGTTAAATCAAAAAGTTTCTGCATGCTGCAGTAAATTAACAACTATTAATGGCGCAAGGGGAGTTACAAATGGATCGTTACTTCCTTGAGGTCAGTTTTCAACACAGCTGAAAACAATCTGGGTTCACTTTGCATTGTTCTCAAAAAGGACATATTGAAGGGAAAAATCATAAGCACTGGGGCCTGATATCTGTAGATAATTATTCACGTGGTCTACACACAAAAAAAGGAAAGGCATGGTATGAGAGATACAACAGAAATGCTGTTCGCACTATTGAGCACAGGGGAGAGACAGCTGTTGAAGTAGAGCTCGTATCTTTCAGTTACCAGGAAAATGTGTCAGGAGAATTTAAGTACAGCAACTCCTTGAACATAAGCACAACAAGGTTTAACGCACAGGGAACAAGGAAGGGCAGAAAACGGATGTCATAAACCTTAATAACAGACATCTTTGAAGATGAAAATATGGTAGGCAAGGTTTACCTCTGAGATGCAAAGGGAAGGTCGAGAGGGAAAGATTATCAGTAGTTTTCTGAGTGTGATGGCTGGACAGAAGACAGGCAACTGTGGAGCATGTGTCATACACGCAAGGTGGACATTATCACAGAAGTAGCAACTGCTGTTCACCTGCACTGAGGAGGTGTGAAAACTGAAGATACTTCATCTGTTTTTTTAGGCCACAAACTAATAAAGGCATGATGAAAAGGTGCTTTCTTGAATAACACACTTTCGGTGAGAAACCCATGATGCCAGCCTTTGACAACACAAAAAAATGACCTCGCAGTTGATGTGATAATTTACTGTGTCTGCCTGCACGGCTCTATCATAAGAGACAGCTTGTCAGAAAGGAAAAGAAGGAGCAGAAGCTGGCTGCCAATCTTCGACTCATACACTCCCTGAGCTCACCGAATGAAATCAAACCCAGCTCTGAAACTTCGCCGCGCTGCCAAGCCGCAGGCTGAACGAGACACCACACAAAGGGCAGGAGCGGGGGTTAATTTGCACCTCGGGGCTCCCTGGCTTTATCACATACCTGCGATTTTCCTCGCTGGCTCACAAAACAAACCACAGCCGCCGGGAACAGCGCCGGCCGAAGGCAGCCCTACCCCAGCCTCCCCGGGCGGGCGCCCTGCCATCCGCAGCCGCCGGACCGGGATTCGAACCCGCGGCGGAGCGGGAGACGGCACCGCGGCACAGGCCTAGGGGGGGCGCCGCGAGCGCGGGGACGCGGGAAAACGTCCCGCCGGGCGCGCACGCGCGCGGGCCGTTGGAGACCGGCGGGAACGCGGCGGCGGCGTCGCTCCCGCCTTGCGCGAGAGCGGCTCCGGCGCGCGCGCTTCCCTCCCCCCTCCTCACCCCCCCCCCCCCGTCTCTTTCGCCTCCCGACCAATCAGCGACCTGGCCTTGGAGGCGGGCGGGGCGGCGGCGGGCAGGTCCCGCGCGGGCGGCGGGGCAGTGTCTGCTGAGGGGAGCGGGGGGGGTGCGGTGCGTGTCTGTGGGGAGCCGGAGGTAAAGCGGTACCCAAACACTTTCCCCCCTCTTCCTTCCAGTCCCCGGTGTTCCACACACATTCCCCCATCTCAATAGCTCCCTCCTCAGCTCCGCGGAGGATGTTTCCCCACACAGGCACGGCCCCGTTGAGGTGTAGGTCAGGGGAAGGTGGGGTGAGGGAGGGAGGGACGTGAGGGAGCCGGGGCGGGCTGCGCGGAGCCGGCGCTGAGGGGAAGCCGGACGTGGGGTGGAGGCAGGCGGTCGTGTTGGGGGTGTTGTGAGGTGCGACCGCTACCAGGAGAGGGTTAAACCGCGCTTGTGCTGCAGGAGACGAGAAAAGTTCAGGCTGCCTTGGGGGGCGGGGGAGAGCAGACACGGACTGTGTTCTATCAACTTCGCGCTTAGCTGCTTTGTTTTTAACGTGCGTTTATCCTGGAGGCGCTTCTTCTATAGTTACTCCCTTCTTTTTAAATAGGGGGGGGGGGAATCTCCCACGAAACTTTTCCCTTTTCGGAAGGCGCGACTGAAACAATACCCGATGCATTGTTTAAATGTAAAACCTCCAGCGCCTTTTTCATTTATTTATTTATATATATATATTCGGTACGGTTTTATTGCCGCCGCTGTTGTGATAGCGCTTTCCCCTCTTGTGTTTACAGCTTCTGTGAGGGAGAAACGCTGAGAGGAAGAATCGGGATCCCTAGGCTGCATAAACAAGGAGAGCAGGAGTCCATCTAAGCAAAGCTGGAAGGATTTCACCTTGTTGCTGTTTGTTTAGGGAGATTATCCCTCCCCCCGCCCCGGACACTCTCCAGCTGAGCGTTTGTTTCATTGCTGCCTCCACAGCCGGCCAGAAAAAAAAGCGCTTTGCATGTTAGAGGTGGTTTTTGGTCGTGGTGTGCCTGCAAGAGAGACATCAGCACCAGTGTTCGAGGAGGAGGAGGGAGATACGATCGACTGAGGTTTTCCCTACCTCCGGCTGTACGTGAGAGTTCAAGTGACATCGCCGCTGGCCTGTGGCGGACTGACTGCACAGCGAGCCGGAATCACAGCCAGAGCTGCTCGGTTTACCTGCCCGAGGACCCTTCAAACCCTCCAATCGAAGATAGAGATTTGTATCCAAAGGAAAATCGGATTAATATAAACTATGCAGAGCTTTGCGGGGGTATCTGGAGACTGCCCTGTCTGCATGGCTAATCTTGAAATTGTCTGAAATAAATCCTTAGTGCAACGAATAACAAGATACTTTCAATTAGTTGGTGGGTTTGGTTTTTTTTTTTCCCCTCAACGCTTTTTTTTTCCTGCCACGAGAATTTTAACACTTCTACCGGGAAGATTTTCACAGGAGAATGGGACGCATGCTGGAAAACTCACCACGCTTCATAAGACTCACGGGGGGAGCAGTTTCCATCATCGTTGCGGTATGAAAGGTACTCTTTGGATTGTCTGCTGGTGTCTGAGATGGAGCAGTCTCTGTTTCTGTTAGCGATGTGCTGAAGGATCTGGATTAACTGAAATACTGACGCCCATAAACTTACTCGCTTTCTGTGGAAGGCATTGGATGTGACAGCGCGGAAAAACATGTGTTTCAGATTTCTGACTGGTTGTTTTGGTGCAATCAATACCTCCACCAGAAACATTGACTTCGGTGGCGATTATCATACCGGGAGGCACGGGGAGTGCTGCTTTCGGGCTGCATGCGGAGTGAGCACAAATCAAAGCTTCCGCAGCTCCTGTGAAGTGGGGGGATCGGCTCCCTCCAGGCTGCGGGGCAAAGACAGGGGGGGATGTACCCACCCCACCGCGGAGAGACCGGCCTCGAGGTATGGAATGAGCAATGACCAAAGTGCTGTCAGGAGTGGCAGGCAGTCGGATCGGATGGGGAGCAGTGAGGCAAGAACCGTGGATCGCGAAATTACTGCCCGGAGGAATAGCAGGCGAGGCGGAATGATGATAAAGTTAAACTTCTGTTTCATCTTCTGTCGGGGATGGTGGGCGTTTCTGTTGCTTCAGCTCCACATGTTGCAAGCCCTGGCACAAGGTAGGGCTAGAGACGTTTTTGTTTATAGAAATGCCGCATCTGCCTTCTCAGAGGAAGGGAATCTCGCTCGGGTGCAGAGAAACCCTTTTACTTTATCCTTGTCAGAGGTAAACTGCAGAATTTGCACTAAACTGATTTAATCCACCAATGGCCGTTTCTTACACACAATCGTTTCTTTATGGAACAGGGATTTGCAAACTGTACCTATGTGTTTCTCTCCCTTTCTTGTCCTATCCTTCCCCTATTCCAATCTTCCACTGAGACTCAGAAGCCCTACCAGAACCAAACCTGCTTTTTATTATTTGCTTAAATATGTCCGTACGTTTCTGTTCTTCTAGGCAGCAAAAGAGTTAACTGCTGGGGTGTGTGTGTGTGTGTGTGTTTAAAAACACTGTTCACTGAGATAAGTTATTAGGGGAAGGGGAGTCATAAATCCGCCAACTAGAAGTAAATCAGGCATGTAAAAGGAATTCTTTAAACATATGAATACTATTCTATGTGAACCTTGGTTCCAGCATTGTTCGCTTCTTTTGGATTGCCAAGTAACATTTACCAGAGACAAAAACTGCAATTGATTCGTATCTGAGCATTTCCACATCAGAGATCCTGGCAGTCAAATGAGTCACTTGTAAAGGAAGGGTCAGAGTCGACCAATAGACTTTAAATATCAACTGTCAGTCACTTTGCATGTAAATTCCCTTCTCAAAAATTTGCCAAATGTAGCTTAATTCTTAATAATCCTTTGATAGAGTAAACAATAAATGGCAGGCAGAAGCATTACTGTTGGCTGCGCCAAATAACATGCTGAACAAACGCAGCTTTCACTTTCTTTGCTGGGCTGAGTTTTATTGCTGTGTGCATTGTCTGACTGAAGTGGTGTGTGTTGGACAATGCAGAACTGTATCTTGTGGGACGAGGCTTTAGTTATTAGAAACGGAAGTTAATACTCTATGAAGGGGAATGGTCTTTGTGTTTTAGTTCTTTGTTTTCAAGTATTTCAGAGGGAACAACGGTGCATTCAGTTTTGATAGCTGGATGGGCTTGTGTGTTGAGGAAGAGGGGTTTTAAGCCAAGTCTGCTCTAGATTGCTTGCTCAGGGTTTACTACTGCATCCTCGGAAAGTTTGGAGCCGCAGGATACAGAAGAGTTTTAATCTAGTGTTTAATAATGGACTCCACCCTCATAAACCTTTCTCAGTGCTTTGTTTATGCTGTCATTGCTACTCCCAAATTACTTAAACTGAGGCCTGCAAGCCCTGACAGGGCATTGTTATTCTGAAACAAGACATACCTGAAACGATTAGCTCTGCAAAATAAAATTTACCTTCTTTCCTTTTGGTACTTGTTATTGATAGAGGACAGCATGATGCTTCATTTTGGAACACAAACACTCATGATTCCTGCTGTTGATGTTAAAAATGCAAAAAATTTTCATATAAGGCAGTTTAAGGTGCCAGTGATTCAGGAATCAATTTAGATGCCCTGTAAACCAATTTGCTGCGACATAGTAGTAAACTAGTTGTATTAATGGATTAACAAGTGAGTTGTAACTTTAGTTTAGCACATAGTAGAGAAAAATGTTTCAATAGCATATTTTGGATTACTAAGTATTTGTAGTAGTATCAGTTTTAGGTAATGCATATCTCCAGGCATTATGTAGTGTTTACAAAGTATCCTAAAGTCTTAATACCAAGTTAGCTTTACACATCAGTATTTAAGAGGGAGACGGGAAGCAAAGAGAATAAGATACTGTTTCTGAGAAACTTTGGTGCAGATAAAGGCATGGAGTTTAGAGGACAGACAACAATTATATAATGCAGAAACAAACTATCTTTTTATATAATGCAAAAAGCATAAATTACAGTTAGTCTTTGACACGTAAACCAGTGTGGAGGTCTTAATGCAGAGAGCTTTGACTGGGTTTTCACAAAATTGGTATTCCTTCATAACTTACTGTTCTTTCTGCACTCTGAATTCTAATGGATCCTAATACATTCATTTTTATACAAAAATTTACTTTAGAGAGAAAATGACAATTTTCATACAAGTCCTTCACCAAAATGGAACTTTTCCTGCAACCACAGAAAGTTTTTAATAGAATGATGTGGTCATATGCATGAGAGGATCACATGACTCCAGTCTTTTTATCTGATGAAAAAATGAACATTCTAAATATATGGGCCATGGCTGTTTTGAATGAATCGTAATCCTATGCTATAACCAGCTAATGTTTCTGTAATGACTACTTCGGCATTATAGAAATAAGAAATATTTCAGGCGTACTGAAATACAGGTTCTTAGTTCATAGGAAGCAGGTTAGATAAAATTGTTCAGATAAAGTGTTCATATTGGAAGGTGAATAGAAGAAAAGGTTTTCGACTGCAACAGGTTGTTTGAGTATTCTCCAATACTTGAATAATCATCCTGGTAAAAGCAGATCTGAGGCACATTGTAGATAAAACCACTTGTAAATTCATTTTCTACTTAGCTCTCCAGCTTCTCTGTCTTCTGGTAGTTGTGTTACATAATTACATATAATGATTTATTTGATTTCTTTTTCCTTTTCAATGTGAATTTAATTATTTCAGAGCATACAGAGGTTTCTTGTACTGAGTATTAAGGCATTCTCTTCAAATCTTAGTATTGTCAGTGCAGACCTCATTGTGTGAATGATTTTCTGGTGGAAGAAATATACAGATGACAAAGACTGTGGCCTGTCCCCATGAGTGCAGCCAGGGATGGTTCTCCTGCTTCTGTAATGGCTGCAGACCTGCAGAGATACCTGTTCAGACTTCGTGTATCTCACCATTACACTGGCCTGTCTGTGAATGGAAGCTTGTCAGAAAAATTAACCTGTAAGAACCTGAAAACTGTTGCACATTTCTTTGTTTACTCAGTTCTTTCTTTATGCCTGCCAGTCTCTGCCATGGGGCTTCTTTTCTTGGCAGTTTTGTTATATTTGAGTATTAGGTGCTAGTTAGCCTCAAGTCATTGTGTGTCATCAAATAGTGATGAAATGCTAATTGATAATCACTATAATTATCAAATTAGAATTTGCAAGTTGATGGTAGAAGTGAATCATTTCCACACAGTAACTGGCTGCTGTACTTAGAACATTTTCCTGCAGTGACGTCTAGCTCAGGGGTCTAGCGTGCCTGGGCATAGTCCTGTTGAATCCATGGAGGTCGTTGTAGGATTGGAATTTATTAGTTATGTATGAGATTAACAAACACTGATGCCTGCTGAGGTACAAAATGTTTAGTAAAATACTAGAATATTTGTATGGAAATAGAAAAATTCTGCTTATTTAAATAGGTTGGAAGTTGCTAGAGGCTACTCTACATGCATCTTAATGGCTTAAAGTACCTTCCCAATGTCTTCTTTTTGTTGAAGAGTGGAAGAATACTTAAAAAGTATGCTCCCTGGGATTGATGGCTGTTGTTCAGAATGATTTCAGAATAGATGAAAGCAGTGCAAAGCTTTAAGCTTTTCCTGCAGGAGATGAGTATCTTTAAATATTAAGAAAGAGAAGCCTGCCTGATTTTTCTTAGTTTTACAGCAATGGAAGTATAATAATTTTTATGCTCCTTGATCAAATCTGTTATTCAGAATTCTACGTGTACCTGAATGTGTATTTAAGGTGATACTGATACCTATTATACTTTGACAGAAGCCATGACATGGTAGATAGATGCAAATGTTTCTGGGGCCCAACTTTTTTCATTCAAATATTTGATCTGGTGTAATTTCTAAATATGCTAAGTATAGGAAGTGTTTTCAAGCAAATTTCAAACTGCATCAGATGCAGAGACGATAAGCAACTTGCCTAGAGTATATAGTTGTTGGAAGAACAGAAATGGTTAAATGTGAGGGGCAGTGCTTAATGGAGAGTGAAGAGTGTTCTGAATTAAGTGTAGAATGATGCATTTCTAATTCCAAAAAGATTCTCTTACTTGTTATTGGAAATTCATTAATTTGTGTTGGATTTACCTCTTGTGTCCCCTTTCTTTAGATGAACGTTTTAAGTATGTGCTAGTTTTTAAACAGGTGAATTCTCTGTGTATATAATTACAATAATTGAAAAATTGATCTGGAGGAGTAGATGAAAGCCTTGTCTAAGTAGAAATGGGGTGGAGAGAGTTGGCTGTTTCTGTGGCCATAGCATGTGATTTCTGACTCGCTACTGTGGTCAGTCTAGGCTTGGTTTATATGCTTACATTCTTCTGAAAATGGCTTATTCTGAAGACTTTCCAAAGCAAGTTCAGAAAGATGTGTATATATCTCTAGTAACATTTTAGGTACAGGGTTTCTTGAGAGTGCAGTGTAATAGTACTATTAGAGGTGAAGGAAAAGCATATGTAATAAGCGTTTATCTGTACTGTTTTCATGCATTACCAGAAGATGCTTAGCCCAGGACTGACCTGGAGAGAGAGGTTGTGGCAGTTATACTGTGTGATTTTCACATAATAAGAATAGAAGGGAATCTGTGTCTGTGACTCATAGTCCTTGAAAGGTTGTTCTGGAAGGTTCTGTCATCTCTGTGTATAGTCATGCATTTTGAACAACAAAGTATTGGCTAATATTTTAAAGATTGTTTGCTGATTAAACACACCATAGAAATTTTAATAAACAATCTTAAAGTGAATTATTAGGAAGCTGTCATGTGAAAGGCTTGGGATTTTGTATGTCTCAGAGGGGTTTTTTTGTTGTTTGTTGTTCTTACCAGCACATACATACAAATCTTGAACACACTCTGGATTCAAACAGAAGATTTTAATGCATTTAGTGACTTTGATACCGCTTTACCTGAACATCACATTCTGAATGGCCTGGTTATTTGGCTCACTTGGACCTTTCTGCTGTAATGAATCTATGGGCAGACTAGAGGCAATTAGATTCCTCATGGGGCAAAGTCTTGTTCATGTAGGGTTCATTGCAGAACCAGACCTTTCTTACTCCCTCTTCAAAGGTACAGACAGAATATGTATTGAAATAGTCTCAAATGAACAAATTGATGATTTGTCAGTCTTTCCCAAATCGTGTTTTCTTGCAGCTATAAACTAGAATAATTTTTATAAGATTTCTGGAGAGATTAGAAAATGCCAGAACTAAGGTAGCACGTGCATCTTTAATCTGAATTCTTTCTGTCTGTGCATTATGATTAAGTTTAAATTGATATATACTAGTTTACTGTCTACATTAGTCAGACCTAAGACCGAATACTGCTCACTGATCAGTTTTTCAGTATTTTGTTTTCTGGTCTGTGGCTCCATCTTTTATCTACTTCGAATCTTTTAAATTCAGCACAGGAAGATGTTGTATGGACTAAAGGAAGATCTGTTTGCAGCTATAGCATGGCATTGGATTAGACTACTTACAGTTATTACACCTGGAAAGCAAGTGATTGATGGGACTTGTTTTCTATTTCTGTCTGTGGAGTGAGCATTTTCCAGTGAATGAAGACTCTTAGCTCCATGTGTTTCAAAAATGGCCCATACAGCTCATGTAGAATGAAAATATAACTTCACCAAGGTCTGTTCCCAATGAAGGTGGAGTTTCTGGAGTTATTTCTGCCTGTGCTGATGCTGGTTCTTATTACAGACTGTTGCAGACAATTCCATAATGTTTGTTCGCTGGACTCTCCTGATAAGTGGCCTCACATGTAGCCCAAGTAAATTAACTACATTGGAGATGTGCAGTAGTTGGTGTACTTTCTCATGAAAGTGTGTTGCTTGCTCAGTTTATTGGTTATAAATAGGTGTTAAATAAATGCAATAAATGTTGGGGTTTTTTTCATGTAAAATAACCTTCCCGTTCCTCTATGGACACGGCTGTCGGAATGTTACAGCCCCAGAACTTCCAGTATGTTCCATAAGAATCAGCTCATGTAGCACTTGGAGGTCTGAGTTTAAGGGGTTACATAGCTGGAAAGGGAAGAACCTTTGATTTTCATGTGCATACCAAATTACTTTTAAACTGTATGACTTTCTGTAAGATCTATTCATTATAAAAATTCTTGGCTTCTAGACATATATATTTGTATACTGTATGTTCAGCACTAGTATTTTTGATTTACTAAGAGTTATTTTTTGTTCTGCCATTGCTACAAAAAATGATAAATCTATTACTAGAATATATTCTAGCCTGCTGCTGATCATATGGCTTATTTGTGAAATGCCCCTGGGGTGTAATACAAATGACAGCCTCAGTTATATTAAAAATGTAGATCTAGGCTTTTTAAGGGAAGTGTTTTTAAAGTTAATTTTCATCTGTTTAGCTCCCTGAACTAGCTCAAACTGGGGTCACACAAAGCATCAGGGACAATGCAGAAGAGGCTATGGGAATGGATGGCCAGGGGGCATGACCCTGGCAGCCATCACTGAGATCAGTTTAAATTGTCAGAGACTTTTCAGATTCAGACAAAACACAGGGGAATGTACACTGCCTGACTTCTGAAAAACACCTGGAGGCCGCTGTGCCTGGGCAGAAAATAGAAAGGTTACTGCCTTTAAAGGGGTGGTTTAAAGACTTAACTTTGGATTTCTTCTCTGAAAGACCCTTTCAGTGAGCTTCTCCCTCTGTTAGATGAAGTTTTCCTAAAGAAAGTCTTCCTAACCTGCGCTTGTAAGGTAAGTGCCAAACTTGGGTAATACGAATATTCCTTTTAATCCCTGTATATATCAATTCCCTGGGATATTATGGGAATAATATATTTTCCTTAAAAAAAAAGAAACTTCGTAACTTAAGTTGCAAAGTCCACAGGTATTTCTTTTTAACATTTGTATCTAATACACAGATTCAGCAGGTAAAAATGGGGGTGTAAGCTCCAGCAACTCTGATAAAAGGAAGTCTGTAACACCACTACGCAAAACGTGGAAGTGGATTGTACAGTTTTAAGTCACACCATCCAGATAACTTCTAAAGTGTCACTTTTGATAAACGATAAGGCATTTTTTGTTTTTAATCAGACAACTTGAATCTTTAATCCTGTTTTTCACATTTCCATGCTCTGTTGCGGCAGCCTGAAGAGAAGGTTGATTCTGATAGATAAATCACTGTCCCCTAGGTCTCTTTAAACCACTTTATGGGCATTGAGTCATAAGCCATATATTTTTCTAATAAACTCCTAGGTCTAACAAGTTGTCTAAAAAATAATTTGTTTGGTGTAGCCCTCTTGGACCAGAAAGTAGAGAATAGCTCCAGTACATGTTGCCAAAATGGTCCCACATTGATTCCAGGCTGAAATTGAAGTTTGCAGCTCATTACACAGAGAATCAGATGATCTGGTAGACACTACTTTCACCCTCAGATTCATATAGGTCTAACTTGTTTTATTTATTAGCCAAGAATGTTGTGGCTTTGATGTGTGTTTTTTGGCATTAAATTAATAGTAAATCTACTCAGTAGTTTTGCTACCTTTTAGGGGAAGGTACTAAGAAAATGGTGGAACTATAATGCAAATATTTCAGATGTTTAGACAGAAAAAAACACGTTTTGTTGTACTGGTACTGTATGTTCACCTAACATTTGTGTTAAATACAGACTCAGGACATCACACTCATTGCTATCTTCCTTGCACATTGGGGAATGTCCCTTGTTTCTTCTTATCTGTCGAGAAGTGCAAAGGACGTTCATGACTAAATACTTCTGAAATAACTAAGTGGTGTGCAGTGATTGGCAAAGAAATATATGGTGCTATGCTGTACTTGCAGTTCAAAGATAATACATTTATCCTAACATGGAACACATGGCAAGTGACACAGTGGTGTAGTATTGAAGGGTGGGAGGACGTTAAGGGGAATTCTCTGTCAGTATTTCTGAATGGGTGGACTGATTAGTGTAATTTTAAGACTTTTTGAAGCTGTGCTTGTAAAGGTACAACTATGCCTGCAGATTGTTCAGGACTTCTCAGTATCAAGAGATTGGACAAATCAGATTCTACCCTATCGTGCTAATGTAACATTCGCAAAATAGCACCCTGTTGCTTTCTTCCCTGCTGTCCCCATTGTTGAGAAACTCTTTGTCCATGAATAAATATGTCCTTTAAAGTCTTCAAGCACCCTTTCTATGCTGCATAAAGAACTTTTACAGTAGCTCATCTGATAATGCACTGAAAATACTGTTGTTCCATAATGAAGACTGTCTTTTTGTTTGCATGTATGCCCATCTGCATGTCTCACTGTCTCCCCTATTTGCTTTATTTATTTGTCCCAAGCTGATAAAGCCTCTATCACAATATGTTTCTAGTCTCTGGTTATTGCTCCTACATGCTATTGTAATACAAATAATACCTACTGCTAGTAAAAGACTGAGGTGGTAGTGTAAAACTGCTTCTACATGGGAAATGTAGAAAAGATTCCTTAGTTATCCTCTAACTGGTGCAGAACAGCTTTTCTAGGACACTTGTATTATCTGAAGCAGGGCTTTTATTGTGATGGAAGACCTTGTTCACTACAGGTAATCAGAAAGATTGTTTAACAGTAGATTATCCTAGGCATTGTTTTCCAGAAATGTCAGATAAAACTAAGGGGCAAGAGATCAGGAACTGTTACTCCTGTGTTTTACCTTTTGCTATTTTTATTGCCATGAAGAAGTTAGTTTTATTTTTGAAGAGGGAGTAACTGAAGTTACTTTTTAAAGTAATTTTAATATGTGCCACTTCACACACCAGATTTAAGGTCAATGCTGTCAGCTAATTTCCCATTTCCTTTTAGATTTTATGTTTTACAAACATAACTGGTTACTTCTTTATTCTGAGCAACATCCAACAGGTCTTAAATGGAGGAAAAATACTTGGATTTTTGTTAAATTTGCTTCCTGCTATGGCATTTGCAACCATCACTTTTAAAATAACAGTTTTTTAAAAGAAAGATAACATTTTTTCTAGTTATCTTAGACCTTTTTTTTGTGTACTATCTTCTCTCTTGGGACTAATATGTAGGATTCTTAGATTAGAAGAACTACTGAGAGGCATGTGAGGTTTTTTTCCTCTTCAAAAGAATGCATATGTTATATAGCAGCTTATTGAAAGTTGTAGCCTGAGAGAAGGCCTGTTCCCAGAACCTTTTCATGCTAGTGCTTTTTATCCATACAACAATGCTAAAAGTTCACTTTTTAGGGTTTCTGTTCACAGAAGTGGGAGAATACATTAATAACGCTGCCTTAATTCAGTTGACAAAGTAGCCATCGTGCTATTGTGCGATGAAGTCATCAGCACAAAGTATTTCAGGTGACTCTGAGAATAAATGTTCCCTTTATACGCAAGTGTGAAGTAGCAGCAAATAACAGAGCAAGGCAGATTTCATACCTGTGTGTTTTGAAAGCTTATCTTGAAATCATTTATGTAGTACCTAACATCTTTATTTCAGGTTCCTCTATACTAGTGCTGATAGCAGTCTTCCTCAGATTTAATTATTGTCATTATATATGATTTATTATTAGCATTGAATGGGTCAAATATTTATGCATATTTTTCTGAATCTTGAGTTGAGAATTCTGAGTTAATGACAGTCATGTCATCCTCAAAAGTTTTAAGTGCTGGTAATTCAACGTTACATTCACTATGTAAATGTATCATAATTAAAATGATACCTTGTCAATCCCATTCAAGTTTCTTATGAGTATAATTTTCAGCTTTTGTATACCAGATATAGCTATGTCTTCTGCTACCCAAAGCCTCAACAGGTATTTTTATGGCATGCTGGTGTCAGTAAAAATCTGCCATGTTAACTGTTGTGCCTGTTGGAATTTGAAGAGTGCAAATTTTATTAGTTCTGTTACATAAATCTGGGTAAGATCGAAAACTTCAATTTTTGACTTTTTCAAATTGCTGAGCTCCACTATAAAAAAAATAAATCAGCGAAGCAGCCAATGAGAAAACATAAACTGGCTCTGCAATTGGACTATCTTCATCTTCGAGGCAGAGATGGGATACTTTTCACTGATAACAATGCAGAATGGGAGCTTGATGCCACCAACAAATGTGGTATCGCTTTCACCCTAAATATTCTTTGACCAAATAGAGATTTAAGAGTTTTTTCAGTTTATTTTACACATTTGACATTATGCTGAATACCTCTGTTTTAAAATTTCCTTCCTATCCGCAATTTCCTCTATAAGTTGGCAGTCAGTGAGAAGAGACAAAAACACAACTAAACCACAGGCAAATGAAAGTAAAAGCTGTCAGCAGAGGAAGCTGTAGGCAGATAGAGCTCTTAAAATTACCTCAGCAGCAGTGATGGCTTCCTCTAAATGGCTGAGTCCAAATGGGCTCAATGAAGGAAGGAAGGATATTCTTTGGTCTAGGTTCTACTTTCGCTAAGTAACATTGTGTTTTCATTGCCCTTTAATTTGTTAGTTTCATTGTGATAGTAAATAAATGAGGGATAAAATCAAACATCAGTACATGGGAGTAATTTTTCTCTACTTACAAATGACAAAATACAAAAGCTTTCACCCACTGTAGTAAAGGGGAGTGATTTATCAATACGACTTGGTGGCAGGTGAATTGGGAGACAGAGACAGTGTTTTTCATCTTCTAATTTTATTCCATTGTTCAGTTACATCTTGGGAGGAAAAGAGTAGCTGTCAGTTTGTGCTTGTGCAGTCTGGTCAAAAGGAGTTATTAGGTTAAAAAATGATCAGTGGCATTATTTAATATCTGTCCTGATGGTTTAATACAAATGAGGTCAAAGTTTTTCTAAAGTGCTGAGTATTTCTGGATTTCCACACTTAGATGTGAACAGATGTTCTTACGTATAAGAACAAGAACTCTTAGTAGTGTTCTAAATATCTTTCTAGCAAGCTGCTGGACATCATAAATCCCGCTAAGCCAGCTTTTGTGCAAATGGTTGCCATAGTGGAGTAAGTGTTAGCTGTCACTTTATTAGAATTAATGGCATAACTACTCATGTTTACTTGCAATTCATTGCAGCATGAAGTGATTAGGAATTGGTGCTTTGGTAAATTATGGCATAGCACACATTTTTTATAACCAATTAGTGAGTGTTGGTGTTGGGCACCTGCAATGCATCTACTTGTCCCTCACACTTGAGTTGAATTTAATTAACATCCATATCTCTGTGTTACCAGAAGAGTTCTGTTGGAACTGTTAATATGCGACAAAGACAGCGGATACTATCTGACTCTGGAAAGAAAGAAAATGTTTGCTATGTTTGTTTTATTCCAAGACCAGATAGAGTGCTGTTCTAAGGACATGACTACTCAATTGAAAGAGCTCTCCAAACCAGTACCTGAGTTGGCAGATAAGAGTTTCTTATAATTCAGTCAAATCTTATATTCTGTTTGAAAGGCAAATATCGATTTCATACATATTTGCAGCTCTCCGTCACTTTTTCAGACATCCAGCAGCCTCAGCTGCCTTGAAAATCTGGAGAAGTGCTACATACTGAATCAACTGTGTGTGTGCATGCTTGGTTAGATGCTGCATCAAGGCAAATAAACCACAAGACATGGCTAGTCAGAGCTCATGTAGGAAGCCGACGAGTAGAATGTACTGTAAAGATGAAGAACCATCCATAGTGATTGATATATTGGGGATTTTTGAAGCCGTCAGGGTGTTCCAAGCCCTCTTAAGTCCTACAAGTGATGCTGGTCAGAAGTTCTTTTATTTTTTTTTTTTTTTATTTTTTTTTTCTAGGCAAAGTATTACATCTATATAAAAAGACATTTTAAATTAACATATTATTATTAGGCATGGCAGTGCTTTGCATAATTGTATTTTCCAAAATTACATTTCAATGCCTCTGCCCTGTTTTTAATAATTCATTTTTAACAGGTTATTTTAGCATCTCTGAAAGAATGTTTTGACTCATTTGGCATTGAGTTAAATAACTGTACCCTTATAGTGTTCAGAACTGTGACACTCGGGGTACAATGTAAGAAGGAAAATATTGTTCCAGCAATAACTTCCACTTTTAGTTCCTTCTCCCCTACTCAGTTGCCTTCACCTGCTCCTCTAAATTCTGCTGCCAAAAGCAGTGGGGTGATAAAGCAAAAGGAAAAACCATGGAGGTAAGTGACAGAGATAGTATGAATAGTGCTCAGCCTTAACTAAGGCTGTCTAACAACATCTCATTATTTACCACACTCATTTTGGAGGCCTTCTCCTTCCTTTTGTGAGGTTTGTTTGTTCCCGTTCCACATAAATTCATCAAAATTAATTTAAAAATGCTTCTGGATTTGACTTAAGTAAAAAATTTTAACTTTGTTGAGTGTTTGAGTTTTAAAATACCCATTCTGCTCTGTGCAGTCAATCCATACTTAACTTTGTAGACCCTTTAAACTTCCCCACAAAAAATCTGTTTTCTTTATATTGGAGAGGAAATAGAATGTATTTTTAGAGTTTTAGCTTGACATTTAGTTAGTTGTTGCCGTTGTAAGCATAATGGTCCTTTATAACCTTTTTTAGTTGTCTAACACTATGAAAACAATGATATTAAAGTAATTATCTACAATGTGACCTTAATAAACATTAAGATGCTGTTCTTAAGCCAAATGACATGCAACAGGGTGGCATATATCTTTTTTTGTTTCAGATAATGACATTAATGTCAGTGTTTTGTGTTACGTGTGATGCTGTAATTTACTGCAGGGGGCTATAAAATTAATTTTTGTGATTCAAATGTATATATTGCAGAATTTCAGATTTCTAACCATAATTTGTGTTCATGTCTGCATCTAAATGTAGCTTCATTTTGTACCTTGTTGTCCTGGCTTCAGCAGTAGCAGTCATTTTTCTCCTTCTTGGTTGCTGGTGCAGTGCTGTGTTTTTGACTTTCGGCCTGGGAACGGTGCTGATAACACCCATATTTTCAGTTGCTACTCAGTAATGTTTAGTCTGACCAAGGACTTTCTGAGTCTCATGTTCTGCCAGGGAGGAGAGGAAGCTGAGAGGAAGCAGAGACAGCACACCTGACCCAAACTAACCAAAGAGGTATTCCATACCACAGCACGTCATGCCCAGTATATAAACTGGGGGCAGTTACCTGGAAGGGTGAGATCACTGCTGGGTATCGATCGTCAGGGGGTGAGCGGTTGTATTCTCTTCCCTTGTTGTTTCCCTTCTCATTATTATTATTGGTGGTAGCAGCAGTGGTTTGTGTTATACCTTTGTTACTCCGCTGTTCTTATCTCAACCTGTGGGAGTTACATTCTTTCAATTCTCCTTCCCATCCCTCTGGAGCAGGGTGGGGGGAGGAAAGGGGAGGAGTGGGAGAGAGGCTGTGTGGTTCTGGGTTGCCAACTGGGTTTAAACCACGACACTTGTATATTGATAGGGAGAAACTGTATGAAATTTCTTGAACTTAAATAGAGATTTCAGGTCTCATAAATCTGCATTGTGAAATGTAATCATGTTAGAGTCAAAACACTTGTGGTTATCAGTTACTTAGTCCTGCTTTTTCATGTCAGTATGTGTGCAGCAGTTCTTTCAGAAGCAAAGAAATCGGGTCTTTCAGATGTACCATCTTTGAAGGAACAGCTGAAGGCAACAGGTTTACAAGCTCTTTGAAACCTTTGTGCTTTGAGTCCTTGGTGAAGAATGGTCTGTCATCACTAGTGGTCATTTATGAAGTGGGCTTTTAAATTGGTGGGAAGAAAAATGAAGTGAATTATTAAATAATTCACAAAAAGGTTGTCTGTTTTTCCTCCTTAAAATACATTACTCTTCCTGTAGAATATATCCCCTATATTTTAGAACTTGGGAAAGTTATTAGGCTAATTACAATGAATCCTTTTGGTAGGAGAACACTAACGACCATCTAAACTAATATCATAAAAAGGAAGGTTAAGATTTATATGGCTTGGTTAAACATGATAACTAATGTAATTTTACTAATATCATAATGTGATGTATAAAAGTTGATGATTTTAATTTTAGCCAATGTTCTGGAAGGCTTACAAGTTAGAAACATTCTCTGACGTGGCGATTTTTACTTTAAAATCTTTTGAAGGGTTATAAGCTTTAAATATTTGTGCTAATGGTATAAAATTCTTAATATTTTTCTTTAGGCATTTGAAAGCTTCAGGTGTGTTGGGTGCTTTAAAAATTTTTCCATTGAGTAATTAATGTATGGAGTAGGGTTACTTATAAGCATTATGGAAGTTATGCAGATTAATTCCAGTGAAGTTCTTTAACATCAGTGTGTAAACTGCTCTCCTCTTCTTACTGTCACTCTGATATAATTTGTTTGCACGTAAGTAAATACGGGGGATTTTGTGAAAAAAGGACATAATTCAGCAGCTCTTAGGAACTGAAAAATTAGTCTATCCACTTACTCAGATAATGAAAGTAGTACTTTTTCCAGGTAAAAAGTAAGTTTAAATGTCAGGGGTTTATGATGCCAATACTTGTCTTTTGTGATACGTATTTTGCATAGCAGCTCATAATAAAGCCAGAGTCATTTATTTTGGTTTTGGTTTTGGTTTTGTGGCTTGGGTTTGTTTTTGTTATTGTTGTCTTGGTTTTTTTAATGTTATATTTTGGCTCTATGTAATAGGCTTAAGAAGAGACGCAGAACCAGGTTGTTGAGAAGATCAAAACCATGAAAAGGTTTTTTTAAACAAATTTCTTTTGAACCGGGAAAAGACATGAGACTGTATCTTCATGTGTTTAGTAAGCAAAAGAATGTAGTACATTTTGAGTAATGTTGCTTAGCAGAGACAACCATAATCTTCAGTCTTCTAGTGGGGCATGTGAGCTGTTTCATAAAATAGGGTATTTTTTCTATTTTTAATGAGGTATTTAAGTCTTAAACATAGTTGTTTATGAAGGTATTCTAGACAAAACCAGCAGTACTGAATTGTGAGTTGCACAATTTTACTGTACTCAGCTATTCCAGATTTGTAGATCCCCAATGGTAAGGCGGCAGTATTTATTCTAAATTCTGTTCTTCCCTTTCATTAGATCGAAGGGAAAGAGACATGTTTTCAGTAACTCAAGGATTTAGATTTATCCTGCTTTTAGGTGTCCAAAGAAATGCAAGTAAGTTAAGCAACAGGATTTCCTCTAATTGCCATGATTTTAAAAATGAGTGAAAGAATTCACAATACTTTATGTCCTTATGTATCTTTCTTCTTTCTGTAGAAACTCCTTCCCATAAAAACCAAGGTGCTTTGTCCCTTTACCTCACTGCCTTTCATTTTTCCCTGCCTTTTTTTGTTCTTGTGGCTTGTCTTCCCCCCAACCCCCCATGTTGTAGCTAGTGCAGGAACTTCTATTAGCAGAAAGGATGTCCTGTGTAGGAGATAACAGAGATACTGCATAAATGGCTTTTTCCATGCTGAAAGATGACGAATCTTTCTTGAGTTCTTATCTATAAATTCCTGATACTGTGCATCTGAGCAGATAATGGAGTACATATCTCACAAACTGTAAGTCACAGAGAAAAAAGTTCAATGGGAAAACCAGCTAAAAACTGTGAGCTCTTGCAGAGGGTTTCCTTAGAGCAGGGACTCCAGAGGGGTAAATCTTTGCCAAAATCCTGAAGCCTATGCAGGTGTGAGTCTTAGGTTCCAGTTAGCCTAACCTGTTTATCAGAATGAACATGGAACCTGTAGATTTGCATGTAAGCCACAAGGTTCTGTACATCAAACAAGGATTAGTGTTGGAATAGTTGAGTATAGCTCAGTCCATCCCTTTTTTGTAAAGGGTATTTCCTTAGCAAATATTGGCTCCCGGAACTGCTCAGATCTATGTTATTTATAAGACTGGAGTTAGGTAGGAGAGTTTTATTTGATTACTGTGATTCGAGTGGCAGAGAAATCCTTTGTCATTTATCTTCTTTAGTGTCTTGATGGCTATTTGACCGTCTTGGAACCTGTTTCTCTTCATGCATCATCCACAGAATTGTTTATTAAGTTCTGAACAATTAACCTAAGCAAACTCGTTCAAGGCAAAATAAATCTGAGCAAGTGCTGGTGAAGCACTTGCAGAGTATCAGTATTGCATTGATATTGCAAATATCATTCATGCATTCATTCACTTTTTGTATCTATTTGACAATATAACATAATTTAAGGGAAGAAAAATACATTTTAATAACCATATTTCTGTATTACAGAACAGCTATTTAGGGAAATTAAAGTACTTTCTTAGCTATGAATAGTACATTGAAAGAATTGTATAACAGGAATACTTGTGTAGATGTCCTGCTTACTTCCTGGAAAGTACCCTATTAATTCTATTACAGATTATTAGTAGTACCTCATAAAGTGTGTATGAAAATGAGATTCCTCTCAGTCTAAGTGAACAAAATTATAAAGACTGAAGAACCAAACCTTTGAAGATGGTTTGATCAGACTTTACTGAAGACTTTATTATATTGATGAGTTCATATGGTAGTGTTAATAATACAAAAATCAGCTACACACAAAGCAGCTACTCACAGCTTTGGATTCCTAAAATGAATGCCACAGTAACGGGAAAAATTGGCCTCATCATCAAAAGGAGTTTGCAATTTTTTTTTGGTACTTCTAATTCTTAATCTAAAGTTATTTTTAATCAGTTTGCACATTTAGAACACTTTGTCAGAGAATTGTAACTCTCATTTGTGAGGATTCTTGTATAACAAAGGATATTTCTACTAGGCAAAATACATGTTTAACTAGCATACACTTTTCTCTGGCAAGCTATTTTGATATTGATGTTAAATCAGGTTAGCTAAATAATATATCATCACTAACGGCAATATAACAAAATACATGTGGAGCACATTGAAATATGTGTTAGTCCATCAACTTTGTAGAGAGCCTTGTCCCCACGAGGTAGGCAAATACTATTTTAACCTTATTGCTGCTTTGAGAGTTAATGGACACAATAAAGATATGTATGGCTTGCTAATTATCCATTAATAATTAATTTCATTATTAATTAAATAACCCTTTTAATTTGCCTGTTGGTCTTCTGCTGCAAACACATGCTTTGAATTGCTCACCTTCCATTAGCATTACTTTTCAGAGTTTTTAACGGGGTTCTAAAAAGCTTTATAAGTTTGCCTAAATGAATTGAGATATAGTTAGAAATGTGCAAAAGTGGGCTCGTGTCAAAAATACTACATTATACTTAGAAACTTAGATTTAGATATTCAGTTTGTGTCCTTCATGGTTTTCAACTTGAAATGTTTTGGGCAATTTTGAGCAAACTGACTGACTTTTCCCTGTCTTAAAGTGGATGAAATGGCATTTTGCTTATACCCTGCATTACAGATAGAGAGGATAAATTACTGATTGTTGACATTTTGTGCAATATCAGATGTTACTCTCTCCAAGATCTTTCCTAAAGGATAGAATTAAATTTCTTTCATCTTTTAAAGGGAAAGTAGAAAAGCACAAATCTACTTCAAATTGATTTGGAAAAATAAAGTTTTTACAAATAAAAAGGTTTTTTTTTAATATATATTTGCATTACTTAAAATGCATTTTTTTGTCTTATGAATATGTTAATCTTTATAAACTGCTTCTGATATGACATATGGTATATAATTTTGTTTCAGCTCTTTCACATCAATCTAGTTACTGTTACATACAAATGTACAATTGGCAGGGGAAATTAGTATGTTCAGTGGCATGATACTTGTAAGACTTTGAGAAGTATCTGGGGTATTCATGTGCACTGTAAGTAGACAGCTGTTGGAAGAGGACTCTGCTAATTGTGTGGTCGTTCCTTTTCAGACAGCACTTCTGTGCCCCTTTGGTTGTGATGGAAAAACTATCGCTAAACAGTTGTGAATAAAAGAGAAAACTCAGTTAAACATTTTTTTATGTTTTAAATAGTTTTATATATATAAAAAAGAAAGATATTTAACTTGGAAGTAATTAAGATGATTTTCTGAGGGGGAAGGAGGAGTGGCAGGAAAGAAAAAAGAGTCACGAGCTTAAAAGATCAGTTGAAATTGCTCCTTAATCTTTCAGTCAAGGCTCAGCCACATGTAAGCATAATATTATCTTAGGAAGTGAAACAAGATGAAATGGTAAATGCAAATTTTGTAGGTTTTTACTCATATAGACCCTGTGAATGAAAAAAGTTGAACTAAATGAACTAAAAAAGCTCCAGGAAACAATTAATTTTGCCACCACGCTGCCATTGTAGAATACATTAGAAATAGTTGCAGTTGCTTTCATTGTTAAGGGCTTTCTGTTCAAATTAGAAGCAAATAAGTATTGTTCCGTGGAGACTTTTGCCTATTCTTACAGGTGTTTTCTTGGTCTTAGCAACAAGAGAGACATGTAACAAGCCAGGGAAAGAAACCCATGTGTGGTTTGCCTTGACTCTTGGTGTTAAAGGGTTCTTTGCTAGAAATTGATAATGAAGAACATTTCCAATAGTTAGTTCATTATTCTTGGTTTTGGAAGGTTGGTTTGATTATGATTTTCATTTAGCTAAGTTTTATTCCTAAATCATTGAGCAGTAATTCCATGCAATTTTATTAAAACTAATGAAACGAATACAGTGTTTATAGGCCAGATTCAGTATGGTACTGCAGCAAAAGCTTAATTTCAGCTACATGAGAAGTGGTATTATTGATAAGTCAAGCATGCTTTATCTTACTGAAGTTGGATCATTTGTAGAAAAAAACCCTCCCGATCATTTAAGGTCTTTCATAATGAAAATTTCTGCAAATTATTCTTAGTAAATGACAAATCCCCATTAGTCTGCTTGGCTTTGCTCTTCTACTTTTGGGCAGTTAGTTTAATATTTATTGGAAAACTGGCAGGAGCATCCCTCAAGTGTTACCACATTTTGGCTCTATAGTCAAGGAGTCTTTTTGTCCTAACATAGAATCATAGAACAGTTAGGGTCGGAAAGGACCTTAAGATCATCCAGTTCCAAACCCCCTGCCATGGGCAGGGACACCTCCCACTAAACCATGGCATCCAAGGCTCTGTCCAACCTGGCCTTGAACACCACCAGGGACGGAACATTCACAACTTCCCTGGGCAACCCATTCCAGTGCCTCACCACCCTTACAGTAAAGAATTTCTTCCTCATATCCAATCTAAACTTCCCCTGTTGAAGTTTGAACCCATTACCCCTTGTCCTCTCACTACAGTCCCTAATGAAGAGTCCCTCCTCAGCATCCCTATAGGCCCCCTTCAGATACATCTCTATGTTGTTTTATCTTAACACAAAGTGATCTGCAGTTAGTAAGATACAAGCTTCAGTTAATCAGAATTAGCAGCTATCTAGAGTAATAGACTGTAAAGGTGTGGCTGTGGTTCACCTGTCAGCTTTGCCTCTCTGTGTACATGAAGATCAGGTGTGCTATCTGTCAGAGCCTTGAGCACAGTAGGTCTTAATTTCCTTGACCAGCCCCACCAGTGCTTTCCACTCACAGAGCCTCCATACCTGGGCCCAGGAGGTCCAGTTAAGCTCAGGGTTGGGTGTTTAGTCCCGGCTGAGCTCTGCTGTAGGTGTGTCTGCCTCCTGCCCTGCCTCCTGGATAGACCTCAGACCTGTGTGGTAGGTGGCTTGTTTCCTAGATGAACCCTCAGACATGCCTTGCAACTTGTGGCTAGTGCTGTCTCTGTACCCATTTCTCTTTGCCTCTGTCTGGGTATTGCTATCTTGTGTCTTGTGTGGGATTGTCACTAGGTTGTGTTACCAGCACCTTCCTGTGCCAGCCCTGGCTGCTTGACACTGCTAAATGTTCTGTATTCTGTTCTTTACTGTGGTAAAGAGACTTAGTACTGGCAGCCAATGCTCTTATTCTTGCCCTTTTTTATCAGTGGTAGGAACAACAAACACAGCTGTCTGGCTCAGATACAGTTTCCTGGCACCAGCACACCTTTCTATTTCAATACTCCTACTTCCTAGCCCTGTGTCCACAAGCCCTTCTCACCTTCCTTGCCTTGTTGAAACCACCCTCTTCCAGGTCTAACTCCTCCCTGCCATTGCCATAAGGTTGTGAGCTTTTAATGATCATCTGCTGCTTCATGACTGAATTAAATATGCTTAATTTTGACTGTGTTTTGAGAAGATAAATTAACTAAAATACAGTGATGCAGATGCTGCAATTCACTGACTCAAAGAGAAAAAGCAGCGGGGCTGGAAGGGGATTCAAAGGTTCAGCAGGGTATTCTCCTGGGCTACGGCAGGATCAATCATAGCAACACAGTTCCTGACAGATACTTATTTAATGTGCATTCTAAGCACTTCAGGAAGGGAGATTCCAGAGATTCCATTGTCAATCTGTTCACCATTTAACTATCCGAGCTGTAGTGATAGAATATTCTTGAGTTCAGAGTCTAATTTCTTTTTCTCCTACTAATGCTCCTGCTTGCTAAAGTAAATGGTGTTTCAGACACCTGCTATAATAATCCTTTGCTGTTTCATGGTTTTGATGAGCCTGTGCTTCTTGCATTGAAATTTGAAAAGAACTCAACTGAGCTATCCTTTGTTAGTGAAGTAAACACTTATCCAGACTGTGTCCTCAATGGATTGCTCAGCCAAGGTTTGGGAAACCACTTGGAAAGTCATGAGAGTGCTGGGGAAGAGTTAGCCATTAGGACCTTCATTAAAGAAAAATAACACAGGAAAATCCCCCAAGAAAACAACTTTCTATAGACACTTGTGCTTTTGGAGCCTTCAGGCAGAGCTGGTGGTAAAGTTTTATGCTCCTTTCAGACTTGATTCTTTCCAGTCTGACGTGTTCTTAGTGTATTGTGTCTTATGTCAGTCATCTCTCAGGAATGTGTCTTCAGAATCCTTCAGCTCTGAGCCTGTTTGCTGAGTATCAGGCACACCCCAGTGTGTAGCGTTGTCCCCCCCGTAAACCTCCAGGCTGTACAGCTGGGGCGGAAACACCATTTCCTTATTCCTTAAGGTAAAATGGAGATGTAAAATTTCAGTTCTTAGAGCCTGAACTGTGGCTTATTTCTCCTTGTTTCATGGGAGGTGCATTAAGCTTTCTGCAAGACTGAATGCTCATAGGCCAGCTATAAAGTAAATGTATTCAAATGTAGAGAACAGAAGATTTCAGTGTTTAATGAAATATTAGGTGTGGCACAAGTGAAATGACATTGTGTTGTTACTTCGACTAGTAACGTTTGGGGTTTTTTTCTCCCAAAGAAATGGTAAAGATATTTAATTTGGAAGAAGGTGTTTGGGTTGTATATTAACTAGAAGGTCATGCTTTTGCAAAGAAGGCTATTTAGAGAAGGACTGGAGTCTGCGTTTTAGGGCAAGCTACAAGGTCAGAGGCCCAAGGTAAGAAGTTTGGAAATTCCTGAGAAGGTTCAAGAGTAAGAGAAAAGTGCAAGGAAACAGGCGATAACTGTTTGTTACATATTCATTTCTCATACAGTCATTAAGAGTTACTTCTTCTGAACTGTGAAGTTATTTTGTGCTTCAGTGCTCAACTCTAGGAGTCAGTGAGCTGCCTGTCAGTACGGCCAGAGGCTTGGAGCTCTGGAGGAGAGCTGGGTGACTGTCTGCTGCTTGCTCGTGGCAGCCTGCACTGGGGGATCAGGCTCTGCCAAGCCCAGAGCATCACTTCGAACTGCCAGAAGAAAATGCGCAGCAAGTGCTGGAGCGTAATGAGTTGGAGGAAACCTGATGGGCGCATAAGCGGAACGTGGCGAGGCAGCACCGCTGCGAGCGCCCGAAGGGGGGAAGGCTCCGGAGCACGCGTGTGGTGCGGGAGCCGCGAGGGGTGTGAGTCTCCGTCCCGAGAGGACCAGCAGAGGGCGCCAGAGGGCCGGGCGGGCGGGGGCTGCTGCGGCTCCGCTTGGGGTCCGGTCCGGGTCCGGGCTCGGGAGCCACCCGCGGAGTCCCGGGCGCTCCCCGGGTGAGTGGGGCCGGTCCCGCGGGATGTCGCTGGGGGTGCGGGGCGGGGGCTGGTTTGGTGCAGCCCGGTGACCGCGGAGTCGTGGCGTGTGCTCACAGGGGAGTGTTTTGAGTGGTAACGCAGTGTGCGGTGAAGTACCGTCCACGTGTTGGATGCGGCTGTGTGCGCTCAAAGTCAGGAGGATGAACGATCGTATGCGGTTTAATGTATGAGTAAAACCGTGAAATTTAGAAGATACCTCCTTAGATAATGTCTTAAAGTCTTTTTCTGGTTGTGAAATGGATATTTCCAGTCCAAGAGCAGTATAGGCTAACCCAACAAATAATGCAAGGTTATTACAATCTGTTTGATTTCTGTCATAAAAACACTTTGGATTTGTCAGGAGAGATGTTTAACCTGTTGAAGGATTTGATGAGCTAAGAACTACAGAAAGCTTTTTTGTTGGCTAACTAATAACTTGTTGGCTATCCAGCTATCTTAAGAGAAAATGATCCCAGAAAATGATCTTTACTTTTTGTGGAAAGTAATATTTCACGCGAGACCCTCTGCTACATTCAGTATACAGCTGAAGTCCCAGTACCTTTAACAGGTCAGGATTTTATTAGAACTTTTCTTTTATATTATCCTTCGTAGATCTCTGTCTGGAAGAAGCAATGAAGGATACACAGTGCAGTTTATTTACCTGCCTAGTGGTATCAAAATGAGCAAAGCTGCTGTTGTACTTGGAAGTCCAGTTCCATTAGTTCAGAAAAGAATTTGTTGCAGCTAAACATCAAAGCTGTAATTAAAAGAGAACCAACCATGAGAAACTGCATTTATCCGGTGTGTCTGTTTTTCTAAATATCCTATGTTTCCTAAGTATTCAACCAGTATTCAGTTTCATATCAACCTCCTGCTTTGTACTGAAGTTTATAGTTTAATGTTAAATGACATGCTTGCATAGAAATCTCAGCACGCAAGCCCACTCCCTCACCCCCTTTTCTCTCCTGTACCCATACAAATGATGAGTTTGGTTTTTTCCTGGTTAATAGAATCTGAAGCTCTTATCTCTAGGTGCTTCCAGTAGGTGATAAACCTTGACATTCGGTCTGCTGGAGAATGAAACAGTAATTTGTGTGGTTGGTTTGTTTTGCTAACACCAGTAATAGACCAGTTGCATAGCTTTTGTGGGTAAGAAGGCTGACTAATCCAGTGAGCTGGCAGGACCCTCCCCTACAACAAGACTTGTCATGTTTTATATGCAATAGACAGTTGCATTTGCAGCTTATCTTGCTAGGGAGATTTTTTTCTTGAGGTCCTCAAAGTTTGAGTTTTAAGCATCTTTCTCCTTTTTTAAATACTCAATTAAAATAACGTTTTGGTGTTTAGTAATTCCAGTTCCCTTCTTTTCAACACAGAAATTTTTTACTTTCTTGAGAAATTCTTGACGCTTTTTTTCATATAATTCTTGGTATCTCTGCGTTTAAACAGGTATTTGGGAATGCAATGCTGTTTCTGTTATAACCTTTGCAGGGATGCAACTTCCTCCCTTTGGAAGCATTGCTACACATATAACTAATCCCTAGTGAACATGTGTGCAAGAGTGCACACACTCAACTTGCATGTAGGGAGTTAAATTACTTCTATGGTTAAATAGTCAGGATAACCAGCCAGCATCATATGGCTTTGCCTCATTTGTACAGAACCATTTTGATCAATACAATAACTGTTGAGAGTTTTTTTAAGGTTTTCATTTTGATGAAAATCTTTGGAAATGCATATTTCAAACTGTAATATATGGAATGCTTCAGCAAACTTCCTTTTCACCTTTAAGAAGTAAATTAAATGTAGAAGACTTAAAAACCTTTTGTGAAAGTTGAAGTTTTTCATAAACTTTTTAAAGTAACAGTATCCCAGTGCTTGTGAAGGTTCTTGTTTTCAACAGGAAATTTGTTAATATCTAATGTGAGCATTTTTTCTCTCTGCCAGGAGAGAAAAGAGGAAGAAAGCTTGGGTTTGCTGTCAAGTTCTTAATAATGCCTTTTTTGTTTTCTTTGCTTTATACCTCCTTGATGTATCAAAGGTAGAGATCTTCTGCACTCTCCAGTCAATCAGAATGTCTTTGAAAAGCAACTGAAGGTGGTGTTGGGTTTGGGGTTTTTTTTACGTAATAGCAGTTGGAACCTTAGATGAAACTTGAAAAAAATTGTTTAATGAGGTGACTGTTTTGCTATGTTTAACCTAATTGTTTCTCCAGTATCCCTGTGTAGCAAAGGGCCATTTGAAGTCTCATAGAGCAACATTCATTCCACCAATCTTTCTCTGTCTTTGAGAGCTTAGGATATAATATACAGCATAGTTTGTTCTTCACAAAGCTTGGCTAGGCCCTGAATAAGAGAAAGTAGAAATATTTTTTTTCTGTACAGGAAACTGATGTGTTAAGGCCACTCTTCCCATAGCTATATGCAAAATGGTCAGGCATGTTTTGAGTGTGTCTGTCACTGAGTGCAAGCCAAGTGATTTATTTATTTATCGAGCTTAGGCATGCGTTTTACATCCAGCTGGAAATGTTATTGAAAGGGCTGGAGATGTCAGAGCTGTACCCATGGACATTTGGCCTCCTTGGTAAACCCATTGCTACTGCTGTTTGGATAAGCTGGCTTTGGTCTGGGTTTCAGCTGACAACTCAAAAATTCTTCTCATAAGATATAAAACTTGTGATAACCATCACTCTGTGTATGTTTTCTATTTGGGTCTGAGTTTTCAAGGTTTAACTTGACCTGTCAGTAATACCATGACTTTTGTTGCTGCTGATAAGAATTCAAAGAAGTTATCTTGAGTTTACAGTTTCTCAAACTCCATACTTTCTTCTTCTGAAGTAGAAAATGTGAACTGGTTCTTTTAGCTGTTTTGAGGAAAGCAATGTATGGAGCAAGATTCAGATGTTTTTGAACTGTTACTGAGTTCTTTTACCTTCCTCAGTAAAAGAGAGGGTTACTAATAGGTTCCTGCTATTCATGATGCAAAGATGGTTTATGTGTTGGCATCCTGAATTTTTACTTTGAGGGTCTGAAACTGAGTGTCACACCTATGGAAGTTCTGGATAAAATCTGTATCTGCTTCACCCCCCTCTGACTGTCTTGTCTCTACAGAGATGTACAATATTACATAGGATTCAGCATCTCAGATGCTTGTCAAGTGCTGCTTTTTTTATCACAGTTTCAAGTCTTGTGTTGGCATGAGACCAGTGAGTAATTTGTCATAAATCAGCACAATAATTTTTTTTCTTTAAATTTAAGTGCATTTTTGCATTTGGGGGATAAGCATTATTTAGTGAAGAATTAAGATTTAGTAATTCAACAGCACACACTTTTCTTTGGTCTAAAATGTATATATTTAAATCCAATACACTTTCTGTTATCTTTGTCATCTAGTGGAGTGGTGCGGGCTTGAGGGTTTTGTTTGTTTATGTGAAGCTGACAGTATTAATGAAGTGCAAAAGCTAATTTACTATATTTTGTCTGAATTTAGTCTGGTATTCACTTAAGTGAAGAATTAATCTTGGATTTATGATGATATGTAATAGTATTGCACTTGGGAGAAGTGCAGTTACATTGCTCTTATTTAGTTATCTCAAAAAGAGGAGAGTGGTCTCCTTTTTGGATGTAATAGTAAGGTTCTATTGTGAATTTTTCATGCATAGAGATCTAAGCATATTGCTGCTCTATGGTTGAGAAATCAGAGTTCAGAGCAGTATTGGAACAGAAAAATTTAATATTCCAGTGCCAAAATTTTCAGGTGCTCTTTGTAGGTGGAGAGGAGCAGATTAAAAGTATGTTGCAACAGGAAAGATGCAGAGGTGAAGATGAGAAGGGATAGTCCAGACTAGCATAATAGCTTGTAATGAGGAGGGAAAGATAATGAAAGAGATTTGGTTCATAATTCTGGAGTATTATTCATATTGCGTGTTAAATTTGTGCTTAGAGTAAGCACCCTCTTGAAATGGGTAGGGCAGTGTGTTGAAATAAGCACTAAACAAAACATCCGTGGTAGATGATTACTGGCTAAGCCCCTGTTTTCATACCTGATGACTGTTTGTCTACAGTTAGTAGTTGTAAAGATGATGGTTTCATATGTACAAGCTGTTGCCATTTTGAAATTTAAGGAATGCAGTCAGACTAACTTGCTTCCTTAAACTAATGCCTACTAATGCCTCCTAACACCTTGTTCCAGGGTTCAGATGGAGAATTAGCTGATCTATATTGAGGCCCTTCAAAAACTAAATAATGCCAAGCAGTCTGTGTATTTATTGATGAATCCTGCTTGAAATAGCCATTGTTTGGGTCGCAAAGAAATAAAATGGAAAATTAGTTTTACTGCTGCTGTTTACAGAAATGTTTACGCATATGTTTATATGATATCAGTAGTTCTCAGTTATCTCATAGAGTTAATGGGTTTGTTGAAGACACAGTGGTTTGACAGTGCTGGAATAGAAGCTGAGCCTTTCCCATCTATAGGCAGTAATCTGTTTCCTTAGCCCTTTTGTATAGGGAATTTGATGTGCGTGTTACCTGAACTATGTGTATCTGGAAAGATCTTGTTAAATGGTCAATGTAGAAGCTCTTGAATTATTGCAGCTGTGTGTGTAAAAGAAAAGAATTTGTAGGTACAAGAGAAAAATCATTATAGAAACAGTATACCTATATACTGGGCAGGAAGTAATCTGGGGAAAAAAAAAGCTAATTTCTGTTAGAGAGATGGAGATGCTATGTAAAGAAATTGCTGCTCCCAATTTGTTTCTTTTCTGCTCAAGGAAAGGTATTTGGTATATATAACTTTCTTACAAACAGAATTGCCTCACAAACATACCTGACTCATACTTTCTCCCTGCCAGAAACAAACAGAGGAGAGTTGCCCAGCCAGATGCATAAAGGGAGCAGCGATATACTCTTTTGGATTGGAACAAACATATACTTTGACAGAATATGTCTGTTGTGATTTAATAGGTATCTTAGTTCCCTCTGCCTGATACTGTGTATGATGACATAGCTTCTGAATGCAGAGATATAAGAACATGTAACATGTCCAATCCTGATAAAAAGATTTAAAAATCCGTAGGAAAAGACCTGATTCAGTTTGCTCTAACAAGCAGAAAAGGGAAAAAAAATACCTTGCAATGGCCTTTTAGCTGGGTCATCTACAGTTGTCTGATCTGGTACACAAACATAATAGCCCATTTATGGAAGTTTGCATTTCTGGTACTGAAACAGATTATTTCGTTCTCAATTTAGCTGAGCATACAGGAGATAACCTAAATCACTAATACAGAGGTTGTTTTAATACAGTAGAGTTACAAGCCCTCTTCCTAGTTTCAGAACCTTTACACTCCTAAGGTATAATTTGGTCATTCAGACTAAGTGAAGAAGCTGTTGTTACCCTCTTTAATGATAATTGACACAATAGAAAAGGCTGCCTTGAGTACAGGCCTGGGTCACAGGTTTACCTGAGAGCTAAACTGTGTGTCTCTGTGGAATCTTATTTCTTTTTTTCTGGAATATGGACAACATTGTTCACTGTTTTTTTAAAAAGAAAGGCCAAAAAGTGCATTTAGTTCAGGCTTTAACTGAGTGAAGTGTAAAAGCTTAGAGTAGCTAGGTTTGGTACAAGTGATGTCTAAGATATCCAGAAGACGAGGAAGTTGACTGGATCCACTATGTCCAAATATCCTCTGCTACGTAAGAAAACAGTTTTTACCATCATCTCTCAAAAAACCCTAAAACCCAAGCTGAAGTATTAAAACTTAATAAAAATGAAGCTATTTCTTTAAAGATGTGTAGGAATATGCACGTAATTTAGTATCCCCTACCTAAAGAGAGCATCCCTCTGTTTAATTGGTCTGAACAGTAATTGCAATGTTTGGAGAAACCCTAATGCCACCAATTGTTTCAAGTTATTTACACCAGAATAGAATTTCTTATAATCACTCCATACCATGTTATTACTGCCACTTTATACGCTTTGTATTGAATTAATTAGTACACACCAGAATAGTTATTAAAATATCATACTTGTATCTCTTCCTCCTTGGGAGTAGTCATAGTAATCAAGCAAACTGGAACAGCTGTATTAATTGAGTCTTTTTAATGTAATTGCTCAATTTCATGAGTCAAACTGCAAAACTTGCCACTCTTAAAAAATAGTATGTGACAGAAAAGTGAAGAAAAACATCAGAGCTTCAAGCCAAAATGAAAGTTTCAGTGTTCTATATGGCTTCAAAGGTGTTGCTTGATAGCCTTGTTTTGAGCGGTAAGATAAGTGAATCGGTTTCCTTAGTGCATGGGTTTGTGAAATGTTTATTTTTCAACATGGGAATTACCAGACAGGGCTGGATTCCAGACAGCTGGGCAGATGGTCCTTTCTTTTCAAATTGGGTTGTGCCAACAAAGAGAGACAGCTATACAAATGTTAACCCCTAAGGGATAGAGAAATCTCTGTCAATCTTCCTCCTCCGCCCCCCCAACTGTCCCTTCAAAAAGGAAAATAGCAGTTTTGATCTAATTACTGGAAAAATCAGGTTTTTAAATGTAAGGTTTCAAACATTGTCTTTTCAAACAATACCTGTGTTTAGAAATACGATGCAGTTGATGAGCTGGTGTTTTAACATGTGGTTGTGTAGATAATGAAGCATGAAAAAACCCCAAATTTGCCTCAGGTCAAGTACATATCAATTGCAGCATCATGAAGATGCTAATATATAAGAGAAGTGGTTAGTAACTTGCTGTAGAACTGATTTGTGCATGGACTGTAATAAGATGTATTTTTTGATGTTTGAATTAACTTGTTTTATGTACTTTCCTAAGACTGAGAATTTGAAATCTGTTGTCTGAAAATAACTACTTTAGGAAATAGAAATAAAAACTCAGGATCTTGGACAAAGAATTTCAGGAATTGCGGAAGTGACCTCTGGGTGCCAGGCTTTATTTTTCTTTTGTAAGGTAATAATTTAAAAACAGAACTACCATTCTTTGAAATCATTTGACCTTTACAATAAATCTTGAGCACTATTCTGTGCCTATTCAAATGGAAGTTACTGGTTTTTTTCTGGTTTTGAAAATAAGGAAGCAGTTTTCTTATCTGGATTTCTAGGTGGGCTTTTCTTTGGATAATAGAGGCTTGATGCTAGGGTGTACAAGGGAAATTTACTTTGTTGTTGAGAAAGAGGAAGTCCAAGATACTGCAGACAGAATAAGCAGTTATTATTTGTCTTTGAAACAGAATAAAAGGGGAAAATTATTCAGACAGCGGTTGATGGGAAGTTTAGTTGTTTAGAACAGGGTTGTGTATACAACAGTTGAAAAATAAAAAGACAACACTTGTTCTCATCTTTATAACATGCACTTGTTTTGGCTGGAAATAAACTAGTTCAGCACATTGAGTGTTCTATGGAGTTTGAGTTTCCCACCCTTATGTGAAGAAAAGTGTCCTTTTACATGAATTATTTGCTTTAAAACCAACCATATTTACTTTACTGTTTAGGAGAATAACTCCTGGATGAATGAGTAGATGTTTCATAAATGCACATCTTAGTGCCCTTTACGGATAGTTTCCCCCATTGGGTCCCATATGTCTAGGTAAAATCCTTGAGGATCGAGTGGGGAACAAGCACCCTGGTTCTAGATTTTTGCACATGGCTGGACTTCGAAGGAAAAATAAAATTAAAATAACAAATTGTGGCTGCTGTCATAAGGAGCTATTTCAATATCATATCCCAGTGTTTGATTTCTGTTCTGGGAGAGTAACCTTGATACTTTGTCACGTACTTCTAGATTCTGGTTGCCAATGGTTTCCGGAGTTATCAGATTACTTTTCATTGTGTTTTTTTATATGTTTATGATATTTCCCCATCCTTCTGTCCACAGAAATAAATGAGAATCTCAAAAAATGCTAATTTTTTTTTTCTTTACTTACTAAAGAGCCAGTCTTCTTTTTTTCCATCACATTGTGTTTTGATGAAGTAGCAGGCAGCTAGAGAAAGGAGAATGAGTGGGATATTTAAAAGCAAATTCAATGAATCGCCACTTTGTAAAAAAGTAGTCTCGGCTCTTGTTGTTGGAAATGAGGATCCTGTGGTCAGAGTGAAGTTTGAAGCATTCATATTTAGGTGATGAAGATCTAGGAAGTTTACTTACTAGTAAGTATTGGTAAAGCAATATTAACAAACAACTTCAGAAGCATTTAGTCATTTTTTCCCCTATTTCTCTCACTTGTCTCATAAAATTATACTACATATAGAAAGTGTTTTGTTTGTTTTTTTTCTAGAATAGGAGCCCCACGCTCCTAAAACACCAGGCTTAATTAAAATTTAGTTGGAGACCTTCAAGATCAAAACACCGAGAGAGCTGGATGTGTTCTTGTCGCTTATGTGTCATAGGGAAGGTTTGGCCCCATAGCAGTTTGGTGAAAACTGAGGTTTATTGCCTTTCAAGAGATGTTGGCAATGGTAGAGCTTCGAAGATTCTCTGAAGAATCTGAATAATTTCTTTGAGTTAAATTTAAAAAATTGTGCTTGAATTCCTACTCCACCGAAGTTCCAGTGGATTTTCTTCTTTATTTCAGCAGGATAGGCAGTCTCTAACTCTCCCACGTGTCCCCAGCACTTATATATTTATATGGGAGAAAGTCAGTGAGGTGTGTGGACAGAGTAGTAGTTAAAAATTGGAGCAATGGTGAGAACAGAGAGTGGCTGTGTGGGGTATTTCAGAATGTTTATAAATTCTGAAGTGATAACTGAATTTTATGTGACTGTATTTGTACTCATAGGATAGCTTACTGTACTGCAAGAAGTATCTTTGCTTCTTCCTTGTGGTTCTTCTCTATGCAGATGCTGATGTTGTCTCTTTAACCACTTTCCTGTTCATGTTGATCAATGAATAACATCTTGGAAAACACTGGGAATTGTTTTTATACCCAGTGAGACAGAACTTCAGAGGTCACACCTTTGAAAGATAGACTTCGCAGGATGGGTCAGTTATTTTTGTGTTCAAATGTCATCCCTTTTGTGTATTTATTTACCTTTTCAAATGTTTCTAATCTAAACTTAACCCTTGGACTTCTAAACCAAAACATTATGGTGGTAAAGAAGAAATGTGATGCTTTATTTGGTTTCAGTGTTCAATTAATTGAAAGGGTAAATCTTTGACTTACACTGTTTAAGTCAGTTGGCGCAAGTTTTGGGTGTCATAGCTAAGGAAAACTGTAGCTCTTGTGAAGCGTAAGAAAATAGCTGCAGTTAGTGCTTCAAGGATATTTCACAGTAAAAAGCTGAATTTGAAATGCTAAGGAAAATTAACAGTGTGGAAACATTGCAAAATAACCTTACCGAAATGTTATTTACTGTTAGTATGAGGGAGGAGGGTTTATTGTCTAATTAAATAATGATTTGGATGCAAGCTTAAATTACATTCAATATGTATGCAGTAAAGTTTTCTTGAAGGACAAATTAAAAAAAATCTAGTTATTCAAGGCTTATTTACAGGAAATATGAACAGTACAGAATATAGAAGGGAATTTTCCAGTTTTAGCATTATGTCTGTTAGTTTACATGTCATTCTCACCAGTATACCTAGGTTCAATGTTTCATTTGCATTTTCTGTCCTTTCAGTGTGCTGGTTTATGTTTCTAGATTCTGCTAGCCTTGCTGTCAGGCTATATATAGTGTAAATAGTACAATCTAAAAATGAACTGTATATGAATTATTATGTGGTATTAATTGAAGACGGCAGAGGTAGAAAGTGAATTCTATCCAATTATTGAAATGTTAAAACCATTCCATATTATGAAAGCTCTTACTCAGTTCTTGCTTTACACCACCTCTTACACTGTCTTGGCTTCACAGCAGAGGAGTTCATCTTGTAGCTTTTTGGTGGTTCAAATGTCTCTGGTGCATCAAGTGTCACGTGCAGCCCTGGGACTGGGCAGCCACCAGATGCTGGATAGTTCAAACCCCTGAGTTCTGAAGGAACTGAATGAGCGCAGATTTCTGAGGCATGTGTTCATTCGGAACCTGCTCACATTTCACCTCTGCACTTATACCTCCTATAATATTTAATATAAGACACATTATAAACACAAATAGATTTGTTCTGTAGCAAACATTTCAAATAAAAATATTTTCATTTTAGATGTTATATTCTTTCTTCAGTGTGTGGGAACAACTGTGCATTAGCCCATTCAAAATACTGCAGTAACTTTTAAGTATGAATAAAATAGAATTTTAGGTAATACCAAAAACTGTGGAACATTATTTATATTCAGATAGCCTCAGAGTCTTAAATCTCAACAGTCGGTGAAGCTTTTCTTATTTTGGACATTCCGGCTTGACTGTTTTTACCAATTTATTTACTTATTTAAACAGCCAACTTGATGTTATTTTCAGCCTATCCGCACATTTTCTTATTGCAGAAAGGATTTCTGCAAACTGCTTGTCAGCATGTTGTGACAGCAAACTCTGAACTAGATTTAACTCATGGTGGTGGTAACCAGGAGCCAACCTTCTCTATTCCTATCTTATTTTCAGTCCATTTTCCTCTCTGTATCAAGTAGGCCTGTTGTCTGTGAAAGGGCTTTTTTAAGATCAAATTGTGTCAGCTTGCTTGCACTTGAGCTTTTTTCTCCTGGCCTTGGTCTATAGTGAAATAAAAAGTCAGATGGAATGGCAGCAGGTTGTATTCTTAATTTATGTGTGCTTTCTCATTGCAGACTTACACTGGGGTTTTCGTGCTCCAATGCTGCAAATATGGGAAGCATTTCATTGCTGTTGGAGTAGAGTTTAGGCCAATTTTCCAGTGAAATAAGTTGAGGCAAAGCAGTGTATTGAAATCTGCATTGGCATAGCTTTCTGTACCTGGAAGAATAATTTTGGCACCTTTAGCAATTATTAAGTATATTATATTTGAATGAAAGTCAAGCATCTTCGTTCTAGATTATCTTTGTAGTTTCTTCGCTCTTTAGACTTCCAGTTGTTTTCAGGAGTTCTCTACTACAAGCCATGCTTTTTCCTTTTTTTGCAGGGTGATTGCTACAGAGAGTCTTTCAATTTTGATTTCTTTTATTAAATATTAAGAAGAAACTATCCTGGCTTCAGCAGTAGCAGTCATTTTTCTCCTTTTTAGTAGCTGGTGCAGTGCTGTGGTATTGACTTTTGGCCTGGTAACAGCACTGATAACACTGATGTTTTTAATTGCTGCTCAGTAATGTTTACTCTGACCAAGGACTTTCTGAGCCTTGTGCTCTGCCAGGGAGGAGGTGAAGCCGGGAGGAAGCAGAGGCAGGACACCTGACTCAAACTAACCAAAGAGGTATTCCATACCACAGCATGTCATGCCCAGTATATAAACTGGGGGCAGTTACCTGGAAGGGCTAGATCACTGCTTGGGTCAGGCTGGGTATCGGTCATTGGGTGGTGAGGGATTGTATTCTCTTCCCTTGTTATTTCTCTTATCATTATTATTATTGGCAGTAGCAGCAGTGGTTTGTGTTATACCTTAGTTACTGGACTGTTGTTATCTCAGCCTGTGGGAGTTACATTCTTTCGGTTCTCCTCCTCATCCCTCTGGGAGCGGGGGGAGGAAAGGGGAGGAGTGAGTGGGTGGCTGCGTGGTTCTGGGCTGCCAGCTGGGCTTAAGCCATGACCGAAACATATGTATGGTCTTAAATAGAGAAAGTGAGGAACTTGGCCCTGAGTTTTTCTGTTTGATTACCTATAAAGCTTTGGTTGGAATTGGGAAGAGGGGTGGTGGGCTAGGTTGGTTTGTTTTTGTGAAGATCAGGAAGAAGGAGATTCATACATTTGTTTCAGCATTGGGGGAGATCATTCCTTGATGTTGAATGTCTGTGTCTGTTTGAGTGACTTCTCAGTAGAGACCTGTTGCTTCAGTTTCTGAGACCTTATTCTTAGGGCTTACCCTTTACTTAATTGAACGAAATAGGATGCTCTTCTTGAGTTACTTTGTTTTGATGCCATTCCCAATGAAATTAATTGCCCAGTTAGAAATGTGAATTCATCTTCTTTCAGACCGTTAGTTAAAAATAATCTATAGGATATGTGTTAAAATTTCAGGTCAAATTGTTTTGATACATGCGTGTGTCTTCTGTTTTTCATTCAGCAATGGATGGTTGATTCTATTGGAAATAGAATTTAAATCTATTTTTTCGCATCTGAACACAATATAGAGATAAGATTGTTGCTCTAGAAAAGCTTTTATAATGCTTCTGAATGAGAGAAAATCTAGTTTTACTTGACTGTACTGGAAAGTCAGTTAGCAGAAAAGCTAAAAACCCCATACCCTCCAGGCAGAAGGTTTGACCTTCAACCAAGCCAGCGTGATGTCTTTAAAAGAATTCTGTAACTTCCAAAGCACTAATGAAAGGTTTGTCCAGTACCTTTATTTGTCTGTAACCAGGTTGTCAAATGGACATGTTTTCTTTATTTCTGTAATTTAATATTATGTCTCCTTTTTTGTGCTACTTTGTTGGAGGACTCTTGGAGCTTCTAGAGATGCTGAACTAACTTTTCATTGTAGATAATCCAAGTCTCAATAAATGTAAAGGGAGTTCAATTTTCTTCATCAAAGAAATGGAACTGAAAAGTAACAATACACCACAAAATAGCAATCCCTTAAGCAAGGGAAAGGAGAGTTCTTGTCTGAGGGTGGTCTTCATTAAATACACATAAAAATAGGGGTCTTGGAAAGAATAGTGTTACCTCAAGACTCAACTACATATCAAGAAATATTCTTGCTTTCGTATGATGTTCCTGAATTTGTGGCTGTTAATCTACAATGTGTAGATTATCAAGTTGGCCAGCTTTCAAGAGGATGCACAAAGTTAAACACCATATATGTTAAGCAGCAGGTAGACCAAAGTTGTGATCTAAACCCTGCCTCTTGAAGAATTTCAAGCATCAGGAGTTTTGTTACTTGACGATGTTGACTTCTTCACTTTTGCCATGGGCATGATTTTTGTCTGCAGGTTGGTTTGGCGGTTGGTTTTTTTTTTTGCCTCCCTTAACTTTCAGTGAGGGATAAGAAAGTACAGAAGTCCATATAGTTTCCCAATTAATGAGGTTTCACTTTGGTCAGTGGGGTAAAACTTCCCATTGTGTGCAAATGTCATCTTGTGCTACATTTCTAGAGTTCTAACATTAGACAAAAACATATGCTTTTAGGGAGGAAATTTGCCTATTTCTGCCTGTCTTCTGAAATGTTAATGGTAAGAGCAGGGCTGTTTCTGAGCAACACTTGACCTCTTAAAAATACAGCTGCTTGGGAAAAAAATCCAGTGAAAACATCTTATGGAGAAGCCAGATATATCAGAAAATGCCACTAAAGTAGTGAAAATGTCACTTGTAGCAGCGCTTTGGTTCCACTGGCTCTAGGTCATAGAATCATAGAATAGTTAGGGTTGGCAAGGACCTGAAGATCATCCAGTTCTAACCCCCCTGTCATGGGCAGGGACACCTCCCACTAAACCATGTTACCCACGGCTCTGTCCAACCTAGCCTTGAACACCGCCAGGGATGAAACATTCACAACTTCCCTGGGCAGCCCATTCCAGTGCCTCACCACCCTTACAGTAAAGAACTTCTTCCTCATATCCAATCTAAACTTCCCCTGTTTAAGTTTGAACCTGTTACCCCTTGTCCTCTCACTACAGTCCCTAATGAAGAGTCCCTCCCCAGCATCCCTATAGGCCCCCTTCAGATACTGGAAGGCTGCTCTGAGGTCTCCACGCAGCCTTCTCTTCTCCATGCTGAACAGCCCCAGCTTTCTCATCCTATCTTCATACGGGAGGTGCTCCAGTCCTCTGATCATCCTCGTGGCCTCCTCTGGACTTGTTCCAACAGTTTCATGTCCTTTTTATGTTGAGGACACTAGAACTGCACATAGTACTCCAAGTGAGGTCTCACGAGAGCAGAGTAGAGGGGCAGGATCACCTCCCTCGACCTGCTGGTCACTCTCCTTTTGATGCAGCCCAGGATACGGTTGGCTTTCTGGGCTGCGAGCCCACACTGCCGCCTCATGTTCATTTTTCCATTGACCAACACCCCCAAGTCCTTCTCCTTGGGCTGCTCTGAATCTCTTCCCTGTCCAACCTGTAGCTGTGCCTGGGATTGCTCTGACCCAGGTGTAGGACCTTGCATTTGGCGTGGTTAAACTTCATGAGGTTGGCATCAGCCCACCTCACAAGTGTGTCAAGGTCCCTCTGGATGGCATTCCTTCCCTGCAATGTATCAACTGAACCACACAGCTTGGTGTCATTGGCAAACTTGCTGAGGGCACACTCAATCCCACTGTCCATGTCACTGACAAAGATGTTGAACAAGACCGGTCCTAGCACCAATCCCTGAGGGACACCACTCATTACTAGTCTCCAGCCAGACACTGAGCCATTGAGCGCTACTCTTTGCATGTGGCCATCCAGCCAGTTCTTTATCCACCGAGTGGTCCACTTATCAAATTGATGTCTCTCCAATTTAGAGACCAGGATGCTGTGTGGGACAGTGTCAAATGTACCTGCTTCTGAGGTTATATGCTGGAAGAACAGGATGAGGAAGTGCATGTTCATTGGATGGATGGCTTGTGGGAGTCTCCTTTGAGGACAGAGATTTGTCTATTGTCTATGCAGCATTTTGATTTGTCCCTAAATAATGACTCTGAATACCGCATGTTGTGTTGCCCTTCTTGGGCTGATTCATATTAAATCAAGATTGCTATTAAGTGTGCAAGCAGTCTAGGAAAAACTCAACAAAATGAGATAAGGCAAATCAAGAGCCTAGGCAAGCTTCAAAATATGGAATTATAGAGAGCTGCCTCCCTCTTTCTTTGCAAAGGCTTGCATTTGATGCAAAATTGAGTTTTCAATGAATGGTTTGTGGTAAAAAGATGATTTTTACTAGTTAATATTTTAAATCTCACAAGTTTCAAGATGACAACACTTTTTTTATTCCAGTTACAAAATTAGATGAAATTGTTAAGTCTTAGCAAAAGATACAATGGTATTTGCGGAGAGAATGATTTCCTCTGATAAAAAAATCCTTGAGAAGGAATCATAAGACTTCAGTAGCAAAGGGTCTTAAAAAATGAGATCCTGAAGATACTTCATTCGCAGGCAGTGAATCTATTCACCTGCTCTGAGTGCTTTGTTCTTGCAATCAGGGCAACCCTTAGAAGTGAAGTAGAAAGCAGAAACTTGCCAAGCATGGTACAATCTGGCCAGGCAAAGTTGTTTTCCTTTCTGAAGTGTTTGACTGTACAATCAGGGAGAGAACCGTTCAAGACAGATTTTGGATCAATAGAAACACAGGAAGGCTTTCTGAAGAGTCTGTACTCAAGTCTCCCATTTTCCATTCCCTTCTATTAGTGCAATAGAAGGCAGGCATAACTTCTCAGTTGTGAATCTCATTAAACTTCTTTGTGCCAAGTAGAGGGTCAGAAGCTCAGTAGAACATGAGAAAACATCATCGGTCAGGAAGGAATCCTAGAGGTAACAGAATATTCTGACTTTATAAGCAAGATATCTCACCGGATTGAAGAGTTGTGAATTCTGCTCACCTCAAAACATAGAGTTGCATGAATCTGTGTAGCCAAGATGAATAGTGTTATGAAGATGTCTTGGGACTGGCAGGGACTGTAATACTTGATTGAAGCTCTTTGATCTATTGTGTGAATCTGTAACAATTTGAAGGTGATACCAAATAAATCGTAAACATCTTTAGACATTTGAGTCATCCAGTTTTATGTCAATGTAAGCTAAATGAAAATTTATGTCCTGAAATTGTTTAAATTTCAGGAAAGATGATCTATATTTGATTTCAGTACAGTTGCAGCAAACGAACTGTTAGAAATGTTTGTTCTAGAGTGAACTGGTTAAGGATTCACAGGAGTATGAGGTTGCTGATTACTGCCTGCTGGCACTGTACTTTGTGTTCAACAATAATAATGAAATAAGCTTTCTGCCTTAGCATTCTTTACATTTATGAATATATATAAATGAATAAATTTCATCAACGTCTACAAGGACAGTGAAGAGGCCATGATAGCACAGATCCAGGAGCCTCAGAGGTTTACATAAACATTAGTTAACAACATGTGATAGAAAAATGGGTCTTGAAGCTGGAGTCATCTGTGCGTGTGTGAATCATGCTTCAAAGCTGTAAGAGCTTACTTTAAAATAAACAGTGAGGGTTTTTTTCTGAATTTAGCATTCATTTCAAAAGGGCATGTTGTGTGGTCGGAAAAGGGGGAGAGGTTTTAAACTGAAGAAGTGGAGATTTAGATTAGACATTAGGAAGAAATTCTTCATTATGAGGGTGCTGAGGCGCTGGCACAGGGTGCCCAGAGAAGCTGTGGCTGCCCCATCCCTGGCAGTGTTCAAGGCCAGGTTGGTATGGGTCTTGGAGCAACCTGGTCTAGTGGAAGGTGTCCCTGCCCATCGCAGGGGATTGGAACTGGATGTGTTTCAAGGTCTCGTCAACCCAAACCAGTCTGGGATTCTATGATTTGTCCTCTCACACTCCTAACTCAATAATAATGTGATAAAACAAATGTTACATCATTGAATTATTGCTGCTTGTGATTTAGTGACACTCAAAACACAATTTGTCAGTCTTCAAAGGAAGACTCCAGTACTACCTTTAGAAGAAATTCCTGTTACAGATATTTTGAATTAAATATTTTGCATATTTTAAAATCTTTTTCAATCTTGACAGAGAACAAAATAATCATAGAATCATCGTATTTTGATTCTTGTGTGAAGAGCCATTGCTCCTTAGCAAGTGTTCTACGAGGTAGTGTGCTGAAAATACAAATAAAAATCATGGTATTGTAGATGTCAGTAGTACATGAATATGCATTTTATTGTTAAGCAGACAAGGGTAAAAGGCAGAAGGCATGGTGAGGATCAGATCGGGTTGTGTTTGTAGCGCAAAGAAAATGGAGGTAATGAAATGAGCAGATGTAGTCAAACTATAAAAGGTCACAGGACAAACTTGAGTTCAGGGTATATTGCCTTTCAGCAAAACATTGCATAGAGCGTTTACTGGAAGAAATTTGTCATTGTTAGATTTGAAATATAGTAAAGGTAATATATATTAACTGAATCATGGTAATCTGTAACTCCTAACTTGGAAAGTGATTTTGTATGCAGTCTATCAGTTTTCATTACCTGCTTAAGGAATGATCCTTAGAGGTATGTCAGATTACGGGGTTGGTTTTAATTACTTAAAAACTGTGGAAGGAGTATGTATTTTTAGGTTTGAGAAAACCAGAGTCCAAAATACCTGTCATATTTTGATCTTAACCTTTAAATCACCTATATAACCAACAAAGCATGATGATCTTTGACCTTTCTGTTTTATTTTGGGGGTTAAAAATCCACATGCAACTGTATGAAAATGAACTGTATTACGCTGTTTGGTCTGATCAGCTAAAACCTGACAGCCAGAAAGCTGTAAAGAGCAATTTAGTCCTTTTAATTATTAAATATTACTTCAAATTATATTTTTATATTCCATTGAATAGAATGTATATAGTAAATCATTGACCCCTCATTTTCTCAGGCGAATGTCTGTATAGTTGATGCTTCAATTTTAATTATAGTAACACTTAAATATATGTTTTTATTGCTGTTATTTTAGTACAATCCTAATCCTTTTCTTATTCCTGTATAGGGAAAAAAAGAAAAGCTGTTACAATCTATAATTTTCAGTTTTGTTATAACAAAACCCAACCAACCAAACTGTTCTTTCTTGAAATACTTTCTAGTGCTGACTAATCAATGCTTGTTTCTCTCCCCAGAGAATTTCAGTTTTGTAGACAGTCTTGAAGAACTGGCACATTAAATATGGAAAGGCAGCATCTTGGTTGGTTTCTTTTCTTGTAGGGTTTTTTTCTGGTGTTATAGTATCAGCAAACAAAACGAAAAAGCCTCCCAACCCCCTACCACTTATAGTAATCTTGAGCCTGTGCTGTGATGCTTTTTGAGTCAAGTAGAAAGGTGATGTGTTTGCCCTCCTGTTGCCCTTCAGCTGATTGAAAACGTTTACACAATGTTTCTGACCTCGAGTGTGTGAAATGATCAGTTTTCAGCTGTTTGAAGTTAATTCACGTTGTATAAAGAACTCCTTGTGTTTTGAACAAATGTCTGCATCAGTGTGGATGCCTGAAAAGTTAAGGTGGTGTTTTTAGGCTGTTTAACCCTTACTGACAGTGGCATCTTTCACTGAGTGTTTGCTGTGCTGAATAAATAACTGTGGCCCCCTGGGCTGCATGGATATGCGAAAACAGAAGTAGGTGGTTGCATTCTATGGTTCTATGTAGAAATTTTTCCCTGTGAGGGTGGTGTGACACTGGCACAGGTTGCCCAGCGAAGCTGTGGCTGCCTCATCACTGGCAGTGTTCAAGGCCAGGTTGGATGGGGTTTGGAGCAGCCTGCTCTAGTGGAAGGTGTCCTTGCACATGGCAGGGGGTTGGAACTGGATGAGCTTTAAGATCCCTTCTGACCCAAACCATTCTATAACTCTATGACTCTGTGTTTCCATAGTAAGTGCTGGCACAACCAACTACTTTGCAGTTTTTAACTAGGGAACTCTGCTTCCTTTTACACACAGCTCTTGAGAGGACTACTGCTCGCCTGTGTTTCAATAGTTCAGTTCCATTGCAGAATGTTCTAGAAGATATCACGGTTGGTTTTGATGCTTGGAAAAAATCTTGTCAATGTTTTAAGCATTTTTCCCCAATTTGCATGTTATGTCAGAGATCACTTCAGGCAATGTTTGTTCTGTGGAATTACCTTCTAGTTTAATTTTATAATTCTCCTTACAATTTAGATTTAAATTTCTATTGTCTCTACTACTTCAAGGAGTTAGGTACTACAGCAATGCTAGTGTATAGTGCTGGCAGGGCATCTGGGCTAATAAGGGAGCAAGAGGAAGGGAAACAGTCAAGAGAAGGAAGAAGGGGCTGTTTGGTAAAGTAGTTAGGGCTGTTCCTAACCAAAGAAGCTGAGCTGGAAGCAACTGTTGTGGCTTTAATTCTCTGTATATAGAAGCAAGCCTGGTGCTCAAGTGATGGAGTAGAGAGGGGGCAGTGGTGCAGGGCCCTGACTCAAAGGGCAGTCAACCTGAGCACAACCTTTCTGCACTCATATTTTCCACCACACCGTAGCAAGTGTATTGGTTTGATACATACTTTTCCAGAAAAGGTAACTCTTCTTTCTCTTTTCTATTTGGCTTCTAACATGGAAGATATTCAATTTTCCAAAGAGAATCTCTGTAGATCCTCTTATTCAAGTAATTTCTTCAAGGCATTTAATGAAATCCAAGTAGCCTGTGCCACCATGTTGCCACTGATTGTGTTCCTTTGTTAGCTAGATTAAAACTAACATAGTATTGTTATGTATTCCATAGTCATTCTCTTATCTTCCTGGGTACTTATTGCCTAATCCTGTTTGGGCTACATAACTTATGAAAAGGAGCAGCCATACCATGACTTGTTGTGCTTTAAGACTAGCTTTCTAAAAGTGTGATTTTAATATTTATTTGCAGAGGTACCCTTAAAAATATGAAGTGGTTGGGTTTTATGTAAGTTGATCTCTGTCTGTCATTAGAGCTACATTTAGGGTGCTGTTAAAACTGTGTGGTTGTAGATCTAGCACCCATCACCTGCACCAGGGAGCCCCGTTACATCTTCTGTATAATGCTCTTTGTACAAAAGCAGATTTTATACGGAAATGTAGCTACATTTTTAATAGTTCCCAAAGGCAGAATTTTGCTGGGAAGTTGCTATATACATAAATAAATTTAAAAAAATAAATATAAACTTAATAGATGCTAATAGGGAGGACAGCACATAAATTTATGCTTAGTTTTATGGCTGTTTCCAGTCTTTCAGTGTAATCTCATTGATTTCTCTCAAATCACTATCTTCTGCTACAGAACCAGATGTCATCTTCACATAATTATATATGCAGCTTCTAAATTCTTTTTAGAAACAACGTTAACTACAAGATTTAGTTCTTCAATTTTACTATATGATGTACTAAATTATGCATTCATAGAGATATTAAATTTAGATGAATGCTCTGGGTTCCTTTACCCTTCTTTAGACATGCAGACTGCTCTAGGGCCTTGAAGGAACTTAATTCAGCTCTAGAGCAGGTACTAATTCTCAGAAAACAATTTGACAAGTAAGTGTAAATCTGATTTACTATATTAACTGCAGAGGGTAGGAGTCTTGCTGGTGCTCTGCTCTCTTGCATTTGTCGAGTATTTCTGGACACGGCTACTGCTTGGTAGTCAGAGCTGGGCTGCTGCGTTCTAGGCAGCCCGAGACACATTAACTGTGCCCCTTGGAAAAGCGAAATTTAGTTTTGGACACCACTGGATGTTTGGTGCAACTTCAGTATTTGGTATGTAGAAAGTCTAGTACTTCAGAAAGCTGTTCTCCGAACTTCTGTGTGTATTTGGGTCATGCATACCAAGCAAGTGCAGAATTTCTAGGAAGCTTTAAAGTTATTGCATGTATTTTATGCAGTGGATGCCTGCATCTTTCTGTCTGGAAGACTCTGTGTAGCTTAACTGAGGCAGCTATGCTTTGTAATCTTAAGTGTATGGCCCACATGCTTTACATCTTAAATTGTTAATTGAGGTGAAATATTACTATGAGTTACGAACAACGTCTGTTTTGAAGGCAATATAATTGTATTAAGTATGAACCAGCAATTTTATGGTAATGTTGCTTCTGAGCCTTCGATGAGACAGATGGGTGAGCACATACTGCATCAACGCTGAAGTTAGGTCTGGGGAAAAAACATACTGAAACAGTTCCTAGTTTTATGGCTTGTTTCTTATATTTCTGCAGTGACCCCTGATTTATTGCTCTTCTGTAAAGCCCACTTCTGTTATTGTTAATGTTTAATGGTCCTAATCAACTATAGCTTAAGTGTTTGGTAATGTGCATATTGCAGCAGTGTTGTCAATGTCATGTTTTCAAAATTCGAAGGGTGAAGAACAGGGTGTTCTGTGTTGTTATAAATTTTGTTATGAACATTTGTTTATGCTTGTTATATCAAGTATGTTGTTTTTAAAGATGGGGTAATTACAGTTAGAGCTGTGCAAGGTTTTTGTAATTACTGCAAAGAAATATATATTAAAACAGTGATAAAATATGTGAATACCTTTGTAGAGTTTGGCAGAGTTTTGGCCGATGTATTGAAAGATGATGTTTCATGTTCCTGCTTTCATAGCAAATTCTAATCATAGTCTGTAGTTACTTTTTATTACTTAAATAATGGCATTCACTGAAAATGTCAGTCCACTCGAGAAAGTAAAAGGGATAAACAGCAGTGTGCTAACAGTGATTTTGGTCAAGGACAGAAACCCGGGGAATGTTTTCCATACCTTGTTAACTATTCCGTATGGTTTCAATTTGAGAGGGGTGGGAAGTGGTCTTAAGCTCTTTATGGCTATGGGAAGAATAAGAGATAAATATTAAAAGATTAGATTCTTTAATAAATCTTCCCTTTTAGTGCCCCTTTGTTTGTTCACATGATGCACAGATACCAATATTTTGAGAGGGATGAGAATGTATTTTTTTCCATTATTAGAAAAAATGGCAAAATTATTGTTTGGGTTTTTTTTGAAATGAATAATCATGGAAAAAAGGGAAAAAATTAAAATACTGGAAGTTTGAAGTGTAGAATTTCTAGAATGTTTGTCAGTTTTTTCATCAGTAATTTTACAATAACTTGAATTCAGCAGTGACATTTGCTTATGATGTTACTCCCCATTCTGCTTATGCCTACCCTAACTCACCTTGTCCCTTTAGATGTGCTCCTAATAGCTATTTCTGGGAGTACACTCTGCACTGAATCAGGAAGCTGATTTGATTTAATCATGCCCTCACTTATACCTTTCTTTTTCTTCTCTTTCCCAACCTGGATTAGTTCCCCAGTCACATTCAGAATGCAGCCCTACAAAGAGTTGTATAGTACAAGTGAAGGGCAGAATGGGGACAAGGATGAGTAGTAGAGTAAGAGGAATGGAAAACCCTTAAGTCAGCGCTGCTGCTGAGGAAAAGGTATGTGGAACCTTACCTTTATTTTAAATGCCACAGGTTCTTTCAGTAGTTACATGCTCTCTGAGCTAATTCACAAGACTGCAGTAGGTATCCTGTAGAAAAGGAATTGTCAGTGAATAACAACAGCTTTTTGACACTGTAATTCTGGTCAAATGTGAAAACTGTAAGTGTAGGGCAGGGTTTATCAAAAAAGGAAGTGCAGGTTTTTTGGTTATAGCAGTAATTAAAAAACTTAGGATAGCCTAAACTCGGTTTTCCTCTTGATTTTTATGGAGAATTACAGATTTATTTTTCATTTCAAAAGGTACGAACATTGTAAAAGCCTTTAGAACTGTCCATCTCCAATAAGCTAATATACACAAGAACAAAATCTTCTGTAGCAATGAAGTACCAGCTGTAAGTTAAATGAGTGGTGTTTGACATAGCAAAATGGCTGTGTTGTTAATGCCCTTAAAATCGGAGTGGTTTCAGTCCCTCAGTCTGCTTATGCTTTCTGTAAGTTCAACTGCCTGAAGGTCAAATCTAATACTAATTTGAGAGGTGGAAAAGCCAAAATTAACAGTTTGGTAGAATTACTATTTATCTGATTTTTTTTTTTTAATAAGTTTTCTGTTTTGGTTTTCCTGAAGTAAAGTTGAATGTTGTGTGGAAAGAAATGACCAGAAGTTTTTATTGAGCTGTGAGAAAAAGACAATAAAGGTCATACATAAAAATAAGATTATATTTCTTCAAATGAAAACTAGAATATGCCATGTGAAGACAGAGTAGTTTGAAGCATTATTTTTAATACTAGGAGCTCATGATGACAATTCGGATTGCTAAAGGAATCAAATGGCTTGAGAATAAAAATAATCCATTTCTTTCCCCTGTGGTCTGTTTTTTAAATATGGAAGTTAGAAGGTTCAAAACTTTGATCTACAGCAGGCTGTTGAGTTGATTATACTGGACATTCAAAGAAATGTGAAATACATTTGACTGATACCTTGGAATCCTAATTTTCTTCTTATCAGCTGTACTCGAAAGAGTAATGTGCTTACTTCGCCCCTCAAATGCCCTGAGGAGACTAAGAACATCTATCAGCAATGCATGTTCTGGAAAGTGTTTATTTTAGGAAAGCATGTTTAGAGTACTAATTATAGCAGGATTTTGAATTGCAGTATTTGGTTATTATGTTTGCAAACAGTGTCTCAGAAATGAGCTGCATGATGTTATCCATTTGTTAAATTCTGTTGACCCAGCTCGAGTAGATTTATTATAGGTAGTACAGATAGAGAGGGATCAGGATTCTGTAGCTGAGGTTTCCTTCAGTATGCAAATAGCCCTCACTGAAGATGCTTTCATAACTAGATAATCTGTGATTACAGTTTAGGAATGGCAAATTGAATGGTGAAATCCAGAAATGGGACAGGAATGTGACTGTTCATAGGACTTTTGGGTTTTTTTTATAGACTCAGAAGGACTATTGCCCAGTGCATGGTATTATTTAAATTTGTACTTAAGACCAGCTTTGGAATTACAGGGGAGCTAAAGGCACATAAACCTTCCAAATTAGTCCCTGCTTCCCTTTTCCTTGCCCTTCAGCATTGTTCCTACTGTAGGTAGCATCGTGGCTACTTTCCAGCTTCACAACCCAACCTCTTTAAGGAAGCAGAGTGCTCCACTAGAGCTTGGGGGAGTGTGTATCATACCCCAAATTAGAGTCCCTTGCAGAAGGTCTGTTCTGTGTGTGCCTCAGTGTGACCCATTACAATGTGTGCAAAGCGGACTTGCACTGGGAGTGTGAGAGTTGGTGCCTGTTGTTTCCTGTGGGAAATCAACTGGACTTAAATGTTTTATTCAAAGCTTTGCTTAATTCAGTGCAGAGGTGTTGCTCACTTCAGTCAAGTACAGATCGTCTACTTTAAGTAGATCAACTGCATATAGTATCACTTAAGTTTCTGCCTTTTACAAATATAGAGATCTTGAATTTGATCTTGGAATTCATGACTTCCAAAGCTATGAACATTCTCTTAGCAAATCTGAAAACTAAGAACTAACTACTTCAGGGTGAAAATTTCTATAGAGCCTTCATGCACTCTTGAAAAACAAAAGATTTCAGCTAGAGATCGATTTATGCTCTTCTGCACTTGTCATTTCCTTCCTGCGACTTCTGCTCATTGCCTGCACATGCTTGCCTTACAAAGTTATTGCTGTGTTAACTTCTAATTAGATAGAAGTTAACTTTCTTCTAACGTAACTATGAAGACACATTAAGGTATGCAATGCAAGTTTTACTTTTTTCACTATTTGCTTTTCCTTCACAGGTTGATGCATTTCTCTTGTTTTCCTATCATGGACTGTCTGCATCCTAAACTTGTAAAATATCTGGATACCTTAACAGTTAGATTTTATTTTTTTTTTACTATTTCTTTCACCCCCTGTGCACAGCTGGAGTTCCAGGCTTCTGTAACCCAAAGAATAGAGAGGGTATCTAGAACAGCAGCTGTCTTCCTCATTGCCTCATTACAGGACAGTGGGAAGGGGGAAACGTGTTATCTCTGCCTCTCTGTGTGTACAGCGCAGTAAATGGTGCGCACTGTGGGACATGGGACCTATGCCCACATAGTTTTTTCCAAGAGAGCTTGGGGCTGTGCCGCTCTTAAGTTCTTGTCTTTAGCAGTTGCTTCCCCTTCCGGCTCTTGCAGCAAGCCAGAAAGAATCTGAATTTGATCAGCGATTTACCCATCTCAGCACATTAATCAACCCACATTATCTGTCTAGAATGTAGGTTTTTTTTGTGTTCTTATAAATGGGAAACTGAAATGCACACGTGTACTGGCAATGTTGTCCTCCCCCAGACACTGTCCTGGATTTCATTTCTTTTACTGTGCTGGAAAGGCAAGTACTTAACCAGATGTTCTGACATACCAGTTCTTTTTTTCAAGTTGCATTAGTGAATTCATGTGAATTCCCTCTGCTGGCTGACAGTAGCTGAAAGTTAATGCCTGGTAACTGTCTTCCCTAGATAACTCCATTCAAATATTAATAGCTCTTCCTAATTCAGTCACTTTATTTGGTCCTGGCTATCTCACCAGCATCTCTTACTTCTGTGTTCTCCTTCCCTTTCTTCTCCCACAAAATTGCCTACTCAGTTGCTTATGTTTCTTATGGACTTTGTAAGAAACACATGTATTTTTTCATTACATAGGAATTCCTCACATTACCCATGCAGGAATGTGGTTTTTCTTTCCAGGTTACCAAGCAGATTCTTTCTCCTAGTCTGTAATGTGTAATACCACAAACTTGTTGATAACGCAAACCAGAATACAAAATAAGTGCAAACAATCAGTTTGCTTCCACAGAGACCAACAGATTTATGCTAAGGCAGTTTGAGCAGTGTCGTGATGGTAGAACCAAGCTGTGTTGCTCCATAACAAGGCATGTCTAGTTGATCGATCCACCATAGCACACCAAGAGCCTGAGAGTATTAGGTGTCTCTCTCTTGGAGCTGGCTCAAATGTACTCATTCAGCAGAAACTAAACCAACAAGGTACACTTGAACACAAAAACTGTGATTGTCTGAGGATTGTTCTCGTCTCTCCGTAGTTGGTTGTGGAAGTTGCAGTGTGTGGACCTGTGTGAGGGAACTGGTGTAACTAAAACTAACAACAGTGTTTCTACTTAACAAATTCCACATTGGGTTATTGTAACTGTGATTTGCTTTTTCCTCCCTCAGCTGTCTACTCATTTGTGCTGCTAGCAGAGGTTGGCCTTGACGGATATATAGAGTCTAATTCCCACTTAAGAGCCTCTTACTACATCACTCTTTATTTATATTTAAAACAAGTACTCTATCTTATTGACGACTCTCTCAGACAATTTCCATCCAGTTTTTGACTACAGAATATCCCAGGATCAGTAATGGAAACCTCTTGTATGGTAGGAAAGTAAACATACTGGGAAGCATAAAAAAAAGAACTGGAATGAGATGACTGACCTGCTCCCCTCTATTGCTAGCAGGTGTTTTGCAGACCACACTTTAAGCATTAGGTTTCTGGTTTTTTCCATTAAAATAAAGCTGGTAGTATGTAAATGAGGAGCAATGGTGATATTGGCTTTGGTGCAAGCGGGATTATACCCAAAGGGATTCTACATCTATTCCAAGTCAGCACGGCTACATCAGAACGTAACTGGATCAATAAATAGCACAGCTAGTCAGCTAGTTAATGGCCTCATGAGCTGGGTGTTTTACTTTAGGTGGTACCTTAAACTGATGCCCACTTTACTACAGGAATTGTCCAGCACAGGATAATAGAATATGTGCTCTGTGAACTCTATAAAGGCTTGGGTGATGAGGGAAAAGCACACAAGAGCTTCCAGCAGAAAACAAATGGTAATTCTACAAATGCACGTGTATGTTTTGTAAATGTGAATACAGCTTAGGACCTTTAAAACAACTTCAGGTTTCCATACGCATGTCACGTTTCCCTGTGCATCAGAGCCACTTGGGAGTTTTTGCTTGTTTTTCCTATCCCACCCGAAAAGACACAAAGATGCTGGAGAGGGACTCTCCATCAGGGACTGGAGTGATAGGACAAGGAGTAATGGGTTTAAACTTAAACAGGGAAAGTTCTGGATAGCTCTACAGAAGAAGCTTTTTACTGTGAGGGTGGTGAGGCCCTGGAACTGGTTGCCCAGGGAAGTGGTAAATGCTCCATCCCTGGTAGTGTTCAAGGCCACTCTGGACAGAGCCTTGGGCGACAGGTGTGAGGCATCCCTGTCCGTGGCAGGGGGGTTGGAACTGGATGATCTTGAGGTCCTTTCCAACCCTAACTATTCTATGATCTCTTGTTAGGAATTCTGAAAAGCTTTAATAACTACTTTGGTAGAATTATATTCAGAACACAGACACGAAAAAGACACCATGATGTTCTGCAAACTCCTGGCCTCATTATTCCTGAGAAAAGTACAGCACAGCAAATCTATCGATTTGTCTGTACATTCTTAAGCAGTCCAACTGAAAGCTCAACAGTTCTACATTTGGAAGATTCCTAAATTAGCCAGGCTAAACCTTTTCTTCCAAAATTCTGGCATAGCTTTTACATTTACTTCTGAATAAAATATTGAGAATTATCTCAACATTTAAAGGACTCAGACATAGTGTGATTGGTCTTAATTCAGATCATTTACTGGGTGTGCAGTTGTTGATACTGCAATTATTATTCATGTAATAACACTGACAAGAAAGCTATTTTTTAGCCTGCAAAGCCATATCTCACCATTTTGATAAGCCACATCTTACAATTTTGGTACCTTTCTTCCAGTTGCATATATATTGCTGGAGTTACAAAGACAAAACAAAAAGCCCAAGTATAAAACTCCATTCTGTTAAATTTTAGTAAAGCTCATATTATGGATCCAAGTTCCTAAATTTGTTTTGCTTTTCCTCTGAGCCAATATCACAAGATCAAAACATGATGATTCAAGATGTTTTTTTTACAATACCCTAAATTGTCATTGAAATAGTATCTTGTACTGAGACAGGAATACAAATAATGACCTGCTAACAATCTTAAATCTTCATTTAAAAATTAAGAAACATGTAATTTTAGCTGTTAGTTTTCTTGTTTATATAATCTATGTAAATGACTATATACTTACTATCTATCTAATGAGTATCCATATAACAGCTTACTGAGAAAAATGCTTCTTTTCTTCTTCCTCGCATTTCCTTTTTTCCTCCCCCTTTCTCCCCCAACCTTTTTTCTTTTTTTTTTTTTTTTATAGTGGAATCCATTTCATGCTATAACTTGAAGAGCTCTTTCTTATACCTTCAGCATCAGCATAAACCTTCACTTGTGAAAATTACGTTTGGGAAACCTGTGTTTTATGCTTTCATCATGATTTACTTCTGAAGAAAATCAAAAAGTAAAGCAAGTACAAACCAGTATTAACTTCATTATATCTGCATCATGTTGACACAACATCTCAGATCAGTATGAAATTAGCTGTAATCTGCTATTGACTCCAAAACCTAAAGATGGCAATTTAGATGTCAGTGTTGGCTAACTTGATTTTAATGTTAACATAGAACAAATATGACAAATGAATTGATGACACATACAAATTTCTGACATCTGTAACTTTGGACAGCAAATGGAGTTGACAAATGGATCTGATGGCAAATATTATGTGACTCAATAATTAAGGCTTTCCTGAAGTTTGCACTGAAACTGTATTGGAATAACAGAATGAATTTTCCACCGACTTGCACACTAGGTAGCTATTTTCAGTTATGTAAAGTAAATGCAAGTTCAATCATTGAAACCCCCTACATTCTCATGTAGTATTGTTCTTCACTGATTTCTTATAAGTGCCAAGCAGTATCGTGCATTAATTTCCCCATCTTTGACAAGTAAAGATTAATTTATTATTTACCTCAGTTATACTAAGTAGTGGCTAAAATCAATTTCATGACTATTCTATAAAAATTATGAGAAATTATAAAGATTGTTCACCAGCTTGTTAATTAAAAATAATTGTTAGCTTTAATGATCCAAAAGAAATATATAAGAACACGTATTTAAACAGTTCAGTTCCTCACTGGCCAAGATATAAATACAAACAGAACTTGCTTTCTATATCTGAAGAGATATTATTTCTGAGACTTAAGTCATCCCTGCACGTATAACTCCCCATTGCAGACAAGGGACTTTACTCCACCATATAGAAACGTGAAAGATAATAGGCAAAGAGCAGACACAAATAAATTCCAAGCAGTTGTTTTTACACCCATTTTTGAAGCTATAAATTCAGTAAAACTTAAGTATTTACTTTGATTAAGTCCGTCCATTGGTGAACAAAGGAGATTTTGCATGATAGGAGCAGAAAGATCTATCAGTAATGTGAAGTTTTTGTCTTTATTAAAATTGAAGCTTTAAATGGTGCTCTCAGTAAATGTTTTAGTATTTGTCTTATCAATTACTTCTGTATTAAGTCTATAATTTTTGAACTCTGAATTGACTTTCTGAACTTAATGAATTTTAAACAGAGCTAATGGGGATGAGCTAGAGCAGTATTTACTTCTTTTGTTTGATGAATTGACAGTAGAGGGACTTTTTACAAGGGCATGTAGTGACAGGACCAAGTGGTAATGGCTTTAAAATGGTAAGAGGGGAGATTTAGATTAGACATTATGAAGAAGTTCTTTACTCTGAGGGTGGTGAGGCCCTGGCACAGAGTGCCCAGAGAAGCTGTGGCTGCCACATCCCTGGTGGTGCTCAAGGCCAGGTTGGATGGGGCTTGGAGCAATCTGGTCTAGTGGAAGGTGTCCCTGCCCATGGCAGGGAGGATGGTGCCACTTTTCTATGATTGGGGTGGTAAAGGGCATCACAGTGCAGGTGGTGTCAGAACCTTTGTGTTCTTTCTGTTGTTTTCGTTGGAACTCATTGATTCCTGTTTGTTGTGGTTTAAGCCCCTCACGCGTTTCGCTCACTCACTCCCCCCTTTTTCTTCCCCCCAGTTCCCAGGGGGATGGGGAGGAGAATCGAAAGAATGTAACTCCCACAGATTGAGATAAGAACAGTGGAGTAACTAAGGTATAACACAAGCCACTGCTGCTACCACCAATAATAATAATGATAAGGGTTTCGCTCACTCACTCCCCCCTTTTTCTTCCCCCCAGTTCCCGGGGGGATGGGGAGGAGAATCGAAAGAATGTAACTCCCACAGGTTGAGATAAGAACAGTGGAGTAACTAAGGTATAACACAAGCCACTGCTGCTACCACCAATAATAATAATGATAAGGGAAATACAAGGCAAGAGAATACAACTGCTCACCACCCGATACCAAGCCCGACCCAGCAGTGAGCTCCCTCTTCTGGGTCCCTGCCCCCAGTTTTACATCCTGGGCATGACGTGCTGTGGCATGGAATACCTCTTTGGTCAGTTTGGGTCAGGTGCCCTGTCTCTTCTTCCTCCCTGGCAGAGCATGAGACTCAGAAAGTCCTTGGTCAGACCAAAACATCACTAAGCAGTAACTGAAAACATGGGTGATATCAGTGCTGTTCCCAGGCTGAAAGTCAAAACCACAGCACTGCATCAGCTACCAAGAAGGAGAGGAATAACTGCTACTGCTGAACCCAGGACACTGTTAAAGCAGTAATAATTTTTTTGCATGCAGCTGAAATTCTTAGTGAACTCTTCCTGTGTTTTTTTGTCCTCTCTATTTTAGTGTATTTTAGTTTTACTCCAAGTCTTGACAACCTGGTATTTGTCTTGTGTTTGCTTAGGCTTCCAATTCTGTTTAAAATGCTAGGTCTATTTGATTTGAAAGTATATTTTACCTTTTATACTACTAATTGTGTGGGATGAAAATGTGGAAGGTTGGCATACCTTTACAATTCATGTATTGCAGTACCTTTTCTTCTTTATTTCACATGAAGTTCATGACATTTGTGTGGCTTAAAAGCAATTGCAGTGAAAAGGGTGAATCTAGAAGAGCTTGCCAAGATTAATTTTTCAAAGTACTCTTGTTTTTTATTCATGTGCCATTGTTTTATAATCCTTATTGGAGGCAATAGACCTAGGCCATTTGATCCAAGTACTGGTTTTCTTTCTGCTTTTTCAGTCTGTTTTATATTCATTAACAAACTATTCTAATAAACTGGTAAGATTCTAAAGCCCAGAAGTATTTTTATTCTGCATTTCCTCTTATTTTTTTTGATCCATGCTGAGTTAGTACATACATTGTTCTGTGCTGTTGGGTAGAATCTGTTTTTTCAAAGATGAGGAGGAACTGCAGTTCTGGCTGACTTTTGTTTTTGCGGTGCGGCTTCATCTTATTTTCACCTGGAGCTAGCAGAAGATTCTTCATGCAAATGATGTTTGGCACAGATTTAGGGTTGTGGCTTCCAAGATTCCTGATGAAGTGGATGGAAAAGCTACTCTTTTGCCATCATTACAAAACAAACTGTACCTTAACATTAGTAGTAGTCTACTGCTAATGTTTCTAAGGACGTGGGTTTTGTTTCAGACAAAAATGTTCTTAGCCTGTTTAAACAGGCTGGAACAACAATCTGCCTGTGAATATACCTTAGGCAAACTCTTTATTTGAGAATCCTGATTGTTGCATGTTTTAGCAAAGATCGGTTGATTTGGATTTTTTGTTTGCTTTTTGCCTACTTTAAACCTTTTAAATAATTTTTATTTCTTACTCATAGAAAAATAAAATAAATAAAGAAAACCACATTGGACCCCAAGGAGTTATGCTTTACATGTAATAAAAAAGGCTTAATATAAATAGTAAATCCAGTTTAAATGCTTTCCTCATTGTTACTGGGACATAAAGACCTATAAACAGAACAAGTATGCTGTAAAAGCACACTCATGTTCAAAAGAATTCCTTTCAGTTCAGGACTGTAGGGAAATCCTTTTTTGTTTATAATGGTTTATAAGCTTGAGCTAATCCTTCAATGGTCTGTGGAAATTAAATGAGGGGGAAAAAAGAGGAAAAAAGGCAACTGGAGCAAAACTAGAGATTAATGGCAGTCAGAACTGACAATTAACTTGGAATTCTTAGTCTTATGTCTCTAGTAAGAATCTCTGTACCTAGATGATCTTAAGGTGCTTTTCACTCCTAACTATTCTATGATTCCGTGCCATTCTTCTTTGGTTTTAAGGTCAATATTTAATCTGTAGTATTTGTTATATGTTACTAACAGGAATAATAAAGGTGTGAATGAAAATGTTTGATTCTGATAGACTACATGCCAGGTACTCTTGCTCTTAGGGAGGAGGCTATGAAAGAATCTGTGTACTTTGTGCTGCATGAGTTTATTTTAGGTGAGTTGTTTGTTGAGTGGGTGGTTTCTTGCCAGATTGGAAAGGCATTGCTAGTGATGATTAAGATGTCATGTAGGTTTTATAAATCACTTCAGAGGGTACCATTATGACTAAGATAAAATAAAAAAATAGGAGCATTTCAAAGAATTAATGTAGATAACACTATTGCATTCACACAAGTCAATAGATTCCACAGTCTTCTCACGCATATATAAATAGTTCAGACTTCAGCTGTCTGTCATTGTGCTCAGGTACAGGCATCTCACTGCAGTGCCTGCCAACCTTGTGCCCCCCAAACTGTTAAACTGCAATATTGCTCAGCTGAACATACCTCAGTAGGAACAGAAATTACATTATATAGATAAAAAAATAATTAGGAGAAGAATTTCTTCCGCTATAAATTGTCAGGAAGTTGGTGATAGGTGACATCATGAGATAAATTAAGGTGATAGTCTATTTAAGTGCAGATAAATAGCTAGAAAATCTGGTTTCTGTATAGTTAGCTATTAATCTCAAGAGTGTTCTATACGCTTTGACCATTCATTAAGAGACACCTTGAAGTGATTCTGCCTTCTCACTTTTAATATTGAAGGGTGTTATAACTTGGTCATGGAAATGAGCCTTGTGTATTTGGTTTCATTTGTATCTACCTTTCCACTGAATTTCATTCTGGTTGCACGATTGGTACCTAAATAAGCATAAATAGCAAGTACCTGAAACGGTTCACTTATCTTTAAAATAAAGGAGGCTTGGAACAGTGATGGGAGAGCTTTTACTGGATTGCTCAGGAGCTGTGAAGGGAGAAAAGGCTGCTTAAATTAACAGAATGCTGTCTGCATCCTGGCAGCTTTCTGGCAGGCTGGATTGGGCAGTTAAGGAAGATCAGGAATAAAGGGAAAAGTATTGGTTTGAAGTCTCTTGCACTCCATCTGACAGCTGGCTCAATACTGTCTCTGAAATGCTGTAACTTGTGAGCAAGATCACACAGTGGTCAGAAAGCTGTACATCTTATGCCATCCTTTCACTTTGCTCTCTCCCTTGGGATAAGGGAATCTCACTAGTTATGTTCAGCATATTGTGACTTTTTGAGGTACAATTTTCAAACCTGATGGTTAGAGTTGTCCTTGTGGAATAAGACTGATGTATTTTTCCTGGTCTTTAATAATCTCATCAAAACATGATATTACCTCTTAAGCTCTGCATTGTCATGTGGATTAGCTACTCCTCTTTTCCAAGAATATGAAGCAGCTCTCTGGAAGTTTAGTCCTTGGAGTACTTCAGATCTGCAATGTACTGAGTAGAAAAACATCATTCTGGGGAAACTGACGGTGCTGAGACATGATCTTTGCTCCTTTCTCTCTCTATAACCAGTACAATATGTTCTTCTGGAGCATACGCTTCTCTTTGCAGAGCCAGGTGTTCTGCTTTCTATTGCTACTTGATTTTTCTGCTCATCTTCCACAGATAATGCTACGCCCTTCTTAAAATAAAAAGTACTATAAAACATCAGGGTGGGGATTTTTGTGTGTGTCCTCTTTCTGTGTCATGCTAAAAGCTATTTTTATTTTTCAAAGCCTCTTTCATATTGTCATCTCTTCGTATTCTCTTTCTTTCTGGAAAGCAGAGGACTTCAGGAAATTACTTTTTGAGCGCAAACACAGCAACGAAGATGGCTGGAAGTCAGATAAAGGAAATTCCTGTGCATGGTCTGGCTGTGCCATGACTTACTGTCACTTCATTTTCCCAAAGAATGCTTGTTTGAGAGTCTGTGCTTAAAGGAATATAAGTAATTTAAACCCAAAAAGTTATCTAATGCCTGCCTGCAATGCCCATTTCTTCTCTAATGGAGTTTTGTTTTCTTTTGTACAAAGAAACTCCTGTATCATGTCTTGGGTTGCCTCTGCCCCAAATACTACTGGTAGTTTACAGTCTGTGTCTCATTCTGAGTTCCCAGCAATGCCCTTTAATACTTCAAATATAAAGGATGGACATACCTGACCTATAACTTTTATGTCCCATTTTAGTTTGGTTTATGTGTTGATTCATTTCCCTTTTGTGTATGGAAGTGGGTTTTGCAACTGCTTGCTTGTAAGTAGCAATGAATTCTGGAGTGTAAGGTGACAGTTGGAGGTAGTAAGGCTAACGTATCCATTTGTAACTCTTTTTTTATCCTTTCTTCTCAAAAGAGTATTCTCTTACTAGGAATTTAGGAGATATACTAAAATCCATTTAGATTTCCAGTAGGAAAAGAATTATCCAGTGCGGCTGGACTGAGGCAAAAGAGTCATTGAATACTTCAGCCTTTTCCATGTCCCAAGTAACCAGGTCTCCTGTTTTTTTCCAGAGAGGGCCAATGTTTTTCATACTCTTCCTTTCATTGCCAACATAGCTGTAGAAGCTTTTCTTGTTGCAGTTAATGCAACTGCTCCTTTTGCATCAACTGCTTGTGTTCAAGATAGTTTAATTTGTTACTGGTAAGACCATGTAGTCTATGTGTATCTTTGAAGCAGTAATTACAATTTTCGTGCCTCAAGGCTATGACAGGGTTTTGGCATCATTGAACCTGAGATGGTTTGTATCAGTTTACTTTTGCTTTCATGTTAAAAAAATCATGAAGTATTTTTGGATTTTTTTTAAGGCAAAATTCGTCACTTATTTAGGAAAAAACCTAGTGGCAGAGTGCTCTGAATACTGTACAAGTTCTACATCTTGTATTATGGAGCTGTGTGATTTCGGTTGGAAATTAAATTCCAGATTACCTATATTGTGTTCTGTTGTCCTTTCGCAGTTGCTTTCGTAAGGGGTCCAAAAGATAAATCTTGTCGCATGTGTTGTGACTACTCCTTTGAAATGTGGTGATCAGAAAATATTATTCTTTATGAGTGTTTTGGAGGATGTGAAATTAAGAAGGTTAATAGGAACCATAATAAAGTTCATCATCACATCATGACATGAATTTATGGAATAAGGTATTAATTGTGACAGCTAAGCTATAACTGAATTAAGGTGACCACTCACATGGAGAATGTGTAGCATTGGTTAAGGGTAGGTATAAAGCACTTTGTATTCAGTTTGGTGTCATAACGTTATTACAGTATTACAGTATCTGTGCTGTATCATTTTCATTTATACCCAACTGGGGTATTTTAGTATTATATTTAAGAGCAAGGCTTACCAGCAAGGTTGAATTATTTTGTGACTTTTTAATGTGGACAAAGGAATATGCAAAGCTGTCTTCTTTCTGTTGTGGTTTAGGACTGCATATGATTCCAGCTTTTCAGCTCAAATTCACAGACTAGCTTTTAATTTTTATCTCTGAATTTTGAGTCCTGTTTATGACACTGATATTCAAAGAGTGTCTTGATGTTTGAAGATGCAGCTTCTATGTATAATCAAATAAAAACTGGCTTCCAAAATTTGTCAGTGAAGAAGCAGAGTAGAACTGACCTATTTATATTTAATCATAATAATCTAAAGGATAACCTGAATAATATTGCTTTAAATTACTGGAGTGGTATGTGTTGTGTTCTGAATACAAATAGGGATATGAGGGGAACTCAGAATATAGGATATATGCTATGGACAGTGTCATTGTGAATTGCAAAGCATGTTCTGTAGTGCTTTAGATCAACCTTTTCGTAGTGTCCTCAAAATGCTGTCTTTCTTGCCATAGAACTAACTATTCTGTGCAATCAACTCCCAAGGGAAAAAGAAGTCATCAGTGTAGCAAAAAAAAAAAGAAAAGTAAATATACTGTTTCTGCCATTGGTCTTGTTCTTTGGGTTTGGAGGCTTGGATACAGAAATAGAGCTCTGGGTTGAAGGAAACTTTTTAGCTTATTATTAAGCTTATATTGCTTGGCCTCAAAGTCAAAGGCCCCCCTGGTTTGAACAATTGAGGTACTTGTAATGGTCATCAGGTCAGACCTCTGTCACTTTGCAGAAGTTCTTGAATATGTAACATGTATTCTGTTAAACGACTGGAAATATATGCAAGTGGTAGAAAAAAACATTTGCTGAAGAAGGTTATCTCCTGCTGAGTAACAGGAACAGAGGTAAAAGTTTTGAAATCAAATATTCCTTGTTGCCATTAGTCTATTTAATCCCTCAATGAATTCCCAATTTTAAAAGAAGGACTGTTTCTATATATTCACTCTCTGTTTCTGTGTAAGATGAGGTACAACTATTTGAGCTGTAAGTCACGGAGGTAGAATGTTTCTGAAATTTGCTTACAGCTTATTGAACAATAAATTCCTGTAATTAATACAGAATTTCTTGGAATGCTTTTCATAGAAGAATGCTCTGTGTGTAGTCATGACAGTCAAGGCTTACCCACCTTCTCAGGATACAGCAGAACAGCACTGTTAAACCCTAAGGCGTAGGACACTAGGGCCTACTTCCATCTGCTCCTCCTAAGATCTTTTTTTTCCTGTCACAGAATCCTATGCTTTTTCAACGTAGAGCCAGGAATGCCATGGTAAATAAGATCTCATTAGCTTTCACACAGGTTATGGCATAATATAAGCTGATAGCAGTAGCCCAAATTTCAGTCCACATATATAATTTCATAAAGAAAAATCATATGCTGCACATCCCTGAGTTTATTATTAATAGTATTCGGCTTTTTCAACAACAGCAGTGCTAATCTAACAATGATATGTATTATATAGCAATCTAGTGTATAACGTTCTTATATTAATAATAAAATATTACATGATTTAAGTGTTAAAATGTATATGTTCTGGTACTGTAACCATACCTCTGTGGGCAGATGATTATAACAGGTTCAGGAGTTCGGATCTTTGATATGCAGTTTTGGGTGGAGTAACTCCATTGTTTACACGAGTGCCAAACTATACCCTTTTGAACCAGATTTATTGTGAAGCAGTGCAGCTTCTGAATCCTGTTCTAGGATTAATTGAAAAGCAGTGGAGTTTTGTGGGAATGAGCAAGTCCAAAATCGACCCAATAATTCATGATGCAGCAATAAAAACAAGCATAGGGAAGTAGAGGAGGAGAGATACAGTTGCTGGTTGGTGAAGAGATAGGTTGACTTGTGTTACACATTATTATGGCAGAAGAGGTTAGAAATTGGAAAGGCAAAGATGAATGTCTGGTTTTTACTCTTGCTAATATAATGAAACAGCTTTAACCTAGTTTGTGGAAATGATTTTTGTGGTTATAAGGTTAGAAAGATTTATGTTGAAATGAAAGCTTTAGAAACTGTAGAAAATATTTCGTCTTTCAAAGAACAATTTTGGGCTCAAGTCATGCATTTGGAGCATGAAAATACTTGCTAGCAGGTGTAATTCTTACACAAGGAGCCCTACTTGAGTTCTGCTTTGACTTTATCACTGCCATTCCTATTTGGAATTGATGTACATTTCTGCCATGTCAAAAATAGAGGTATTCTCATCTATTTGCAGTTTTGCAGTTTTTCGGGGAATAGCTGATCTGTTTTCCTGAAAATATGCTGATTGTTGTTAATCAACTTGTCAGAACTGAATAGATTTATTCTTTATCAAAGTGAAGAAAATTGGGACACTAAATAACAGTCTGTGTGGAACTAGGACACTCTCTTTGGAGATGCAGCTCCAGACACTGTAGAGGATTTTTTTGACAGATAAGCTGTGTGCTTAAAGAGATAAATGTTAATCTAATACATTGGAAAACAGACGGATTACAGTGTACTGCCGTGCATTCAAATAACAAGACTAAATTCTATGCACCAGCTGAGTCTGTTTCATAAAACTCCACAAAGTTACTGCAAAGACCATGGCAGCATTGGTAAACTATAACTCTTAAACTCTTGGAATGTGATCCAGACATTGGTAGAGTCAGCAGCAGCAGCTCAACTAACATTTTTAATAAGGAAAATTAACCTTTTTTCTCACAGTAGGGAGTTGAAGGAAGATCAACATAGTGCCACTGTTATCTTTGTTCTCAGTAGAGCTTCTCTGTCGCTTTCTTTTTCTTTTCAAGTTTTCAGAATAAATATTGTCTATCCTTACTATGACCAGAATACTGATGCTCAATACAGTTGTGCAAACTGATCATTTGTATCTATACAGCACATGATTTCTTCAGTAAAAGGTTCACATTAGTGCAGACACTGAGTGCTATACACATGGTAAACTTAATGGTATTTAGTATTGTATTGCCTTAGGCATATATGATGGAACATATTAAAGAATGGTAGTGATTCAGAGAATTATAGAAGCCTCAAGGTGCAAGAGCTGTTCATGCCATAGTAACCTGCGTTCTTTTATGGTTAAAGCCAGGATAAGGAACAGGGAAAATGAACTTGTTCAATCAAGTAATCACGTTCTCTGAAATTATTTTTAAACGTTATTAGCTGAATATAGGTTTAGAGATGAGTTTTCCTTCAGAGTTTTGTAGTTTCTAATACATAACATGTGTGTTAACTTCCCAAACTAACAAGTCTGCACTGCCTTAGTCTGCCTTTGTAGTTCCAAACCGTAACTGGTTTATGTCTGGCTCAGAATATAGCCGGAATACCTGCTGTATTCCATACAGAGAGATTCTCTCTAGTAATTTTAATATGCTATCTTGTTTGCAGGACATGAGGCAAAATAAAGATGTGTGTTAAAAAGCATTGTTTAGGAGAATGCCAGATGTACCTCCGCAAGATCAGTCCAGTCTATAAAAAGATACATAAGATTATTTATAAGGTCACTGATTTTGTCCTGTTCTAAACTGGACCCATTGAGCTGGAAAAAGAAGTCAGTTGGAAGTAATAACCTCTGAACTTTGATCTGGATGTTTTTGTCTCATACAGGAACATGCCATAATCTCATGAAGATTGCTGCTGGTTGCATAAGAACCAGTTAGAAAAGAGTCATTTGACCCCCCAGCAGGAGTAAAATACCCGAGGCAGAAGTTTTTAGACTTTTCCAGGGGCTTGCGGCCAAAAAGCAGCTGTGGAAGCAGTTCTCTGCTTGTGTTCTTCACAAAGAGAATTTTCCCTTCTCTGTCTGAACTTATACCTTTATGGCTTGACATAAGCATTAGCAAGGAAGCAGTGAAGTTTTAAGTGCTGTTTCAAAGCTGCACTGCTGTTGCAAAGGTGATACCAAATTGCTACCAAGAGAGTAGAGAGATTGCTTGTATGTTGGGCTGTTATGTTGAAAGGGTGATTTCAGATGCTAATTTTTTACATCCCTTGGCCCAGCACCATAAAGACTGTGCTGAAACTGCTCCATGTGTACATTTTCTTTATTGTCATACTGCCGTAGTACCTGCAACCTCCTGTACAAAACAGCTGATTAAATGAGACTTACCTGCACTGCTGGTGCACCAGCAGGGAGGTTGGAAGCTGATTTGCCTTCTTCCTTGCCATAAACTGATGCTTTTGCAGGTTTTGTCAGGGGACCTGGTACTGGTCTTTAAGTAACTTTGCATCACATGAGCTTGCTTCTGTGTCTGTCTTATAAGAGAAACCTAACAATTGTTCTGAGAATATGTATTAAATCCTCCATTAAAAGCTGAAAAGCAAGAGACAGAGTTCTGCCTTTTGGCCTCTACTTGGAGCTGTGATAAGAGTCTGTATGTCTTTTGGGCTTGTTTTTGATTGCTGATCCAATAGTATATTCTGCAGCTTTTAAAATTACTCTTTATTTCCTCCACCCCTTTTTTTTGCTCTCTTTTAATAAAGAGTAATAATTTTAAGACATGAGAACTTGGTTGATGTGGCATCTTAGAGGGGTACTGTCATCTTTTCTGGAATAATTTGTGAACACATGGAAACACAAAATCCAGCAGTTCTTTTTTGTCTAAAATACATGGCTGTTATAACAGGTAGAACAGGAGTAGCGCTTAAAAAATTTAGAGTGTGCAGCATCTTGGAAGCATTGTGGAGATAAATTATAATGTTCGTATAAATATACGCCTGTCTAAATTTAACACTGAGATACAGTTGCCTGAGTAGGTGACTGGATTTTTAAAGATGCTGCACACTGAGAATTCACCTTGACTGAAGTGCTGAACTGAAATCATAGACATGCCACTTGTGCATTTCCTCATCTCCTGTACATACTTCACTTCAAGATGATCGCTCTCAGATGATCAAAAGACATCAGTATTTGGAGGTGTACTTTGATATGGTTTCTTGAGCTTGGGCACAAATATATAAAAAAGCCTGGATTTGTCCACAGTGAAATAACCTGCATACAGGTTACAGATGCTGGTTTGTTTCTCGTTAACTGGGCATTTAACAAGTACCACTGCAACTAGAATTAATGTAGTATTGTTTTAACTGAACTTTGCTGTGTGATCTTAAAAGTACTAATTCGAGTTCTAAAGCATTGCTAAATGCAAGAGTCTTAGTGATTTTATAAGTACTGTAACGTATTAGCCTTTATGAAGACCTTGAAAAGGTAAATGCTTCTCCAGGTAGCTTTTGACTCCATTGGTAACATAAAAATAACATTCAGACCTCCTCTTGAAGGACACTCATTAGCATTTATGAAATGAAGTGAGGATGGATACTGTTGTGCCAGTTATCTACAAAATATTTGATGGGCATTTCTAATTTGTAGTTTCCCATTTCTACCTGTAAAAAGTTGGGGCTGCTCAGCTTGGAGGAGAGAAGCTGCATGGGGACCTCAGAGCAGCTTCCAGTATCTGAAGGGGACCTACAAGGGTGCCGGACAGGGCCTCTTCATCAGGGGCTGTAGTGATAGGAGAAGGAGTAATGGATTTGAATGTAAACAGGAAATTCAGGTTAGATATAAGGACAAAGTTCTTTACTGTGAGGGTGATGCGGCACTGGCACAGGTTGCCCCAAAAAGTGGTAAATGCTCCATCCCTGGCAGTGTTCAAGGCCAGGCTAGACAGAGCCTTGGGCAGCATGGTCTAGTGTGAGGCATCCCTGCCATGGCAAGGGGTTGGACATAGATGATCTTAAGTTCCTTTTCAACCCTAACCATTCTATGGTTTAAACAGAATATCAAGTAGAACCATTAGAGTGAAGAGATTTTCTCGTACCACAGCTGAAGGTCTCTATGTAGCCATCACCAGCATTTCATCCGAGTACATAAATCAGGGAAATAGTCAATAGGCTGAACAAATTTAAAAGATGAAAGAACTTCGTATGCCATTCCAATTTGGTCCTTAACAAATGATGTATATTATAAAAACATACTGATATTACTTCATGCAGCTACCTTAGAAAAATTGTTTTGACTTAGAAATATTGGTTTGTCAGAAATTGTATTTATTTTTCCTGCAGGTAGAACTCAGGGTGCCAACAATGTTCTGGTAAAAGTTAAATTACTCTTATGGTGATGGCAAGTGACAGACTTCATAGTATTGCCTTTTAAAAGAGATTTAAAGTTTCAGTTTCAACAGCGTATGGAATAGGCTTTTGAGGAGTGACAAAGCTCCAGTTCTTTGCTTGATGTGATGCTCAGGGGAATGTTTGACTCCAATGTGTGGTTTCAGAGATGGAGCTGGATTGTTCCCTACTATAGTGAAGCAGACCAGTGTGGTACCAGTGCTTTCCTGGCTATTTTTGCTTGCTTTATTTCTGCAGCATTACATTCCTGAGTAAAGGAGAAAAGTGGTTTAAAGAGGGGAGCAATTTTAGCTTCTGAAGACAATATATATATTTTGGAGCAAATGTGTCAGCAATTTGTTTTTACAAGGCATTGTACATTAATTATATGGTATAAAGAGTATTAATATTTAATATATCGAGTGAAAAAATGTTATTTTATTGCCAAAAAGATTCATGGTAACTGACCTTGTCTGAACTGTGACAGACAGTATCTAAGAAATGATTATTTGGACCTGGACATCCATCCTATACTGAAGCAGCTTATCTTAGAATACATTATTTTAAACTTACTTTCAATTTTGAATAAGAATTAATATACTGAATGTATTTTCATTTCATTGTCAGTGTGCTAGATAAAAATAAAATATCCTTCCTTATCCTGAATGCTGGTTTATGGCCATTCAGATTTAGTATTCTAATGGCCTCCTGACCCTCCCTGCTGAGAAATGGAGACAGAAACATTCTCAGACTATTTTTCATTAAGTGGCTGCAGATTTATTTAAATTGATGGAAAGTCATCTCTAATTACAGCTAATCATAACGCAGATGATGATAAGGAAAAGGTAGCATTTAGGTGAATTATCAATCATTCTTTTTAGTGCGTTCTAATTAGAGTCCCAACTGTTCTCTCAGAAAAAGTACTTTGTGATAGGAATAAATCAACTGTTTGTTTACCTGTGTTTGTATCTGTCTTGGTTTTATATACCTAGCCCACGGACAGAGTGCAATAGTATTTAAGGCAATGTAGTGCAGTCTAGTGGGAATTAAAAAATAGTAAATATTTAATATGTTGATAGTACCTTTTAATCTCAAAGGAATTTGTAAGTATCTCTCACAGTTGAGGCTTCTTGTTTGCCAAGTGTGAATAGGAGGCTTGGAATATGTAGTCGTGTTCTGCCGTGGTGAAGACAGTGACTAGTGTTTTGGTAGTATCTACGTTTTTTGCTGCTGTAAGAGATCATGGGTGGTAATTATTTGTACTGTATAGCCCAAAGAACTTGATTGTAAATATTTTATTGAATAAAGCTTTGTATTACAAAAGGACTCTTTGGGTTGTAATTATCAAGCTAAAATCAATATCACTTTCCCAGACTGCTGCTTTATATGTAAGGGTATTTTTAAATACGATGGAATAATCAATAAACAACCGGACACGTTCCATTTGCAGTCATTAACTCCAGCCAGCAGTAGTTTTTCTTGGGGCCTTCTGCTTTCTGTGTTATTAATAAGAGTTCTTCTTCCCATCGTACTTATTAAATGGAGCCAAAAACCCTGGGCAAAATTATATTTGGGTTTTGAATTCGTTTAGTCTTCCACTACTCCTCTCTCATATCTTTTGGTGGCAAATACATCTTTCGTTGCTAAAATGGAATTGTTAGCCTTTCTTTTCATAAAGATAGCTATGAAACGAAATTTTGGGCAGGAGCTGGAGAACCTTCCCCTGTACTGTGAAAGAAAGCCCTGTTTATTAATGATCCCACTGAAGAGCTAAAGTTTATTAACCTTTGTAGCTGCTGAGAGCACAAAATGTGCCTGTGTTTCATCCGTATTAGGCGGTGTAAACCCCTAAGCATTGATTTAGCTGGTGTTCTGGGAGGGACCATTCCAAAGACTAAGCCTAGCTGCTTTATGATACTGAAGTCTAAGTATACTAAAGAGTATACTAAGTACACTATTTCTAATTTCTCTGTGTCAGCAGATCTGACTTTTCCAGGAATTTTACAAGTGTTGCAACTTAGTCCTCCTAGCACAGTCTAAAACATTTGCAACAGCAAAACAGTTGCTGTTGGGTAGTTGAGGAAAGCAATCACCTGCCATCTGAACGTTCTCTTCAGTCTGTACAACAAATTCATCTTTCTCAGCCTCTTCCCGTACAGTGCTTTCTCCAATTTCCCATTGTTGTGGTGGCCTTCCATTTGATGAGCTTGACTTCATCAATGTCTTTCATGTTTAAGGGAATGGGAGGCTGGATGGAGTGCTCCAGATGTGTCTCCCAGGTGCTGACTGGAGAGCAGTAATCACATTGCTTGACCTTCTGGCTATGCTCTAACTACCAGTCTTACTTTATACTTGTTACTTCTCCCTAAAAAGGAATGAAAGACAGCAAAAGGGGCTCCAGCTGTATGGAAGGATGAGACATTTTTCACTTTCCACTCGCATAATCAAGACTAAAGAGTTTTAAACTATCTCTGTTGTAATAGCCTGATGTTCTTGATGAATAGGCACAGCAGGATGTCTTTTCAGCCTTGATAAAGGGTGCATCTGATATCATTATTGGTGTGATTGTTCAAGAGCTAAATTAAAAACTTGACTTGGTTTTAGCGAAAGGAGGAAAGGAAAGGAGGCATCAGTGCTGGAGATACTGTTCTGGTTTTGTTTCAAAACAATATTTGTAAATATAAGACAACTGAAAGTAACTTCTTGCTTTGAACTTTATATTGGTGAACTTTGCTATTGTTCTGATTAGGTTGTTTTAATCATAATTTGCTTTAGAGTGAACAAGTGTGAAATTATTGTTTTGAAGGATGAAGGGATCTATGGTACTGTTTTATTCAACAAAAATTGTATTTACTATATAATAGGTTACACATGAGCCATATGTTATCTTTGAACCTGGAAGAAAATGGTTATTTCTCAGAATAAACTCACTTTACATTGGGGAATGGCAAAATAAATAGCTAAAACAGAAAAAAAATAGTGTATTTACCACTTTTTAAGATCAAAGCCATTGGAAGTCTGGGTGGGTTTTTTTTGACAGTAAAACTAATTTGAATGAAAACTCAGATTAAGCATCTATCCTTACAAGTGTTCATGTAGTTCGTGCCCAGTTTCTGTAATCAGTACATTATAGGGGGTACAAATAATTTCCACAAGTTTTGCAAGTCAGTGATGCTGCTCTGCTGAGAGGAGGTACAAAACCTCGAGATAAATAACAGTACTTTTGTCTTCCACGTGCACTTTTCTAATCTGAAAAAGATGTTCTGTTACTTGGCAAGGGGGTTGAAATTATACACATCATCAAGAAAAGATACGTATTTTGAGGCATTGTGAGTGTATATATCTAAATCGTTCCTGGGATTCGAGCTCAGAATATGCAAAATAACTATAGGACTTTATAAAGCATGTTTTTTGTTCTGACTGCTAAAGTAGCTTAGGAAAATTATTTAGTATGTTTTGTTACTAATACTGTGCATATACGTATGTTTTTTACAGGCAATAAAAATGATTACAAATTTACCTTAATCATTAGATTCATTTTTTCATCAGTCTTTTCTAGCATATTTGTTCAGTCCCATTTAACTACAAACCAAGTATATGGTTCTTCTGAGAGTTGGTAAAAAAAATTACTGATGCGTTGTGTTCTGATAAAAGATACTCTTCCATGATGAGTGGGTAGAGGAAAAGAAAAACTATCACCTGAGCAGTACTTCTGATTTAAGATCTCCAATGAAATATCCTTAAAAATTAAGTATCCTAAACTGGATGCCAGCAAAGTGTATTCATAAATGTTTTAACATATACCAGTGACCATGTTTGAAGCGCTGCAGCACTTAATGGTAAGACCCAATAGTGTTGTCAAACTAGCCAGCCTCTGATGAAATTGCTCTGTAAATGACTGGCTTTATGGATTAAGGTACTTAGGTTGATTAAGGTGCTTATACTTCTATATACAGATTAAAGATAATTTTTGGTTACAATTCTGGAAAGAAGTTTAATTTGACTATTTCCCAAACCCACTATATCTATGCAATTATTTGAGTGATATTTTTTAGTAATATGCCATTTTGGCTTTTTTGAAACAGGCAGAAAAGAGTCAAGAACTTGATTTTTCTTCAGTATTAGCGAGGAATCAGCAGTTATATTTTGAAGGCACTTTTATAGAACTCTTTTACTTGACAGGATTATGTTGTAAAACATGTTTTTCTCTGAGCGAAGAGGGTTTGGGGTTTTGTTTTTTTGTTGTTGCTGTCTTGTTTATCTGCTTGACTTCGTGCTTTAGACAGTAGACATATGGTGTGTAGCTGTGACCTAAGCACTTCTGTCATCGTCTCTGGAATTTCTAGAGGTAATGTGATGTACTCCCATCTTATTTGCATTCACCTAATATCACAAAATTCAGCTTAGTAACCCTGTCTCTCTCACTTGCATGCATGTGATCCAGATTTTCATCCTGATTTTGGGATCTTGCTGTTTGTATCTCTCTGCCTGTCCTTCACATCCCTCCCAGCATTCCCTGCCCATGCTGATTGTTCCTGTGTCGTGGCATTAGACTTGCTGCAGTCTTATAACTTGGTTACAGCCTTGTCCTTCAGTCTGCTTTTAGATTCTGTGTAAGAAAATTCTAAAGGGGTTGTAAAAACTGGGGGCTTCCCAATATTTTCTTTGGTCTTTTCTTAAAGCCCTGATTAGTCAGCTAACGTGATTCCAGTTAACAGTGTATTTGAATTGTTTGAATGCTGAGTCAGTTAAATAAATCTTAATACAATTTACCTGTATCCCTTAATGAAGTTTTAAACATCCTTATGAATTGTTCCGTTACCTGTATAACCATCTTCTAAGGATGTGCTTAATTGAATTTATGTCTGATGGGATTTAAAACTTCCATAATATATGCAGAATAGGTGTAATAGGTTTTGCTTTGGAATATGATAACCAAGGGACATTTTAATTCCTCAAGACAATCCACAGTACGTAATATTTCTCTCTCAAACCTCTGATAGAATCTTTTGTTCCTCTCTCTTCCCCCAACCAAGAAAAAGATGAGAAGTGAAGAAAATGGGTATTTCATAGTGCATACTCCATTTACAGATATTTCCTGCATATAGGAGCATAAAGTTGTAAAATGTGTTGGCATGCAGGATACTTGTAGAAATAAGTACAGTAAATGTTTTTTAATGACTTCACATGAATATGATGTACCCGACTCAATACTATAGGGTCCGCATTTCTTTTGCATGTTAGATTTGTGGTTGCTCTGGGGATAAGGGAGAATTTCATTGGTGTTCTTTGGGATGCAGAAATAAGTTAGTATTTGTAATCTATATTGCTGGGAAGAGTAAAACAAGAGGGAGAACAGAAAGAATTCCTGAACTTTTAAAAGCATTTTTAGCTTTGGAGGTTTTTAGTGAAATTATAGAAGATTTTACTTAAAAATAAGACTTGTCAGATTTAAGGAATTCTCATGAAATTTGGCTATGACAAGTGGAATTCACATCAAATGCTGACATTTTTATAGAAAAGGCAGATGGAAGGAGAATTTTAAACAGATCTATTCTTAACTTTGGTATTATATATTAATAACTTATGCCCCATCCTTTTGGGTGGTGGGATGGAGTTAACTTTCTTCGTAGTAGCCCATATGGTGCTATGTTGTGAAGTTGTGACTCAAATAGTATTGATAACCCACCAGCATTTTGGCTGTTGCTGAGCAGCACTTGCCCAGTGTATAGGCTGTCTCTTTCTCTGGAGGCTGGGGATGCAATCAGAACAACTGACCGGATTGGCCAGAGGGACACTCCATCCCATAAAACATAATGCTCAGCAGTAACATCCCCTCCAACTCCCCAGATGTAAACAATGTGGGGATTTTGTTTTCCAATGTAGTGGGGGGCATCAGTCTGCTTGTGGGAGGTGATGAGTGGTTGTCTTTGCTTCACTTGTTTGTTCTCTCTCCCCATTTCCTTCAGTTATTAACTGTCCTTATCTTCACTGATGAGTTTTCTCACTTCTTCTTCATTCTGTCCTTCATCCTGTTGTGGGGGGAGTGAGCAAGTGGCTGTGTGGGTGCATAGCTGCTGTCTGGGGTCTACCCGCCACTCCATAACATGCAGTAAGAAGGGAAGGGAGGGGGAGTATTCTTGGATTTCTATAAACAAAATAGGTAAGTATCAGGGAGATCATTTGTATATCACCTGTATCAGTGTGATATATTTAGTCCACTAAATTGCCCCAGTGGGATGCACAGCTCCTACAGCTGTTGGGATTTGGTTTTGTTCAAAACAGAAATGTGTGTCTTGGGTTGTTTTTTGATAAATTATAAGATCTTGCTCTGTTTTCCCAGGAAGTGGGATGAAAATATCACAATTCCAGTTTACAAGGAAAGTGACAAAACTGATCCTGGATGTTAGGACCTTTAGATTATTATTACTTTTATTGGTGTTGAGGCAAATTGTGTGTAAGGCTTTTTTTTTTTCCGAGAAGACTTTTGCGTTAAGGAACTTGCATGATTTCTGTGCTGAACAAGCTGTCTTTGGGTGTTTTGTATTATACTGATGATCAGGGCTTTGTATGGTTTCCCTTTGTTAACAAGTAGGTAAATATCTCTAAATCAAAAGCTTGGTGCTGTGTTCATTGATCTATGGGAAGCCTTTGATTCCTGACAAAGGAATTTTTTAGCTACAAGATGTTTGAAGGAAAATTTCAAGTGAGTTTGAAATGTGTGTGTCTCATCATGCAGCTAAGACAAGGTAGTATATAATTAAGATCTGAATTAATTTTTTTTAACCCAAATGGCTATTGAATAAATAAGGATGCATTTTCTTTCCGTTTCTGATCCATTAAAAAAACCCCAATCAATACACAATAATGAAAGTGTGGTAAGTTCTATGTCTAAGTATTTTATACACTAATGGTACATATGGGTTTACTCTCTCTCATTGAGTCTCACCCTTTATGAATGTGTATGAATACTAGAAATACACAGTTTATCTGGGTGACTCAGGCCATTATTTAGTATCTTTATGAATTATGGGAAGATGTGGTGATGTTGGAGGTAGTAGTGACAAGCACAGTTTTAAGCTGTAGGTGAAAGGGAAGCGGAAAAAGAATTGCTTCGTCCTTTAGTCCTACTGGTATTTATCTTGCACATGCAGTAGTGATGGTATGAAGAGTAAATAAGTTGTTAAAGATAAAATCATAGTGCTGGTAACAGCAGCAAGGCACAGAGATGTTTATGGGACCTGGGAGCTATAGTCCCTGCTCAAGAAAGAGTGTTGCAGCCAAGTATGGTCTGAGAGCAGCCTGGGCTTTGGTCTAACCTGTTATGACAGTGGTGTGTTCTCCACAGGTTTTGCTTTTTATAGATTTTGAAGTTAACAAATGTTAACTTTAAATAAGCTGGAGGGATCCAAGTTGGTGCAAATGAATTATCTGGTGATTTCATGGGGCTGTTGTGACCTCATAGCCTTAGGGCCTGTCAAAAAACCTCATCAAAATGTATTTATGGAGCTTAATTTCACTGAACTGTCTTGTGTTGTTTTTCTTGCTTCTTTCTCTGGGAAATATGAAGTCTTCATAGTTTCTTTTGTGTCTGTCAAGTGGCATAAATTAATGTTTGCGCACACTCGTTGACACACACACAATGACAGATTAAAATTCACAATTGAAATACCAGTTTTTAAACTTCCTATTTTCCTAGAATAAATATCTGACATGTTTACTGGGCCAATATTTCTTAGCTGGTTTTGTTCCTTTCAGAAATGATACGATTTGCTGATTAGCATGTGCTTTTCTCTTGCCTTTTTCTGGATGCAATGAAGTATTGTGTACACCAAGGCTGAAAACTGCCATATCCTCTCTGAGGTTTGTGTTTGCATGGTGGTTTAAGAACATTTGAGGGTTAAGGGTTTGAAGTTGCTCCTGGGTTTAGGGTTTTGGTTTTGTGTGCTGGGGTTTTCTTTTCCTTTGTCTTGTTCTGTTTTCCTTAAGCTTCCTAATAGCTTGCTGTGTCCTCTTCCCCAGCATACTAAAGGAATGCTCACTGGAGATGGGGCAAAAGATGGGTAAGTTTCACAGACGTTTAATCAAGCAAGCTGAGATGTGTGTGAACCCAGGGTTGAATAATTTCTCCTTATCTACAGTCTGAAATGCATGTTGATATGACAAGATGACATTGCAGCTGAACTCTTAAAATATTAAGATCATTTGATTAAAACTTGAAATAACTGGAATGTCACACTACTGTCAAATTTGTTATAGCACTTACAAACAAGCTTACCCATGTTGCTTTGAGATTTCCAAAACTCAGATTAATCATATTTTACATTGTTGGAACCATTTTAAAACAGAGCACCATGGAAAAACTCCCAGGTTCCTTTATTTTGTAGCCTGCCTAAAACCACAGCAGAGAGTTTTCCTAGGGGAGAACAGTCAATTCCACTCACATTCTATTTTATGCTTCCTTGCTTTGATTTACTTTATGTATTCCTGATTTATTTATTTGTGCTTATCTACGAAGAACTGTGAGCTGGCAACTGACTCAGCAGTAATGGGATCACAATAATCAGAGTAATTTGGCAAAATACAGTTTTGGGTTTTTTTTCTACATAAATAAAACAAGTTAACCTAAGGGGGGAAAGTGTGAGTCATCAGCTTCAAGTTCAGTCACCAGCAGGCTGTCATCCCACTTTCTCAAGAGTATTTTTCTGTGCTTCTTCAAAGGCTTTTTAGATCTGGTTCTTTCTCTGCTGTACCGGCAGTCAGGGCACCAGCCAGTTGCCAGGCAGTTGGCAGTGGCCTTAGCACTTGCCACAAGCGCCAAGTACTAGAAGTAGAATCAAGCTCAGTCCCCTGGGTGATAGTAATTCAAGTCGTTGTATTACGCTAAGGAAGATGAGTGGTGGGATGTGTTATCAGAAGGAGATTATGAATTTGTATGTTGAAAAAAGATAGTGAAAGCTTATAGAATCATAGAATCTGAGTGGTTTGGGTTGGAAGGTACCTTTAAGCGCATCTAGTTCCAACCCCCTGTCACGGGCAGGGACACCTCGCACTAAACCGTGTCACCCAAGGCTCTGTCCAACCTGGCCTTGAACACTGCCAGGGATGGAGCATTTACCACTTCTCTGGGCACCCTGTACCAGTGTCTCACCACCCTCCCCTCTCTCCCAGCCCAGGAAGGGTTGCTGTCCAAGCTCAAGCGTGTGACATCCTTTCCTTCAAGACTTAGAATTAGCATTCAGAAGGAGCACACAAAGCTGGAAGGACCAATGAACTTCTTCCTTATGCTTTTTTTGCTCTCTTGATTCTTGCTTGCTTGGTTTGGGAATTTCGTCAGTCAACTGTTGCTATTTCCCCCTCTCCTCCCCCCCCCCCTTTTTTTTTTCCATCCCACTTTCTGTACTCATTTGACTGATCCTGGTTAAGATGGTCTGAAATCCCCAAAAGATCAGCTGACTTGTAGCAGTTATTTAATGAGATAATTCCATCCAGTTTTTTTCTAACCTAGCTACAACTTCTTTTCCCCTGAGATTTCTCATGTGCTTTCATTTGGTCTTCCATGCTTATTCTCTAGTGTCTTCTTGTTACTTCACACTTGCTGTCTCTCTCTTGCAAGTTGAGTTCTTGGTTGAAATGTGATGTAATGGGTAAATGCTTTCCTTTTTGGGGGGAGAAGAAGCTTTGTGACTGTGTCTGGTTCATACTGGGCTCTGAAAAAGTTTTGTTGGGGATTAATGACTGGATAGTGAAGCATGGAAGGAGGACAGATACAACACAGGGCCTGAGGCATGCAGTTAGTAGAAAGCACTGTGACTTGGAAAAGGGGGATGGCCTACAGCGAACACACAATGAGAACCCTGGAGAAAGCAGAGGTAGATGTATACATTTTATTATTTTAAACTAGCATTCTCCAGAAGCAGACAGAAGAGAGAATCTCAAAGGTTCTGCTCAGTGCCGCGTTCATTTCTTCAAACTTGAGGCTAGTCCAGGGTGACGTTCTTCCTGTTACACCTCTGAAGATCACAGCATCCAGTCTGTCAAAGAACAAGTGCTACACCCCCTGAGGCAGTACAGCTCGGGAGCAGGATTTGGAAGGTATAATAAATATCAATGATGTCCTTGCTGAACTTGAGAACACTCATTAAGCATCTGCTTTAATTTCTTTCTTACTTTGCTGGCATATGAACAAGGACGCAAACTGTCTTGCAGAGCTGGTGTTAATGTATGATATTAAAAAGGGAACAACAAAGTCAACCATGCATATGGTACAGGTTCTTTTTGCTCAAAACATCAGTTAGTCTTGATAAGAACCTTTCAAGTGGAGAAGCCCAGCTGGTTCCCCAGTGCTGTAGTGCAAATTCAGTGAAGTACCTCTGAAGGGAATGAATATTTTCTTGTTTCTCATCTTGGATATAAGGAATATTTTAGAAGAGAAGTACTGAATGCTAGATACATAGAGAGATTTCATTTCAACACTCACTCAATTGTACTTAGGTTTTTCTGTCTTCCTAATATCTATAGAGTTTATGCTTTGTGGATCATACTTGAAATTGAGTGCTGTTCCAGTCATGAAGCTAATCTTGCCACTAACTGTGGAACAAGATGCTTACTTTGGGTCTATTCTGAAATGTAAGAGTGCATCTATGATGAAAGTGATGTGTTACAAATAGTTCTGTAATTAATTCTGAATCATCATACACAGTTTCTTGGATTTCCCTGGGAATACTTACAAGTAGGGGTTTAGTTTAAATCTTTTCCTCCCCATGTCCTTTGTGCAAGACTTGGTTTGCCCTGAATCATTAACACAACAGAGACGTGTGATAGAACAGGCAAAGCCCCCTCACATCATTCAAATCTCAGGCACAAACTGTTTCACACACTTTGGCTAGACAAATACACAGAAAATTGTATTTTCAAGCATCTACAGTATGCCCAGGGACATTCAGAGCCCAGTAACGTAATCCTTCTCCTCAAGGAATGTGTTGTCGATGCAGTGAGGATATGAGCCAGCCTGTGTCACCTTCCTTCAAGACTGTGGTCCCTGGACAATTCTTGTTGAATAGGAGAGTGGGAAAGGAGGCTTGGCCCTCTGGTTAAGCTCCCAGACATAACTGTGGCTCAGTTCTACTGTGACCATCAAGTCTTGTGTCTTATCTGAAGCCTGGAGTTTACTGAAACCTTGTAAACTGTTTACATGGTTCCAATGCATCGAGAGTATTACCTTCATGGCTTTGTTCATCTTAAAAGCTTGTATGGGCAGTGAAAGGGGGGGGGGGGGGGGGAAGAACCATTGTTCAAAGTTCTTGAGGAAAGCTTAGGAAGTTTTACTTAAATCTGTTGTAATAGAGTATTATTTAAAATTTAGGGTTGATGTAAAGAACTGTAACCTCATCAAGTACCTTTTGGCCTATATAAAAACCAGCTTAAAACTCCCAGGCACTTCTAGTAAGCACTTCGCTTTGTCTTCATTTGAAACCCATCATATAGAGTTTCAAGGAGATCTGTCAGGGATCCTGCAGAGCTGTCTCCTCCCATTTATCAGTTTAAATGATGCTAGAAAAAGTACTCCTGCTCATAGTGCAGGTATTACTTCAGTGTTTTAAAAGTAATTCTGGTGTGTCAGTGAAAAACTTGCTGTCGGACCCTTCATGATACATCTGAATGGAGAAAGGGCAGTGGAAGGAGGAAGCTGGGAGTGCTCGTGTGACCTGTACTGATATGACTGCAGTGCTTGTTGTGCTGATCTTGAAGGTTTAAGGTCACCTTTTGTCACAACAGAGCTTTAGCGTCAACCACAGGCATGCATGTTGTGTGAACTCACTTTGGGGCAAAGAGCTATGTAAAAGAAATGAAAACTTCCAAATTATTTCAGTTAAGGAATAAAGATATAATATATGCAATGAAAGCTAATAAGCTTCTTAAGGATGATCTCAATGTCATTTGTTTTGTTGGCCCCATATGAAGGGCATGGGCTCATTCTATATGCTTAGTTGTACTGCAACAGTTCTCTAATTCCATTTGGAAATGATGTTTTTGTAGAGAAAGGTTTTGGCAGCTGTCCATGTTCAGTTCAACTCCATAGCACATGCAGAATTGATTCAGAATTACTGTGTGTGACCAGGCCATTAATGCACTACAATTGCCATTGGCTTGATAAGTTTGAGATACATAGAAAATGAAGACACAAGTGTTATATAAATGCTCACCCAGAAATCCTATGTAGAAATGTAGATAAACACCACATGTGAGCCTCCCAAGGATAAATGATAGTGCAGTACTTATGAGACAGTGAAGAATAAGATCTGATCAGGCTGTAATAGTGGATATGTGATTAGAATTAGTTTGTTAGGTTCTCATTATACTACAAAAAGACAATTTTAATTGATTCTTATGAAACACTATATTTTTTTTGTAATTGTTTATATTAAATGCATAGTGAGGTTAATCATCTGCTCAGTTGATTTCTTAATATCCTGAGGGATCTTTGCTGTTGTTCTTTAAATATTTGCTTAAGCAGTAGTGCTAGAAAGAAGAAACAAAAGGCATTTTATCTTGAGCAGAAACAGTGCAGTGATTTGAATTTTACGTGTTTCTTGTTCTTTCTCAGCAGTTGTTACTTTCATTAACACATCTCTTTATTTTAGAGGAATTGCTGCCAAACGTGGCTGAATTCCACAGCTAGCAGTTAACTGCAGGGTAGTGGAGCTAAACAAACAAAAAAAACCCCAAATCAAAACCCCTTTAAAGTTAAGGTTGGTTTTCTTTTTCCATATCCATTGACCTTTCTGAAGGTTTTTTATGCTCTGTTCTGCTGCCTGATTACTTAGGGATTCACTGAGCAGTTTCCTTGAAGGCTATTCTTTCAGCTAGCCATTGGCATGAAAATGCATCTGTCTAAGTGAGACCTCTTTGATCTTCAGAGAGCTTTGTAAAGATAGATTAAAAAGAAAGCTATCAGGCAATTTTTCCCAATGAAAATAGTGCCTATGATTTCAAGGCAGATAATGGTTTTTGGGGGTTTGTTTGGCTGGTTTTGTGGAATTGAGATTCAGAGTTGTGATCATAGCTTTTCTTTAAACAGAAACTGAAAATACATGAATGTGAATGATGCCCTTTGGAAAGCAAACCCCCCAGAACCAAATCAGACCTCTATGGAACATTTTGTGTTAGTTAAAATCCAGAGAGATGATGAATCTAGTACCCTCTGGACAAACTATGTTGAAAGAGACTTACAAAAGGTTTGATTCCAATAGAGTAATTAAACCAGAATGTGTCTGTAAGTTTATATTGAGGTACTGATGTTTGGATAAATCAGAATTTGTTCCTGCAAGTCAAAAACAGTCTGCTATGCTTACAGACTCCACTGTAATCCAGAAAATGTAACTGGTACGTCAATTTGCAGCCTTTAATTTGAAAGCGTGTGTTTATTTTCTTCTTCATTTGAGACCACATATTTGCATTGCAATTTCAAATAATCTGTGTTCCTCTTTGAGACCCCAGAAATCAGTCACTTTACCTTCGCGTGGTGGATCATAGAATCACAGAACAGTTAGGGTTGGCAAGGACCTTAAGATCATCTAGTTCCAACCCCCTGCCATGGGCAGGGATGCTTCACACTAGACCATCTCACCCAAGACACTGTCCAAACTGGCCTTGAACACCACCAGGGATGGAGTATCCACGCCTTTGGGAATATCTGCTTGCGGGGTGGTAGGAGAAGGGTTTTTCAAGTAACCTGACCATTTGTGTTGGGCAGCAGAAAGGCAGTGTAATTTCTGGTTATGGTTGAATTAGTAGTTACTATTTGCAAATAGGTACTTTTTAATCCAAAAATTCTGAATTTTTAATACAGCCTATTTACTTTGGGCATGTTTGCCCATCATTGCAATGTAGCCACTACCAGTCAGGTAAGAGTTTTGCTTTCCAGTTGAGTGTTGGTACCTTCAGTTGTGCTATGCTGAGACACTTGGTCTGTCTAAGCTGAAATGTCTATTTTCTTTACTTTTTTCCAGATTCTATAGATACCTGATTTATCACACTTCCTGTGTTATTGCTTTTTACTTTATGAGGTCACAATATCAGTTGCTGCTCTGTCTCAGACAAAAAATTAATCCAACTTCTTCTTGAGTGTAAAGAGAGGCACAAGAACTTTGCTTAAGGTTTACCAAAAGGGACAGTTTAGGCACTATATAGGATCTGTTTAGGTACTTATTGACTGTTTTGGTTGGTGGCAAGACAGCCTCATTCTCTGCAGGCTATTCTTTCATCAGACCTACTCTCCTAAGCACCATGCATTTACTACTCTGCGCAGTGGCATGGACACTGTGTGTGGATATGGTATAACAGGAATAGTCTTGGTAGAGCTACAAAAGGGGATAAATATCACTCAGGTATTAGGTTTTGTCTTCCTGCTTTTACACCATATCTGTGGAGTTTTAAAATACTCTCCATTTATTTTTCTAACAAACTGATGTAATTTTATCAGTGGAATTCATCAACTCGCTAATCAGTGCTTCTAAATTATTAGCAACTCAGACAAAACTCTGCTTTCAGTACTAACTTCAGGGGTGCACTGTTACTGCATTTATTTTTACCATAGAGACCGAGGCAGAAAAGGAGCAAGAAAACACAAGATGTGCAGTTCTGACATATAAGAACGATACACTCAAATCTGAAGTGTGGGGGCTGAGGAAACGCTTAGCTTTATTACTGCAATAAATGACATTTTCCAGTTGGAGGAACAGATACTGAGATTTTGAAAAGGAATTCTTTTTATAATGGCTCTATTTTGCTTTCATTTCTCCTATTTTGTCATAATGCAACTGCAAGTTGGGGAAATCTGATGATTATTGCTCACTACAAGGGGTTTTATTACCTCTAGTGTATTCCAGGTTTTATTGTCCTTAGTGTTCCTAATTAGTTAACACAACTGTTTTGAGTTTTATGTATAAGCGCTTATTAATTATTTTATTATGAATAAAATGAGTGGGGCCAAATGCCCTATTAATTTATTTCAGCCTGAAAAAAAAATCCTTATAATTAGTTTGGCAAGAGGAAGAAGTGAAATTAACTCCTAATGAGAAGATAAGTATAGTAATCTTTTCATGATATAAGCCTGTGATCATCAGTAGGTAGTAATAGAAACTGAGAGGATATTTCATGGGACCTTACTTCTTTGTGTGAAATCATTAACATCATCTGATATCGTAATTGGGTTATTTCACACCTGTATTTCTGTCACTGACTGCTAACCCTCCAGCCACAGATACTGATAAGTTTTTGCTAATTAGAGAATCATTAATGAAGCAAAGAATATGAGCAATCAATTGTGGCTTGTTTTAGTTCTCCAAACAAAAACTGAAGTGCAGAAATTTGTCTTGTACTTTCAAGTTTTGACAGTATATTTGTGAAACATGGCAAGAATGTCAACGCGTTGAGCAGCAGGTGTGACCTACACAAGTTTTCTCATGTTCAGTTGCAAATTGCTTGACTTGTGATATGCAACGACAGATTAACGGCTCTTTAAAATCTATTTTTTTTCTGTAAAGATGATCTTCACATTTCCTCTTCTGCTTTGTTCCGTTTGCATCATTTATAAGGTGAGGTTTATGAGAAATAACTTCTTTTTTTAATGTATTTACAAGTTAAACCAGTACTATATAAACAAAGTTAAGCATTTCCTCAGCCCCCACACTTCAGATTTGAATGTATCGCTCTTATATTTCAGAACTGCACATCTTGTGCTTTCTCGCTCCTTTTCTGCCTCGATCTCTATGGTAAAATAAGGTTTCATGCTGGTTGTCTCTCATTTACATTTCTTTAAATTTCCTCATGTTAAAAACCAATAATAATAAAAGTTAGTATTCCAAGAAATGGAACTGTGATCAGTTCTTTTTTAGCTCTATTAGCTGTGCAGTGGGAATTCAGCTGAAACATAACCTTCCTGTGCAAATAATGCTCTCTTATTTCTCTTAAGTAGTACTGTAGCTGTGTTTCTTCCTGGTGTAGTTCACTTCCACTAAAGCCACTCTTAACTACTGAAGCATACAAGTGCTAATACTTAATGCAAAGTAGGAGAAAGATTGTCCATGGGTAGGGCCACATTCGGAGTACAGTGAAGCTTTCTGGATGTAGGAGCAGCTACAAAATAGCTTTCAAGATGCTGCTTGTTGTAGGGCGGCAGGCAAGGCAGCTTGTGGTATCAGCTGCAGGAGCTGATCATAGAGCTTTTTAACTAGAATAGGTTGCCCAGAACAGTATTTCTATTCTTATACTTCTTGTGTGCTGTCTAGCAAGCAGATTCAGCCCACTGTTGTGCAGAAATAATAATGCCAGCTCCCTCAAATTAAAATAGGCTTTCTGATGAGTAAATGTGATATGAAAGGAGGTTGTGGTGAAGATATTGCTTGATATTAAGTTGGATGAATTTGTAATTGTATATTTCCAATTTATCTTGGAGGTAAAAATGAGTAACTTTTGCTTCACATTACAAATAAGCATGACTAGGATATGAGTAAACTCAGGAATGCTGGAAGAACTTGTACCTTATTCCCATGATCAGAACTCTGAGGATATTGAGGTGTGCCATCTGAAATGTATAATAATAATTTTTCTAGTAAGTTCTTTCTCCCATAGTCTGGGTGCTTAAGATTGCATTGAGGGTGTGGGTAGGTATGAAAATTGTTATGAGGTCCTGATGCACTGGTATTACTGCTAACATCTGGAGGGGATTTACGCAGCATGTAAACACTGTACTGTAGTGTCATTATTCACCTCACTTTTGTTACTGTTTAGGACACAAGGGAGAAAGATGTTCTTATCGTTGCACAGTCATTTTTCAGAGCAGGATTTCACATTAAATAGCTCAGGTAAGCACAAGACAGCTTGTTCTGATGGGAATACTCAGAGCTGTCATAGGATGTCGGGATTGTCCTTGAGAAAATGTCTTCTGCATCAGTCCTTCACTCTAAAAAATCTGTTCCCAAACAGTGCTGTACCTTTTGTGTCTGGTAGAATCCCTGACAGAAGTTGGTTGATTTGGGTGTCACTTTGGTCAAAGACTGAGTAGATGTGGTTTCTGTTCAAAAAACTTGTCCTGAATTTGTAATACATTGTCCTGAATTTGAAAAAACAAGTTCTGAAGCTTAGTAGCCACATGTCTAGCGCTGTTTCCCTCAACATTCCACACTTGGAAGATTCTGATTGTTAAACATCACCTTTTTTTGAAACAAAAGGTAAGAAAAATCTAGAAAAGGAACTTTTCTACTAAAGCCATCAGTTATTCACCTGGTGAGTATAAGCTGATGAAGACGATGAAGAGGTATTAAGCCATGAATACTTTAAATTAGACACTGATCTGTCTTTTAGCCAGAGATGTATTACAGAAACTTCTGCAAAAGTAACAAGTCCCATAAAATGTTCTCTTACATGAATATGCAAAGCAGGAAACTTGCAGAACATTCTTCCATGAAAGCTGGTTATATCCATTAGGTATGAAGCAGTGTAAGGTTAATACACTGGCAGACCCAGTTTCTGGGTGGTTTCCTGTAAGTGCTCTTATATTTTATTTGTACAGAAGGAATAATCAAGAGTGATATATGATGCGTTTCCTTCTTGTTCGTGTTTTTTCTTTTAATAATTGGGTTTAGGCTCCCATTAGCTGTGAGTCTGCCTTCAGTGAAACAATCACAAGCATTGCATGAGCTTGGCAGTAGCTGCTTTATTGTACAGCTACTCGGCTGCCTTAGTAAGGCCTAGTAACTGAGGTACTGAAAGTCTCTTAAGGGGGCTAGGATTAATTTAGGTTAATATTCCTCATCATCAAATGGCAATTAGAGGAAACAATGACTCTATTTACTTCCCCCCCACACTCCCTTATCTTTCAGAGGACAGCTGTTTGTCTTGCTGATGTGTTTGAAGATGTTTGCTGCTTTCTTGTGTTATCACATCCTAAGATGAAAACAAGTATTGTATTACTATTTCTTTAGTCTATTTGCTTCTATTTGCTTAGTTGGGTCTAAAGAAATTATGCTAAGTTGTTCAGTTTGCCGTCTAGGAAGGATCTCTTGTGGATCATGGTTTAAGGTCCCAATTCATTTGCCCCTTAACACCGACAAAACTCACAAGTACTTACCCCTAGAGAAAATAAATGTTTCTGTGCTGTTAAGGGTCCCTATTATATTTGTCAAGCTCCGTACCCCAATTGCAGGCTGACATCTCTTTCCCCCAGAAAGTAAACCACACGGAAGAGCTGTTGCTCTTAAAAAGCCAGCCTGAACAAACCCCAGAGAGATAGGAAGGTCACCCAAAGCAGCCAGACCCCTACTTGTAACTGTCAGCCATTCAAGAAATATCATACTATTGTTCTCTGCATATTGGGCTAAGACAAAGCAGTATTTATAACAGAGCTGTGCTGTGTATCTTCCAATAATCCTTTGTTGAAGCTACAGAGCTTTTTGATGAATAAATACAACAAGGTGAGTATCAAAGACATCCTGTATGTTTAGTTTACCAAATACAAATTGAAGGTACAATAAGGATATGCCTGTGCTACAAATAGGATCTGAGCAGCACCACAGCCTGTAAAGATTTTTTGGGTCTGATTTTGCCATAGCTAACTTGAACCAGCACTAGTTTAGACATAATTAGCTATAGCAGCCCAATATTCTGCATAAGACAGCCACCAGAGTATTTTCCTCAAGTTCTCTCACACGTTTTGTGAATCACAGCAGCTTTTTGCTCCTGTGGCTATGTTGGTATTGGTACTTCCACTTGTGAGTTTAAATCTGTGGTCACATTCACTGCTGTAGCGTGTACCTACCCAGTATTGCCAGTGTCCTTTGGCATTTCATAGCTTGTAAATCACCTCTTACATTGCAAGACTGAGAGGCAGGGTATGGAGAGATTTCCCTTCAGTAATGTTGGAAGCACAGTCTCTTCTGCAGATGTGTTCTGCTTCAACATGGAGTGCTGTGTTTTGCCCACCTTTGGATTGTCTGGCTGAGATCAAGCTGCTTGCTTTGTCCCATAACCTTTCTGAAATTTCAGGATCCCATCAGTGTTTTAATAAGATTAAGTTGCTGATTTATCAAGCGGTGTTTCAGGATTACACCTGCTGAGTGTAAGGCAATAATGTTATTGCCTCTAGAAAAGACTCTCTTCTTTTCCATTTCTGTCTCCCCTGCATATCTTATGTATCCCCAACCTCTCCATTTAGTAAAAGTTAAGCTCTTTTTGTGTACGAATCTCATCTCTCCACCTGTGAATGAGTACTAAAGCATTTTTCGTTGCTCATGTATCACAGAAAATAATACATTTTCTTAAAAACCTCCTGCTTCACTTCTCAATCCTGTGGAGAGAACTATATTAGGAAAACAACTCAAAAGAGCAGTTCCCTCTCTGAAAAGCTTTTTTTGAGGTTAATACCTACTGAGGAGCTGAAATACTTGTAAGAATTGTTTTCTGAGCATAAACTGGAGTCAAAGTAAAACATCTTTTTACTTTATAGTTAAATGCTGTATCTTAATACTGACCATTTGTCTAGTACTGAATATCTTCTGACCATTATGTAGCCCAAGACCGCTACTTGAAACTCATTGTTGAGGGCAAGACACCACTATTACATTATTATTCCTTTTTTGTTTGTTTTTCCATGCAGAAGCCGAAGAACAAAGAAAACAGTCTGTTTTCTTCAGGGTCAATGGAACTAGTCAGTGGTAACTATACAGAAATAGAAGAATGTTGTCTTTATCCCTGCTTTACATTGCATTGATGTTTAATGAAAATACGCAGTGAAATAGTAAATCTGTGTGCATGCTTACCAAATTAGGATGTGGCTATTTTATTTCCAAAGTAATAGAAGGTTAAATTGAAACTTGAGCAAAATCAGTGGCCATAACTATATGAACCAGAAGCTTCATTTGGTAATAAAAATCAGCATGAAAAGTGTATTTTGCGTTTCAGATCTTAATGAACGTAAGTGGCAAGCACATCTCCTGTGCTTTCTGCAGCAGACCTGTGCTGTATGGAGCCCTCAGCACATTATCCACTTTGTTTAGAATTGAGTTTACATTTCAAAGCTATAAAATCAAAGGGAACCCTTCGTACTAATTTAGCAACAGAATTGTATATTCTGCTATAGTTTTCATAAATTCCTCTGAGTGACTTTTATGCTCTACATACTTCCAGTGCTTCCCTATGATGTCTGCCTTTGCTTAGAGGGAGATATTAGTGAGGCATTCTCTTTCATATACTTGGTACTTAATTTGTTAATCACCATCTCCTCTCCCCCTACCCTGCTCTCTTTAAACTATCTGTTAATTTAATGGATGCATAGAAGCTCTTCGGGAAGCTGTAAATTTAGAAGGATGTATCGGTGGAAAGTCTTTTGTTCATTTTAAAATGGTAATTTAAAACTTTAAAATAGAAATTCAGAATGTGGAACTTGAGAAATTTGGAAGTGTGTGTATGTATTGACAGTACTTACTATAACCAATTTTATGCCATCTGCTTTTATTTATGAACATCTACTTCTCTGCTAATGCTATACACAAAACAAGTGTTTAGCCGTAAGGAGTCAATATCTAGGATTTTGATAGAATCATAGACCAGTTAGGGTTGGAAAGGACCTTAAGATCATCCAGTTCCAACCCCCCTACCACAGGCAGGGACACCTCACGCTAGACCATGTCACCCAAGGCTCTGTCCAACCTGGCCTCGAACACTGCCAGGGATGGAGCATTTACCACTTCCTTGGGCAACCCATTCCAGTGCCTCAGCACCCTCACAGTGAAGATCTTCTGTAGAGCTATCCTAAACTTCGCCTGTTTAAGTTTAAGCCCATTCCCCCTTGTCCTATCACTATGTGGGACTGGGAGAAGCTTCAGGGCAGCAATTTGAGATGTTCTGTTATCAAATCCCAAGGCTCTGGAATTCTATAGAAGTTTAGTGATAAAAAGAGTTGATTTTATACCTCTTCATTGAGAAACTGACCACATCATACCTCTTTTAATGGAGTATGAATAAAATGATATAGACATATTAATGCATTAGAAGATTTTCTGTTGACTGCCAGAGATCTGTAACACTTTCGGGTCTGGTTTACTTGGATGACTTCATTTCACCCAGGTATTTTAAGCTTTGTTTAAAGTTGGTGGAATGAAATACCACCAGTAGCAGATTATTTTGTCAAAAAATGAAGAACTTTCTGAAGTTAAACAGAAGCATTGCTATAATTTTTCCAGACAAGTCAAAGAAGATGCATAAGTATCTTACCATTTTATTATGTAAAATGGAGATAATATATTCAAACTAATAAATAGAGATTTACTTGTCCAGGGAATCAAAACTGTCTTGCCAGTATCCTTCTGCCGGGAGCTCAAATTTAGGCCCTCTAAGTGTTTTCCTGAGGAACAGGCTAATTTCCTTATCAAGGAAGAATCCAGCTGAACATAAAATAGGATTTAAACTTTGAGATTAGGACATACAATGAACCGCCTTTTCTAGCTGACACATTTCCTGTAAAACAGTCTGGTTTGCACGTCTTAAACTTTAACAGTCACGTTTTATTACTTATTATGAAGCTAATAAATCTGCAGTACCTGAAAATCAAAGAACTTTTGTATTGCAAATGCATTTGGTATTGAAGGTGCTAACCTTGCCATTAAAACCATATATTTCAACAAATATATGGCAGTTTGGAACACGTATCAAACATTCTGTTTTAGTGAAGCAGAGAAAACTGTATTTTTTCAACAGTAGTACTCATGAACTTGTGAAGTGTAGCTCTTATTTTCTTCACATGTGGCAAGAACATTTATTAATGTCGCAGGATGTATAGTTGAAACAATGAAAAAAGAACATGAATGGAAAACAATTTTATTGAGTAACTTATGTAAGTTATGAACTAAGTGTCCCATGCAAACAATCTGTGACTATTTTAAAGTGGTTCGATGGTAAATTATAGATTAATACTCAAGCTACTAAACAACACGACTACTAATTCTAAACCGTATCTTAAGGGGAAAACCCCCAGATATATCAGTTTCTTTTCACTTGAGTCCTGTCAGTTCTGTTAGTTTTAATTATGGGACTAGGGATGAAGAGGAAGATTCTAAGAGAAGCCATCAGAAAAAAAAAAAACAGGCAAAGAGAGCAGCAGGTTTAATCTGCTATAATTTGGTGTATAAGACCAAAACACCAAAGAAAAGATCAGGTATTTCAAGCCCTCCTAGAAGACAGATTGGTTTAGAACTTGGTTTTAGAAGTGTTTAACTTTCTCTTGATTTTTTCCTCAAAGTGATTCAATGTGTGTATTGCATTTATGTAGTAGCAGAAATGATAGGAGTGATGTAGCTTGGTGTAATCATTGACATTCTGGAGTGAGTTTCTGGAGCAGCAGGACAGATTATTTTACAAGTGTCTGTACAATACCAGTTATGTTACAGCAGGAAGTTGGCAATTTCTGTCCCTTTCGAAGAGATGATGTTTAATTATGGTAATAACTTTACTGATAGCTGATACACAGTATGGTGTGCGTTAAAATGATACTGTCTGTGAGAAATTACATCAAAATGTTGTTTGGAAATAGAAGGAAAGATGATACCTCCCCACAGGAGAAAATTGTTCGAAATGTCTTTTGACTGAAGGGGTAATACAGCAGTTTTATTTCTTGTACCTCTCTGTAAAGGTGGTAAAAGATAATTTGACAAACGCTGTCAAATGGGGTAACCTCATCTAATTCCTTCACCGTGCATCTCAATCCCTGGTGCTCTCTCCTCCGATAGAAGGGCTGGGAGTGTGGGGAGTTTGCGATGTGACGCCTTTGCGGCTGTTTCCCGACTGAGAGACGCAGTGACCTTATCAGACAGACAGCTCTATCCGGAGTGACAGGCCAGCAGCTGGCTCCTATTGATCAGAATTGATTTAAAGAAAGTGATCCTCCAAAGCTTGGTACTGTTAGACCCCATGGCTAAATAGACATTGCATTTGGAGACTTTAACCTTTAGGGTGTTTTTTCTCCCATTTCAATCTGATTTGTGAAACATAATCTGAGAATTTGTCTTCTGGTGGTAAAATGCTATTGTCTTTCTCAAATATAGCCTTAAGTATCTGAAACGACTCAAATTCCAGAATATAAGAACAGAACTGGAGTTCACCACGGTTGAGGTAGCAAATAACTGGTCATTGGTCCTGAAAAGCAACAGGACCTTTCCAGTGATTTTCCAAATACTACATAAATATTTATCCAGTTCTCCAGCTGTCACCAATTTCATGTGTTATGTGTATATAGATACTTCCGCATACAAACAATTTCTTGTAATATTTCAATAGCTGTAACTAACAGGCACAAATTGGCTCTATATTGCCATCTATTTTTCTTACTTATTTTTCAAACCAGAAGTACATAAATGATTTTCACTTGTAATGGTCTTAAAAGTTAGAATATACTTGACATGAAGACTTGATAATTTATTAAACCTCTTACATTTGTAATTTAAATGTTACTTAATGTTTCATTAAAAAGGTATTGCTTTTAATAAAGTATAAATCCTATACTAGAAATTCTGCAGCATGTGTATATGGAGACAGTCATGGAGGGACCATGTAATGCTGGAGATACAAATTGTTCTGAACAGCAGTAAATAAGAATCACTTCACTGAGAACTAAAAATCTGGTGTCTCCACGGGCTGCTACTCTTGCACAGTGATGCTATAGACGAGCTTTGCCAAAGGAACTGGTGAACGGTGTCTCTGGCTAAAGGAGCTGAGCAGCCAGCCTAGTTCAAGTGCTGGATGGGACTGAATGGTGTCTTCATCCGCGAGGATGGTTTCTACCAGTTCACCCAGTGGACAGTTCTAAGGAAACTTGCATTTTCTTCTCTTTGTGCTGCTTCTGCTGATGAAGCAGTTTAACATCCAGTGGTGTCAGCTCAGAAGTCCCAGATGGAAGGTTTTGAGAATCATATAGGGAACACTCAGGTCTCCTCCTTATCTTTTGAAAATCTGGGAGAACTGGAGAAGGAATTGAGGTGTGTGATACTGTGCGGTGTGACAGAGCTTTTGAAAGGGAGGATTTTTGTCTGAAAACACTTTAAAGCAGAATAACAATACTATATGTCATTTGTCTTACCAGTGTTTTATGCGTGGTCTCAATGGGAAGAAGAAAGCACATAACATTATTACATAATGTAAGTATGTATGTGATGAATTATATATTTGAAAGGAGTCATTAGTCAACTATGTAGATCGAACATTACAGGTTGTATGAGGAATAGGTGTCTCCAGGATGAATACAAACAGAAGTGAAATAAGCATTGATTGCCCCTAGATTCAAGAAGAATCAAGAGTCATGGGCTTGCATGTTTTTATGATCCTGTGCAGAACAAGGCTGATTTGGAGCGGCAGAAGTTTGGGGAGTGTCATAATGAGTTGTCCCGGATGCCTGGCTTCAGGTAAAGCCATTGTGGAGTTACTGTGAACACTTGACTATCTGGGTTGAACGACTTGGGCACTTACTGAGAATTTTAAGTGGCAGTAATTAAGCAACTATTAATTGTACATTATTTGACTGTGAATGAATCAGGATGAAGGTGACAATTACAAAGCACTCTCTGTTCTGAACCTGATGAATCAGGGTGCTTGCAGACAACTCTGGGAAACTTGTTTCCTGAGTTTCAGATAAACACTGAAGTGTCAGACACACCAAATATTAATTCACTAGAATACCACCCCTTACAGAGCTCTCCCCATCCCCTGTGTTATTTAATGGGTATCAATTTCTAGGGATTAATTTTTCAGCCTCATCCAAAAAATGGCAACACAGAGCTTTTAATGCTGCTTAATGCATTCCTTGGGAAACAGAGTTACCTGGGAGAACTCTGGGAATGTTGTTTATCTTCACCAGGATGAAAATGGAGCGGATGGTCCTAAATGACATCACTTTGAGAGCCGTCTCAAGGCAGAACAGGATTGTGCAAAACCAAAAATTCTCTGCAAGAGTAATGCAGGTAATAGGAGGTTGGTGATCTCTAGGGTGTGAAGAGTCAGGTTGGACATTAAGATGCTGACAAAAGGAAGAAGAAACAGGGGAAACGAAGAGTCAGGTTGTGAAAACAGTGGGAACAGTGTTGTGCTGCAGATGTTTGTTAATGCTCAGAAAAGTGTGGATGTGCCTCTTGCATGGGCAAGTGGTCAGGGTATCACAGTCTAAAAATGCTTACTTTCCGCTAAGCGCTCAGTTGCAAATGCCAGTTACCTGTTTGCCCGGCCCAGAGTCACCTCTAATCACAATCCTGTTGTACTATATTGTAATTTTGCCAAAAAAGGTGCAAGGCTCTTGATGGTATCAATGTATTTTTACCAGAAATGGTGTAGACATCTGAAATGTTAAAAGGAGATAACTAAAATTCGCATACTGTAGTGGCAATAGGGGTGGTTTCAAAGGGAGTGATGTTGGAGCAAATGCAGAGTAAAACTTGCAAACAAAATGGGAAAATAACTGCAAACTGGAATTAACTAGTATTAGTTTCTGAGCTGGCTGGAAGAGAAGCTTTTATGTTACTTCAGTGAGGACGGTTTTAAGCAGAAAGGAGATTATTTAAAGTATGAAAAGCACGGAATTACTGATGATACAAAAGCATTGCAGATACCAAAGTCCTGTGAAAAATCCTTGAGTTGTTTAGAAAATTATTCTTTATTTTTAATGAAGAAGCAAGACTTGAGGAAAACTTAGCTCTGAATAGATAAGTGAGAGCGCATGAAGACGTCCAATGTCTGAGGAAGGTTATACATGCCTCCTTGTGGAAATGACTGACATTACTCATTTGTCTAAATAGAGATAATGAGCATGTAGGAAGGCACTCCTGTTGTCCTCTGTGTCTGATAATTGCCTGTCCTCAATGTTCTCCAGTTGTGTGAAGCCTGGAACTAATACCCCCATGCTGTGACACTTTGTTGTGCCTGTGCTGTATCATCAGATTAGCTGCTAAATTGACTAATGAAAAAGGAGTAGAAAATGTTTTAGTTTGTTTTCAAATTCTTTTGCAGAAGAGCATTCTTAGTCACAGTGATTGGATCATTTAAACTGATATGAAATTCGCGTGGATTATCCAATGGCAGCATTAAATATGAAAATCCAAGTATTTCAATTTGCCTAAAAGGATGAGGGTGATGGTTTCTCTGTACTGGTTTATAATGTTTGTATTATGGAGGTTTTTACTGTACATATGATATAGAATTGAAAGATCAGGGAAAGATAGATCTCTTGCTGAAATAGGCCATACAGTGACCAAAAGTAAAGAGTTTCACTCTTCTTTGAAGAAAGATGTACTTACTTGTAACATGCAAGGATAAAGGCATCAAAGTATCTTGAAGATCTTACAGAATCAACAGACTTAGGTTTGGTTTGTAAACAAATGTTTTCATATTGATTGGAATTACTTCCTGGAGAAATTTGTCTTAGGCATGTAAAGTATCATAAAAATTTGATCAATGTAATAATATTGATCAAAACAGGCTTTGCTTGTTTAAAAATTAATGTTGCAGTTTGCTTGTGTTTTAATCTGTAATGACTTCAAAGAAACTAGAGTGATTTGTATCTCTGCATCACCTTGATTCCAAGCACTAACATGAAATCCCACAGTAGTCTGTAGGATTCTCCAAGTTAGTGCCATACCAGACATTTCAAGAGTGATTCTATTTAATTGACTGACTCTGGCTGAATTTCAAACAGAAGCTGATTCTGGATGCATGTTGCAGGCTTGATGTAACAGGTGGGTCCTGTCATCCTCCTGATCGGATTATTTGTGGAAAGCTATTGCGTAACTGTTTTGAAGTAGAAAATTAACAGTAAAGAGAGCCCATTCCTATCACCCTTCCCACTCTTCGAGTCTGATTCTCTGGATTTTGTAGCCAACTTTTTCTCCCAGATATGCTATTGCTGCATATCTTAAAAATTACTGGCTTTTACTTCTCACACTGAAACACTGGGAAGTACTTTGAAACTTGTAAGAGTGGAATTTTTTAGCTAAAAGCTAATGCTTTTTGAGATCACATCTTTTTAGTAACTTCAGATGCACACTATTCTAAATGCTATGCATTTTGGTTTTGAAAAGGCACTTATTGGGGTTTATAATTTATTTTTAGAGATAAATAAGTATTGATAACATTTGATGAAGATTACGCTGACTATTTACTTGATGTTCATTTACTTTGATAACAGTATTTTTGGAAACCCGGGTCACGTCTTGACATTCTTCAAGAACATTGAGATCACTGTGTGTTGTGATCACTATTTCAGGATTGCTAACTCGCCCTATTTTAAAATACATTCTTTAACTGCACAAGTAAAGATCTCATCACAGCTTTGGGTTTTTTTTGGTCTTACTATTTTTCAGTTGCTCATTGTCTTGTCCAGCTGAGTTTTATGAAAGTTTTGAATAATGAGCAATAGGAAAGTCTCCTCAAAACTAGTGAATTCTGTGTTTATAGAATCATAGAATGGTTTGGGTTGGGAAGGACCTTATGAACATCTAGTTCCAGCCCCCCTGCCATGGAAAGGGATGCCTGACACTAGACTATGTCGCCCGAGGCTCTGTCCAACCTGGCCTTGAACACTGCCAGGGATAGAGCATTCACCACTTCTGAGGGGCAACCTGTTCCAGTGCCTCAGCACCCTCACAGTAAAGAAATTCTTCGTTATATCCAACCTGAACTTCTCCTGTTTAAGTCTGAACCCATTCCCACTTGTCCTATTGCTATAATCCCTAATGAAGACTCCCTTTCCAGCATCCTTGTAGGATATGTTGTATTTAAGATTCTCAAGTGTCTTGGAGACTGTGTGCTGACCAGGAATGTAAAGCTTTAAGCGCTGATTTTTGTGGGTTTTCTTGTTTGTTTCTTTTTGTTCTTTCTAATATAAACTTTTATGTATGCAATACAGAGTACATAAAGGCCCATAGTTGTTGGGATACTCACTGCAATCATGTCCTCACTTGCAAATGATGAATACAGGTAAACTAAAAATATTTAAATGGTCCGTAATTGCTGGGTTCTTGACTCAACAATTTAGTTAGCTCTAGGGAGAGGGAATGAAAGAGGAGAAATATTCATTAGGGCTTAGGGATTCAGCCTGCTGTATTAAAAGGAATTGGATTATTCGGTTTACAGTGTTCTTAACAGATTCAATTTCAGCCCGAGATAATTGAAGTGTCGTCAAAGCTGTGTGCATCACTAAAACATACAGAAAGACATAGTCCCGTGGGCCCGCTAAAACAATATAGAACAACGTGGAGTAGCTTTTCAGCGGTTTAACTGCCGTTATGTCAAGGCTCCTTTTAAAGTATATTACAGCAAACTTAGATGAATGTTTTCCTGCGTAGTTTTCAGAGATTGAGTGTTTAGATTGTTTTCTTTCCTTGTTGAAGAAATCTGTTTAACAAATTATTATTAAATCTAGTGCCAAAACTTGGGAGTTTGCAGCAAAAATTCATGTTTCTGATCAGTGTATTTCTGAAATTTTTCCTTTTTCTTTCTTAACATTCCCCATAAAGGCATATTTGGATTATAAAGCTATTTTTTAGCACGATGAATGACACCGGTGGTAAAAATGTAGTTAAGTTGCTATTCATTGCTAGATCAAAATACATGGTTATTGAGTAAGATCTGGTACAGAGCCCTTCAGTCCACCTCCTTTGTTTGTGCAGGGGATTGTCTCTTACTTCAACCAACTAAGTGCCCCGATCTCTGCTGTAAATACATTTCTGCACTGGCTTGTGTACTTTGGGGGTGGTTCTTGTCAGCCAGCCAGGTTCTAATGCAGTGTCATGACCGATAAATGCCTTTTATGATGTAGTATTTAATCATATTTACTTACATTTATAATCTGGAGAACATTTGAAAAGGACTATCTAAGACTAACATGTAGCAAAAAGGAACAGGAATGGAAATTCCACAAGATCAAGGTGAAGAAAGGGTACACCAATGAAGTGACATTTCATGACGATTTATAAGGGGTTTAGTGATGATCAAGGCCTAGCTGATGTGAGTGCAGCAAAAATCGCTCGTTCATGAGCTGCTCTTGCAGGCATCACAAGCATTTTGGGAGAGATGCCGGCAGAAGCAGGTAGGATATAAGTCAAAAGAATACCGCAGCATTTAAATAAGCTTTGGAAAAGATATCTGCTCATTTGGATGCTTGCTTAGCCCATGAAGTTTCTTTTTAGCTAGTTGTCTATATATATATTGCAAAAGTTGGGTTTAATTGTGGATTTTCCCAATGTATTTAATTGGGTTTTATATGATTTCACATTCTGTTGGGTTTTTTTAAAACACATGTAATACAAGCAGTCCTTGTGAAAGGAACTTAGGGATTTTCTGGTCCTTTGAGCTCACTCCAGAACATAAAAACTTGTGAATTCTATGCTTTTTTTAACGTTTTTGATTAAATCTGTCAGGTTGCCACTGTATTATATCCAATGGATGCCATAAGGGTTTTCGTAAAACATTAATTATTGTTCCTTAGCTCATGAGGTCATTATTTAATATAGAAACTAGAAAATATTTTACATTTTATAGTCATACCTACTGAGTTTTTTTAACAGAATATTTTATCTTGCATAGAATTGAAGTGCTTCATGTATTTTATGCATAAAAAGGTATAAGGAAAAGCTTTTTGATATCAACACAGAAAATCATCCAGTAGGGCCACTTCATAACCACTTTAAAGAAGGCTTTCATAATGAAACAGATCGCTGCTTTCAGAAGGCTCCTTAAACACTGTTCATCTCAATAGAGGAGGCTGGGGAGGAGAAGCTATTATAAGTGTTAAACCCAGCTCTGGCACAAGAGATATGCAGTGTGTAGTATCACAGGACATATTACAACTGTAAGTAGAAAAACCTGATGTATTGGTTTAAGTTATTTTACCTTTACCGTCTTTTTTCATTAAATTTTTGAAATGGGCAAAGTTGTTATTGCAGAAGCTATACTGATTCAAATGAACATAGTTAATTCTGTATGAGCTTGTCAAAGTAATGGCAAGAAGTGGATTCACAAGGTAAAACTTGGTGCTTTGTGCTGGTTTCAATTCACTGATTTCAAAGCACTTTACCAGGATTAATATTCTAAGCCTCCACACAATTCCCAGGAGGAAGTTAAGCATGATTCACATGTTAGAGATGGGTAAATGAAATCCACAGAGGTTATAGCTTGTGTCAAGTCTCACAGAGGTACCAGGCTTCTGGAGAATGAGGAAACAGATGCAGACATTTTTGCATCTTGTTACCTGCTGTTACCATGTGAGTAAAAGATCACTTGGAAGATACAAAACACCCTCTGAGACTCAATAGTTTAAGTCACTTTTAATCCATTTAATGGATTTGTAAGTTAGAAACAGCAGTTATTTTGTGCAGGTCTTTAATTCCTAGTGAGTTATGTCATATTGAATCATATCTACAAAGATAAGACTGCAAATACTGGAGTATCCTGCTTCATCGGCACTTCCGTGAAATGTCGTTTCTTCTGGTGCTTGGATCTGTAAAGAGCAGGGAGCCAGATCAAAAAATGCTGTTTTTTTGCTGTAAGATGCAAAGTAAGATTGTCTGTACCCCCAACTGCTTAATACAGTGATTGGCATAATCCAACTGTAGCATTTGGCAAGAGTGGTTTGAGTGACTCCTGTTATTTAAATGCATGACATAAATGACCCATTTTCCTGAAATTCTTGGTTTGCTGCATGCTGACTATGTGCTTTTCTGGCTGTAATGCAACAAATCTATACTTATATAGCTCTTCCCTGAATGCAGGCACTTTGAGATGGTGCATTGATGATATACTGTGGTATCCGTAAGAGTACACTGTAATTATATACTTTGGAGTATGCGTTTAAAAAAAATAAACTTCAGTTGTGGCTAAAAATGCATAATATTGTTAATGAATATACTTTTCTTATAATTGGTGATGCTCTTCAGACATTGATTCATCTGCTGGGGAGATGTAATCACTGTAGCGTTATAGTTTTTCCTAGTCTCTAGCAAAACTAAATAAATGGGATGGAAGCCTGAGGTATTTTGGACAAGGTAGAATCATGTTTGGAGAAATGAAAAAGCAGAAGTGACCTTTGAAAATACTTATCTGGAGGAATTAATGTTTTCTTAATAGCTCCGCATTTGTTGTTGTTGTTACAGGCTCGTTATTCATCAGCAATGTGTTGATGCCGTGGTCTTGCTTTCAAAGCTGAAATACATAGAAGTTACTGAAACTAAATAATAATCACAATAATAAAACCCCACTTTGCTCTAGTGAAGAGAACTTATTGCAAATGACATAATACTTCCTTGGTTACCTTTGTGTTTCAGGATGGATAATGTGTTATTTTTGGAGAACAAAAATACCTCCATGAGAACACTTTCTTTGAACCTCCGTAAGGATTCTTTTTGTACAATATCTTTTTAGTGGTAATTCTGTCTTTAGTTACAATGATCAATGAAGATTCAGTCTAGCAACGTACTTCGTACTTAAAACACAGGAGCTGTCCCACTGACTGTAAAAGATTCTTTATTGTGCTTTTCAAACTATTGCCTAATTCGCATAAAAATAAGTTATGGTCTTGGGAGAGAAAGCAGCTCTTGCTCGTACAGAGCTTCAAGGAGTACAACTGATGCTTATGCAAGCGTTGTGCCACCTTGAAGAGGAGCACTTTGACAGCATGTGTTTTGCTAATGCTGGAGTCTATGGGCGTGGTGATTGTCAGGCTGGGGCAGAGAGGTGGAAGGCTGCTCCAGAAGGATGAAGATTCTATTGCAGTGGACAAGTTTGCAAACTTTTCAGGTGGCAGAATGTTCTCTTGCTCAGTGTCATTCATATAAAAGGCATTCTAATGAGAAGAAAAGCACATTAAGTGAAGTATGCAGAGTCTTGAGCAGCGAATACTGATTCTTGCACTTCTGTGGCTGATGATATCAAGATCAAATATAAAACCATGTATTTGATCAATAGCCACCAACAGCCATTGACTCTACTGTGTCACGAGTAGCAAATACCATCAGAGGAAACACTAATGGTGGATAGTAGTTATTCCTCGCTTTTGGAGATAACTTTCTGAACTGACTTTCGGGGCTGTGTGGTACCCCAGCTCCAGTGCTACGTCTGAGTTCAGTTGGAGCTTCTCCTTAAGTATTTCTACAGGGAAGAATCAAGGCATCAAGCGTACATTCAGCTGGGTGTTATCATATGCCCATTACTTTTGTATACAAACTGATGAAATCACAAATGCTTATGGTTGCCCTACTGTTAAGCACTGTGATTAATGAATCGAGGAGAGAAGAAGGTGAATTTTCAACTGTCATGTAAAAATTTGTTGTGACTGGTTCTTATGTTTGTCTTGAGGCAATCTTTTGTTGTGCTTATGTTCATAATGAGTATAACTTTTTGCATGTATTTTGGTAGCCTGTTTTCGTAATGACACATACACTACTGTCTGTTCAGTTAATTCTTGCTTTTCAGTTAATGCTTATTGATATTTTTTGAGAGGTAGGATTAAAACCCATTAGCTTTCATTCACAAAGTCAGTGATTCATGTTTAAAGCTGGCCTTTTACACTAGTGCTTCAACTGTGCTTTTTCTGGTACTAGCTTGACTGTGAGTAGTCAGTACTAACTTGGGCATTGCAATCAGCCTGATTTTTAGGTTGTCTGAATCAGAAGAAAAATGTTAAATGTCATGAAATATCAAGTTTTCTCAGTGAGCTGAGCAGTCCTGCGTTGGGGTAGGGAATGAGTGATGTCCATGTGTTATAAATGAGCAGCATTATTCTAGAAGCCTTGCTTCAGAACTTGTAATACTCTCTTTAAAATATGGGCTCTGATAGAATAGGATTTGTTTCAGTCATGATGTAGTAAATTCATCCTTGGGGATATCAGGAAGGAGGATTTCCATCAGCAAGTGTCTGCCTTTCTGTCAAGATCTGATTAGTTGTGGTATTACAAGTAGCATTCTAGATGTGGCTACAGTAAAGGTTACAGGCAGTGTTTGGATCTGAAATTTCATTTTTAGAGCAAAAGGTCCCCAAGGGCTGATTTAATTTATTTAATTACATTGTACAAGACTTGAGTAATAGTTTTAGATCAAAGTAGAAGAACCAACTTCCAGGCACATTTGTAATGTAATTCCGAGTGGTAAACTGCTAAACACTTCAACAGTTTTGCTTTATAGGACAGAATGATAGAAGGATATGGATTGCAATTATATACTACAAGTGTAAGCCTTATAATAAAATCATAAATAATAAACTAGGAAAAATAAATTGCTTAGTTGTAATTGGAGCATATCTTCCTACTACAACTAAATTCAGCTACAAAACTGAATTAAATTGACCTAGGAAGTCCTTGGGCCTTTTTTAAGCATCTTAACCCCACTTGATGGTTTGGATGGGGAAGATGGAATTTAAATGTAGTATTTTCATAAAATAGTTCTATTTCCAGGGGTTCTCTGCCTGTAACTCAAAACCAGTTACTTCATTAGTTCTAGGTCTTTCCTTATGAGGTGTGTCAATAGCGACGGGTGAAACTTCTCTTCCACTTTTCCCCTTATTGCCTGCCTTGAGTGATACTTTTTTTCACTCTTCCCTCTTTCAGTTGACACTTCTGTATCCATTTCATAGACACAGTGTTTCGGATGTTTTTTTCTAGCTATTTTACTACTGCAAGCCCAATTGTATTGAGCATCTGCAAGCTGTTTCACTTGTGAGTCTGTGATTAGTAACATGATGACAGTGACTCAAAACCGGCATCACCAAAGCAGGGCATTAATTACTCACTTCTCTAAGGGTGCAAAGTGCACACAGCAAGAACCAGAAGCATAAAAAAATGCAGAGGTCCAGATCTTTCTAAGAGCATAATCTTTGCCATTTCTTTTGAATTACCCTTAAGCAAACTATTTTCAGCTCTCTTGCTAGAAGGAGTGAACCACTGGGTTCAGGCATGCTGCTCTGTGTGCGTTTCCTTTCTGATCAGTCAACTTTGACTGTCACTCGCAGCATCATGCCTGATTACTAATACAATTTCAAGGCCAAGGCTGCACTAATGGTAGTCATGTCTAAAACTTGACAAAGGAGATGTATTATGAGGGTAGAGGCTGGTCATAAATCTAACCTGTATTGTTGTATCTGGTATTGGTGAGCCCGACTTCTATCTGACTTACTGTTTTACAGTTTTCATGTTAAATCTTTTCATCCAAAAGTGTATGCTACATCCATCAGAAGTTGTTCCAATTCATCATACATGGGCTTATAGCTTCTTTTTATAATTCTTAAAAAATAGACCAGCAATTGCATTGAAGCCTTCCTTTAATTAAAGCCTCTAGGACACTGTGCCATCAGCGTTCCTGAGATCAATATCCTCTGAAATACAGCACACTTTCCTCTGTTTCATAAAGGACAGTTCTGTTTGTTTCTGTATTGATGTGCTACTTTTTCATAGGTTTCCTTCTTGCTTATTTAATTTATTTGGTGATGCAGCAATGTTAGTTTTTACTCAGTTAAGGTACAAGTTATGACTTATCTAAAAGCTGTCTTCCTAGAGGTTTCTCCCACCTCAAATTATTCCACCTAAATAAGCTATAAGTACATTGATTTTTAATATCCAGATTATTGTTCTTGGGGGGAAAAAAAGGCAGCAGTATATATAAAAATTGCATCAGATAGTGATAGCTATTTTTAAAGTAAACTCAATGATCAATTCCATGAAAAAGGTTAAAGTTGAAAGTTGACGAATATTGCCAGTTTCCTCCACAGTAACTGTCAATGCAATACTAACATTTTTCATAGGGATATATTAATTATTCCAGCAGAAATAATAGTACCTGTGGAGCTACAGTAGAACTTCTTTATGCTAAAACACAGAGATGTCTTTTTGTTGAAGGACAGAGTGAAAAAACTGCAGTGGTACCATCTGCTCCCTGGCTTCAGAGATTATCTGACAGTCTTCAAGTTATCTTTTGGCCACTTAACAATAAACCCATTCCTGATTAATATAGAAAGTTATTTTGATGATTCTCTGTGTTCACTGGATCAAATAGTATTTGCTATGCTTCTTGCACATGGCAAATAGAGCAGCCTTTGTTTAAATTTTGCAGTATTGTGACTGCTGCAGTTTCCAGGTTTATGAAATTCTTGAAGCATCATCCTAAAGCTCGAATGGGAGAGTCTTTCTGTTGTTCACAGACACAAGATGTAAATCTGCAGGGGCTCACCAGTTTTCAAATATCTAAATTGAAACAGTTCTCTTAAACTCTTTGATTCAACTTGCAATGGGCAGTTTAACATCAAAGATTAATTCAAGGGTCGTTATTATTATCTGTGCTAAGGCCCTTATAGCTGTAAAAGAAGCATTAACCTGTGGTTAAATGGCCTGTTCTGTAATATATCTAGTTTCCAAATGGATGTGACAAACTATGTGTGTGGTGTTTATTTGGATGGGGCCAGATACCCTCACTGTATTATTTTGCATTTATCACAAAAGGCTTTGATTTATTTATTTCCTTTTATCATGTGAACTTTAATGTTTTGAAGGACCTTTTCTTACTGACCTCCTCAGACCTACTGACTCCTGGTGTTTAACCTTTCTGGCCCTTTTAATAAGCTTCCTTATTTCAGACAGTTTCGCCTTCTGAAACAAAATCATACTGTTGTAAATTTTATCATTCTGCTGATAATAGTGAAATTCTGCAATCCTGTGTTAAAGTCGATGTATTTATGGAAGCAACAAAATTAAACCTGTGAAAAGTATTCCATGCTGCTACATTAAATTTTAGGAAAAAAATTCCTTGATATGAATTGAAAAGTGATTAAAAATATCAGTGAGAAAGTATGGAAGCTTGGATGTAGTTGTTAGCTCAATTTCACTCATGAAGGATTGCAGACTATATTTTAATGTTACTAGCAGAAAGTTTATTATTTTAAGGATAAAAGTTTCCATAGTAGCTAATTTGGAAGCGCCATTAATGTTAATCATTCCGTTAACAGAATTTAGTTAAATAATTGGATTTGTTTAAGAATAACCTAGAGACAGGAAAATAATTTCATTATCATTTGTCTAAGGTACAAGCCTCACTTGTATTTTCCTGTAAGCTCCTGACAGTTGGTATAGAGGACCTAAATTACTACTTCCATTAAATACAGTCTTTTACATATAGAGATATTATCTTTTGTGGTTGACTTACTGGCTCACCACATAGGGTATCAATACTAGTTGGCCCAAGAGCAAGTAGGAACCTCCTGCTGCCTCTCATGTTTTCTGTAGCCTGATATAGTGTCAGTGGGAGGGATTGAGGGTCGAGACAGAGCAAACTGTAGACGATGAAGAATGAAGGTGAAGGAATGTGAAGGACCTGGTGCTATGTGTGGGACTGACTGGGCTAATGGAACTTAGGGAGTCATGAACAAAGGGGAAGACCTTGGGGTTATCAGGATTTGAAAATGGGATTTTGTAGACACAGCATGTCCATAGATACTTGGACCTCAGCAGTTCTCTGGCTGACAGAACAATGTGCTTGCTTTACAGTACTTTTCAGTGTGGTACTTGATGGATTCAGGAAGATGTGTTTGCCACTGTGTCATTTTGTTCTCTAACTTATATCAGGATTTTTTGCCTGCTCTAATGAATGAACTCCAGCTGTTGGATTCCATATGGGAAATGAAGCCAGCATAGCTCTTCCTGACAACTCATGCCTGTGCTGTGAAAGCTGAGAATGAATCAGCATGAAAGATCTAGGAAGGATAGTTTAACATAAAACAGATGACTGTCATCTATTATTTGGGTGGCAAGGAGAGATAAGAGGGAGGAAAGTTTGCTTTTCAAGCGGGGTTAAAGAAATGAATTTTTGTATCGGTGCAGTTTGAAGCTGTAATTTGGAAACAATTCTGTCACCTGGGAAATCCTGTCTTCAAGGGTAGATTTGAAGGGGCGTGCTAGGGAGAAAAGAATGGCCATAGTAGCTTCCAGTGGCTATGTGGAGCTGTGAGGAAAGAGGGGAATACATTTAAAAAGGAGAGAAGAAAGCAAACAAAAAACCCCACCACTGAAGGTCTGCCTTCAGTCATCACCATAATGATACTGTTTTCTAATGGATGTCTGTATATATCCTCTGAAAGGCTGTGAAGTTTGAAGAAATAAGTAGCAATTAACAACATAAGTTTGTGAATTTTCTATTTCATGTATGATTGTTTTTCTCTGATTTTGAAGATGCACTGCTTTTCACCATCATTTTAACCAGAGACACCATGAACAAAATGTAGTTGAATAAGTAGATCCTATTTGGATTTTGGAATTTCCATGCAACATTCTGGGTCTCAGGTTAAAGCAAAGAGAAATTGTGTTGTATATTGTGTGTTTTAGGGGAATTAAAGACAAAGAATCAAAATTCTTCTGAAAATTTGCCATGATGCTCCTCACTATTTTGGAGTATTTTCAGTATTTGAGCCAATGTTCCTTTAAGAATTCAAGTTTCATTTCTTGATCTGTTTTCATCTCAGGTATGAAATCAGGACACGGCTTCTGATTTTTCTTGTTCTCTCTTTTCCATTTCTTCACTGGTCTTGAGCTAACGTGGTTTCACCCAGCACATTTCATAGTCACCCCCTTGCCATGCCTTTTTTTCCTGGTAAATGTATGCAGTGTCTCTGCTGTTATTTCTTTGCAGTTTGACTTGGTGGAGCTGGTTTTTCTACAGCTTGCCCATGTGTTCTCTGAAACAGGGGTATCTTTTAGGTATCTTCTGTTATACTGCTGATTTCTGTCAAGAAGTGGCCGTACTCATTACTGTGAATCCATGATGATGTATTTCTTTATGAATTCATATATAATTTCAACTCTTGATAATAAACGGATTCATAATGTGTTCATCAAGATATATGTAGGTACAGATATAGATGTATGTAACTTCTAATCACTGTGAGAGCTGGTGAAGCATTGGAACAGGGTGCCCAGAGAAGCTGTGGCTGCCCCATCCCTGGCAGCGTTCAAGGCCAGGTTGGACGGGGCTTGGAGCAACTTGGTCTAATGGAAGAACAACCTGGTAGTGGAACAGGGTTGGGACTTCCAACCCATGCCGAGGGTTGGGACTGGATGAACTTTGAGGTCCCTTCCAACCCAAACTGTTCTCTGATTCTATGATTGTACCAATAGAGAGAACGATAAACAGATACACTGTTAGTGCATTTTCCTTTAAATGGCTTGTTTAGACCCACAAAGATTCCCATGAAAAAAATTCATAAATTTAGTGGCTGGAATATCACTGGAAGGTTTTCAAAGAGAAAAAAGTCTTCTCTCAGTGTTTGGTAGTAAATAGAGCGTGAGTGTTAAGAAGAATGAAACATGAAACATACGTCTTGATCCATAAACCTATGTCATTATGATAGTGCAGCTACTCCAATTTATTTTGCCTATGTATGTTTAATTTTTATAGGGCATATTTGGCTGCAGAAAACTTTTTCTTAATTGCTTGAATTTTGAGCTGAAATATTTTGTGCTGATCTGTGCTTGAGGGTCAGTTTTTTAAAAGCTTGAATGAAAATGAATAGTTCAAGTCTTTCTGCATAGAGAAATACATGGCAAAACCACCGTTGCCATTAAAAATTAAAACCTGCATCGGTTTAGATGAGGTGCAGAAGTTTAAAGTGTAAAAAGATTTATTTTGAACTCATGAAGCTTATTTTCATTAATGATCCAACACTGTTTATTAGGAGCATGTGATATAAATACTTTATAATTCTTATCCCTTATGGCACCTTCAGAGTAAAAGAGGAGATTTCTCTTTTTATTGATGTCTTTAGATATTTTTGTTTAAGCCTGAATCATGGCTGGTACCTTCCATGTCCCTTAGTTCACTTTCAGAAGCATTCAGTGAATGCTGCAGTGCAAAGTGGACGTCTGTTCTGAGGTGGTCGATATTCAGGAGCTGAAGCAGGCGCAGTTATCTGATGTATCCTGTAGCTTTATTGACGATAGTTGGTGTCTGAAGGCGCAGTGGCACTACAAAAAGCAAGTTTGAATTAAATAAGATCAGAAGGGAAATGTGGAACCAGTGATGCAGTATTCTCTCATTGAACAATGAGGACAAAAAGTCATTTTGAATGGTTTCTTGATTCAGGTTTTCAAATTATGTATCAGTATGGGGACCTTAGCAACAAGATTCACAATCAGACCATCTTGAAATCAGTTGCTTTCCCTATGGAATGAAGGGGAGGAGAAACGTGATCTGTTGAGGTTTGTATCCTACAGGATACACATGAATACATACCCATACCTTGTCATGTAGTCAGAAATCATTTGTTAGTAGGCTGTTGCCACACACCGAGTCCTCCAAGTGTGATATATAATAGGAAGGAGCTAGTATGTGGCCTTCTGCAATAGACAGTGTGAAAACAATTGCTCTGGAAGCAGCTCCTGTGAAATGGAAATTAAGAGAAACTGCAATGTGCCTCTTGTTTTAAAGATCAGTTGTGCCAATATCTCAACCCACTGAGACAGAGAAATGCACCCTGTTCCACACCCTTTGCTCTTCAGTTCTTTCCGCTTATTGGGTACATTTCATATTTGTTTACTGTAAGAAGATGAGAAACACGTGGGTTTGAGTTTCCAGCAAAGTTACTAATTCCAAAGAATGCACAAAATCTCAACGTGATTTCCAGAACTTTGGTTTTGTGCTTCAGTAGTGTTCTGTTGTTTCACTTCTCTTTATAAAATGGATTTTCTCTTACAAATGCAGTTGATAAATTCAAAAGATCAGTTTCAGTTTTAAATGTCTTGGGAGAATTTAGAGCTCTCAAATTTTCTTGTACAATTTGAAAGAAATTTTCACTTTAGAAGTCCACAGATTTCATCCATTTTGGCTTCCATATAGTATATTGCTGCCAGAATAGAATTCATTAGTATTTCCTTTGAACCTTGGTGTGCACTAGAAGCACTCAGTAGAAGTACACAGCTGGAATCTGTGTGATAGCTGCCACTGATTTTGTAGTTTATCTAGTATATTAATATCAAGGTTTAAGGCTCACAAAACCCTCTGTTACTGCTGCAGATATTCCTGTGAATAGGAATAAGACAGCTGCTAGCAGATGATGATTTGTAGTAAACCAAGGAATTCACCAAAATCTTTAAGAGGTCAGTATGGAGAGTGGCTTTCAGGAATCACATCTCAGCTCAGAGCTGCACAGGAGTTTGAGTTTTGTGAACTCAGTACAGGTACATTTTCACTGAATAGTGCTCACTGCTGCTTGCTAAGGTTATGCCAACACAGCAAACTGAATCTTTAACTTCTGTGCCGTGTTTTAGAGCAAACCAACGTTTTCCCGAGGAATGACTCCTTCAAGACTTTCAACTTGCAATGAAAAATAAGATTAATTACCTTGGAACAAAGGCATATGCCATTAGTCACGCACTGTGTGGCATTCTGCTTTTATGCTGGTTGTTACTGACTTGGACTCAGATTCTTTTCCTCTGTGTCGTTTGTTTGTTTTTTCCCCGTTTCTTTTAATACTGGACATTCTGCTGGGAATTCAGGGAAGCTGAAATTTCTTATTCTGTCAGGGGAATTCCAGGGAGCTCAGTGGAAACCACATGCTGCTAAAACCAAATAGACATTGTGGTTTGGGCATTTAAGAAATATTGTGTGCATAACATTAACAAGACATTTATTATAATCTACCTTAGCTATTTTTTCTCTGCCAACTGTGGAAGCAAAGCAGCAAGGTAAAGGTCCCTTATCCATAGATTTAATCTTTCTTCAGTTCAAAGCTTTGTAAGTAAAAGCAACCATCTGTACAGGGCAGCTGTTGAAATCCCTCCTTTATAAGCATTGTATCGGTGCCAAAGTGAAGCTTCTTGCCCCAATATCATTGCGCTGTCATTAAAAATAAGCAGCCCAAACTCGCTCTGTGTTATCCTTAAAATCCATTAAATGATACTGTAATTCCAGTTACAATAGTCTTCTGTAGCCATATGTAGAGCCTCAGTTCACAGGGTTCATTGCATTTTCAGCCAGTATATGAATTACTTGAATTATGTATATAATATATATATTATATATTGGTTTTATCAGGTATCAGCTTAACTAACCATGCATTTGTTCCACCTGTTGGCAAAGCACAGAATTGCACAGTCCAAGTAATTGGGTTTTGTGATTTCTGTAATATATTTGTTCTCTTTGTGTGATTTTTAGTCTGGAAAAGAAGAAATCTGAGAAATTAAAATAGAAAAACCCTACAAACATAAAGTCATATATTTTTATGAAAGAACAGGCTTTCAGTAAGTATGTGAAAAAACCTTGTCCAGGTATTATCAGTGAGAACAAAAATGGAACATAAGCAATGTATAACAGCAAAGAATTGTTTTTAATATTGTTGCCTGGTATGAACTTCAGAGGCACAAAAAAAAGGTTCAGATACGTATAGGAATTTTTAATGGAATTTTCTTTCCATTGCTTAATGGTGCAGATGATGCTGCAGTACTAAAGGGGGGGGGAGGAAGCTAAGACTATACATTTGGTTTTCTCTTTTACAATGCTTTTCTTTTGTCCTTTTTGATAGTATTCTTGCCTTCTCAGTCTCTGTCTTTGAAACCGATTTCAGATGTCAGGAAAAAAGTTTAAGATGTTGGCACTAGTTGTCACAGATCAGACTAGGATGTGTCACTAAACTGAGCAAAGAGGGAGTGCAAATCACTTTTAATTTTCAGATTGGTTGGTCTTTAATGTTAAACTGAATGTGGTTGATGCCTTGCAGAGCAATACGGGATAACATTGATATAAACTTATCTTAAATATTTGAAGGTATATCTCTGTCTCAGCCTGGTATGAGTGATTTTGGTTTCCTGTGTTCTCTTTTCTTGGCTGATGGCCTCTAAAAGTGAACTTTGAGAACAAATGTAGAACAAGTCAGGCATGCCCCTGTTGTGTTGATAATATCAACTTGACAAATGTATTCTGAATTTTGCCTGCAGCCATTAAAATGGAAAGCAGAGTCGGAAGTGTTTTACGGGAGGGGTTTTTTTATTGCTTGTACCAGCAAGCATTGTACTGACTTTGTCAAAGGAAAACATTATTTTTGTAAAGCACTTGCCCTGCTGACTCCCAACTGGAACAATATATTTGAATCCATCGTTATGTTATTTTTACTGCTTCATTGTACATTTGCCGTTACATTTTCTCTGTTTACTTCTAAGCTGGTATAAACTGAAGGCCAAAAGTCTGAACTAAATATATATCATGTTAGTGCTAATTTAGTCTGTTTATTAATAGCACTTGTTTTCTATGCATAGTGACAAGGGAAAACAGAGTTTGTTGCTGAACTTTGCATACAGAGTTTTCATGATTTGGTTGCATATGCAGAGGAGGTCAATGTGTATTATTTTTATTTATTGTATGATAAGTTGTATTGAGGCACGTTGTAAATATGAAGTAGAAGTCTAAAAGTCATCAGCTTTGTCAGATACAATGGATTAACAGGAAGAACATGTAGAGAAATGTCTTGTGTAATTAAATGTATGTTGCATTAATCTAGAAATAATCGTTTGTGTTGTGAGGCTGCTGGATTGGCCTTTGTCCAGTCATTGTTTTCAGTAGAATCATAGAGTAGTTAGGGTTGGAAAGGACCTTAAGCTCATCCAGTTCCAGCCCCCCTGCCATGGGCAGGGACACCTCCCACTAAACCATGTCACCCAAGGCTCTGTCCAGCCTGGCCTGAGCACTGCCAGGGATGGAACATTCACAGCTTCCCTGGGCAACCCATTCCAGTGCCTCACCACCCTTACCGTAAAGAACTTCCTCCTTATATCCAGTCTAAACCATGGAACATGTTAATTTAATGTGCTTTCAAATGAAACCAGTGTCAGAATAAATACCTGTTGAGTATTGGCAAACAAGGAAGAAAAACAACTAATTTGCTTCTTAATGAACCCTTAATGATGTGCCAGCATTTCAGCCTACTTTAAGTCTGACAGGGTTCTGCTTGAGCATCTATTTTGAAAGATCTACACCATAAAGAAGCCCGTAAAAGTCTATGCTAATAAAAGACATTTTCATGAACTACATCAATGAATGCTCTGATCGTGAAAAATGTATGAATAGGAGTATTTATGTGATAACCCCTGAAAGTAATAACTGTAAGGTATTTGGAATACACTGCAGAAAGTTAAATAACATTTTGGCCAAATTGTTCCCTTATTTTTTGCAATTTGGTTGCTAAGAAGGTGAGAATAAGAACAGGTGTATTACGTGCACTTTTTCCCTATTTTTCTCTTATTCTCTTAAACTTTTCTTATTCCCCTCTACTTACTGAGGGGAAGTAGGAGAATGGAAGAGCCCAGGAGGCCGCCCTCTGACTTTGCCTATTGGGATCCCTTTAATTTCTGCAGTGCCAGAGTCCATGTGTTCTGCCTGCAATTACAACTTGCAAAATTAGGTTTGTTTGCAATAATGTATCAGAGTATCACTTTAGAATTACACCTGGGTCCTGGTTCAGTGACCTCCTCCAAACAAAATTGGTTTATAAAAAACCTGTGGGTTTGTCTGTTAAGCAAATAGCTACAGGCTCCAATACCTAAAGGGAGGTACAGGAAAGCTAGAAGAGGGCCTTTTGACAAGGGCATGTAATAGGACAAGGGGGAATGACTTTAAACTGACAGAGAGGGGATTTGGAATAGACATTAAGAAGAAGTTCTTCCCTGTGAGGATGGCGAGACACCGGGTCAGGGTGCCCAGAGAAGCTGCGGCTGCCCCATCCCTGGCAGTGGTTGAATGAGGCTTGGAGCAACCTGCTCTAGTGGAAAGTGTCCCTGCCTGTGGCAGGGGGTTGGAACTGGATGAGCTTTAAGGTCCCTTCCAACCCAAACCATTCTATGATTTTCCAGGTATTTCTAGAGGACTCTATTTTTGTAATTTATTTGTGCAAGGTTTTTTTTTTTTGTTGTTGTTTTTAGAGTTGAGACTTCATTGTATGTACTTCAGATAAATGATTTTATTGTCAAACTCTAAGATAGAAAAAGCAAAATTGCACGTTGGTATTTTTTTAATCCTGTATCTAAATGCGTAGGAACTGCATCATCAGAAGTGGGAGAGCAATAAGAAGTATTATTTGTGAATCTTAAACCTCAAATGGCCCAGGCTGTTTTCCAGCTGGGCTGGCATTAAGTATCTGGTGAAAGGTGAAGCTAACTTTGTTGATGTAGTCTCACCCATTGCTTTCCTAAAGCAAGTTAGTGCTCGTGTTAGACAAAGACCTGCTCTTTGTTTGAAAATAACTTGAAGTTGCCAGTCCTTTCAGAGAATGTAATTGTTTCCTCTGGGGAAAATAACATGCCTTATCTACTCAAGGAAAGCATTTAGGATGCCCTTTCCTGCTTGCTTTGTCCAGCAGTAATCCACTTTTTTTTTAGGAAGAATGTTTTGCTATCAACGTTTTTCTCTGGTGGAGCCTTGTGAAACTAAGCTCAGCCTGTATTGTCCTGAGGTGCACTCCAGTAAATATGTGTAATACGTCAACGGTATTTGTCCCATTCTCCCACAGAGTTTAATAAAGGAAATTGTTTTAATAGCTTTTAAATTCAGCAAGTAACACTGGTTTGCGTTAAACATCCATCTGGCCCTGTTTCTAAATTGTGAGCTTGAGGATGTGTGTGAATGTATACAGCAGAAACAGACGACTGGAGGGACTTGGGAAATCCTGCAGAGAATTGCATCCTCAGATTGTTTCCCCCAAGTGAGCAATTTTATAGAACTTGTAAACCCATCCGGGGCTTACGTGTTGCAGGATACAGGAATTCCCATGAATCGAGGCTCAGGCTTATTCCATATTCCACTTGAATATACATCTTCATTATTGTCAGGTTGTCTAGGTTCAGAGCAGAGATTTGCTCCATTTGTTGAACGTTGCTAAGCAGGATTTAGCAAAACTATCTGCATTTATTTGATTATGCACCAGCAGAAATGATCGGGTGGTTCTGAGCTCTATTGTAAGAAAGTAGGATTATGATATAGTATAAGAAGTGTAATATGTAGGAGTGTGGTGGTTGTTTCCTTCTTTGACAACCTGTATATTATTGCACCAGTGAGATGGGACAAAGCGTTATATTGTGTTTCTGTAAGTAGGTGTTCTGTGTTGCATCTCTCAGCCATTCTTTCGTGAATTCTTCCTGTTTTCTGATTTTCAATTTAAAGCTGGACAGGAAGGTTGCATGTGCAGAATTGCATCATTTCACTTGGATATTATTTCTCATCTCTTTAAGATGAATGGGGACTTGCATAAGATTCTGTCACGTTTACAAACCCAAGCTTTACCTAAACCAATTGATCCACTTTCTCTTTTATACCCCTTCTCCTTTCAACAATTCAGCAGAATGACTTCTGTGAAGGGAAGTCTTTTGTCTGAGACAAAACACTCAAACTCTGTAGACAACCTTCTGCCTTTCCTTGCATTAATTGGCAGTCTCATTAGAGACATCACTGCCCTCAGAGGCATGCCTTGGCTGATAGACTAAGCATCTTCATTTTTTGTCTTTTAACAGTTTGCTCAACCAGGTGTGAGGGAAAGTTTATAAATTGTCTTTTTTCTTTAACTTAGACTCACCACCCTATTTCACTTACTCCTTTTTGTTTCGATAGCTTTTTCCTAAACATGCTAACACGACTGGTAGATGGTAGTCATTACTTGCTGCTTCTCATGAGTATTGTCTAGAGTAATAGAGCTAATGAAGTAGAGCCTACTTGTACTTAATTTAATGCTGTGGTGATACAACACAGAGGTGTCTTAATTTTCTAGTCAGATAAATGGCACTAAAATATAATGATGACATGAATTACTTCCAAAGGATAACACTTCTTCAAGTTTACGTTCCTTAATCTTTTGTAACTTTAAAAAGCTCCTCCTGATAATAATTTTTTATGCAACGGGATCTTTTTTTTCCCCTGTTCTGTGATTTTGGACGTAATATATTGTGTAATTATTATTTCTGTCCCGTAAAATCTATCTGCTCTAGGAAGAAAACAGTTTTCCCTTCTATTTCACTACATAATTATATGTTCCATATATATACTATCTTCCTATAATGGGTTTTAACCAATATTACTGATTTGCTGTTGTTACGTACGGAGGAATAACTTTCAGTTCTTTGGAATTCCCTAATTTTAACACAATGTCTTCTTTACAAATGGCACAAATAATGAATATTAGTAACACTGTGAGTTGGATATCCCTTCAAGATGTTCGGGCGCATTAGTACTAACTCTTAGAATGATTTTCTTTTAATAGTGTTCAGAATGCAGTGAATGCAGTCTTTGAAGTTGACTTATGACCAAAATCTTACTTGTACGTCCTTTAGACTTTGAAGCTCATTAACCAGAGCATGTTTGCAAATAGTAAAGTGATTATCAATTCTGCTTTATTTATTGTGTTCACATAGTAGCATGTTTAGGTAGAGGTACTGTGAGCTGAATGTAGGAATATGGTGCTTAAGTGAGAACATACTTGAAGTTTGGGAGGTGCAATTCATTGCTTCTACATCCTATAGGATACACAGAGTTAATATAGCAGTTCTGTATGCGGAGCAGTCTGCTTAGGATCACTTCAGGCCTTGCCATTTAAAACAAAACAAAAAGTCCAAACCAACCAAAACCCACCAACGTAACCTCAACCCTCAAAAAGCAAAGCAAGAACGCAACCTCCCAAACCTTAATAAAGTTATGGTGTTATTTTCAAAACACTATTTAAGTTCCCTCTGCCTAACAGTGGTTTAACCCTGTCTGACTTCTCTTTTATTAAATCTTTTATTTTTCCTTTATGTATCCTTTTGATGTATGTCATCCATCAATGTTAGCAAGAACAGTAAAATGCATTGATCTGTTGCTAGACTTGGCAACTTAAATAACACTTTATGTAAGAAGTATCGATTTATAAAATCCAGTACATGTAATTAACATTATAACTGTCAAAAATTGAAAACAATATTAACTTGCTGTTATTTATAACACAAAGAAAATTAAATAAAATATCCAGATTAATAAACTAACTCCTATTTTTTACTATCAGATACATCAAGCTAAGTTGTTTTCAAGAACAGTGATATGTTTCTTCCAATTCTGACAAGAAGAAATTATGTGTTTCATCAGTATTGTTGAAAATAGTTCTATAGTCTCTAGTTATGTGTGTTATCCCTGAGGTGGAGAAAGAATTCCGCTTGGATAATTCTAAAGGGCTTAGTGTAAAAGATGCAGAAATAAGTAGTGATATTAAGGAAAATGAAGGTAGTCACTTTACGTGAGGCTTTCAAAGAGCCTTTGATCTGGCCCTCAATTAGTGGCTGCTCTTCTGCATGAAGGTATGCAAAGGTGCATCTCCTGGTTTGCAGTGTGGGGTGTTATCCAGCTCTCTGCACAAGTTACACAATGATATACTTTCAGAGCTCTGCAAGGATCACTTTGTGCTTCAGTGTCTGTCTGACTCAAGCACTAATCAGGTGCCTTCGATCAGACTTCAACTAAGGTGATGGGAATACGTCAGTTGAATTCTATGAACTTTGGACTGTGCTTTGATTGCGATTTTGTCCTAATTCAGCATCACATAAGGATATGAACAGTCCTGTCTCTGTGCAATGTAGTGTATGATTGTGTGCTTAACACCGTTGAATTCAGTTGTACTACTGAGATCCTTTGAATGGAGTTTGTTGAGGCAGGCCTTATCCAGTTTATAGACCTATTTACAGTTTTCAAGTTTAAAGGGAAAAAAAAAGACCTTAGAGCAGCTTCCAGTTATTAAAGGGGCCTACAAGAAAGCTGGAGAGGGGCTCTTGACAAGGGCATGTAGTGACAGGGCAAGGGGGAATGGCTTTAAACTGACAGAGGGGAGGCTGAGATGAGGTATAAGGAAGTTGTTCTTCACTCTGTGGGTGATAAGGCACTCCACAGGTTGCCCAGAGAAGCTGTGGCTACCCCATCCCTGGCAGTGTTCAAGGCCAAGTTTGATGGGGCTTGGAGCAACCTGGTCTAGTGGAAGGCATCCCTGCCCCAGTGGCAGGGGGTTGGAACTGGCTGATCTTTAGGTCCCTTCCAACCCAAACCAGTCTGAGATTCTAAATAGAAAATTACACGTTGCATGTAAACAACATAACAATAGTGGCGAGGGGTGGGTGTTGTCTTCTAGAAACCTTTGTGCATGAATCATTTCCCTTTCAGCCCCCTTCATCAAAAGAGGCCTGTGTTTGTATCTTCGATGGCTATTCATAGCTGCTGCTTTGCTATTTAGAAATAATTCTGTCCTTGAAATAACAAATAGGTGGTGTTACATGGTTTTCCAGTCTGGCAGTGCCTCTGCTGTGCCATTGTCTCCCCTTGCTGCACTCGTACTTCTGTTCTGATAATTGCAGGCACTCCTTAGTTGTTTACCTTTTTGATTTATCTTCTACAGAATAACCAGCTGAGAACGCCTCTTATACCATGGATGAGCTTGTGGAAAGCGCATTTATGTTTTCATCTCTTCTGTTCTGTTAAATGTTCCGTGGGGTTTCATCCTGCCTTCATCCTCGTGTCAGCTGGAATATTTATTGTGTGTATATATATTGAGGGATAAATATCAGTGTGATCAGGCTGGCCTTACAGTAGCTGGAGATTGTAGATTATGGAGTAGCAACAGTAACTTCCTCTGCAGTTAAAATAATGAAGGAAATCCTGCTATATTTGGATTCTCTCTGTGAGGCAGTTTTGCCTTCCACCTGCTGTGTGCTGAGATTTAAACACTAACAACTTATTTCCTTGAGAGCTCTGCAAGTCTCTGTAAACATCACTAGATATGAAAAGAATATTAAAAGAGTGGAGGTTGTGCTTTAATGCCGCATTCAGCCCAGAGAGGTTGTAGTTTCTTTGGAGGTTTTGATTTGGTTTTGATAGTTAATGGATTCTCTTTTCTTTGCCCGCTTTGTTCACTCCCGTCTTTTGCTCTCAGTGCACCTGTGTCTTTCTTTAAGATACCCTCATGAGTATTTCCAAAAATAAGTTCTGTTTAGTGTAGTGCATCCTTAAAAGAGGCTGCAGAATTAAGAGCATCACCTGTAGCTTCTTGATTTAAATCTTACAGCAGATATTCCGTGACTTCATGAAACTATGAATTGTGATTTATTTCTGATGTACAACAAACCTTTCTTTTCTATTCCCCTGGCTCAGCTCAAGTATTACAGGAGGCCAGAAAATAAAACAAAAACAAGAGGTGTAGGAATTAAACAGGGAAAAAGAAACCTTTGTGAGACTTTAGGTTAATATACCAGGCGCTGCTTGAGGCTCAGGTAAAGTGATAGCAGCTCATTATTTTTGTTTCTCCTTGGCTGAACTGCTATAGAAATCAATTTTCAGAAAAGAATGATACAATTGCATGTGGGAAAATCTTTCTCAGGGTATTTGGGGATAACCAGGAGAGTTTTATGGTGAATTCTAAATGGAGTGATGTTACCAACCACGCTATTTTTTATGTCAGAGTTCAGGTCCCATAAAAACTCTTTTGAGTGTGCTTCTGTGGGCATTCCTCCTTTCAGTTTGGTTTTGAGTGTTTCTAATAAAACTTCAGAAATCTTCTCCCTAAAGCGAATTCTTCTTCAGGAAGGATCCTGTAGTGAATGAAAGGATGGGTTTTGAATAGATGACAGTGTTGGGGAGTAGATTTTATGAAAGTGAAGAATAGGTCATTTGTGAGGACTTTTAAGCAACCAGTGATCGTAAGATTTCCTTGATCTTAAAAAGCCTGCTCTAGCTTTTTTCTGTTGTCTTGTCTTAGCATAGTATGCAAATACGTATTTGTGGTCCATCTGAAGCTGTTTGTAGGGGAGAAAGGTTGAAATGCTAAAACAGGTTTTCCTGTAGCAAGTAATTTTGTGGTGTGTATCTTTGAATATTAGAAGTTTCAAAGGGAATGAATTGTGATGTTTGTTCTTTTAGACAATGCTATATATTAATGAAGATGGGAAAAACACTTGATCTGCTTACATGAAGAAATTAGGAGCTTAGGAATGTGCAGTGCCATTTAGGTAACTGCAATAGAGAAGCAATGCTTCAATTAGAAAAAGCATTAAAAAACTGAAGCTAATGTCAGTGTGAAACATTCATTCTTGTCACTCAGGACTCCTATTCTACTGAGTTGATGAAAGCTAGTCATAACTATGCATTACAGAAGGTTTAGTTTTCCTCTTGGGATAGTGTGCAACAGTTATGCAATCTGAAATTCAATATTTCTTCCGTCCATATCAAATATATGATTGGCAATTATCCAATAACTTACTTGCCAATTAGTCATTTGACCTATTGAAGGCGCAAAAAGTTACCCATTGAAATCATGTCTCCCAGTGACTGTGCATTTTAAAGAAATAAATGTCACTTCATCTAGAAATATGTAGGTTTCCTCTCACAACTTGCTGAGTCCTAAACCAATTTAATTCCATCCCCAATTAAACCTTTAAAAGCACTATCCATCAACCTCAGCTGATATGCTATTTGCATTTAGAAATGATAGCAGAGCAGCTTATCTTTCTCATCTATAGGAGGATAAAAACGGGTAGTGTGGGCTCATTTACTTGACTTATGAAATTGAGGAAGAACGACTGATTTAAATACAGTTGCTTCAGTACCATTCCAATATAAAATCAGATACTGTCTTTGATAAAAGTTCAAGAAATCCACTTTAAGGGAATGCTTTATACCACTGTGTGAAAAATTCTTAACTGTGGCAGTATACTTGAAAAATAAGCTGGTATTTTAATGAAATACTCCCTGTGATGCATCAGTCCTTTCAGATCGGGGCTTGGAATGTGGTAGTAAAATGCAATTCAAATTTAATTGTTGTACTTGGTGATTTATGTCACACGTCCAAATAAGAAAATTTGAATCTCAAATATCCAATATTTTGGGTGGAATAGCCTTCCTGCAAATCAATGCACTTAAAGTGACTGAATGCTCTAATGTATGTTTGACATTGTTGGCAGTTTATGAATAGATCATATACTAACATTCACAGCATCTCACCAATGCATTTTTAGGTTTGAATTCAAAAGGAGATTGATTCAAATATATCTGAGTTCAATCTGACTTCCTGGTACATTGCCCAAGATTTACTATGTAGTAATGCTGAATTCCTATGCTAGATAAGCTATTGAAGTTCATTTCCACAAGAGAATACAGCTTGCAGCCAGAGCTAGCACATGTATGTATCTGTGTCAGGAACAAAGATAATAAGATTACACGGTCCTTTTGAAAAGGAAAAAATCTTTTCCATATCCAAGTTGGGAATAAGAAGAAAATGGTCCTCATTTCCCAGAAGGCTGCAGTTATCAGCTGTCAATCAGCATAGAGCAGTTTGCACTCAACTCTGAAACATCAGCTTGTGAGTGTCACGGCTGAACTTTAATCTCTCTTGGTGGGATTCTGCTCTCCACAGTTTGTACCTACTTTCTTTGGATTGCAGAAAAGATTCTTCCTGTCTTTGGTTTTCCTGACTCTCGTTTGCTTTTTAAATTAACTATACTTTTGTATTACGCATTCAATCCTCTAGACAGATCTTTTAAAATACTCTTTTATGGCAGTTATTGTTAACCTACCTGAAGATGGCTCACATCCCTTTTCTCTGCAAACAGGGAGAGCAAAAGCATTTCTATATCGTTGCACTTCTCCTGGGCTGATGGTTCAGTCTCCGTATGTAATTTATTTATCTAGTCTCATTTTCTTGGAAAATTCCTTGGAGAAATTCTATTCTTTATTTTTCTGTGCCAGTAGATTGGAACTTCAGACATGCATATGAAGAAAGGGTGATGTTCATCATGCTTTGACTATGGACTAGTAACAGAAAATCAATATAGGTGTGGTTTTTAATAAACCAATTGTGCTTTTGCTTGAGTTTATTGAAAAATGTATCTCAGTCAAAGATTTATTTCCAGTATCAGATCCACTGGGTGAAGTGAGTGGTGGAAAGACAGCTGCTCAAATGATATTTGTTAGTGATCGAGTTGTATTTGCTCTGACTTGCTGATTCATGAGCAGGTTAATCTACTTTTAACATTCAATATTGGCTCACCTAAAAATGACTTAAGAGTAGAGAGACATAATAGAGACAAATAGCAATGGTAGTGAGGATCTGTTAACCTGTTCCTGGCACCCATTACGTTTTTCTTCCTCTGAATGTGTTCGTGATTATAGTAACTGATTTTCTCAAGATGTAAGCACATGATTTTACCTGAAACTGTTGGTATTCAAAAAATGCTGAGATTTCAACATGGTGTAGTTGAATTGGTTTCCCTGATGAAGGTGATGTGGTACTTCTCTGGAGTAGGGTACCTTTCCTTTTCTCAGTAGGATAGAAGTGTTCAAAATCAAATTGCATCTTTACTTAAAATATATGAATTGGGGGGGGACAGGACTGCAACACTGCTTTTAAGATCTTGTAGCACCCTGTAGTAACCACAAGATCTATTTGATCTGACTTTGCTTTATGTATTTTACAAATGTGAGCTATTAGAAGGGTGAGAATAATTAGCCAAACTTTGTTAGTTTATTAGATAGTATTTGAGGTCTTTAAATTGGTACTCTCCTCAGTTTCTGAAGTCAGGTTCACTCACGCTGTCCTTGTGAGTTATGCTCCCTTGGTTAACTAATGAATAGCAACTCTTGGGATTTTTGTTCCATTCAGTACAAAGCTGTGTGGTCAGGCTGCCTTCCCCTTGTGCAGACTGCATTTGTAGCTTCATGCCTGAACATGATTTTCAGGGAGAAGAGAATATGAGCGAGCTCGTGGCTTCTCTGTGATGCATCTTGTCTGCTGAGAGCTGGGGAGAAGCCCAAAGCAGATAACAATTGCATACAGCACCATTTTTGTATTTTTATGTCAGCATTAATCCAACCAAAAGTGTATGGGTGTTGTTGAAATAAGTCCTGAAGCTCTGTTATGAGACAGAATCGATGTAGGCTTTGCATGTACCAAAGAAAGAAAATAGGGGAGCTAGCCTGGTGGTGTGATACAACTCTTGCAGTTGAATGATGCACAAAAGCAAGGCAGGTGTGTTTTGGAGCAAATTTCTGGCTAATTTTGACATATTCAACCCTGTTTTTTCTTGAGATTTATGTAAAAATAAATCTACGCCATGCTTTTAAGTATCCTAGAGAGGATGCTAGCGGGTTTGGTGAGCAGACTTCATGAACACTTGTAGAAGCTGTCTATGTGCACCAAGGGACTGGCACCTTTTCCTTTCACACCTCCTTGCAACTCAGATAATTTTTTGTCATTATTATTTTTATTTTTAAATCGGCGCAGCTGAAAAGCCAGCGCGGCTCAAGTATTAACACATTTAGCATTTAGAAGTAGGTAACAGTGTATTGCATGAGTGCTTGCTTTTCACTTTTTGTGTAGGCAGAATATTAATCCCAGTATTTTATTATCCCTGTTTCTAGCAGTCAGATAGGCTTTTTATTAGCTTTTTGCTCCGGCCTTCAAGAGAATTAAAACTGAGGTGGTCTCATGGCTTCTAAACCCTTGACTGGCCAAGGTCAGCCTCATGGTGAGCTCTTCCTGTATTTTATAAACAAAGTGCAAGTACCTTATACCTATTAAATGACCCCCTTGCATCTTCAATCCCTTAGCCAGTTCCTCCTTTCATGTATTTTACTTTCTGAGGCGGCTCTCTTTCATGGTTCCTGCCAATTTTCCTGTTTCCCTGGGATGCTCTGTAACAACTAAGCTTGTCCCAGTAGGCCCAGTTTAAAATCCTGCTTTCCATTACAGCTGAAAGATACAATACTTAGAGTGCGGCGCTGTTTTGATCCTGTGCCTGAGGTGTGAGCAGCACCGTGCTGCAGAAATGCCAAAGTCATCAGAGCTTTACTGCTACTTCTCTTCATGGAATCTTTGCTCAGTATTTTATTTTCATTTCTGCTTTCAGTGACTATTTAGTGAGCTCTGATTATATAATTGAATTTGATAAACTGATGGTATGTGATTGATGAGAAAATCAGGAATAAAAGATTAGAAGATAAAATTACTTCAAGGGTTTAAGTAAATCTTCCAGAGAGCTGGGGTAATTTATAAAGCATGCCATATTCTTTATAAAAATATTCCTGTAAGTCTATTAAATTTTAGCTGCTACCAGAATTGGATTGAGTTTTGAGAATGATTTTCATGTAATACTAGCTTGATTGTGATACTTTAAATGGGAGATAGCTCTGAGTGGGTTGCAGCATCACTGGGTTTTGAATATTTGAGTAGCAAATGTAAGCCTGAATGACAGACTTGTGGGCAGCAGTCTTTGTCTTTCAAATAAATCATTTTTTCTTGGAAAGATGTAAGTTAGGAGGACTAAATGGATAATTCAGAGTGAAATAATGAAGGAGGTTATGCTGCTCGAGTCTTTTTGCTGAAAAACAGGATCAACAAATTACTTCGGTAGAGGATTATAGTGCAGATTCCAGTTTCAGTGTAATCTCCCTGAATGGCTCAACTTTCTTGAAGGAAGGAGTTGTTTAACAAGCTCATTTCATGAACCTCTCTATACATCAGGAAAACATCACTGTTTTCAGGGGACTCGGCACCGCTATTTCAATGGACTCTGTTGCAACCCCTTCCCCTAAATACCAGTACGACTCTCTGCCTTCTGTGTCCAGAGGAAGTCTGACATCTTTAATCTTGCAAGGGTAGAACGACAGTCTCATAACTCCTTAGGAGACTCCCCAAAATATATGTAAAGCTTCTGAAAGGACTGAACATTTCCTCGCTTCTTTAAACATAGCCATGTAAAAAATTGCATATTGCTCTAGGTAAAATGACTGTATTTCACTAACATCGTCTAACCCCGACTTAATTTCTTCTTTATAAGGTTTTAAAATATTGGTTGATTTTATGAGTTAGGAGAAAATGGGAATTGAGATAAGACTTATTCACAGTATTTGCAGTCATTAAAAACAAAAAAAATAAAGCAGCTTTGCAGAATGTAATCTTAGTCATGTAATAGAGTGGAGGAGTGCAAAAAAATGGTTTAGGTTTGCTAGGAACTATCTGATAGTATTGAACTGTTCCTATTTTCTCATCCATTGAATTGCCATAGCTTCCTGTATGTCCAATTTAAAGAAAATATTGCTGCTCCGCACTAACCCTCAATCAGGTTGTTTGAAAAACAAATCTTTTAACATGGTATGCATCAGAAAAGGGCCTTACCTCAAAATACTTAATTCAGTTTGTTGTATTTTGTGCAATAGTTTATACATGTTGCTTTGAGATGACGTGCTTTTTTGCTGCAGAAATAACTATCTTTCTGAAGTTGAATTCTATAACCTAGGAAGAGAATTTGTTAGTACAAACCATCAAGTGTGTATGCAGCTGATGTACAGCTTTACTGCCAGTAAATAGTTTGGTGACCTGTGATGCCTTGACCATGCTCAGCTGAAGCACTGCTGCTACCCTGGGACTGCAATTCGGCTGGTGGTGACCTTGTGTTGCCATGTGAAGTCGTAACAATTCCCTGATAAGGGACAAAGCAAGAGGCAAAGGTTAGGGAGCTGAAGTCACCAGGGAGAGCTGTGTACCCACTGCCATCCTGATCGGCAGTGGGACCTTGGGGCACCCAGAAGCCCCTGGCAACCCTTGAGCTCCTCCTTTGCTTAGTGCACATGGGTACTGCCTCATGGCTGTCAGCTGTTATAGAGTGTAGTAAGTGACCTGTGGATTCAAAAATCTCAGTCAGTCTTGAGTGGTACATGAGGTCACTTCTCCAGAAACTGTGAAGAGAACCTAAATGCTTTCAAGAGTCAGTATGAAAATACCTGAGCTTTATCTAAACTCGCATTTAAAAGAAAGATTAACAATTCAATTGAATGGTTAGTTCAGTAAGACAATGTCTGTGGTTTGTGGGTTTGTTTTTGGTGTTTCTTACATATAAAATACACACACATGCACTGTACTCCTAAAAAGAGTGCAGTAACATCTAGCTATCCTGCCCCTCTACTCTGCTCTCGTGAGACCTCATTTGGAGTATTGTGTGCAGTTCTGGTGTCCTCAACATAAAAAGGACATGAAACTGTTGGAACAAGTCCAAAGGAGGCCATGAGGATGATAAGGGACTGGAGCACCTCCCGTATGAAGATAGGCTTAGAAAGTTGGGGCTGTTTAGCCTGGAGAAGAGAAGGCTGCATGGAGACCTCGTAGCAGCCTCCCAGTATCTGAAGGGGGCCTATATGGATGCTGGGGAGGGACTCTTCATGAGGAACTGTAGTGATAGGACAAGGGGTAACGGGTTCAAACTTAAACAGGGGAAGTTTAGAATGGATATGAGGAAGAAATTCTTTACTGTAAGGGTGGTGAGGCACTGTGATTTTATGATTCTATGATTATTCCGTATTTTGTATTAAATGGCCAACTTTGAATCTAACTTGTGTGTTTTTTATATATATATACACATAAACAAGTTAATTTGATTATAGAAGGTATTTCTAAACTACAAAGGTATTTATAAATTTCTAAGATTGAATCTGTAGTTCCTGCATAGTTACAAGTGGAAAATCAACACATAAGGTATGAAAACCTTTAGCTTCTAGAGGTGGCAGGGGTGCATCTCCAGCAGGTGTAGGCTCGTAGTAAATACGTGTTTGAGTGGAGCTTTGGCAATTTACCAGTTGAGAATTTTGCTACTTGAAGTATTTTGAGCATTTGTGATCCACGGGAGAACAAGAGTTTGAGTCTGTGTGACCCTTGAGCATTACTGAAGTACCCTCATTCAAAATCTATTAGTGGCTTCAGGTAATATAATTTAACACATTTTGGTTGGCAATAACTTTGAAAAACACATTCATCTTGCAATTTTGTAAGGTGTTTTTTTTTCTAAATTCGTTTTTCTGCCCAGATTCTTCATTTACCCTGAGACTTCTCCCGCTGTGATAATCATTTCTATCCAAGATTACTTTTCTATCCAAGATTATTCAGGAAATAAAAATACCCAAACCTTTGAGTGGATTTAATCCTCACAGAGGAGAGGGGGGAAAAAAAACCTGATAGGGCTGTTCACTGCCTGCCCCAGTAGACAATGCTGAAATCCTTATCAGTGTAAACGGAAAACATGAACAAAACCTTGTCTGAGTGGGTACTTCTGAATAAGTACCGAGGACTAAGATTATCAAGATCTTATGAATTGTGGTTCTCAAGGTAAAGCTTAGTTAGGAATATAACAGTGTAAGAGTTGACTGCTGAATCGTGGTGGTTCTTGTTTTACGATGGCCATTTTGTGAAGAAATGAGCTAAATATTGGTGGTTTATACTATGCTCACTTAAATAGCTTACAGAGCCATTTTCTCTTTGCCTTTCAGATGATGTTGCTCCATACTTCAAGACTGAACCAGGCTTGCCTCAGATACACTTGGAAGGAAATCGACTTGTACTTACGTGCCTTGCCGAAGGCAGCTGGCCCTTGGAATTTAAGTGGTTGCACAACGACAGTGAAATAACCGCCTACTCCAGTGAATATAAGTAAATAAAAACTATATGATAGTCTTCTCTGATTGTAATTGCAAAATAAACCCCTCCCAAAACAAACACCCCCCTTTTCTCCCAAATCCCTAATACCTCAAACCAGCTTTGTAGGTACTGATACATTGCCAGGTTTTTTTGGCATGATAAATGACTGGTTTCTGCAAAGAAATAAGATCTCTATGAGAGAGTGTCTTTTGCTAAAAGTGATATTTGGCATTTCAGACCAAGGGTCCTAACACAGAACTTTTAAGTACCAAAATTGCTGTTTTGTTGGAGATGTAACCTTTCATGTGTTTGTAATAAATAGCAGGTGTATTCCTTAGCTAAATGTTACATATGATGTGCTACTCATCCTTGAACAAAGATAAGCTCAATGGGACTATCCTTTTCAATAAGATCTAGAATGTGACCTGTCTTAAATTGCAGATGAAACTTTCAGTTTTACTTCTGAGAATGTGAAAATTTATCTTCTATTTTAGCAAACAGTTCCTCTGTAATTGTGCATTTTGCCCCTCAGGACCTCACTGACTCCCTTCACATTCCACAAGACATCCCATCGTGGAAAAGAAAAACCATACTGGGGCTAATCAGAGCTGCATTTTTGCTGACAGGCAGCAGATGGCTGGCCAAATATCAAAGTTCAAAATGGTCAAGTGTTATCTGCTTTTCTTTTAATGGGAGCATTAACAGGCTCTCCCCTATGCATATTTCCATAACCTTATCGCAATTTAGCATTTCTGTAAATTACTTGTTGCTCTGAAATTTTGTTGAAGTTTCCCAGTGAATTCAGAAGTTAAAAAAGGCATGGGTATGTGACAGACAGAGCCCTTGTATAGCATTTGTATCTTTAGCCAGGCAAGCTAAATGCTGCAATTTCATCATTACATTGCTTAAGGTAAAGAAAAGTTGTGCTCTGTCACTATAGACAGCAATTATAGTATAGATTAGTATTAAAATTCAGGTAAAGATGTAAAGTTCTATATTGTTACACAAGGTAGTAATGATTTTTTCAATTATTTTCAAAATTGTAACTAACATTATTGCTATTTTTGATATAATTGACATTTATAGAGTAGTAGGGAAAAAAGTCCCTTAAATAACATGTTAAAACTCTTTTTTTGCCCTTTAGCACATAAAGTATTTAGCAATTTCCAACTAAACATACAATTCTGTGTGTACTTCCCTAGAAATTAAAGACTTGTTTTAGATGAGACCACTTAGTCCTGAGTAATTGCATCTATTAATGTTTGCTGTTTTCAAGCCTTGAAATCCATTGATACCTCAAATTGACCCATATACGCATTTAGAAAAGATTTGTGAATGCTTACTAGAAAATAACAACCCGCTCTAATAGTACAATTAATCACAGGTTTGAACATCACTTTGTGTAAATGCTGCTTGTTTTGATCAACAGCAGTCTGTTGCAGCTTCTTGGTAGAAGGAGCTAACAACAGCTCTCAACCACCTAAGACACTGAGAAAGTAAGGCAAAGAAATGGTGTGGGAGGACAAAAACCATAAAAGTGGAATCAGCAGCAAAGCAAAGGTTAGAACTCAAGCTTTGCAGATGTGCTAGTTACTAAGAGACTCACATTGCGCCATAGTAGGAGAGACCCAAATAGGAATGTGTGACATTTTGAGACGAAGATCAGGATGCGATGGTGTTTCTTAAATTCGTGCACATCCTAATGCAAAATGAGAATTTGACTCTGTTTTACAGTATAGGTTGGAATCAGTATATTGGACACACCTTTCCCAAGCTGTGTGTATACTTATCTGTGTACAGTACTTTGTTTCTTATCATTGGACTTAATTTAATCTAGTGAACGTCAGGTCATGATACAAGCTGCATGTATTAATTTTGCTTTTTTTTTCCTTGTTTTTATTGCTGATTTCATCTGCTACAGAGGTGAGAAGATAGAGAGCTACCGCTTTATAATAATAAATTCACATTGATAGAAAATACTAGTTTAGAAGTTGCAGCCCTTCTACTACAGTGCCACAGTCAGAAATAAGTGAAACAGGGTTTTGATTCAGCAGGGATGCAAAACTTTAAATTTCAAATAGGATTATCTGGCATAGGTACATTAGGATGGAAGAAAGCAAGGAAAAGATATGCTTAGGTGTAAAAATTCCAGTTGCAGAATTTAAACTTTGACCCCATAACAGTTTGCTCTGCAGTTTTCCTGCCTAAATACTCTGTTTAAATGCATGAATCTTTCCAGTGTGACTTCTGCTGCAATTTAAATCATCAATCAAAGCTTTTTTTGTAATTGGTATTACTTCGTATGTCTCAGTTAATGTCTATATTGTAACAGGCCAAAAGCATTGAAAAGATTCTTATAACATACCAAGTGAGGAAAGAACTAATTGGAGTTCTTGCATTTTGACATTGGTGACCCTAAGTGAACAGTTTTTCCTTTCATAACGATGCTGATGATGTGCACAGCCTGGCTTTTGTAGTGACCATGCATAAGCCAGTTTGTATTAAGAATTTATAAAACCACCTTATAAATTCTTTGTGATCTGAGACACATGTAATGAAAGCAAATCAGTATTGCTGACTGCAGGAACATCTTTGGTTATGTCTATAAATTAAGAGTCTTCAAAGTTCAGGCAGTGACTTTTTTTGCCCCCCCTCTTTGTTTTCATTCGAATTAAGATCTGCACCCAGTGTGCCTTCCATGTTTGCTTTTGTGGCCTGAAGATATTGATTTCTTTGAGTTTAGAGGAACTAAGGTCATGTCTAAGCAGCTGTATGCTTTCCTCCCAAACTTCTTAGAAGTATCTGATTATTATATTTGTCTTTTGTACATTGAACGCGTTTTTTATTCTGTATTAAAACATGAAAAGGACATGGAACTGTTGGAACAAGCCCAGAGGAGGACCACGAGGATAATCAGGGACTGGGCTGTCTGAACATAGGCTGAGAAAGTTGGGGCTGTTCAGCCTGGAGAAGAGAAGGCTGCATGGGGACCTCATAGCAGCCTTCCGATATCTGGAGGGGGCCTATAGGGATGCTGGGGAGGGACTCTTCACGAGGAACTGTAGTGATAGGACAAGGGGTAACGGGTTCAAACTTAAAAGAGGGGAAGTTTGTGTCAGGTGTTCCTGCCTATGGCAGGGGGGTTGGAACTAGATGATCTTAAGGTGCTTTCCAACCCCAACTATTCCATGATTCTATGATTTCAAGTTTAGATTGGATATAAGGAAGTTCTTTACTGTAAGGGTGGTGAGGCACTCGAATAGGGTGCCCAGGTAAGTTGTGAATGCTCCGTAGCTGTCGGTGTTCAAGGCCAGGTTGGACAGAGCCTTGGGTGGCATGGTTTAATGGGAGGTGTCCCTGCCCCTGGCAGGGGGGTTGGAACTAGATGATCTTAAGGTTCTTTCCAACCCTAACTATTCTATGATTCTACGAAAAAAGTTAGATCAGTTGTTGCATAAGTCTCTTAAAAGTTTGAATAGATAATTAGTTATATGACTATCTAATTAAATACATTTGGTTTTAATTCTGTTTTCACTATCACGGCTATTAAAAACCTGTAGCCTAAAGGTTCACTTTTAAATCTTAGAACATTTAAAATTAGGGTGCAAATTTGAAATTCATAGTGAAATGTAAGCGTTAGCCATCTTTTCTCCTTAGGTGTTTGATACCACTTCATCCTTAAACTCTAACTTATTGAAGTCCTGGTGATGGAGCATGTTACGCTCTGGAAAACTTCCCTTGAAGCTTTTTCTTTTACGCTTGTCACTTTACATCTTTCTATGGAAACTTTCTAAACAGCCAGTTTCTGGTTGGCTGTGCCATTCAGAACAGGGAAACTGGTCTGACTTTCTGAAGTATTTGAATTGATCCTCAGAAGCTTTGAGCAGCCTCCTGACATCTGTACAATGGGAAAATCTTCTATCCTGAAAGTTAGACTGTAAACAAAAATAAAGCAAAATTATGGCTTGTCGCTGTAAAAATGGTGTTAGTCTTTGACAGAAATTCAGTCTGTGAAGTAAGTCTAATTTTGAATTTAGAAAGCAATGTTTGTATCCTTTTTTGCATCTCAGACAATAAGTGGAATGGTGAAAGCATAGCACAAAAAGCAATATTTTTACTGTTAGGTCAATAGAGAAGTAGATTTAAAAAAAATAATCAGGCATATGAGGTACATAAAGACTATTCAGAATTGCAAACACAGAAATTCCATTAATATCTATCTAGCTCTTGCCCCGGTTTGGAATTTTCAAGATAGTCTAAATAATGTAAATGTATGTTGTATCTCTATTTTTAATAGAATCATAGAATAGTTAGGGTTGGAAAGGACCTTAAGATCATCTAGTTCCAACCCCCCTGCCAGGGGCAGGGACACCTCACACTAAACCATGCCACCCAAGGCTCTGTCCAGCTTGGCCTTGAACACTGCTGGGGATGGAGCATTCGCAGCTTCCCTGGGCAACCCATTCCAGTGCCTCACCACCCTTACCGTAAAGAATTTCTTCCTCATATCCAATCTAAACTTCCCCTGTTTAAGTTTGAACCTCTTACCCCTTGTCCTGTCACTTACAGTCCCTAATGAAGAGTCCCTCCTCAGCATCCCTATAGGCCCCCTTCAGATACTGGAAGGCTGCTATGAGGTCTCCACGCAGCCTTCTCTTCTCCATGCTGAACAGCCCCAACTTTCTCAGCCTGTCTTCCTACTTTTGTTATTTAATTCTTCTAATTTTGCTTGCCTTCCATGCACACGGTTACCCAGTAGATCCACTGAGAAGCCAAGAGCTCAGTAGGTTTGGGTTCTCTTGGTGGGATTCCCAGCATAGATGGGATCTTCACTGTAGATTTTTACAGGATTTTCTTTTCTTCAGGCTGCATATTAAGAATGTTTCCTGCTGAAACATTAGTGAGTCAGAAAACTCAAGTAGGACACTTGTGATCCAATTGATTTGTTTTGTCCTAGTGGCAGGAAAAACTGTCTTAGTAGAGATGAATTCAAAAGAAAGAAGCTTTTAAGTTTGGCTCTATTTAATAGACAAGCAGAGGAACAAATATTAGCAGCATACAATACTAAATCACCTATTTTCACACTGTTTCTTATGGCACATTCATCAGGCAATAGGCACCATGGCTAATTCAGAGCTATAGGCTCACTGGCCAGCAAGTACTTGTGTGCTGATGGTTGGGTTTACTGTAACTCCCAGACAAGTTGAGTCTTCTGTAACTTTCCAGTACAAACTGTCATAATCACTGGAAAAAATGTGCCACTTGCTCTGAAGGAGATCGCGGAGTCAGCTTAAGCATGTAGACAGATTGCCTCTGATTCGTATACTCAGGAAGCCAGGCTCTCCTAGGAGTCACAGTAGATGCTGAAATGTGTCCATGGTTTTGGGCTTTGTTTTAATTCACTGTATTTTGTTGTCTAACCTATTTATTATAGTGTATTTGATTCTACATATAATGCAGTGATTATAGTCTTCATTTATCACTTAAACTAGATTTCTTCTACTTTGTTTTTATGCTGTCTGATCCTGTTCAGATGCTCAGCTCTGTATGCGGGTGTATATAGTGTATGAGGAGAGATGATTTCTTTTAGTGGAATTAAATTTTGAAGATTAAAATTCAGCACTTTTATTTTTCCTTATCTTCTCATAAAGACTTTCATTAATCCTACCATAATATCTTCAGAAGGTGACTGTGGGAATATGTACTTTGATTAATGTTTGTTTAATACAAGATTATCTGTATTATTCATGTGTTTTATTCACATTAAAACTGTGCCTATCAGGTCATTTTCATGTTGAGTAATCAGATGTAGTTGAACGAGGAAGGTGGGCATTAGTGGACTAAGTGACTTTAAGAGCAGTGAAGGGCAGAACAGATGCAGCACAGATTCTCCTGTCTCTTTTCTAGTACTCCTCCGAGTTACAGTAGTTGCACAGTGTAGTAACCACCTTTATTTTCCATTGGAAAGCTTTGATGTTCCTTGCAAGCCTTCTTAATGCCTGTGTTTAGATTGCAGTTGTCTTTTGCCACCTCTGAACAAATTACCAGGCAGCTTCGCCTAAAGAATGAGGGCAGATAAAAACCTAAGAAAACATGTAAGTCTGTATTTCAAGAGAATTTATGGAGAACTAATTGGTATTTGTCAAATATAGATTTTAAGGCTGAAAGTTATTTTATGCTTTTCAAGTATTTTTTCTTCTATATATTACAGACCATATTATAGCCAAAGACCAAAGATTATATGAGAATGCTGTTTGTGAGAAAAAATACAATAAGCATTTGAGAAAGTGTGTAAAATATTTGAGGAGAAATAAGAAATACCATGTAAAGTAGCATTGATCCACCTTTAGGAAGAAGTGCACTATAATTCTGCATTTTGTCTTGTAGGTACATCATCCCAGCTCTGCGGAGGTCTGATGCTGGTTTTTATCAGTGTATCGTACGGAACAGGATGGGGGCTTTGCTGCAAAGAAGATCTGAAGTTCAAGTGGCATGTATGTTTGAATTGGTTACCTAATTCTTTTTGTGGGTAAAAAAAACAACATACCAATAACATTTGCTAGTCTGAAAAGTTATTAGATGCCATTTTTCATGCATTTCTGGATTATTGCATCACAGCAGTTCTCTTCTGGGAAACAGTTCAAAGCGTTGCAGCATTAAGTCTTTAGAGCAAGCTCTGAGCCGTTCACTGCCATCAAAATGAGATCATTTGGAGATAGCTGTAGCATGAAAAAACTATTATACCTTTCCCTGAATACACAGGGATTAAGAAAGGCCATACAGCACAAAACAAACAAACAATCAAAGCAACAATAACAGCAACAAATAAAAGCCCAGAGGACAGCAGAGGATATGTGAAAGAAAGCTTTGTGGTGAAGATAGCTCCGTGAAGATTTTGGATCACAATCCTTGTGATATAAAATAAGCAGTTGCTTCACAGCAAAAGCCCTGCTAACTGCAAACTTTAAACTGTGAAAGAGGGGAGATTTAGATTAGGTGTAAGGAAGTTGTTCTTCACTATGAATGTGGTGAGCTCAGGTTGCCCAGAGAGGCTGTGGCTGCCGCATCCCTGGCGCTGTTCATGGCCAGGTTGGAGTGACCTAGTCTAGTGGAAGGTGTCCCTGCCCATGGCAGGGGGCTGGAACTGGATGAGCTTTAAGGTCCTTTCCAACCCAAACCATTCTATGAAAATTTATACATCTGTTCTCAGCACCTTTGTGAACAAAACCCTCCAATGTTTGTACTGTGTTAATTTGGACTATGTAGAATTTTTTAGTTGATCTCTGATTTGGTATCTAACTTGCATTTGGAAATGTTAAATTGATTTGCTCTGGAGTTAGTGCTAGTTAACATGACCTTAGAGATGATCATATGCTCCAATCTTCTTTTTGTCAGTTAACATATAGGAAATGAAATCCAAATAACTTGTGTGGAAATAATAATAGAATTAGGCCTTATTCTTTTTTCAAAGTAAAAACATAAAGTAATTTAAAAAAGATAGATTTGTATAATGTGTGTAAGCAATCTGATACATGGATCAAACTTCTCTTCCTCAGTGTCAGTTACTGGAAATTCAGTAGTAGTAAACATCACTTGATAACTGGAATTTAGGGAAATTGAATTATTTATTAGAAACCCAATTGCAAGGAACTGATTCAAGTTAATTACTGTGTCATGAGGGAAATGACATGGAATTTCTTGTGTTTTAATAGAGATACAGTTACAAATGACACTAGGTAAGTTTTGGTATCATGTTCACCAGTTTACTGTATTGTAGGATGTTATGTTACTTATCTGTAATGTCAGTAGCATCAATACTTTGATCTCTCAGCAGTACTGTTTCAGAAATGCTGGGAGCTAACGTAGAAGTAAATTGCTGCTAAAATAGTATTTTACTTCCCTGCCTCCTACCAGCCCTTATGCCCCTGCTGTTACACACCTCGTCACGACCTTGTGCTCACTCTGATGTGTGTCAGACCCTTGCAAGTACTTTTGTGAGTAGTCTTCCTCTGTTTTGAGTGAATTATATCAAGTCACAGAGGATTTAGTGAAAGCTGGTGCAAATGAGCATAACTGAGTGGGATGGGGCACCTCCAGCAAGGTTAGGAGGGGAAGATAGAGCAGGAGAAGGTGTGGGTGGGATTCTTCTGCAGCAGTGAGCCATTAGATTAGCCTAGATGCCTCTGAAGTTGTATCTACAGGTGTGGTTTCAGGGGACGAAGGCTCTGGTAGCAGTACCAGAGAAAAATGTACCCATTTTCTCCTCCATCCCACTAATCGTTCCCACTCTTGTATTGCAATGGAGCACGCTATCCTTCTAGGCACAGCAGGAAAACTTGATGTGCAGCTGTGAACTGGGGAACTTCTCCAAAATTTAAAAAGAGCAACAATTATTTTGTAGGGTTTGTTAAAACCGTTCCTTCCCCCCGGTCTGATTCCCTGTGCAGCTGTACCGGCACTTGTACTAGTGGAGGGAACAGTTCTTGAGGAAGTACTTGTGGGAACGATAGTGAGAAGGAGGTGCAGGAATACTTTACCTTGATATTGCTGCTAAAGACTTTGGTCTCCTGAAAAGGCAGCTTTATTCCCCTCTGAATGAGGGAAAGATTTGCAGTAAAAAGTGTTTTGTTTCTCCAGGCTTTTGTGTGTGTGCATTTGGTTGCTCTTGAGAAAGAAGTGTCATTGTTTACTTCAGTTGTAATTTTGTCCCATTTAGTTTGTAGTTCTGCATTGTTGAATAAACCTGAAAAGCTTTCTTTGAAGACTTCTGTGTCTGAATTAAGCTGTCCTTTTATTTCATAGAATGGTTTGGATTGGAAGGGACTTCTTTATTTCCCTGATAAAGACATTGAGACCAAGCAGAGCAGATCTTATATGACTTAAGGGAGACCTTTGATCTCAAACCTTTAGTGACATATATAGCTTCTGTATTGAAACTTCCCAGTCAGACTTGCACTTTATTCCTGCAGGTGAAGTGTTTCACAAGTTTTAAATACCTTCTTTCTCCTCTACCCATCCAGTAGCTCTAATGGTAGCTACTGATACCATTGTTTTCTGCGTTCTAACTTTTTGATCTGAATTAATTGATTTAAGCTGTGTGGATATAATGAAATACCTCATATTTTACCATGTTTTATGTTTTGCTTATTCTTGAAAACATAGCGGAAAGCAGCATTCCAAAGAGTTACTAAGATTATCTTGTCCAGTTATCAGGAGTTACAGGGAATTCTTTTGTGTTAGATGTTACCCTCAGAAGGATCCACAGGAACTCTTTCTGCCACTGGATAAAGGATGCTTTCCAATACACTTAAGATTGTTAGAGAAAAATTTAGATTGGGTATAAGGAAGAAATTCTTTATTGTAAGGGTGGTGAGGCACTGGAATGGGCTGCCCAAGGAAGCTGTGAATGCTCCATCGCTGTCGGTGTTCAAGGCCAGGTTGGACAGAGCCTTGGGTGGCATGGTTATTGGGAGGTGTCCCTGCCCCTGGCAGGGGGGTTGGAACTGGATGATCTTAAGATCCTTTCCAACCCTAACTATTCTATTGAAAGGCACAATTCTTAATGTGCACTGAGCAAGATCTGAGGTGTTTTCCATGTCCTAGATCTCCGAGGTAGCAGGGAACCTATTCAGTAATTAAAAATCTCTTCTGAACACACGCTAACGTACTATTTAACTGAATGGGAACAGCTATTTGTGAGAAAACTGCTGGGTAAATCTTAATTACAGAATGGGCTTAAAACCTCTTGGATTGTGAAGACTAAAATAATCACATGACAGTGAAGTTAATTAGATCCACCTACGCGGTTTGAAGCTCCTTTTCAAGTAGGTGATCTGATTACAGTTGTAAGAAATACGGAGCAACAGAGGAAGTACAATGCTGATTATATCTGAATAAATAACTTGAAAATCACAAAGATGATTAAAGCTTCTTTAAAATACCATGTGTTTTTAATTTCTGCTCTTGTTCTGTCTCTTCTCATCTCCTGCCGTCACAGACCTGATAGTAATCTATGTTTCAATGTCCTTTGCATCCCTCTCTGTAACAGAGAACTTGTAGAGAATCCTGTGGTCCTTAAAAAAGATAAAAAGGGAATTCAGTGGCAGACACGGGAGCAGTTTTCTGTGTGTGTCAGGTTTTTGGTTTAAAGCAAATTAAAATGCATAGAAGTTCTTTGGATGGTGAATAAGTAGGAGCCTACAGCCCCATTTATTTTAATGGATAGGAATGTGATACAAAAGGCAAAAGAAAAACAAGAAAACGTTCACTGAATTTTTACAAGGACCCTGCAGGTGAACTTGTCTCTGAAATAAAACCTTCAGGGACAGAGCTTCTGCAATAGTTTTCTTTCTTCCATTATTTTTTTTTTCTTAAAAGCTGCTCTTTAATTCTACAGATGCCTTTCTAAATGCCAGAGACCTGGATGCACTATTTAAATTATAGTGTAGTGCCAGAACTAAGAGTTACCAACACGAGTAGAGACTTGCTAGTTTGGTTTCCATTTGCCTAGAGTGGCTTACCTGCATAGCTCTGATTACACGCTGGTTGGACTATTAAGTGATACAGCTGCTGTCTATTTGCGTAGCTATGGATAAAAGCATTAAAAACTCAACAGTGACTAAAAAATTGATAAACTTATATACACCATTCTTTTTATATACATTTTATATACACCATTTCTTTTATATTGTGCAAGGATTTATTAAACAAAAGGATTTATTAATCGGGGATTTACTAAAACAAAAAAAAAACTTCATTAAAATGTCACTTTCAGTTAAAACTGCTCCATTATTGCAAAAGAACACCGAGGCTATGCTGACTGATGCACTTCTGGCTTGCACTAGCAGCCCTTGGATTTGCCTTATGCCATATATTCATCTGAATCTGTATTAATCAAAACTGTTTCGTGATCTGTAGTGTCATATTGACTAATTATAGCAATGCCAGTGACTATTGTAAAGCACATTTATTTCTCTGTCCACTGGAAAGGAATGTGGAGAAAGAAAACAACATCCAGGGCTCTTAGTATAATTTCTTTCTTTGCAGACATGGGGAACTTCATGGACACAAACCAGAGAAAAATGGTGACTGAAGGACAAGCTGCTGTTCTAAACCTCCTACACATACTCAGCTACCCAAGACCACAAGTGACATGGTTTAGAGACGGGTACAAGATTATACCAAGCAGCAGAATGTAAGTCAATTTAAAGCTTAAAATACCCCCACCCTAAAGTATGATTAATTATATTTGATAACACAGCTTACACTTTAAGTACACTAATTAAGCTTTAAAGAGAATAAAGTAGCTTTGTTCATACTAAGTTTGAGATAAATTACTATTTTAAGACCATCTCTGAACTTCCTAAGCAGTTTGACAAAATAATTCATGTGGTTTTAATGGTCCGGGTGCAGCATAAGGCACTAGATATGCGGAATGTCTGCGCTGCCTTCACGCTATTCATTTTCATGATACATTTTGGAAAAGTAAATGCTCATCTCTCAATTATGTTTACTTGAATAGACTAACTTAATGAATACTAAGTTTTTTCTCGTTTTAATATATGTCTGGGTTTTTTTTTTTTTTTTGCTTAGAGTTTTGTTTAATACTGTTTTCCTTATGATAAAATCCTAAATATTGATTATTTTTTTCAGTATCTTTTCAGCCTACACTGACAGTTTTATTTCATGACTCATTAGCAGCTCACCCTCTAATGGCACAGTACTTGCACCTTGATTAGTTATTATCTCAAGGTGTGCTCATTGATCCTTTCCTGAAACAGTTAGGAAGCCATCCTGTGTTTTTATCTGCACGGTTTTATTTAGACTGAAGGGGTTAGCTGCAACATTAAAAACTGGAGATAAAAATCTTTTTTTACTTGCCTAATTTATTAGGAAGCTGTTGAAATGCCATGAATGTTGGTGTTTATTTATATCTGTGCGCTATATTTTCCTATATTCAAAGGGATGGATGTGCTAGTAGCTGACGGTAATAGGATATTGCTAAGTTCCAGAGAGATGGTGAGGTTTTAGAGTTTAGATTAGAAAGGGAAAACTCTTCTTGGATTTTAATGTTATCGATCTGTACCGTATATTTTGCTGCTTATGTACATTTTTTCCAGCCTGAAAGCCAGTATTCTAGGTTTTTTGGAAGTGTTAAAATTAGTATTGCAAAGATGTGAAGAAACTATGTAATAGTTTATGAATAATTTAATAGTAATTTGATGGGAAACAGCTGGAAGATGAAACAATGGGTTTCTGGGCAATCTCTTGAAGAGAGCTAAGTGACAAATCCTGAGTTATTAACCATTAAGAATCTACTTCTTAATCTACAAATTTACTTTTGTCAGTGCTGAGAATACACAAATCAGTAATTTGCAGCTGGGGAATAAAACCTGTTGTCCAGGTAACAGGCAGTTTCTTGGGAAGTTCGATGGAGGAGCAGAATGGAATGACCTAGGCAAGCACGCAATATCTGACAACGGGATTTATCTGAGTTCCTTTAGTTTGGGAAAATTGCAGGTAGAGATGTGTGTCATGTAACCGTTAATAGAAACCCCTAATTTTCTTATGCTCTACTTTACTCTTACTTCTACCGTGTTGGGATTATTGGAGTAAAATCAGTTGTAATTCATGGCTCTGTGGTAATGCTAACTATGGGAAAACTGTAAAACTGTTCTACAGGGGAGTGAAATATGCCGAAAGATTTCCACATATATTTATTTCCCTGGTCAGAAATTTTGTCTGAAACGAATTAGGGGACATTTATCTGGCTTGTGTAGGAATTTCCCAAAACTTCTGCAGTCAAAGTACATGTGCTGAGAGTATAAACCTCCTTGGAAGTTTGATATATACTGTATAGTAAGCCTGATAAGTTCAGGAAGTGATGGATTTACGATACACATATCAATCATGAGGGTACACTCTGCAGTAGGTCTGCTGGTCCCTCAAAGTACTGGAAAAAGCATATAGCATCCACTCGCATATTGCTGTCTGTGAAATTCTGGGAGAATGGCAGCTCTATAAACACAGGAAACCTGAGGCATGGAGAGGATACATTTAAAACTGTGAGAAAGGTAAAAATATCTTAGCAGAACTCTGGTTTGTTACCTGTGGAACAAGTTGTGCATTTAACATGTTTTCTGTACACAAAGAGGTGTATCCATTTAGCTGATCAGTTTAGCAGGTGATCCAGTTAGATTGATGCATCAGTTTGCCCGGATCGTCTCCTAAACTGATCAGTCAAATTGATACAAGCACCTTGTATGGATGCTCCTTAAACTGATTAAAAGTACCTTATATTGCTAAATCAATGTAAGGCTTTTTTAATGCTCTTAAACAAGCTTAGAATGATTTGGCTAAATCAATCAGCTGGTTTGTCAGCTGTAATAATGATTTCAAGAGTGACATTGTTGCAGTGTATGTAGACTGAGGAAATAAGCAGTGCTAAAAATGAGGTCAGTAGTGGTGCTTATGGTACAATTCCTTCAAACAGCTGGTCAAGTTGACATGCATTCAGAAGTCTTAATGTACATGTACTTAACCCTGGACCACTTTTGTGCCGTAATAATGATCTTGATGCTTATTTACACAGAGCTACTGTCACCACTAGAACAAATTCATTTCAGTTACTTGGAAACATAGACTCTTCTGAGTTATCCATATGTAGGAAATACGAAAGATTAAAAGTAAGGACTAGTCCTGAGAAAAATAATTCATAACATGCTTTGAGGAATGTCGTATAATTGGCTCTGCAGGAGGGTTTCCTTATCAGGTTTAAGGTAATAAATGCTATTGTCTTTCTCCTTCACTGTTTATTGGTATTTAGGACGTTTATGGGAGGGGTTCTGCCAGCTGTTCGGTGTACCAAAAGTCATGTATTTCTCAGGAGCCAAGATAATAGAATTGCTTAATTGTCTGTATGTATTATTTTACTGATACTTTACAATATGTTAAGAAAGACTCCTATTTGTTCTTTTTGTTTTCTAGCAATTATTTATACACATTAATGCAGTTGCCAGTTCTAACAAGTCATAGAATCATAGAATGGTTTGGATTGGAAGGGACCTTAAAGATCATCCAGTTCCAAACCCCTGCCATGGGCAGGGGTACCTTCAACTAGAGCAGGTTGCTCCAAGCCCCATCCTACCTGGCCTTGAACACTGCCAGGGATGGGGCAGGCACAGTTTCACTGGGCAACCTGAGCCAGTGTCTCACCACCCTCATCGTGAAACATTTCTTTCTTATACCTAGTCTAAATCTACCCTCTTTTAGTTTGAAAACATTGACCCTTGGCTGGTTGCTACAGGCCCTGTTCAAAAGTTTTTCCCTATCTTTCCTATAAGCCCCTTTTAAATACTGAAAAGTCTCCCTGGAGCTTTTTCTTCTCCAGGCTGAACAAGCTCAGCTCTCTCAGCCTGTCTCCAGAGCAGAGGTTCTCCAGCCCTTGAGCATCTTTGTTACCTCCTCTGGGCTCACTCCAGCAGCTCCACATCCTTATGTTGGGGGCCCCAGAGCAGTCCTGCGGCCTGCTGTGCTCTTCTACCAGAGCAGATATTCCTGAATTCTGATGACCAGGTGCAAAACCCCTGTAATTCCCTGTTTCTCTTACTGATCGTTAGGCTAAAAAGTGTCAATGGTTTAGGCAAGGGAAAATAGAAGAGATTCTGGGGCTAGGTTAGGTTTCGCCTATTTTGAGTCAGAATGGTGTCCTACTCTACGAGTCTGCATGGCTGTGGTATTTTATGGGATAACATTTCCTTTGAGACATAGGCAGGTTTTTCTCAAACTGCATATTCTGTTAAACTTAACTGCCAGTGTAACTCATGGTGGAATTTGGTAGCAAATAACTGTGTATTAATTCCCATTTTAGTGGTGTTGGTGCCATAATATTTTGTTAAAGCCTCTGGATAAAGACAAGAATAGCATGACAAGTTCCTCCTACATGAGCTGGCATGTAAAGTCAACAAATCCCTGTATAATATATGAATGTGAAGCAAATGGCCTGCGTATACTCATGGGGTTGTTGTTACAGTTTATGACTTAAGGCAACTAACAAATCTGCAGCAGAGCTACTGTGACATGACGGTGTGTATTTAAAAATTTAAGTCTTAAAGTTTTCTCCCCTTCAGTTAGTACACTTTGCATGTATATAAATTCTGGCTTTTGCGCTTTATCTGTCACCAAAGCCTCAGCTTGATATTTTAAAGAGGAGTTTCTAGATCATCCGAAGAAAGCTGTCGACGTGCTAGGAAAGTATGAAGTGGAGAATCAGAGAAGACCAACAGATCCAAGAGCAAGAGAAAAGAAGCAAGGAGAGGAGTCAAGGTTTAGGATGGGTTTTATTATTACCTTATGTAAGAATCTCCCAAGCAGTTTTAGAAAAGACTTCACGTTACTCCTAGACAGGTTAATGTTTTCCAAATACACCAGCCGACTAATATGGAATTACAACTGCACTATTATCCAGGGCCTTGACTGATGGGGTGATTTCACCTCTTTCCCCTCATATCTTACGGAAAACAATAGCCTCTTAAAAGGTAACTGCATCAAAAGAAATTGCTACTCTGAAACGTCAAGTCTTCAGCTTGCCTTGTCTGGGTCTACTTCATTGGACTTAAAAGCAGAGCACATTTAACTTCCTTTACACAAGGCATGTACAGTGCCTTGGAGAGGCGCAAAGGACAGTAGCACCATCAAGGTCTACAATTGCCTTTCAGTTGTGGTATCGAGGAGTGAAATTCCTAGTACTCTTAGAGGATTTTGTTACCTTTCTCTGAGTGAAGGACTTGTGCACTGAAAAGGTTTGCTCTAGCGCCTTCTTTAAGGTGAAAACTTCTACTATGAAGGCATTATTACTGATTTCATTTTAGTTTCTTAAAGTGAAACTATTTTTTTCCCCCTATTATGCTACCATGAGATGAGCACTAACTCATGTCTTTTGTTAGTGGAATTATGTCTGACACAAACCAGGACAGTTCATTTTCCAGTTTCATGGAAAGGCACTTCTGGGCTGTCCCTTTCAGCTGGGTGGACATTTTGTCATTTAGTTAACTGTTAATGAATCAAAACACTTTAGAAATGCACTTCATCCCACCAGTATTTAAACCACAACAACAGGGAAGATGAACTGCATTGCCTTTAGGTATATGTAAGCTTAATATCTATTTTTTTTCAGTAAAAACAATTCATTATGCATTTGAATGCTTGTGGTCATTACATTGCACATTCATTACATTATTTAGTCTCCTATACAGACTAAATGTGCCGACAGATTGTGGAATGAAAATATGTTAGGCACAAGCAGCTGTCAAATAGGACTTGCTGTGCCTTTGAACACTCGTAATACCTTGCAAACAAGCAAAGCTGGTGCAGATTTCCTAGCCATTTGTTAAGGTAAAATTGTAACTGTATTAATGGCCATCTCAAAAAATAGTAGGTGTAGCTAAATAGGCTTTAAAAGATGAGAAATAATTGAAGTACCTACGAATAATACATCAGATTTGGGGCTGATACTAGCACTAGATTAGGTTTTGCCTTGACGATAGCGGCTCACCATGTGCCATGTAGTTATTTTTCACTTTAAAACAAACACCGCTTCATTTTTGTATGAGCAGTTCTAGTGCCAGCAAAGCAGTTCTCTACAAATACCAGCCTGTCGTACAACTTACGTTAGTTGCACATAATTACTTTTCACAGACACTGGATAATATTTTAATTAAACTTGTGATGATTATCGTGAGTGAACAATAAATTCAGAGACTGTCAACTCTGCTGTGTATTAGCTGAGTAATACTTTAAGAAATTTGCAGACCTAAGTCTGCTGACATTGTGGAGTGACACCTTTCAGTAGTAAGAGACGTGACAGAAAACCTACGTGTTGGTTTCATCTCTCCGTACCTTTTACAGGCTCCACATTAATTTTAAACTCTGTACCTAAAAAAAGAAGAGTATTTTGTAGAATTATTTCCTTACACTGTAGTTCATCAGTACCTATTATTCATTTATTTAATCAAATGTCTGCATCAAGTGATTTCAATTTGAAGGAACAGGCAGCACTAGGGATCATCTTGCATAAATTTTACTGTTTTCCCCAAGGCCCATAAGCATATGAAGGATTGTAGGGAAATCTCCCATCATCTCTTCCAGTCCTCAGTTTGGGTAGTCCTGGATGCTGTCAGTGGACTGTTTTGAGTATTATTGCCTGCTGTGTTCAGTAGAGGAAGACGTTAACACCTCAGGGCAAGCAAATCCCAGGATTATTTTCTAAAGCTGTTTGACTTGTCTAGATTCAACCTCACTGTTTTTCTCTCTGCTCATAATTTGTTTGCCACAGGTTTTAAACATGTGTTTCAAAAATTAGTTCATTCAGACCTCTTAACTTTCAGGGTGAAATCTCATGTGTTGGTTGGATGAAGAGAGACGAAGACAAAGTCATATTTGGGGACCATGTATGTCCTGAATGCAGGGTACGTAGGAGCAGCATGGCCTATCAGAGAGTGGATGAGAGATAGTATTAAAAGCTGGCTGCCAAAGAACATACCCTTTAGCAAGGTTTATTTGGAAGAGGTTTCCTCCCAAGAGAGACACTGATGAGATGCAAGGCACATTTTGGGATTTGACCAACATAAAATCATAGAATCATAGAACAGTTAGGGTTGGAAAGGACCTTAAGATCATCCAGTTCCAACCCCCCTGCCAGGGGCAGGGACACGTCCCAGTAAACCATGCCACCCAAGGCTCTGTCCAGCCTGACCTTGAACACCACCAGTGATGGAGCATTCACAACTTCCCTGGGCAACTCATTCCAGTGCCTCACCACCCTTACAGTAAAGAACTTCTTCCTTATATCCAATCTAAACTTCCCCTGTTCCAGTTTGAGCCCATTACCCCTTGTCCTCTCACTACAGTCCCTAATGAAGAGTCCCTCCCCAGCATCCTTCAGATACTGGAAGGCTGCTCTGAGGTCTCCACGCAGCCTTCTCTTCTCCAGGCTGAACAGCCCCAACTTTCTCAGCCTATCTTCATATGGGAGGTGCTCCAGTGTCCCCTGATCATCCTCATGGCCCTCCTCTGGACTTGTTCCAACAGTTCCACGTCCTTTTTATGTTGAGGATTTCATGTTTCATTTCAAATTTGGACCACAAACCACAGAGGGTTTTTTAGTGTGTATTTTTTTCATAAGCCAGGGGAAGTTGCTGCCACTATGCTAGCACTGTAAAATCCATCCTTTGTCCTAAAAAAATAGTGGATGCTTGCAACTAACATGTTTTAATGGGCCTTGGCTGCTCACAGTATCTTTCAGCGCAATCTTAAGCAATAAAACCCAGGCAGTTAAAAGATCACTGTCTAAGGGGAAAATCTGTTTGTTGGATATTGTTTTTCCTAAGATGATCGCATTGAAAAAGGAATCATTTCATGTGCCACCACATTTATTAATCATAGATTTGGGATTTGTAAAGCAAAGGCAATGGAAGTGTCAGTAGAAGGAAGCCATGTAGTGATTTAGTTATATAGCTTGCAGTTGAAATTGATTTATTAGTTTGTTGCTTTCTGGGAACAAATGTACTTTGAGAGAGAAAATATGGACTATGAAAAAAGGTGTTAATAGGATTACTCTTTGAAAGTGAACTATACACTTATATACAAAATAGAGGTGGGTAAATATGAGAACTCATTGTCTTTCTACTTTGGGGCTCACTTCTTGCATCTGCTGCATTGCATTTCCTAATCAGAACTAAGTATGATATTAGGGAGAAATAGTGAATATAATCCTCTAACAACCTACTGTGCTTTTCTGGGAAAACATTTTTTTGTCCATCTTTGAAGTACTTTGCCTACAAATGGAAATATTTTAATATGCAGGCAAGATAAGACTATTTAAGAGTTTTGCAGTCATTCTTAAGAGCAAATATGCAAAAGAAATCTATTGCTTTATGCTTTAAAAAGAAGCAATTGCTCACAAATCCCTGGGAACAATATATCTCTTAGGACCCCTCACATATTTCTATTTTTATGGAAATAGATGCAAATGCTTTGATAAGTCACATTTGTGACTTACGAAATATAACAGAAGGTAATGTCTTATGTTTACCAATTAACTTTTATTACTCAAAACTGACTGAAGTAAATCTATCTGTCAGTACTTCAGGCTAAATACTACAAAGGGTTATTAATTTTCTTTTTATGCACAAATGAATAAATTTGTCTTTGCTTATGAATCTAGTGGATTTTTATATGATGTATAAAGGTGTTAAGACCAAAGTTTGTCATTCTATGACACAGATTTACGTAGAATAATTTTAAAAGCCTATCATCTTGGCAGATTTGCTTTCATATTGAAAACTGTAGTGTGATTCAGGAAGGGGGAAAAAAACCTCACAGAACTTTGGGCTCTGGGGATGTACTGTGGCTTTTGTGGTTGATTTGCATCAAGTCAACTTTGTTAACAGCATTCAACCTGAATTTAAAGAATTTGGTATGTGGAAGCAAATGTGAAGCAGACCTTATAGTAATTAACGCTGCAGAGAAAGGAAGAAGCTGGCAGCCTGCCTATGGCTTATCTCTGATCCTAAGTTGTGAGTGGAATCTTTAGCTGGTTTGTGTCTAATGGATTCTCAATGAATTTAAATAAATTGTAAGTGCCCTGTCTGAGACTTCACTGGGTCTAACTGATCTGTATGAGAGGGGTGGTTTAGGCTCTGATGAGACAATGTAAGAGCATCTTGCAATTACAAGTGAGAAAACGCAGTCAGACTCTGCCAAAATTCATGTTTATCTGCTCCATGTTAGCACTACCTTTTATTTCTTAATAGGCGCTTGTGGCTATTTTGATGCATTACACAAATCTGTTGTGTTACATGTCAATTCTAGACGTAGACAAACAAAGCATCTGTTTATTGGGATATCCACAGTCATCACTTGCTTGCTTAACTTTATTCTCTTTACTTTTTTGTCTGAACTTGTGTCACCAGAATGAGGGAAGAGTAGAATAGATCAGTCTACTTTTCATCATAGCAGTGGCAAGAGGAAAGGGTGAGAAAAGCAAGTGCTGGAGGAAGCCTAAGCCTCTTCTCCCCTTCCACCTGCTTTATCCATACTGTCAGCATACAGCTGAAGCAAACCGTAGTTGAATGGTGCATGTGTGAAGTCTATGGATACTGAGAGAAAGATGGATTGTGTTCTTCAACTCTGATGGAGGAAAATTAAAGAGAGGAACTCAAAGATGGCATGGCTTGAGGAAATGGTCGCGAATAGTACAAGCAGCAGAAGGTGGACGAGGAGGAGCTGAGAAAGATTATGGTCTGGGAGTGGTGGTTTTCAGTTTTCACTAACATGGAAGAGGTGTCCTGAGAGTGCGACCCATGCTCATGTCACCATCCTATTGTGCAGCTGCATAGGAAGAAAAAACAGCCTCCCCAGAAGATCAGGGAACCCTCACGCTTGTTCCATGAGCCGCCTTACTCTTCTGTAATGCCTTCCAACAAAATCTTGCCAACCTTTTCAATCCAAATGCCCACCAAAACCCCCGATATTACCACTGATCCCTCCCAGACAAATGTCCTCTCTGGACCCACCCTCTGTCACTGGAGAACTAAGCATTGCCAACATTTTCTCTTTCTTTATGGTGGGTTATTTTAGAAGTGGAACCGAATGTGTAGTTGACAAATAAATTCACAGCTCAAGAAGCAGCAGAAGAAATATCTAGCAATTTCTAGCTTGTGTGTTCCTGGCTACTTGAATTCTCAGAATAGACCTACAAAGGGGATCTTATTTAGGAGAAGTGTTTGAAAGCATTGAAGCTAAGATCTGTGCAACAACATTTTATGTACTTTTCTCCAAACCTTCAGAGGGTATTCCCTTCCTTTAAATTAGAGTTTTGCTACATTTTGCTCAGTGATTTTTCAGGAAACTGCATTTGCTGTTGTCATCGAGCAACCAATACCATTTGCAAGAATGTTAACAACTCAGTTGCTGTCTGCCAGCTGCCATGTGGTCTTTTCTGACTTCCAGCACAATGCCTCTTCACTGCAAGAAGAGTCCAATGCTTTCCTAATAATCATGAGTTCAAATCACTGATTACTTTAAAATATCAAATCTCATTTTTGGCGATCCATCAGCTGTTTCCATGGGAACTGAAACTGGCTTTAGCAGCAACAAGAAGCAGAGTTTATTGGGATACTTATAAATTTCAATGGCTGTTGGATGGCTGCGTTTTCTGTTTACCCAACAGATATTGCAGCAACAACCTCACAAAGCACTTGTACTTTTCATTTTAATTTATTTGTGTTTCTCTTTGAATTTTTCACAACTTAGCAGAAATGTTATGATCAAGGAGAGGAAAATGTCAATAATTTCCAACATACGCAGTCAATATTGTGTGTTTCCAATAAATGTCCTTATGATTCTCTCAACTAGGGCTATGATAAAAAAGAATGGAAAAATATTCTGCCTTGATAGGGCAAAAGACAGGTGGAAGCTCTTTCTCTTAGGGATTTCAGGTACAGTATTGACCTTTGGTAATCTTCTCCCAGAGTTTCTTGTATCTGAAGTCTTCCTTCCTCTTCCTTTTGCCCCAGAACAACCATTTCCCCAAGTCTGCAGCTCACCTTCCTGCTCAGAGCTCAAATTTGCCTAATTCATGCTATTTCAGAGCTCCATGAAATCACTCTGTAATTCCTGCCTCCCAACTATTCCTGTCATCCACAGCCAGGTTCTCTACCCTCTCTGTCACCTTCTCCATAAGACGCTCTAACTCAGGAGTCCAGTACTTGCTGCTCAGTTCTTGTCCAGACATTGCTGCTGCTCCTTATCCCCTTCCTCTGCTGCTGGCCCCATCTGCTGTCCTCTCCTTGGTGAGTGTGGCCAGACGTGCCCATCCTGCCCCCTGGTGCTCCCTGCATAATGAGTGTTACTTTGATTCTGGAAGAGAAGCCCAAATCTAGATTGAGGCTGCATTGCCCATGCATCAGCACAGGCAGCTAGCTGAGAGGAAGAAAGGAGGCAAATCCAAGAGAAATGGTAGTCATATAAACACTACCGTTTTTAAAACCCACATACCAAATTAGTAAGTAGTAGTAGTGTGGATTTAAATATGCTGTTTTGCTGTAGATTTGTACGTAGTATTGAAGTATCAAAGAGAATAATTGAGCAGCTAATTGAATATAGTGTTTATATGAATGTCTAGCCAGCTTTCTCCTTTTCTTCCAGCTGCTTTAGAATGAAAACTGGTGCTTTTGTAGCTTGTCATTATTTTGCTTCAGAAGTGAGACAGCCATTTAAGACAAATCTTGAATCTTGAAAAGCTGTTCTACTGCAAGACCTTACACTAAACAAGCAACCCTATCATCTTCTATCTTCTTACACTGTTTTTGTCGTCACAGATGGAGGTTGGCTTAACAAGGAAGTATTTTCGGGCAAAATAGATCATTTGTACTAACAAACATTCTGGAACAAAATTGGAGATGATTTGTCTTGCAAAATAGGAGGAGAGAGGAAATTGTTAGATGCTCCATTTAGTGCTGAGGTACAAGGGGAGAAACGCTGATTTCCCCAGGCTATTAAATTATCTCTGAAGAGCTTCCATTAACCTGAAGCATCTCAAAAAGCCACTGTTGAAGCCAGTAAAAACATTCCCTACCTCCATTTGTCAGCTACTAATACACCAGATCTTACTTGGTCACATCAAGGTAAATTAACTGTCCTTCAGCAAAATGATGCAGTTCCTTGATTTTTGAATAACCCCAAAATGAAAGTACACCATTGCTAATTCTGCTGCAAGTCTTTATATCTTTGATTCTGTCCCTCATCATAATCTCTTTCTGCCCAAATATAACGTGTGTGGAGAGGCCAGTGGAAGTGCCTTGAAAATTCTCAGTTCCTGCTGCTTTATGTAGTCTGTGCTTTCACAGAAGGTCATCTTAGATCATGTAATTCACTGTTGCGATATTCACCACAAAAACCACTTTCTAAACTAAATATCTACCCTTGTGTCTTTGTGTCTGCTTGTTTATTAACAGTTTATTCACATGTAGTGTAATTATGAAGAAATCAAGCTGTGTTATCAGAGATGGATTTTTCTGCATACGTACGTGTAGTTAAAACCATGCTGCAATGAGGAGGATGATAAAGACCTGGCAAGTCATGGCTAAGGGTGTGTAGCAAGAGCACGAGTGGAGAATATTGTGGAGCTTCTTTGCTGGGTCATAGATCTGGTGTTGTCTGGACCCAAGTATGGTTTCAACAACGTTATCTGAAGAGTATATTAACTTAATCCTAAGGAACCTTTTAGCAGAAGTAGTGAAAATACCTGGAATGGATCTTGTAAATAGGCCTTTATTTTATGTTGATGACTTAAAAATTCTAGTGCATGATATAAACTATTATGCCACTGATAATTTAATAAGAGGCAGTTAGCAAAATCTTGTTGCAGTGAAGTAAAGAGAAGCGGCAGTTTAATATTTTAATGCCTGATAGCTTTTAATCCAGAGCTGTCAGAGTTAATTTTACTAAACAAAAAGCTTCCTGGTGCTGAAAGCTCGCTAATCAACATTCATAAAGGTACAATTTCAGTTGTCATTCTCTTGTCTCTTTGGGAAGCCACTGTTATTCAGGAAACAATTCCTGAATGGAAAAGCCCCACAGGCATGAGGTGGCAAAACTAGTGTGTAAAATATACCTTGCTTTCTCTCATGAAACCTATAGAGGCAATACTGGATGAATAAAGAATCTGAGGGTAATTCCTGATGGTTTTAATTATTTAGGCAAAATCAGTTCACCGGTAGGAAACTTTCTGATTGAGGAAAACCTTTTAGAGTTCTTTTTTTCTCACTGGGAGATAGTAATGAATTATGGGGTCTCTGGGACTGCTGTCATCTACTCTGAAGCCTATTGCACCCAACAGGACATTCACTTCATTGGTTCTAATACATTCTGCTACTGGTAGGTGTGCATTTTAATCATTTCTGTAGTAAAATATGTGTGTTCATCGAATGCACTGTTTTTTTGTTCATTTGACAGGTTTGCGTTACACAGATTGTTTTATGCCAAAACCAAAGATGACACCTTGTATTTGCTGCACTTTGTGTATAATTGTGTAATACAAAGAGCATATGCAATATGTAAATCGGTCAAACAGTATGATAACAGATCTAAGCTATCCAGCTGGATGCCAGATGATTTGCTATTGGTTTAATTGTTTTAATTCCCTCATACTTAATTTTTGCCTCTGAAATAACATTATAATAAAAATCTTCTTCTGTGTAACATCAAAGTACTTCCCAAAGGGTTGTGGTTTTCACTTGTGCTTTAAAAATGCTAATATAAACGCCAGTGTTCAAATAAGCTTTTTAGTTTTACATTTTTAAATATAGTGCTTTGGGTGAACTTTGAAAGTGCACCTTCACACTTTGACGTTTACTTTCTGTTCCAGCTCTTTCCTCTTCCTTTAATACAGTCACACTCAGGAAGCTCTTTGTACCTTAATCTTTTAACTATTCTACATTATTTTACCCTCTGCTATGCTAGCCATAAAGTGGAGGGGAAGGTATGCAGAGGATGGAGTATGTTTAGATAGTGAAGTAACAGTCATTAGCAATATAACTAAAGAGAATAATAATGGAAACCTCTATTAGAACAGCTCAAAAGAGAACAAACCAGAAGAGATGATTTAGTTGCCTACTATTATATCAGAATTGTTCTAAGCTATTTTGGAATTTGAATGGCTTATGTTATTCTTTCCAAAACCCCGTAGTATTTTACATTAGTTAACATCTGTTTTTCTTCTCAACCTTCCTTGTTCAGTTGTCATGAGTAGATAAATGCTGCCTTCTGCTTTGCAGTTTTGCCATATCACAATTTAATCACTCAGTATCATCCAATTATAGAAACATCAGGATCGTCCAGGATTAACACTGCCAAACTCTGAATTGGCCATTTGTATGTCAGCTTTGTTGCCTCAGTCAGAATTCTAATCCATCTCCTTATTCTGCGTCTTACTCTATGAGAATGTGTTTTTCTTAATACCAGTTTACTAGAGTTTTTGAAGGTCCTAATGTAGTACCATGTAGTTCTCCTTCACTGCATTGTTCACATAACCTAGTAAAATGATTAAGGGTGGAGTATAAGTTAATTTCTTTTTCTAATTATTGTGAAAAATCAGATTCTTAGCAAATGTTGTTGGTGTTCTTGTGAGATTTGGGCACTTAATGAGTCCTTGAAACGTTTTGCGTTCTGTACTGCAACCATAATCCCTGCATATAGTGTTCTAATGGAACACTGCTAAAACATGTACTTCTCTTTAGCATGTGTGATGAATTTACTGCATTTATTTGCATAAGTATTTATGGGCTCTAAAATCTGTCTGAAGTTTTAAAAAACATATTTTAGTTAAGCATTGTTTAATTGAATACACAATTTTTGCAAGATAATCTCATTCCTGTATGCAACAAATCTATGAAAAAGTTGCTAAGCAGTAAAGAAAAGCAAGGCATTTTTCAAGGCATTTGCTACACAATCACTTGACTCTACTCCTAATAGTAGATTGGAAATTTAGAGGATCCTTTACATTTTCACAAATCTCTCAGCTTCCCTTCAGGGTGCCAAGAGGAAAGTAATTGTATTACAAATATCAACTGCTTAAAACTGGGATTACATTGATACTTCTAAAAATTCAGGCCTCTGCTTCTACATTAAGTTTTATTTCTGTAATGAATTCTGTGGAGAGTGGCCAAGGATTTGAGAGACTGTAACCATGTATCTGAGTTTTCTAGGTAACATTTCTAACTAAATGTTGTAATGAACTGTTTTCCTACTCAGAATACTGAGCAGGAGTGAACTGTGTCACTTGAAATCTCTGCTTCACTTTCCTCTATTTATAATGTAGGCATCTGTCCATTTGGTAGTGTTGTTAACAGGGAAGATAATATGTGCCTTAAATAAGAACAAAAATTATTATAAAGCCATTACAGACATCTATTTGTATATACCCACATAGAATTGCCAAATATAATTAGTCAGATCAGTAGAGGATACAGAAACAGAAGTAATCCAGAGAATGACAAGGAAAACACCCTAATATTTTTAGAATATGAAAAGGCACCTGTACCATGTCTGTGCTTTGTGCATCTCTCTCATTTTCCTGGCAATTGGAACAGAATTTGCAGTCATTTGCAATGGTTGGGCCCCTTTCTTGCAAGGGTATGCTTGTATCCATCTAAAGATCAAAGGAGAGCCTGGAAAGGAGGATTGATATTAGGAAGATGAGAAGTGAAGCTGGAATATATATATGAAGTAAAAGAGTGGGTGTTCACAGCAAAGTTTTGAATAGCTGTGATAGATTGGTGATAGGAAGTCAAAACCAACCAGTTTTCCTTCCATGCTCACTACATGGAAAAAGGTTATTCACAATGCACACAGTAAATAAAGACGGAACGAGAGAAAATGCACTGAAAAATTGGTTCAGGGATATTAATCTTAACTGAAATTAGAGGAGGAGTGGACTGTTTTAACTGATCATTTCAGTTTTTCCTTCTCAGGGGGTGTACGTTACTTACCTTTGTAATTCAATCCCTGAGGATTTGCACTTGGAAAAAAGACATTCACATGAAATCTGCACCCTGTATTATTTTTCATTAGTAAATAGTTCAGAATTAGATTTGTAATTACAAACTGGCATCAAGTTTAAGTTTGTTGAAACAAGCATTTCTCTATACAGCTTCTTTTCACTGGGACTGAAATGGCTGATACTTCCATTCCATGTTGTGCTTGTTTGTTTTATTATTTTTCCTGGAACTGTGTTCGCTGTCATTTGCAAACAAGAGACATCAGTCTGTTATTTACTGAGGCTGAGTAAAAACACAGCGTATTATCCACTTAGAAGGCACAGTACACAGAGTAAGCAGATCAGGAAAATGTATTTCAATGCCAGCTTCATTAAGTCGATAATCATCTCAATATATTCCCTTGCAACTTCAACAATTAGTAGCCATAGTTTTCCTTTCGTGATTATCCTTAATCAATGGTACAAAAAAATAAGCCACAAAAGAAATTCCAGGGTAATTGGAAGCTTCTAGAAAAATCTTCTCATTTCTCATGTGGAGCTTTGGAGCAATAAGAGTCACAGGACCAAAACGTGCTTGTACCCTGTGGATTCTGAAGGGTGGAATTCATCCCAGTTGATGGAACAGCAGCTCAGCTCACCTCTGGGGAAACACACCTTAATTTCTGTCATAAAACCTGTGTTTCTTCACAATGTTTCCAGATCCCTTAACAGCAGGACATGGCCACACGCAGAAAGTATCAGTGACACTGGTGGCCCAATTAGATTGGTGTCAGAGTTTAGTATTCTGTGACTGTGCTTATCTCCCCTGGCAAGACCATGAAGAATTGCTTCCATTCTGGAAAAACAGTTAGTGTTTTATTAACTTCACTCACAGACTAACTTTCGTGCTAGGGTTTCATTTTTATCTTCTTCCACTTAAGTCTAAGCTTCTGAAGGCATTTTTCATGAAACTTCTTCAGAATTCTCAAAGATAGATTAAAAAGAATCAACAGATTTTGGGAATATCTACATTTGGAATAATAGGTATTTGGGAAGATCAATAAAGTATGGGAATAAATATTGCTTAGCAAAATCACCATGGAAGAAATACCACCTGTGTAGTCCCCTTGAAGTAGGGGAAAAAAGCCCTGCAGCTGTGCTGTCATTCCAACCTGGATGTCACCTATCATGGTAAACTCACTTGATGTTACTTTAAATATTTTTTCCCTCCTAATTTGTTCCCTTCAGGAACTGTTTTCCATAGTGCCCATGAAATCATTTGTTTAGAGATCACTTGGTTTTCGGGGAAGCCAGGAGTCTGTCAGTGTGAAATCTGGACTGCTTGGTACATCATTCACTATTTTCAGAGACTGAGCACAAGCCACTAATGTGATATATGTGTCTACTCTCAGTGTCTAAGGTGAGCAGCCTCTTACCATACAGAATATAGGAAATGCTGAAGTAACACATCCCTGAGGATCAAATCCCTTCCCCAAAAGGAGTCTGAATTTTGGCCTTGGATGCCTTTATCATATATGAAGAAAAGAGAAAAGAAATGCTGAGTAATATTATTATGTGAGTAGATTGAATATTGAATATCTTTTGAAACTTAATGGAACAATACCCAAATCTGTGACAAGGTCCTTTTTCTTCTTCCTTTTTATTATCTTTTTATGTCAAGGAGAATTTTGTTTTAAAATGTGTTTTCAAAAAATTATAGAGGAAAATATTTTTGGATAATATGTTTCAATCTAACATATTTTGAACACAGACAGTGATCTCTGATGGCATTGCTTAAGATGAGAATACTGTGTCACCAGCGACAGTGGAGATGAGACAGGCTAATAAGTATTCTTGGAAGTCTTGCTGGCTGCTATGTTGTCCAGAATATGATGTGCTAAAGCTGGTTCTGTATCTCATGGGGAAGACTCCTGGCTTTGCAGCTGCTATGTTAAGTATCTCTCCTTGTTTTGAGTGATCAGGATATTTAGAACCATAACTTACAAGGAAGTTTGTTTCAGAAGCAAAATTTGATAACCCAAACCTTCCTATTCACTTTGTTGCTGTCTAGAGATGGGGAAGAACCTCCTATTCCCTCATAATTGGAAACAGAGACAGAAGTCAGAGGTGTCTACAGTGGAACATACACATCAGGCTGAGTTGAATAGAGTAGATGAATTCTTGATACTACAGACTTCAGTGTAGACTGAAGCTACATGAACATCTTTCATTCAAGGCGTATTATTATTATTTTTAGCTGATTTACACTGATTTTAAATAAATATTTGTGAGATAAAGTGTTACAGTATGTTTTGCAACGTGTCATAAAATTCACTGAGCATCATCTGGATTGAGTCGCACCCAGTATGAAATATGCTGATACAGTGTTTCCATGGCAAATTCTTGTTTTTCTGATCGTGTCTTTTAATTCTGTCTTTCTGATATGTTAGACAGGTTTTTCTCACTGTGCTGAGCCGAAAGGCTCATGGGCTACAAGAAGCTTCAGTGTTTTCCTGTGCTCCCTGCTGCTTTGTGTATTCTGTCACTGGCATATTCACTTAATTATATGACAGGCAGTAACTGCTCTCTGAGGGAGTAAAAGCAACTGTTGAATTAGTTTTTAAATTATATCATATTGCTCTGTTCGAAACGTCTTTTAAATAAATGTTGAGGATAGAACTATTGATGTGGGTTTCAAACTTTAAATTTCAGTTTGTTCAGATCATTTTAAATAGTCCTTCAGCAAGAATAAATCCGTTTTTATAACTTATAACTTTCAATTACAGTCTTCGGAGAGAATAACAGCGCATTTCAAGGAGCTGTAAAGTACAACAACAGGGAAACATTTCTATTTCATTTGTGCAGGTTTTAGGTTCCTGTGGAACTTTACAGGAGTTTTTCATAAGGAAACACATTCGAAGGGGACCCTTGAGTGTGTCAGTCTAGGTGTGGCTTTGATTTGGTGTTTGAGCTTTCACTTAAGGAACTTACTGATAAACCCTATGGGGGGAAAGACACTGACTTTGCTGTATTTTGACTGCTCGATAAAGATGGACTGAGAATCGCAAGCTGTTACAGTCTTCACTGGTGTGCCATTGAGTTGCATGAAAAGAGATTTCCTCTGTAGGGATTGCAAACTGGTGGCTTTCATGAAGGAGAAATTTCAGACTTAACTAATAGCTGACTCCATTGCAAGCATTAAAATGTAGCAGGACCAAATTTAAACTAAATCAGGTATGGATCTATTGTGAGATGCAAACTAGAATATTTAGAATAGACATAAGTGTTCTGTATTTATAACAGATAGTATAGAATTAAATAGATGGATAGGTGGAAGCCACACAATAGTGTGGATTAAATAGAAGGCTCACCTGGCAATTTATTCTAAGTGTGTTAAAGGACCCAGCTGATTTTCTTATCTGCAAATGTTAGTTCTTAACAAAGCTCTCAGAGCCTGGTAAAATGGAAAGGCTGATATGACTGCAGTGTAATTCCAGTCCTTAAAACAAAAGAGGAAAAAGAATGACTCGAATTGCAATCTCATTAGAGGACATCAGTCCTGGGCAGAGCAGCTGAATGGCTCTGTTGGCAGTGTAGCAACTGAAAATGGTAAATTGACCCTACTGTAATTCTTTAGAGTGTCATTGACTGATTTGTTTCTCCCTGAGCTTTATTTCTACATATGCGGATCCAGTGATAGGATAGACTTTGGACACAATATGGAAAGATGAGTCATTTTTATCTCTTCCTTTCCTGACTCTCTTGCCTGATGTTGGCACTTATTAAACAGCTGGTATTGGGAACAGAGCACACATTGCATTTTTTGTCTGCTGGACCAGAGCTAAACCAGGTAAATTACCTCCCCTGAAGCCTCCCTTGCTCTGACTCTAGGGTGATGGGTGCTAGGAGAGAAAACAGTAACCACACTTACTTTGAGCGGCTTATTTGGTTTTCCTCTGGCCAATTACACAACATGATTTTTGCAACTATGGTACCTGCATTCATTGCTTCTACCATTGCTTAACCGGTGAAGCAGAAATGAGGAAGCAACTGTTTGAAAATGTTGTCTAAAATGTTTAATGTTAATATCCCTCGGAAACATCTATTTCTTGTTTGTATTCTCTGGCCTCCTCTGTAGCATTAAACGCTGTAGTAACTGTTTTTCTGTTATGATAATGCCATATTCTGTGGTCTAATGATTTTATTTTTTTTTAATAAAGCTTTTACATCTTTTTTTCCGCAGACACAAACACAGATCAGGGAAACTTGTGCAAAAGCTGCTAAATTGGCATAAACGACTTAAATTCCAGGAAATCTGTGTTACACGTGGACTTGATGTTTTTCCATGTAAATTAAGGAAAAAAATAGCATACTTAGCGAAGAGATTTGTAAAGGAATAATGCTTTCTCAGGGAAAATCCCATGCAAATTGTCAGGCGTACAAATTTAGTTAAGGCTAAGTTATAAAAATACTGTCCTTTAAACCAACTTCAATGAATGACACAGAGTACAAAAGCAAAGTCATGAACAGTACAAGTAGGAAGAACTTCCTGATACCAAATTTACTCTTTTTTCCTTCCTTCACTCCTTTTGCCTTCCCTCCTTCCCCTCTCTCTTTTCTCTCACTTGCAGTGCATGGATTGTAGGCTTTCACTATCTCCTGTGTAAATCAGTATTTTACCTTTTGTAGGTGATTTTCAGATATTTGCCAGCTTAGATTCCTGTCACTGAATTCAAATTGCTTACCCTGCTATGCCAGGATCCGAGCTGCTGTTCTAAGCCTTCTAGTGATTCCAGTTTGTATCTGGCCCTTGATGAAGCTGTATTTGCACAACCACAGAAATGATACCATTTTGACCCTTTTGTTTCCCAGATCTTAACTCTGCTTTCCTGAATGAGAAGTTGGGAACTTCAGGATGTATCTCAGATAGTTCTGTAAATGATTCCTGAAGTAGGATGATGTGTATCCCATCTCCTCATATACCTCATAACACATCATTAGTGTTTCCTGCATTGCAACCCTACTAGGTAAAAAGGGACCAGTTCTCCATCTTGGCATGACCATTGTAATTGTCTTTGAAACGCAAATTATGGGAGGGAAGTTTTATACATGAGTTTAAATCATGCGACAAGAAAAATATATGTAAAATGATGTAGGGGAATCCAATCATATTATTTTGTTCAAGTTTTCAAATGATGGATTCTGTACTACTTGTACACTAACTTGCAGTAGTGTTGAAAAACACTAACTTCTAACACACTGTGTTACAGCTCAATATAATCCAAAAGAGATGCACATATCATTAGCATTCAGTTAACATGAGTTACATTTCTCTTAACTGCTACTAAGTTTGAATCTCCATTTACAGATTGTCCTAACTTGATAATATTATCTGTCTTTTATGGTGTCTAATTGGCTTTTAGAAAAGATAAATTAGGTTTCCCATTAAAATGTAAAAAATGCTCTACTGCCTCAGACTAATGGTTCATCAAGCCCAGTATTCTGCCTTGCCACCAGCAAAATGAGGTGTTCTTTAGCAAGGGCATGCGACTGTGTTCCCTTGTTTTCCTCCCACATCCAGATTTTTTGGATTAGGCATGCTGAAGGGTTCATGCCTGCCTGGTTCTTTCAGTTTTTGGTTACAGACTTGCTGTCCTTGAGTTTGTCTAATCCTCTTTTTGAACCTGCTGATATTGTCAGCTTTCATATTTAATTCTGTTATTAAATATTACTAAAATTATGATACAGCTTTATGTAATCATGAATGTTATTTCTTTAGCACAGGTTACATAAGGAATATTACAAAGAAACAGAAGGATTGTTTGTACCTTGTGCACTTGTGAAACAGGAGGGCAGCATATTCACAACATCATTTTTTTCTTTAATATTTAGACTTAGTAAAAAAATTGGAGGAAAATGTAATATATAAACAGTGAACCATTGCAATATGTCAACACAGATTGTGAAAATGCCTTTACTATTTGGTATTTGTAGAAAATATCTAGGAAAGAGATTAAACATAATACCATCAATGGTAAAATTCCCAGATTATAACTAAATTTGTTGGAACGCTAAAGGACTGAAGCAAGCATCAGAGATACTATACAAGGTAATTACGGGATGATATTTGGTTGAAGAAAGGAGGCTCTTTCAGAAAAGGAAAACCTTGGCCAGCGCTTTAATAATCAAGAGGGAGCACTTTCTCTTGTAGAGGAAGAGTGTTTGAGTACAGGACTTCTGGTAGGAAAGAAAAAGTAAAACCTCTTTGTATGATCTTTCAGGGTATTCATCTGACTCTGTAAATGTGATTCAGAAAGAGCGCTATATAGGTTCCTCTTATTTCTTTCATCTTTTCTTCCAGGCTGTTTCATAAAGGGCTGAGTTGGAAAAAGTTTCCTGGGTGCTATGCTGACAGAATCTCCCAATACATGCAGCTGTGCATTACTAATGTGGGAATGCTTATACCTGTATCCTGAAATAAATTGTCCTTTAATCACTGAAAACCAACAGGGATAGGATTCACCTGTCCCTATACAGATATTCTTGATACCACTACTTATACATTTTGATGATGCAGAAATGACTTTAAATCTCTAACTGAATTTACTGTGTTGGCAAATATTCTAAACCTTTACTAATGCAAGTGGAAGAAATGCCTTGAACTTTCTTACTGTGCTGTATACCGGCTGAAGCATTTCCACAATCTGCCCTGTCATCCCTGCATTGAGCTGATTAGAGTTTAATGTGTTATAAAGACGCTCCACTCGGGAGGGGGATTAGCTATGCATCAAGCCATAGCAATAACTGATGAATGAGCAAAAAGGGCACTGAACAGCCATGTATAGCTTGGAATATTTTCTCAGGTTAAAACAGAGTTCGTTGGCTTCTTCCTCTGTCAAAGAGGTTCCAAACTGTAGCAGCTTCCTGGGTTATTTGGATGTCAGCTTTAGAACTGTTGGCTGTTGAGACATCCATCCTCAGTCATGAAAGAGTAGATGACAATAGAAGCTAAATAAAATGCCTCTATTCTTACGAGGTATTTGTTGAATATGTCTAATACTTCCATGCCTGATGATTATGTTCTATTGTAAACACAGAGACATCTAATATATTATTAGGTAAACATTTCTGGGCAATGTTCTATTTACTGTTCCCTGCAGGAAGAAGCCTTTTGGACCATGGGACTCTACTGAATTACAGTTACTATAAAAACAGAGCTTGTAATTGCAATTAAGTATCTGAAATTACAGCAGTCAAAATCCAATTTCATAAAACATTAAATTGAATCTGCTTTAGAATGTACTTACACAACGCTAAGAAAGGGAGTGGAAGGAACTATAAATTTTCCATTTCACTTGCCAGCCAGAATGCTTTGAGGAAGTACATCTGCAAAATGTCATACAGAAAAATGTGCTTGCACCACTTCTGACTCCAGTGAGTGTCTTTGCTTCTTGCTTCTGTGAGGAGCAGGCTTACACGAACAGTGAAGATATAAAAGGTTATGATTACCAAGTCCCAGAATGAAAAAAGCTTTAGATCCAGAAGATGTTTAGCACACTGATCAACATCTGGATAAAAATAGGGTCCTGCAGGAAGGTGGTAGCTGCAAAATAAAGGCAAAGAGAATAATAAATGCAGATTATAAACAAACAATGAGATTAGAGAAGACGTTTCAACTGTAAGCTCTTCTTGGAGCTATGCAAAAATATAGTCTGTTTTTTTCCACAGCCTGAAGATGGTCTCATAGCCCAAGTGTCATCTCTGATTTGGCTTTTTCTGCTAGTGCAAATTAACCCTTCATTCAGCGTTTTTGCACTCTATACTGATAATTATATGAAACTGTTCAATTTTTAATCTTAGCAACACTCAGTAGCTTTTTGAGCAGTCTTCAGTAGTTAATGACTTTACAGATAAATGGACTGGTTTACACCACATTTGCAAATGTAGTCAAGATCAGCACAATCTACAGCAACATCATTACAATCAGTGCAAATGTGTTTGTTCTGTAGCTGCTGTTAAGCTTCAATGCAAGGGTTTGTGGACAAATCTGTTTAGAATGAAATATCCTCAACAACTTTATTTTGCCCTTCTCAAAATCTCTAATATCTTGTGAGTCCTTTCAATTGATCTAGGTAAAATTAGTCTTTTGTAAGAAATAAGGATTAATTGTTAGATCAAACTCAAAGAAACCATAGCTTAAAAAAATAGGTGTAATATTTCCAGTGAATTTTGGTAGTATCAGGGTTTATTATGTTTATATACTTTTCACATTTGGCTTTCTGAAAAAGCAAACCAATCAGTATCCTAGGAGATTCTCTGAATCTGTGTGTAGAACATAAGAACTGTTTGTTAGAAGCTTCATAACCTCTTTCCTAGTGAAGGGTCGTTAAAGAGGTTTCCTCTTGTGACTGACATTCCTTGGAATGTGTTTTTTAAGCTTTACAAGAGTGGCATGGCTGTGATAAGGAACAAGAATGGGTCCTTTACTGTGCTTACAAAGAGACAGTGATGCTCCCTCTGTTGCAGGGCATTGATTTTTTCATTTTGGCTTGCATCATAAGTAGACATTGAGGAAAAAGTACTGCTCAATGATTGTTTGCATGGCAAGAGGGAGTTGAGATGCTTTTTATTTAAAAGGGAATCTTGTTGCTGCATCAATTTTATCTGACTGCTGTTTGTTTCTGTGTACAGAGCCAATGTATAATTAGAATCACTAAAGAGGGAAGACAGTAAATCACATTCTATGTTGGTTTACAGTAGCAGAAAATATAAGATTTGTTTTCAGGACTGTAATGTAGAATTTGACTTTCATTTATCCAAATTGCCATTGCAAATGTTAACAGTTAAACAGGCTGGTGACAAGGAAAGGAAAATTCTGGGCTAGATTCACATTTTTCCTTTCAATCCTATGCGCAGAAGATTTCTTCAACCTCTCTTCATGTCAAAAATGCCTGTTAAATTAGGAAGACTTTTCATCTAAATACTTTAATCATTCTAAGTGTTTGCTTTGTAGTCAGATTCACGCTCAAATTGTCACAGAGAATTATACAGCTGAGAGAAAACAGAACTTCTGATAAAATTTATTAGGGCTTTGCCATCTCAACCAATTTTTCATTTTCCTTTTTCATCTCTTGGGAAGAATTCTCGCTTATTTAATAACACGTTCTTCCTGGAGCACCAAGTATGGTGGCTTTGCCTTTCCTGAGAGCAAAATTATTCCTACTCAGGAATCTGGAGAGTATCGCCAGTGCAAATGTGGTAAGTGTGCTAAATTAATTGTCATTCAGGTTCTTCTAATATGGAAAAGTCCTTGAAGGAGAGTGGCCCAGGAATAAAGGAATAAAGAACTGAAAGTAAGCAACCATTTAAGAGAGATGAGAGATGTATTTCTCATCCAGTTAAAGAGATGAAACCCTGTTTGCAAGGCTTCATTGGCATTCATTCATAAGGAGAAAAGCCCAGAATTAGAATGAGAGATGATATGCCAGAAAGATTTAAAGGAGTGGAAAATATTGTAAAGTGCAACAAGAAATATTGGGAATAATTTCTAGTGCTGATAATTTTTTTAATAGTCTTCACCTTTTTTTTCCCCAGCCTTTTTATATGAATCCTTATTACTTATTGATTCTTGCATGTCTCCTGGTTTTCCTTTATTTAGTTTTCCTTCATATTCCACATACTTTATCTTCATCTTTCCATCTAGCATTTCTTCAGTTCATCTCCCCCGACCGCTTTTAACCATGATCCATAAATTTGCCTGTCTTGCAGAAGGTCTTCCTGTATATTAGGTCATATTTGCAGTAATCAGCCCAGAAGAAATGGCAAAGGCCCCTGCACTGCCTCGAGTTCCCTGGCATATTTTTGTTTTGCTACAGACCTTTGACAAGAGTTTTTGCTTTCCTGAGCTGTTTTATTTCCCCAGCTAAGTCAAAAGAAGAACAGTGTCTTTATAAGACTCCTCATCATTGTGATACCTGAGTAGCGATGTTCCAGCTCTTCCGTCAGTCACCCCATTTTCATCAAAAGTACTTTCATCCATGGAGCTGTATCCTTCAAAGTTTGCACTGAGTTGGTCCTTAGCAGAAAAAGCAGCTACAGGCTTTGTGTAGCAGTTATCAACTTGGTCTCCAGAATATAAGCTTTTATGTTTAAAGAAAAAAAGCTGACTCTTATCTTTCCTGAAACTTCACTACTCATGTCATTCAATTTATGGCTGATCCTGTGAACTCCCTGACAAGCCAGACACAAAAGCCTCTCAAAGCTGTAGTTGAGGAATTGCTGGAGATCACCTGTGGAGCCGGAGATACAGGGCAGATCTCAAGAAACTCTTCTTGTGGGCAGCTTCAACTTACCAGATGTCCGCTGGAAATACAGTACAGCAGAGAGGAAACAGTCTAGGAGGCTCCTGGAGTGTGTGGAAGAGAACTTCCTCACAGCTGGCATGTGAGCCAACTAGGGAAGGTGCCTGCTGGACCCATTGTTTGTGAACAGAGAAGGACCTGCAGGTGATGTGATGGTTGGGGGTTGACTTGAGCATAGCAATCACAAAGTAATCGATTTTTTGATTCTCAAAGAGCTGAAGAGGAGGGTCAGCAGAACTGCTGCCTTGGACTTCTGAAGGGGAGACTTTGGCATGTTTAGGAGGCTGGTTGACAGAAGAAGGAAGGGGAAGGAAACTCAGGAGGACCACAGGGTTTATGTGAAGTTAGAGGAAAATTAGTAGAGTCAAATTTCAACTAGAACTTAATCTGGCTCTGCTATAAAAGATGATTAAAAATATGTCTGTAAGTTCATTAACAATGGAAGGAGGGCTAAGGAGAATCTCCATTCTTTATTGTATTTAGGGCGAAATATAGTGACAAAGGATAAGGAAAAGGCTGAGGTACTTTTTTGCCTCAGTCTTTAATAGCAAGACAGTTGTTCTTTGGGTACTCGGCTCCCTGAGCTGGAAGATAGGAGTGGAGAGTAGGATGAAACCTCCATAATGCAAAGGGAAATGGTTAGCAATGGTTAATGTGATAAGATGAAAAGAAACACCTGTGAAGCTTAGAGTTGTCATGATGACAGGTTTGCTTTTTCCTTTGCGTATTCTGACATATTCAGTCACAATTCTGTTGTGCTCAAATGCACTATGTTTTAATTTACTTCGTGAGTGAGATTCCCCTTCTTAGGCATCTTCACAAAGGGCTTTATAGATAAATTTCATATCTTGCAGTCAACCTGTCATCTCCTACAATAAGATGGTAGAAATCACAAGCATATAAATATCACTTGAAGGCTGTGTCTTTAGCTGATCTAAGTACAAGATTGTGGAGATAAAATACCAGTACTAGAAGTTATTCTAAGTATTTGCTAAATGGGCTTAGAAGGAGGAGGATTAGCCTGGAAAGGTTACAGGCATGTTAAGGAGAGAGCCCAGATGTGGATTCTAAGGAGAACGATCATGTGTATGAATCAGGTACTGTGTTGCTAACTTCTATCAAATAATTATTCTTAAGTTACAGTAACATCTAACAGGAGAATAACTGATTACGGTATAGGGCTGGAGTAACCTTGAATAGATGTCATGATGTTTTGAGGACTATTCACAAGTGAAGTACATTTTAACATGAAAAGAGAAAACTGGTTCAGAATATAGCTTGCATTAAACAGGGCTCCAAAAGTACAATAGTAAACTGTATCCATTATGCATTTATGCCTCTAGTCCTTATCTTATTCAAGCTTAGTGTCAGCACCTTACAGTGGCAAATAGTGCAACTTGACAGAAGTTAGCACTTTCCATGTTGTGGCCTGAAGTACATAAATTGCCGCTTCTTTTGGAGATATTCTTCTGAAGATACTGTTGGTAAGCTCAGAGTAGAACTTGAGTGCTTTTCTTCATGTGAAAAAAGACACAGAAACTTCCTGACTTTTTTGTAAACTTTTAGAATTGGTTAATTTAACCATAATCAGATGTATTGATCGGATTTTTTGCATGAGCTTTCCTTCAATGGCACTCATAACCTATGGACAGGATGGCAAAAACATTCTGGTTTTTGCTCCAGGTACTTCTGTCCCAATCCAGTTTCAATGCTCCCTAGTCTGAAGCAATTGTAAACCGATTAGAAACCGTTATCTGGTGGTTGTTCATCGTAGGGCGCTCCTCAAAGCTGTTGAATGCTTTCAGATTCGTCTAGAAGTTGAGGGGGGTTAGCATTCATAGAGTTGCTCTAGCTCACTAAAGAGTAACAGAGCAAGTCATTAGTGGGGATGTGAGATAATGGAAAAACATGTCCTGCACGTGAAACTTTGTATCAACAAAAAGGGTAGTGTATTGTAGTAGTTACATCTAGTCACCAATAATATAATCAGTAGGAGCTCAACTGACTGAGGTAATGGATTGTTGTTCAGTCAGCTGAAGTGTCATAGGAAATCCCCTCTTCACTCGTCCTGATCCTCCAAAATTCAAGACTTGTATACAGAAGGGACAGTTGCCAGAATTATCTCTTAAAACAGCAGTGTTCTTCTCTGAAATATTTCTTACCCTGAAGCTTACATCTGACCTTTCTTTGGAATAATTCTCCCAGGTAAACGTGACTCCTCAGGGGACGACGTTCGCTTCAGTGTCCTGCCCAGATTCCCATTAAACAGAAGAGAGCAAACACTGACTACTTCAAAAAATGTGACGGGGTCACTTAGGATTTAGGTTTCTGTTCACTTTCAATATGCTCATGTGATATAAGAAGTTACTAAACCTTTTGGTATCTGTGTCCCTGCTCAGCTAGAGACTGCCTTCCTAGAGCAGAGCTGGCTGTACGAACACTCCCCAAGTGCCTAAGGGCAAAGTCTGCTGTCCCAGTTTAAACCACAGGGAAAGATTTGAGCTAAGCTTGAATTGACATTGTGCAGGTAGAGAGTTGGCCTGTGGCTTAATATGTCCGGGAGGCAGGGGAGGAGAAGTGGTGTGTTCAGCCTAGCTCCAGAGAGACTATCACATTCCCCAGTTCTTACCAGCCACGCAAAACGTGTGTAGGATTATTTATACTATGTGATATTTTGCACCCTCTTATTGCTGCCTGTAGCTGTTTGGCTACATTTTAACTTCAGGTTACAGCATTCTCTTATAACCTCAATTCCCATCTTGATACCATATCAACATCAGTACGAAAATACAGCAGTAAATTCTGAGCTTTGCTAGAAAGTTAACTCTGATCAGATTACTTGCCTCACAAGGATGTTCAAGCCAGAGGCCTTTCTAAATAAGAGAAAGGATAGAATAAAAACAGCCTCTGAGCTAGCAAAGAAATTGAGTTGATGCTTTGAGACAGACTTCACAAATTTACCTGCCTGTTAAAAGAATATTTGCATGAAAATATAAACTAAAATGTAAGCTCATTCCTAAAGGGGCCAACAAGAAAGCTGGAGAAGGACGGTTTACATGGGCATGTAGTGACAGGACAAGGGGGAATGGCTTTAAACCAACACAGGGGAGATTTAGATTAGATAGTAGGAAGAAGTTTTTCACTGTAAGGGTGATGAGGCGCTGGCACAGGGTGCCCAGAGAAGCCGTGGCTGCCCTATCCCTAGCAGTGCTCAAGGCCAGGTTGGATGAGGCTTGGAGCAACCTGGTCTAGTGGAAGGTGTCCTTGCCTGTGGCAGTGAGTTAGAACTAGAAGAGCTTTAACATCCCTTCCAACCCAAGCCAATCTGTGATTTTATGATATGAAATAGGCTTTGGATTAATCTTGCTACTTTTAAAGAACCAAGAAGCAAATCTAGCATATATTTTCAGTAAAAAGTGAATTTAAGGATATAATTTAGAAATGATAACAGTTTAACATTATTCTCTGCTACTAGTGGAATCCCTTCTGTACTTCGTTAAACTGCTGCATTGATTACTGAGGGAGCCTGTGTGAACCTATCTGACACCTAGAAAAATACTGTCTAAGCAGCCATCAGTTCTTCAGTGCTTTATGTCTCTTGCCTTTTGTTTCCAGCTTCTCTGGTTTATGACTGTTGACACTGAAGTTATGAGCCAGTTGCCTGAAGGTAGTGTTTGGTGCCATTTTAGACAATCTACACTGTCCCACTTGCCTCCAGCTGCAGCTCCAGGAGGACATAGGTCTCCATTATGTCTTGTGTCATGTGTACTCTACCATGTGGAGTGTCATATCCCAAGTAACCTCCCATGGTACTAGATAGCTGGCTTTAGGCAAGTGATTCAAATCTTGGGGGAAATCAATCTAAAACACGTTAAGAAATTTCAGTCCGAATGTCTGCCTGTATATTTAGAAGTATAAGCTCCTATTGCAACTGGTGTAGATGTCTTCTGTTACCTATCTGGCTCAAACAAGTGAGCAATAAAGAAACTAATTAAATAAGAGGACAAGAACAAAACCAGTGAGGGAACTAACTTCTTTATCAGGCATTTAATTTGCCTCCTCACAATGTGCATGTCCTGTGTTGCAGCTCTTGCACGTCTCACAAGGAACAGCGTGGGGTGGACCTAAGAACTTAAACTGTATCTAAGTGGGCATAATTACAATATGTTACGTGAGACTTCTGATTTTTGCCTAAAGAGACTAAACTAATGGAAAAGAATGTGTATCACCTATTATAGGGCTCATACTGAACTGAATGTGTCAGAGCAGTCTGGCCTCATAGTGTACAAAGGAAAGCCTGAACTGCCATAATAACATTAAAAGGTGGAGAAGTTATCACACCAGCCATCCATTTCTAATTCAAATCAATAAAATATATTATGTGACTAGACAGAGCCTTCATCCAGCTTCTTACTTTTATTGAAAGGTGTTGTGAGGTGAGACTTCATTTCATTGCCTGGTTTAGACAAGAACCCAATATCCTTATGAGTTGGGAGAGTAGGAAGACATCAACAAATGGGAGTGTTTGCTGGTTTTCTTTCAGAATTGGGTCCTAGAATATTGATTTCTTGATACAGTGTAGTAACAGCCAAATAAACAATATTTTCCTCATATATGTAATTTTAGGCAATGACAACTGGTGGGTAGGGCTGGAGGACAATTTATTTTTGGTGATTGGTAGCATGTTGGATGTGATTACTCTTGATATGTTTAAACTATTCCATTTTATATGATGTTGTCTTTGGAGAGAAGAGAGCTTGGCCTTAAGGGTGACTGTGTACTACTCCACAGAAGTGTGCAACAGTTATCTTGGAGGTGTAGTTCAGGTGAAAGTGTCAGTAGGCCATTAGTCATTTGCACCTGAAATAAACTTTATTTGCTCATTTCAGTGCTAATGCCAGAGTTGCATCAAGAATACTGAGAAATGTTAGATATTTTTACTTTATTTACTCGTATAATTGCAATATGTAGAAAGGATTCCTACACCATTCCTTTCTCCCATAGGTGTTCCATTCATGTCTATGTGTGTCTATTAATTTATCTAGTACAGGAAAGCTGTAGTTGTCTTATCATTTTCAGCTCTTGTTGTCTGTGGAAGAAAAACAAATACAGTGTTTACAAGTAAGTTGGTTAATTAGTTTAAATATATGCATTTCAAAATGACCTTATGACAATATGTGCAGGTAGCAATTAGAATGAAATTACTACATTGTTTTCCTTCCAGCTTCCACAGACATTTAAGTTTTATATTCCTACTTTTCTTTACCATGGAAACCTCTTGGCATCAATGATCCTGTCATGGAATTTAGTATTGTGGAAATGCAAAACCAGCCGAAACATAACACAGAATGGAAAAAATGAGTAAGGAGAATATTTTATAGGCCATAAGTTTATCATTCCACATCTCAGTCATCAATTAGATGGTCTCGTGTAAAGTTTCATAAACAGAAGTTCAAAAAGGAGGACGCCACTTGGTATCGAAACGGGGAGAGCAAAGACATTGCAATTTAAGAGGAGTTGTGAGTGAGATTTTTGCAGCAAAGATGATAAATGAAATACCTCTCCCAGCACAGACAATGATTTCAGGTACTCTACAATTAAGAATCACCTTGTCAGACCTTTTTTCTAACAGAAAATTATGCAGGGCAGTTTGAGAGGTGTCAGATGTTTTGTGAGAAGGAAGTGTTGAATTCAAGTGAGAACCCTCTGGGTGGACAAAGTGAGACGAAAAGAGGGTTATAGGAAACTTCTGTACTCTGTTCTTCATTTCTCTCAGTTGACACTATTTCAGCGAGCACTCTGAAACCTTCAGAGTGTCATAAAGAATGGAGCATCTCTTGGAGAGCGATTACAATGCCTTAATTGAACACGGTCCTTTCTGCCAGGATCCATGGCCTCCATCTTCCTGCACAATGATCTCATTGCCTGTCATGCTGAAGCTGCAGGGTGCATGGCTGCCACAGAGGTAACTGATGCCAACAGTGCAACCCCAATGCCACAAGTAGCACAGGTTACGTATTCCTAGCGTGGCCTCCAGCCCCACTGTGTCTGTGAGCCATTGCACTCGCCTGACATACACGATCCAGGAATCAATAACAAGCAACTGAAATCCAAGTCAATGATTCTGAGGAATATGTTGATCTTTGCCAGAGCTGACAGGGGTGGGGTTTTTCCCCCACAGTTTTAAACAAGAGCAGAAATGATAAAAACTATGAAGCCTTCTTATTTATGTCTTGTCATTTAAATTTCATGGTTGAATTATGTGTGAAGAGTTCTTTAAAGATACATATTAACATTTATTCCAAGTTGCTGCTTAAGGTCACCATGATGTAAATGTAGATGTGTAGGAGAAACTGTGTTAAATTCCAAATACCTTTAATCTGTAATGTAATTAGTTTGATTAAGACTGGTTATCTCTGTTAATTAGCATATCTATTAGAAGCATTGAGTGAAGTGCTTTTCATGATCACAACCAGTTCTTTATGAATTTAGAAATTCTTTCGAGTCTGATGCCGGGTTAACTGGAAAAAGATCAAATCTCAAAGATGTGAGACAGCCACTGAGTAGTAAGCTGCTCTCCCAGAAGACTTGGAAAATGATGAAAAGATGAAGGAATGAGATTTGTTTAGTTACATAAGATTAGGAAGGAACATGATAACATTTTCTAGTGCATGTAAGATTGTTAAGTGGATGATGAACAGTTTTTCTGAGTATAAATGTTGGGAAGATGATATGAAACAAAGAAATAAATCAGCATAATCTATTGTAAGGAAGGTTTCGGTTAGGTCGATTTTTCTAACCAACGAAAAAATGGATACTGGTATTCTCTGTGAGAAGAGCTTTTGATATATGCTTTACAGGTAACTTTTGTAGATATGTAAGGCAAACTTCTCTTTGCAATAATCAAGGTATTGCTTTTGTGCCCTAAACTACAGGATTAGCTAGATGATCTCTTGTGGTTGATCTAGAAGTAGCTGATTCTACGATTCATGGAACTGTGATTAAAAGGAATGGGTTATTATTCATAGGCGGTTCTTCTGTCAAAAGTTTGGGATAGGAAATGTAGGGAGGTGCTTGCATCCTGAAACAAGTGAGTTTCTGAAGTTATGATTTAAGTTATAGCTAATAAATAAAAGACTCAGAGTCAACTAAAAGGAGAATAAATACTTTTTATATAGATTTTTTTTTGCGCACTGTGAGCATAGTTAGATAAATGTGCTTGGAAGAATTATATATTTAGTTATTTTGGTTTCAATAAAAATGGGCAAGCTTAGCAAAAGCAATGCAGGGCGGTGCTTTGTAGGTTATCGCTGGAGGCATTTAGCATGTAAAGAAAGTTTTTCTTCTACAGTATTATTGAAAGAGTTTATGAGGTGCTTTACAAGTTTCTCATGGTTGAAAGGCTCAAATTGACTCTGCTAACTTACCTCCCATGAGACTTATTCTATACTGCGTAGGGTAGTAAATTTTTACAATCAATTTACTTAATTAATTTAGTAGATCAATTTATTTTTTTTCCTGTGATGTATTCCCCCAAGGGCTTTAAATTTCCTTCTTTTTTTTCCCCTTTTCTGGCTATATTTTTTTTTTCCAAAAGCTTTCACAACGTTCACTTTGATATTTATTTACTCAACGTACAGACTTATCACTTTAATACATTATTCCTTTGTGGTTCTAATGGATTAAATTAAAACTACATGCTAAAAAGTGTTGCACGTTGCATGCCTATTATTATTGCCCGTTGGGATCTCAGGGAATTTATTGGCTCTACTTGAGTCATGGGTCCACGTTCAAAACATCTGTAAGACTTTGGGCAGGAAGTCACTTGATGTGTCCATTTTCTTATGTAGTTTTCCTCCCATTTAATTTCAGTTCTGAAAATCTGTGCTGCTGCACTTTGAAGTGGTATCATCATGGTTTTTCCTGCCTAGGCCTTTTAGTTTTCCAGCATCATAGCAGCCACAGGAGGGGGGAGTCAAATTAATTCCTTCCATCAGATTCATGCTATACTATACATGTTAACTCTGACACAAACTTCTGTATTGTGACACCTTTTTCTGAATGAAAGCAGTGCAATATTTTGCTGAAGACATAAGAATAATATTGTTTCTTTGTAAACAGTTATCCACATGGTTTCAGATTAGTAAAAAACATCCACTAACTTCCTTGCACTTTCTTTTCATTAAGGCATCTAAAATCACATCTATTTTAACTGATGTTTTGCTGTAATTTCGTTTTCAGTTTCTACTCTTTCCACCACATGCCAGGTCTCTTTATTCCATTCGCTTCTTCCTTCCCCTGTTCCTACATGCCTCCTTTATCTACCTGTCACAAATGTAATTTTTCTTGTAATACCCAAGACCTTTAGCTTAAAGTTTGGTTTGAAATTAAAACATTTTTTTGTATTCTTGCATCCTACCTCACCCATTGTGCATCTTCTTTTTTCACCAGTTGTGGTCAAGAACCTTTATCCATGTTCTTCAGTTGCTGTGTTCAATAATTACTTTCTTGAAGGTACTGAGAGGATTTTTATTAATGAACAGACTGGATGAACTAAGTGCATGGCTGCACATCCCTTACTCCACTGAAGAGCAGATGGTTCTCATGACTTCTTCAAACCCTGCCTGCCCAAAATCATCAGGCATCATCCACAAAAACCTGTTAGTTGGCTGAGCCTGCCTGATTTTAAACTTGTGTATGATAGATGATGGCTTCCATATCACATTAGCTTAAAACATTAAAGGCTTGAGGAGCATTTCAATCAACTTCAATACTTCAATTGATATGCCTGAGCAAGCTGCCAAAGTGTATTATTTAGGGGAATACTTTTTATCAGGCTACATGAGAATGAGTGCCATTGATTGAGTAAGATGGATTTCCCTGTTGTGAGGAGATTTTCCTGTTGTTCAGGAGTTTGGAGATTTACAGTTTGTGTCTTTAAAGTCTGAACCATGTAAACAAACAGGTTTTTTATGTGTTTTTACATGTTTTAGGGAATTCAGTCATGGAATTTTGTGCAGGAAATTGCAGGTGAGGTCGGGCTTTTTTCCTGTCTGAAGTGATACTGTGAAAAACTTCCCTGTCCCAGGACTCAAACAAGATGAGCTTCCAGCATCTCACTGGAAGATGATGCTTGATAAATAAAACTCCATTGGTGTGAAAAACAGAAAACAATTTGCATAAAATAAAACCTCTTCTATAACAATCTTTCTACACATATCATGTTTACAGAAAAATTTCCTGGGCAAGTTTAGGCAAGCGTGTGGCTGAAAACATTTATTTCTGAAAGCCATCTGTTATAAGAGATATAAAGAAAATTCAGAAGACAAAAATCTGATTCCACTGAATTTAACTACTTTTTGGAGGTAGCTGTAAGTATTTCTCTGAATTGGATGATGCTGGTGGCTCATATGGTATTCATAACTGAATTCTGAACTGGAGGAGGGGGGTGGATACTATGTGTTCTGCTTCCTTGGGCAAACTTTGTTCTGCTTTTCTGTCAGAATAATTTTAAACCCACATCAGGTAATTTAGCACAGATTAATCTTTCCCTTCTATTTAGGAATCTAACAGTCTGTTGTAAGTAGTGAGGAAGAAAAGCTTTTAGAAATGAGACTAGAAATGCTCGCTTATTATGGAGTGAATCATTTTAATCAGGTGCTGGAAACATTCCACCAGCCCTTTCTCCACAGCCCTCCGAGATAAGCTCCTGGAACCTCTTTTGCTGGGAGGACGACATATGGGAATAGAACAATTCTTTTCCACGCTATTCTTCCCCTTTCTTGCTTCTCCCCCAAAAAAGTTTGGTGATGCAGAGATCACTAGCAGTTCTATCAGCATGACCTGGTATCCAGGCAACCCAAAACCTTGTCAGTGGTAACAATACACAAAGAATAACTGGGGGACGATGAAAGCAGGAGAGGTTCATTTGACAAGATAGCACCTCTTTCACTCTGAACAGTCAGTGTTGAAATAATGATGGCATTAGTCAAGGGAATACAAGAGGTTCAAAAGGGGTTTTGTGATTTTTGAAAGCGAGTTGCAGCACAGGGAGCCATCACCAGTTTCCTCTTCAGAGATGGGTTGTTATGTCTCCTATTTATTTGGTAGCCAGCTTTTATGATTTTATTGCTCTTAATCTCTTTCTGCTCTCAGCTACAGCTAGTTGCAGAAGTGTTATGCAAGAGTTATGTCTCTGAAGAAAACAGTCTGTTCTACGTTGAACATATCTAACAATGTAAATTATAATAAGGCATGTGAAACTGCAGTGTGTAATGACAAAGTGATTACATTTTTGGCCACAATTTTTTTAGTTAGTGACTGTCCCCCAGATGTGCCACTTCATTGATCTTGTTGACCTGGTACATGGACTTTTCTCCTGGTATTACTGCTCGTGTTGGAGGTCAGTAAATCCCTGATCTTCCTGACTGAAGAGATGGAAAAAGAGTGAGGGGAGTATCTCAGTACCAAAGTGGAACATGTACAGAGGGACATGAAATGATTCAAGAGGCTGAGATCTGGAGAAGCAATAGGAAACATGAAAGCAATGTACAGCAAAAGAAATGGGAGGTTGGGGAAATTATAGAAGCAATTCAGTGGGGAAACAAATTATGTAAAACTGAAATATTCAGATGGTGGAATAAAGCAAGAGCGGTACAGTACTATGGGAAATTACAGGAAAATGAATTAATCAGGCAGCAGCAGTATTACCTTAGTGAATGACAAGTGAGGTTTGATAGCTCACTGGCTTGGCAACCAGGGGCTCAGAGGGCATCTCACTTCTCGTCATTCACTGAAGCTTAATCAAGGCTCTGAGTGACCCAGATCATGTACATATGCTGATACTTTGGCTAGGAAAGGAGTTTCTGATGTGGGGTATCTCCAGCAGATAATGCTGAAGAAGCTTTCTGTTCTAACTCTTAGTAACAGCTATGGATGTGTAGGAAAGAAAGCAGTAGTGAAAAGCACCATATTCCACCCAGACATTATAATCTTTATAATTACTTTTTTAAACAATAAAAGAAAAATCTGACAAAATGACAAAAATTCTTTAATAGGCAGTGTACTGAATTGCAAAAGCATAGGATAGAAACATGCATTGAACAGAAGTGTAAAAGAGGGATAATAAGCTACCATCTCTTTCCATTTCACCTCCCTTTAATATAGCTCCTGCTCAGTAAAGTTGAATAGGAGAAACTTGATTTATTTACAAAACCTGAAACTGGAAACTTTAGTAAATTGATTGATGTTTGCAATGGGAAAGATGAATGTTAAAGCGGGGTTTGCAATCAAAGGAACATTGAGAAAAAAATAACAATAAAGCAGTTACAACATTCCCTCCAATTCTCTACTTCCCCTCTTATTGTCTGTCATCTCCATTTGGTTTCACCCCGTTCCACACCTTTTGATTCCCTGACACTGTTTGGTCTTGGCCTCCAGAATCCCTCTGGAAGCTCGTGGCTGATCTCAATAGAAGTTGGCAGGGGGAGAGATGTCTTGAATTCTAAAAAGTTTTGATGATAATTTGAAGCTGGGTGGAAGAAAGAGACCAATCTGTGAGAAAAGCTACAGCCCTTTTTAGACATTAGAGTATCCACATGGGAGCTCAGCCTGAAGGTACAACCTGGGAAGAGAGAAGGCTTTATTAGTTCCTCTGCTTATGGAGCTGATTATTCCCTTTTAACCTGCTACCTAGGCTTTGCTATTCTTTTCTGTTCTAACGTATTTCCTTCTTTTCTCTACGCATCCTAAACTAAAGCTGTCTTTCAACAAATAGTGAAGAAAATATAGGGTTTGAACAACCAGAAGTTAGAGTGGTCAAAAATTAGACATTGGCAGCCCTGAAGGCTCAGGAACATGAACAGAAGCAGCTGAAATATTCTGGCATTGGTACATCAGGAACTGAAATGAGTTTGGAACAAAATGATCCAGTAACTACACATAATATATGAATGCCTGTGGTTCTGTCAGGTTTTGAATGTTTGAGGTTAATATGAATATGGGTAAATAATGTACAGAGCAGATTTCTTTGCGAAATGTCTGAACTTTGTCATTGGGTTTGGAGGATTAAAGGTGAGGTGGCATAAAACTTGAGTTCTCTTCAAATTAGCAAAAATGTGTTTTCTTGCAGCAATTTTTTCATATTGCCCTGTCAGTGACTAAAAAGGAGCTTTAAAAATCCATTTGCCACACAGATATAATGGTAATTAGTGGTAAAAAAACTTCTCCAAACTTTTAATGGAGTTGAAGTTTAACTGTAGAAAGATAATGTAGCATTTAATATAGTAGAACTTTCAGGAGGAAATGGATGGATATGAAATTGTTGCTTTAGAACTTCACAATAGAGTAATTCTCAGTATTATTGATACTGAAGATTCCTAAAATTGAGCGAGCTGTAAAGATTGACTTCTCTCATAGAGGGACTGGATTCTGTTTGTCTGCTATTTGGAGCTGAAAAATGCTGAACTATTTCAGGGAGAAGCAAAGAGGGGATTTTGTAGATGAATTTGCAAGTGCTGTCTTTAGCGGACGAGTGGAGCCACGCACACATGATTCTTTGCAGTGTTGTGGGCTTCAAGAGTAGCTGAATATCCAGCCAGCTTTATGAATCTGCCTTAAGATTATCTTCTGATATCTTCTGATAGAGGAGACAATGTCGAAGTCTTATGGTAAAAAGAGAATGAATTTACTCTATTTTTATAATGGAAGTCTTGCTAAGGAAGCTGAATGTTATTAATAAAACAGTCTTTTGAAGGATAATTGAATTCATGGGATATAACAAAAAGAAATTCCATGTTAAGATTCTTGACTATTTTCTCCTTGCTTGTTTAAAAAAAGAAAAGGAGGGAAGGAAAACTAATTTTTTGTAGAGGAATACGCTGTTTCCACTGAGCTGGAACTGGAATAGTCTCCTAATAGATTGATCAAATGACAGATGTCTGAATTTCATTCATCCACATGGATACAATGCCATTGTATCTTGGTAATACTGAAGGTAATCCAACACACTAATGGGGATCTTTTCTTTATTAAAATTATGAAATTATTTTTGATTAGAGATAGCCGGATACCTGGATGCTGAAGAGGGACTCTTCATCAGGGACTATAGCAATAGGACACGGGGTGATAGGTTCAGACTTGAACAGGGGAAGTTCAGGTCAAACACAAGGAAGTTCTTTATTGTGAGGGTGGTGAGGCACTGGCACAGACTGCCCAGAGAGGCTGTGGCTGCCCCATCCCTGGCAGTGTTCAAGGCCAGGTTGGCCGGGCTTGGAGCAACCTGGTCTAGTGTGAGGTGTCCCTGCCCATGGCAGGGGTTGGAACTGGATGATCTTAAGGTCCTTTCCAACACAAACCATTCTGTGATTCTATAGGTCAGCTGCTGAGTTTCAGTTTTCCCGCCCGTTTGTTTGCATATATGACATGTTAGATCATTTCTTAATTTTCAGCTGTTACGCTTAGGAATGGATTCTTATATTTCATAATGTAATTCCATAGATAGTGGCATAAAACTTGAATTTCTCCATAAGATTGGGAGAAGGACGTTTTTGTCTTTTTTAAACACATTTTCTGGCATAACAGCATTTTTTCACTGTTAACTCATAAAATCATAACAATCAAGTGTGAAATCCAAAGAAGAAAATTTTGAAGTAAATCTTGGTTACTCGTTCTCTGTAGGTGAAAGAACAAACACATCAGTTGTTTATTTAGTTGTATTAATAGACTATAATTTTAATCCTCAAACAATCTACATACGTAGTTTAATGACATTGCTTCAAGAGGGCTTGTGGGTGTTTGGCACTTTCTAGGCTTCTGACAATTATATAAGAGGTACTAATGTTGGCTGATACATGTTCAGAGATTGACATCAATGACATATTGCCACATTTTTCAGTGTCAGAGGTAACACTCTATACTTGAAGACTTGGCTTCTTGCATTGTTCGAACAAGCTAACCAGAAACTTTCCATGTACAGAAAATACTGTCAGTGTGTAATAAGATCAGCTTTGCCTCCTTAGTATTTCATATACATTGGTAATGTAAAATATGCAAACTAGTTTTTCATCCATCTCGGTTTGAATGCTTTGTGAATTCATGCTTCAGCAATCTGATCCATCTCAGACATACATTCCAAATATCATTATCTACAAACTGCATGTCCTCCCTTTCCTTGGATCTTTCATTTTAAAGATTTGAGATTAGAGAGTGAGCTGGTGCTGAAGGGATGGAGAAAAAATGGTTTTTTGAGATTCAAACAGCTTTTCCCAGGGCTGCTGATGAAAGCTTGTTCAGAATCAGATGTTTCTGCAAACTGCCTTCCTGTTTGCCTCACCTAATTCACAGTGAGAAAGGACTAGAGCTGTTTGACCCAGGAGTTTGTTAACTGCGCTTTCTTCTAATTCTCTTGCACAAAAATACCCTAGAAAAGTTATCAGGTCTTTACAGCTGATCATTGGATTGTGGAAGCTGCCTGTCCTTCAGGCGTAGCTTGCTTTTGGCTGCATGGTGAACCGTTGGAGAGAAAATATTTGTCCATCTTTAGCATCTTCTGACCCAGTTTAAAGTCTGATTTTTTTTTAAGTTCAAAAACTACGTGAAGAAGAGCTAGAAGCAGCTTGAGCTGAAGGGAGAACAGAGTGGTGTTTCACGAAGATTTTATGTTTGTTGATAAGCAGTCACAAATCAAATGCAGACCACAAGGAAAAGCACCTTTTCCATGGTTTCTGCTCTGAAAGACAAGGTGTTAGGGGTCAGACGAGAACTGTCATCAGACTTGTGAACTTTGAGGAAGATCTTCTGAATATGATTCTCGGTTCTTAGTAGATGGAAGCTAAAGCTTAAGCTTTATTCTAGAGCTTTGCTAGTATGTAATTTTACATATGATACCTGTTACTTTGTTGGGTTTTGAGTTGAATAACAACCTTACAAATACATGAATACATATATAAATACAAATACATACATAAATACAAATACACCCTCACAAAACCATAGCAACCTTACGAATGCAGTCACCGTATTCTTTTGCTCTCCTGCTTTCATAAATCTTTGTCCTAGTTGATACATTATGCTAGATTCCTTCCATGCACATCAGTGATCTTTACTGCGAGGTGGATACCACTTCAGTTTTGTGAGTGTGCTGATTAAGCTCAAGTGTTCATTCCAATATTTCGATCCAGTTTGAAATCCATACGCTGACCGGGAGCAGCGAATGGTGGCCACTTGCTCTGCATTCGCCTTCTGTAAAACTGTGGTGTGTGTAAAGGAAAACCAGGAAGGTATTTATTTAATATCCTTTTCTCTGCTGATAAAATGTACGTCAGTGTGCAAACAGGAACTCTTGAACTATCATACCTACAAATGTTTATTTCAACCTTAAAAATCCTTTTCTTCTTACCTTTAAAGCCTTTTCCAAAATACATTGTAGTCTTCAGTCGTACGTTCTGATGAGCTGTCAGTTGAAAGCTGGTTTATGGCTTTTACCTTTCCACCCAGTTCTAAATAAATTATAGTACCTTTAGTGATAGTATGAATTTATTCAGACGCGATCACTGCAGTCAGGGAGATGAAGTAAATCTGGGTTTTTTTTATCTTTCCTGAAAATGTTCACCTGATCCTTGTATTTTCGTTGACTATTGATTCTGTCTTCTCTTTTGTTATCTGTATGTATTATTCACACAGCGCATAAATCTCTGCCTATTCGTTAACATTATCCATAATTAATCTCCAGAGAGTTGATGAAACTAAGAATGTCTACATAGATGGGGTTTTCCCCAGTTAATATTTTCATCCTGATTGACAGTGATAAGATTACTGCAAGGATGCTGATGACAGGCCAGAAAAAACACCAAAGGAAAAGGCACTTTGAAAGGTATATATCACAGTGTCAGAAGATGAGTCAAGTTAAGTTATTCTTTCTTAAGATTTGAAACTATTAAAGGAAGCATTCTCCAGAGACTGACTGGGCTTGGTTAGAAATCTTCTTGAGTGCTAAGCTGTGCTGAGAAGACACACAAAATAGAAACTGGCTTTAAAAATAGCTGGAATATAAACTGCATCCGCTCTGTTGTTTATGCGACAATAGGATTCATTAGGGGACAAGATAGTAGATGACAAATGGTATTTAGGACTAGAAAACATATATTTGGGGGTTTTATTTGAACTTGGGAACAGAAACTGTATCCAGGAGAAGTAAAGCCATTTTGACACCTACCTCAGTGTGTGTTTCAGTTGTGTGTACCAACATGTACAGTCTTTTCATGTAGTGACTGAATATTACAATTTCATCCTGACATCTTCCTCTGTTTTTTCACCCATTTTCATTTTCCTCTTAAGGCCCAAAGACCAGATTGAAGCAATGGAAACTTCTGAGTACCAGGTTCAACAGGACTATCCAGATTTAGTTGTACACAGTTGTCTGAAGTTACTTGGGAAAGACTGAGCATATGTTTTCCTATGTCTGAGATGTCTCTCACCTGCTGGTTTTGCCTGTGAGACAGGCAGTGCTTTATCTTGTGTCTTCATGGTTTAGTATTTCTTCCAAATCGTGGACTCTCTGCTAGAGCTATCTGTTTAAAGATAGAGGCTTTACCAGGCACAGTGTCATATGTGCTTGCATCTCGTATCCTTGCTTCAAGATGAATTGTGTTTGTCCGGGATTAAAGACGTTAAAGACTAATTTTGCTTTAAACCCCCTCCCCCCCATTGCAAATTGCCTCATACCATAAGCTTCAGAACACAAATGACACTTGCATCAGGAAACTGATCTTACCATTGAAACATTGCTATACATTTGGAGTAAGTGCAGCTTTTGCTTTCAAATGTTCAGTTGTTATTAAGGGGTCCTGGGGACTTGATATAAAACTTGAAATTTGATTAATTAAGTTGTGAGAGGTGAGGCAATTTTTCTGACCATACCTGTCATTTCCTGTGCTTGATTCACATGCTGTCTTAAAACACAATTGTGTCTGCAATATAAAGAGTGAAAGCCAGGCAGAACTGGAAATGTGTAGTTTGACTTCACTCAAGACTTTGGTTCCAGAGAAAGGATTACTCTTCCATCTCAGAGTGAAATCGAGATAACAGCACATTAGTGCCTGAATCCCTCTTTAGCAGATACTTCTAATTTTATTAACCATTTTTTCCCAGTTGTAAATAACATCATTGTCAAAGCAGCTGGAAGTGTGAGGAGTAGCGGAGGAAACATGCTGCATTCTGGAGTCTGAACAGAAAAGCTGTTGCTTTGAAACTCTAGAGACTAAGGCTTGTATTCTGTAACAGGATTACTCTGTATTTACTGAAGTGTAGACGCCGCACAGAAGCAGCATCTCTACAGAGCAAATAAAACGTCCTAAAAATAAACTCCTTAAAATAATTGCAAGAGAAAAGCTTTAAGATAAATAATAATAATAATAGAGAGGAATAATTTATTGGGCAACTGCATCTTTTTTCCTTTTTTTCTTCGTCGAGATTTGTCTGTCAATGTGCTTTGACAGCAGGTTTAAATGGAAAAATTACTTTGCTGGATAAAATACAATCTTGGATCAAGGTACCAGGCACAATACGCTCATAGCAAGTCATAGTGTTGTCTCACAAAACTTAGTGTTAAAAAAATCAGTGTTGATTATGGTAATGCTTTACACATACATTTAAGTTCCATACTTCTGTGGTGTTATCTTGCACATATAATTTGTTCCTAGACAAACCTTTGCTTTTTCACAAGTAGCTTTCAGTTTCCTAAAAATTTACAGCAAAAATGTTTTCTCCTTGCATGAATGAGCAAGGATTTTGCATGCAGGATTCTGGCTGCCTTGAAAATAGTTTTCCTTGTGCTTATTTGTCTTGTACCATTGATATAGCTATCTGTGAAGCAGTGAATGTACTGCTATGCATGCATATTCTGTTCTTTATCTGTTTTGCTATGCAAAACAAACCTAGAGTACACAGAAATGCTCTTCCTGATGCTTAACTACCATAGTAATGGCTGTGGTGGTGACTGTCATAGTCATTCCTCTGGCAAAATTACACAACTGATAAGAAATCTCAGTGATACAAAGCTGTTCTTCTAATAGTGACTATAATTAGGGGAGATAAAAAGGACTAAGCACAGTCCTTAGAGTTTTGTTCACTAATTTAGCCAAAATAACAGGAAATGCCTATAAGCAGCAATGAACATGTAAGTAAAAAGTAATGCGTTTTTGGAAAACATACATAGTCATGGGGCTTAAAGTTAGATATTAATACCAGTATAAGGGAGGACAGTGCTTTTAAAATATGCTTGGGACTGTGGTGTGAAAAATCACTAGGAGTGGCAAACTGGTGCTCAGTGGTCGTGCTACAGTTCATTACAGCATGATACTACATTGGTGTAAGTAAGCAGGGTTTAGGTATTGGAATGTATCTTGCTAGTGAGGATGAAAAATGGGCAGAAAAAGAGTTCAGCTTACTTTTCAGCTTAATTTTCAGGTTAATTTTGAATTTTGCTCTTCTTTGTCGTGAACCAAATATCTTTTCCATTCCAAAGAGAGCAGTTGTCATCAGACTGCAGTTGACAGATGTTTGGTTTGCAGGGTTGACAGATACGTTTGTTTTATCTTGTAGCATCCTTTTTAGATAAGAATGGCATTTTATATAAAAATAATGAGTTTATAATTATACAACATAAACAAAATAAGGTTGAAGGGTCCATTGGGTTTCATTACTTCAAAGTGCTGCAATGCTTTCACAGTATAGACAAAATTTGCCACTAAAACCAATTCACATGAGACATTACCAGGCAGGAATACAAAGTAGCTAAATGCTCTTAGAGTCAGGTATCTGTTTGTTTTGTAGGCTTGACTTCCTTAACACTGGAGAGAATTTGGCATCACTTTCAAAGAGGTGCTTTTAGTACATGACACTTTAATAGAATACCTCTGTGTAATATTGAATTAACAAAGAAAACACTAAATTATTAATGTTCTTTCCCTTTTCCCTTTCTTTTCTGTCCTTCTGCCCAAAGTTATCCCATATATTGACTTTATGAAATAAACATCCAATTTGTCTTGCAATGTGGTTTGACATCCATCGGTGAAATAGATTTTGAATAGAAAAAGTACCAGTGCTAAGACTGCCAGATTGTTCGTCTTAGGCTGCAGCAGTGAATTGCATTAGGACTGGAGTCATTTAAAAAGAACCTGTAATAAATCCTTGCTCTTGTGTGGGCGAGTGCTATAGTCAAACCTGTCTTCTGTGTTATGGTCTCCAGCATTACAAATGATCTTCAGGAGCAGAAAGTGGGGATAACATCAGCTGCTTCTGCAGGTGTCAAAAGTGCTGTGTAGCAGGGCATTTTGGGAGTATCAGTGCAGTATATGGACATTTTTAATTCAGCTAACCTCCAAAAGCTGCAATTGTTATTTATATTCCGGATTAATATAATATAGTACTGGCAACTTTGACAACATCTTGGTAGTATCTCCCAGATGCATCAACTATGGTCACTTCCTAGTAGTGTTTTTCCATTATTATAAAATAGTTATGTGTAAGAGATAAGCCATGTGCTGGAATTCACTAAGGCTTTGATGTCTGTGAACTCAGTAAGAGCTTTCAGTCTATGCCAAAAGGTGAAAAGTCTAATGCTTGTGGAAGATAATGTGTAATAATAAATAAAAGCACAGCATTTTTTCCATATGAAACTTCCTTACTGTAGTAGTTTTCAAAGTGAGCTGCTTTGCAGTGTTGCTCAAGCTATTTTCCCTACCACACTCTCAAATAGGGTGACGACTTTTTATCACACATCAAAATAACACATTCCAATGACATAACTCATCAGTGAGAGCAGTTTTGGCAGGTTAAGTACAGAAAGAGCTTTGTGAGTAGACAGAGCTGATGTCAAAAGCCATCTCACATTCATCTGCTATGTAGAGAAAAACTTTGCTTCACTTGAACACTGGATTTTTTCTCCTCTTTTAGGTGTTTTTTTTCCTCTATCTTTTTAAACCTAATTGTGGATTTGTTTTACTCCTCGGAATTGGAAATTGTGTAGTGGCCATTGGGGCTTCTCAGATTCTTCCTCAAGATGTCTCAGCCTTTCACTCTTGATTGCTTATTTAAACATCACCTTTTAATTTTAAAGATTGTAGATCTCTAGATGCTATTCGAGTTTCTCAAATGGAATTTTAATTAATGTCCGTATAACTTACTGAAGATTATGATATGAAACAGTAAGAGGTGATTTCAACAGAAAGCAAGGAACAATAGATGATCATTCTTTATGTTCTCCAGGATCTAGGTTTAAGTATCAGCACTGGATGCTCTAAGTATTCTGGGTCTATAGAATAGGAGTAATGTGTTTAGGAAGAAACATCAATGTTATTTCAAATTAAAACTAAAAGCAAGAAAGATATAATATTTGAATCTAGGATGTCTTCAAAATATCTGAACTTTATGCAGGTTATTTGTTCGTTCCTTGCAATGCATTACAGTGCACAGAAGCTTACCTTTGATAAGCAGATGCTTTGAAACCACAAGGTCTGAATGCTTTCAATATTCTTTCCTAGGTCAGCCAAGGTTTCTGATGCAGGTGGAGCTGCAGTAAGGATGCAGAAGATAGCCCCTTGTTTCCCATATATGATGCAGTCATCTCATATCAGATTTGTTTAATATCCTGATTTTGCAAAGTATTAAATGTCCTTTACAGTCAGGAATTGTAGCATCTGTCTCTAATTATCTCACAACATTTCTAGAGTCCTTGTCAAATTCTGCCTTACAGGAATGAGAGTTTGTAATCAGTTTTAGAAGCAGTAATGTTTACTCAGCCTGCTTTGCCGGATCTTCACCACTTGTGTATAGCAAGTCATGTTCTCTTCTTGCACCTTGTCTTAGGAGACTTAGTTTACATACACAGTAGCAACTGTCTGCTGTCTGTTGTGTGTGTGCTGCATACATTTTATGTTGCATGAATGGATGTGGTAAGTAGGAGAGTGACTGCAGAGTAATTCTCATTCTGATACATACCAGGAAGCCAGAAGATGATCTAGGAACCCTGGCAGTGATGTAGGTTAAGTTCACGTGCTGTGCTTCAGGCAAACACTGATTAATGAAATAGCACAGTACCTAAGCAGCTTCAGAATCTGCTGAGAAAGGCTGTTTATGGCAGATATATTGCCTGTTTGGACATTAAATGTCTGCAGTAATGGTGCACCAAAAAGTTCCTTATAATTCTATAATTCCAAGGCATAAATATCATAGAATCATAGAATAGTTAGGGTTGGAAAGGACCTTAAGATCATCCACTTCCAACCCCCCTGCCAGGGGCAGGGACACCTTCCACTAAAGCATGCCACCAAAGGCTCTGTCCAACCTGGCCTTGAACACTGTCAGCGATGGAGCATTCACAGCTTCCCTGGGCAACCCATTCCAGTGCCTCACCACCCTTACAGTAAAGAACTTCCTCATATCCACTCTAAACTTCCCCTGTTTAAGTTTGAACCTGTTACCCGTTGTCCTCTCCCTACAGTCCCTAATGAAGAGTCCCTCCTCAGCATCCCTATAGGCCCCCTTCAGATACTGGAAGGCTGCTATGAGGTCTCCACGCAGCCTTCTCTTCTCCAGGATGAACAGCCCCAACTTTCTCATCCTATCTTCATACAGGAGGTGCTCCAGTCCCCTGATCATCCTCGTGGCCTCCTCCGGACTTGTTCCAACAGTTCCATGTCCTTCTTATGTTGAGGACACCAGAACTGCACACAGTACTCCAAGTGAGGTCTCACAAGGGCAGAGTAGAGGGACAGGATCACCTCCCTCGACCTGCTGGTCACGCTCCTTTTGATGCAGCCCAGGATACGGCTGGCTTTCTGGGCTGCGAGCGCACACTGCCGCCTCATGTTCATTTTCTCATCGATCAACACCCCCAAGTCCTTCTCCTTGGGCTGCTCTGAATCTCTTCTCTGCCCAACCTGTAGCTGTGCCAAGAAAAGCAAAAATGTGTCATTTCTTTCCATAGGGAGCAGGAGGGGACACAGAGGAAGTGATGTCCCTATCCCTAGTTTCCAAGCCCTTCCCTGTTCCATTATAGTATATTTATCTGTATTTCCAGGATATGGTCAGTCTGATTAGTTAACTCATGGAATCAAGCAGGAATGTATGCTTTTCAGATGTGTTCAGAGGACAGAGAACCTTTTGGGATTCCTGGCAAGACTGTTGTGGCAGTTATATTCAAAACAGCAGTAATAGAAAAATAAATGTTAGGAGAACATGGAAAGCCTGACTCCTTGCAATTCATTGCTTGTGTCCCTTAAAAGCAAAAGCTAAGAGGCCCTGTAACTGAGGGAACTGTGACAGACGATTAATTCTGACTAACTCTGCATCTAGAACAAGTAGTTCCTACATTTGTAGCAGTCTGAGCATTTTCAGAGGCAGGGTGAGCTGATTCAGCAGTGGGCTTAATCCTGTATTTAAACTGAAGAGGGAATTTACTTCCTCCAGTTATTGGTGAAATGATGAGAATTTGTACACTCTATACTTAATGGAGTATCTAATTAAGAAGGGGAAAAGGGAGACAGCTTGATTTTGTTACAGTAATAACATTCTGGCTTGTCTGTAAGACCAGCAGTGTGTTTGCCTTTCATCTGCATGCTCTGATCAATATCTGTAAGCCGAAGCAGTTACTTGGGTCTCTGCAGAAATCTCCTCTCATGCCTGATATCTCTGCTTCCAGTCTTGAAATTGAATTTCTCCCAGCACCTTTAATAACTGTATCACAGTGGCTGCATGCGGATATGGGTTGTCTTTTGCCTCTTTCCTTAGAGGGTTAGGACTTTTCTTCTGCAGGCCAACTCCTACAGGATTTCCAACTTGCAGTATTTGTATTTTAAAGTCCTATTGAAATCCCATTAGTTAGTATATTTTTCATATATAGATACAACTTCCCTTTTTGCTGTTGGAAACCAAGTCCTACATGACGTGCTGTAAGTTTCCAATACTCATTTGTCAAAAGAAAATACTGGCCATAGATTTTGGGAATCTTTGGATGCTTTTATAGGCTAATAGAGAAGTACTGAGATGTTTGCCTGTAGCTGCAGGCCTGTTTAATGCCATGTAGGAAGTGTGATTGTTCCATACTCCTGTAATCCATAACATTTGTAGCAATCGTTTCAGTAGTTGAAAAATTCCTCAAACTTCTGAAAAATTTAAAGTTAGAAGCAGAGAAAGCAGGGAAAGGAAGAGTATTGAAGACATTAGGACTTGTCCTGGGAAAATTGGTATTTATAAGGAGAATACAAAATGGTCTTCTTATGTGCGAGTCACACTTTAGATCTCTTTATGCAGTTGTTTGAATCTTTTTTGGATTGTGCATTGAGTGATCAAATGAAGCTGGGCCGATATCAGCTAGGAGAACCCAGATTTGGCTGTAATCACAGAAGATGCAATTGGTTTTTGCTCTAATTGACAAGAAATGTATTGCAATTTTCCATTTTTAGTTGTGTTTTCGTCAAGGAATTAGATTAATTCATACAATCGTATATAGACTGTGATAGGACAAGGGGTAACGGGTTAAAACTTAAACAGGGGAAGTTTAGATTAGATATAAGGAGGAAATTCTTTACTGTAAGGGTGGTGAGGCAACAGAATGGGTTGACCAAGGGAGTTGTGAATGCTCCATCGCTGGCGGTGTTCAAGGCCAGGTTGAACAGAGCCTTGGGTGGAATGGTTTAGTGGGAGGTGTCCCTGCCCTTGGCAGGGGGGTTGGAACTGCATGGTCTTAAGGTCCTTTCCAACCCTAACTGTTCTATGATTCTATGGTTTTATGATCATACACATATTGCTGTCTGCTTGTATGCATAATAGAAAGCAGCAAAACAGCCCAAAATGTTAATCATATATTTGCTCACTCTGATATTGGGAATAATTATGATTTTGCTAGATGCTAGGCCCATAATTCAGGAAAACCCACTTATTCTTCCATATTAGAAAAAAGCAGAATTTCTCTCTTCTATTTTTGTTCCAGAATAACTTGCTATATCACACTTGTGTGAGCTTTCCCTGTAATCCCATATAGCAAATAGGTTAATTCCTTTCCCATAAAAATTCCCAGGGATGGCCCCTTTGTGCATTGGTGATATAACTGTTTCAGGAGGTATGCAAGAATACTTCGACCTTGGGTTTTCTAACAGAAATGAGTAGCTTTAATCAGGAGTAATAGTTCTTTGGAGAAAAAGCCTACAAAGGTGTACTTTTTTTCTCTGTGGGGCTTCACTCTTATGAAGGAGAATAACTTCTGCAGTATTACACATAGTAACTAATTTACCTTGAGATTTCTAATAATTCCACCATGCTGCTGTGTTTACTAAAGCTAATGCGTATTGCAGAATGATCCGAGAACTGCAGTATCAGATCGAAGTTTAAAAGTAACTAATGCAACCTCGTTTTCTTCTGCCTATTTTAGGTGTGTGATTTATAAGCAATATCTTCTGTTTGTCCCTGTTAATATTGCATTTTGTTAATTCCAAGTTAAAGCAGCCAATGGGTTTTATAGTTATAATGCTTTGTTTGTATATTGGTGCTAAAACTGAATGTAAAAGGGGAACAACAGAACAGTGGCACTGACTGTATTAAGCTAAGTAATTTTAAAGAATAAATGCAGAAGAGAACTACTTATTCAAACCCTTCCAGAAAATGAACTAATCAAATTTATTTCCTACAGTAAGATTCTTTGAGTACCATCTTTTTCAGCAGCTCAATTGCAAACACCAGAAAGTGAATTGGAAAGCTTCCACTTCTGAAAACTACGAACAGTTTTATCACATGTGATGCTTTCTATGGAATGCAAATGTTTACCATACATCATCTGAATTTTTCTTGTCTGTGAAATATTTCATTGAAAACAGAATGCACTCATCCAAATCCTTCTCTTTTAAAAACATCTAGAAGGACAAAACAAGCAGCCTGGAGTATGGCCATACACCAGTGCTAGTCAATAAAAGTCAACTGCAAAGACTACAGTAAACAGAAAGTTATCCTGCAACCAGTTCTAGTATCAGCAGTATCTAAACCATGCAAAGTTTTACCAGTTTTACAACTCTTAGTTATCTAGTATATGCATTCATATTAGTGCCCTTTGTTGCATGGATTTAGAATTGCTTAATTGATTCATCGTCTCCACAAAGGGAGCAGCTAATGAAGATTCTCTTATCTCATGGAGCCAGTGCTTTTGAAAAAGAAGGATCCCAATTTTGTCTGGCCTGAAGCTTCGAAGTTCTGAGTGGCAGTGGGATGCTGCATAGTGACACATGGGATATTTTAGGTGACTACAGATTTTCTGCATTAGACTTGGAGGCATGAAAGAGGCTGGAATGAAACAACAAGTTGGAGCTGTTAGTTTGAAAATTGGGGGAAGGAGACAAATCAAATGTATGGCTTGGGGAAAAAAACAGGTTTTCTATATTCTTAATCAAATGGATTGAGTATCAGTATACTGCATAATCTTAAGAATTAGTTCTCCCTGTCTACATCTACTTCCTGGAAAACTCTGATAACAGAGATATTTTTAGAGCACTACATGCTCGAATTAGCAGATTATTTTAGAGTTCTAAAAAAACATTTATGCAATTCAGGTATAAGAAAATGTTTCACAGAAGCAAACAGTGAAAATACATAATTGCAAGTGCAATATTCTAGTTATGTATTGTAGGAAGGATAATGATGACATTACTTTGCCAAAGGTGTGATTAGAAAAATTCCTTTTCCATTCTATTTCCTTTTCATTTACAACTATATTTACAAGGAGCGTATATATGTGCTCATAAATGCACAAATACATAGTACAATTCTTGTACTTCTTAAGCTAATTGTTAGCTCAGTTAAACTTTTATGAATGGTACACACAGTGCACCAGGTAATACATATTTATGAAGAGTACGCACATTACCAAGTAATATGCAAAATGCTCCACAATTATCTGCGGGCCTTTAAATATCAAGTGATGGAAGGTCATGTAATGGGCTAACCTCAAATACTACAGATACTGCTCTTAGAAAATGTTAACTCATTTATTGTGTTGCAAAACCCAAACAAAATGCCATCTTTGTGACCCCAGATACCAAATCTGACTGGGGAACATAGAGACTTTGCGAATGAGGTTATTCTTCAGAGCTGTGCTCAACATCCTTTCCTTAACACAAAAGAATTTCCATCGCTGACCTTAGTGCACTTGAAACTCCATTTGAAGAAATTCTACAAACAACTGGGCTTGTGTAAATGTGTGTTTAGTTACTTTAATTAGTTGTGTAATTTGACTGAATAATTATCTGTGTGTGGAATTTGCGTTAGTATTTAGTATGTAACTTACCCAGGTGTTCTGGGGGGTTGCATTGCTCTTTGCTGCTGTTCTTTGCTGATTTTCTTTTCTGCGTATAGGTACTGCAGAGGTTTACCAATGTTTCAGTAGTTTCCTGACTCTAAAGGAGAACATCAACTGGCTTTTTTTAGTTGGAAAGCAAGAAATTGATGGTCAAGAGCCCACAGGCAGTGCTGGGGAGCACATCCTTTGTCATGTTCTCCTGTTGTACAATAATTGCAGAACAAAAATCAGAAATTCTCCTCACATCGCTCCTTCCTTCCCCGCATTTTCTAAGGCAGGGAAAGAGAGTCTGGCTTCCAGAGATGGGGCTTGATGTGTTCTGATCTGGTGGCATTGCCCAGGACAGACAGAAAACTCTCACTGGTTTTAATGTTCTTCATTCCCTCTGTCGTGATCCGTAGTGTTATGAAGCATGGAATGAAGAAATCTGTTGTTTTAAGCAGCTATTCCAGCATATAGCCTGCAGGAGCTCCCAGAGCTCAAGGTTCACCTTGGAGTTTCTGTGGGATGACTGCAGTCATCCAACTGGAGAACTGTGAGCAGACACAGCAAAGACGCTGCACCCGGAGTCACTGGATTGCTCACAGAGACACAAAAGCCATGGAGGCACAGGGAAGCATTATCAAACATGATTTAGCTTCAGTTCAGAAACATAAGGCATGCATTGAGAGGCTTAATTTAGTTCATATTAATTTTCTTTTTAACTCAATATCCTTTAGAGGCCACAGACCATATCCTGAGGATCAGAAGTGCTCTCTGGCTAGCGAGAATGATAGAGCATTCAGTATTGCTGAGATAATAAATTGGAAATAAGTAATAATATAAAGCATGAGAACACCATGGTGCTTTTGAAAAGCAAAAGTTCATCTTTATTACATATATAACCGTGCCTCTTGCTTGATGCCATACCTTAAATGTTTCTTAATCAATTGGGCAGGTGGAGTTTATGTAGATTATGTAAAGAATCTGCTGACCAATTTTGGAATTGTTAGCAGTTATCCTGGGGATCGAATGCAGAATGTGAGCTTGGGATGCAAAATACCGGGAAATGTCATGCCTATTTTTAGGAAGGGGAAAAAGAAATCTGGAAATTAAATGTCAGTCAGCTTACTTCTCATTCCTGGAAAAATACTGTAATAAGCAACCAAAGAAACGAGTTCCAATCTGCTATTAAAAAAAGGTCATTTATATATATGTATGTCAGAAATGGAATGTGTCGAACCTTTCTGGGGTTTGGTAGCAGGCTCTGTAGGTAGGAGTGGAGCAGCAGATGTCACACATCTTTATTTCAGCAAGGCTTTTGAGACTGCCTCGTAAGCTGTAAGAAAGCGTGGTCTGGCAGAAGTTACTAGGAAGGGGTGGAGAACTGGAACGTTGCACTTTGACAAGAGTTATCAGGAGTTCACTGCTAAGCTGAAGTGATGTGTAAGATCTGCAAGATGCCCATCCTGAGCCTTGGAAGCTATTCCTGCTGGTTTGTGTTTGCAGTGATTAAAAGAGTATTATTTGGAATAAGTCAGATTTGGAGCAAAGCCATTAGCAATCTTACAACAGCCCAAGCTGTTGCCAAAAAACATTAAATAACCTGGTTTAAAATGTCAGTCTTTCCTAGTATAAAACCCAGATACATCAAGTTGCAGTGCTCTCCATTCAGCTAAGGATGCAATGTGCAGCATGTAATAAATCCATTGCCAGTATTTAGTGTACTAAAGCCTCAATGCATACTAGAAAAGTCAAATGATTTTTCACCTATATCTTTTTACGACACTGAAATCTATATGTCTGGCCTCTGTTATACTACACTGCACACTAAAATCTGTCTTTAGATGGTTGCTGGGTGCATGGGTCATAGAAAAGTATAGTGTTTTCTGCTATGATGACACTTAGTGAATCATGCTTCCTGCTATTTATCTGAAGTTTCTTAGGCTTCTTAGAGACCTACTGCAACCAGAGTAATTGGAGGTAGCTATTTGTAGGTAATTCTAATAGATCATAACACAGAACAAAGCTGCAGTTGATCCCTCAAAGGTTACATTTTGTTTTCTGAAGGGGAGGATGAGAGATTGTTGTTTCAGAAAGTACATAAAATTGACATGCAGAGTGCCTGTAAACATACACAGTTTCCAAAGCTTTGAGATTTACCTTTCCAGAAGACTCACAGAATGTTGTCCATCTATTGCAACTGAAGATCCTTAGGACAAAAATTATGTGTAATTTCTTCTTAATACACGAAAAATACCTGCATTTTAAGGACATTTAGGGCTCTGAGTAATCATGTAATTATAACAACAGTTAATGTACACAACAGTGAGTATGCCAAAGAATAATGCCATAATTATAGCTCCTGTAATAATTATGTCTTATTGTGGCTTCCCTACTCTTTTTTATCCCACAGTTGGTGTAAGCTTTTAAGCAGATGCCTTGGTTTTGCCCTTTGCGGTTTATAGGCAAATCACTGCTGTGTTGATTCTGCAGTCATAGTCAGCAATTCAGCAATCTCATTTTTCTTTTACTGTTTTGGCAGAGATGAAATGCAAAGTTTTTAACCTTCCACTTCCCTACTACTTATTTGTCTGTTGGAAGCAAAGCTCAAACCTTAAATAGGAGAGCAGGCGTACCCTCAGCAGTAACACATTCTTCTTCTCCCTAGAGTTCTTGAAGCAACTATTTAAAGGATGAAATGCAGTCAGTATGAAGGCACAAATAAAAAGACTAAACTACAGTTTGAGTGGTGTCTCTTTTAATGAACAATAGCTCAGATTTTGTAACTGAAACTTCCAAACAGAGTATAGTAGATTTCTTATTATAGATATAGAATATCTATAGATATAGTCTATAGCTGTAGAATATATAGAGAGGTATAATCAATATATATAGACTATATATCATGGAATCAGAAGTTTATATGGACCTTTATTGAGACATGAAATAAAACCATGTGAGCATGGATTTCATTTCTGAATCTTTCTGCTCTGAGATGATGAGAGCACTGGAATTTGTCATGGAAAGATAGATTATTATCCACAGGACTCAATGCGATACTGTGCAAAGTAGTACAGCTACCACATAATAGATGGGATTTGGCATGATGTGGACATCTTTACAAAGATTCCTTCTAAGACTGAAGCTTTTGTAGTATTGCGTGTTCTGTTTGTCCATATCTGCCTCTGGTTTCTTCCTGCAGAAGCTCTGGGACAAAAGTAGCCCCATTGAGCACAGGGGGGAAATAGAAGTTCCCACCATCTTTGTAGGACTTGGATGCTGTGTTAGAGGAGGAAGCCCCAAAGCAGCACCTTGCTTCCAGGAAGTCTGCTGCCAGCTGAAGTGAATTGAGTTCATCAACAGGCAATTATCTCCGTATGAGCTGTCGGTGCTGCCACTTGCTCAGCCATGTGGTCAGGGGAGGTGGAGGAAGCAAGAGCTTAGAGGGTTTGGCTTGACTGCTGGAAAACAGGAGAGCTGCTTGGAGAGAGCATCGAAGGCAGAGTGGAAAGTCTTCCATTTTATGGTGTGAGATAACAACAGAAGGTAGTGGGGCTGTGAGGTCAATGTTAATGAAGATAAAGATTCTGTTTTGATATTATCTCTATTTTGCTGGTGGGAAGGTTTAGGGGTATAAGATGTAGTTTATGAGAGAAAAAGCCATATTATTTCTGCTGCTCAAAATGGTGTATTTGTCTTCCTGCTGTCAGGTGCTGCTTTGGGATGCAGACTCTCTTTGTACTCTGCAGCCCAATGCAATAGAGCAGCTGTTGTTTAGCGCTGCTTGGTTGGCGTTGGCACCATTTTACCCTGTCAGGTGATTTCAGCTGAACAGCAAACTTGCATCATTTCACATTTGTTAGTACTACAAGCAAATGTTTGCAGAAAATAATAGGAATGCAGAAATGTGAGGCATGTAGAATTACAGTTGGTGTTTCAGCAAGTGGTTTATGTCCTTTTGTTTTCTTAAAGTACATTCTTGGTTGAAAGCAGTCTCAAGGACCTGTTCTAAATCTACATGAAGTGGATGAAATACAGTTTAAAGCAGTGAAGTACTGAAATTCAGAGCTTTGAGGTTTACTCATCCATCTTCACAGGTCATCTCAACATTATCCTTTTCCTATTGCTGCACGCTCACAGTAGGGGTTCACAGCCAGTTTGTTTCAGGGCTGAATATGTAACATAGACTGAGCAACGTGGGCTGCACGTTTACAGTCACCACTGTGTCATGGGCTGGAACTGTGTGTAGTAGAAAATGATGATGGGGTTGGAAGAGTAGGGTTTCAGGTGGCTCAGCAATGCTAGTGAACCTCCAGGTGCTTTGTATGGGATAAAGAGAATGGTGTTTCTTGGGAAAATGCTTTATGTTAATGTTGTTCTTGCCATAGAGATTACCAGCAAATATTATTGTGATACATCCTTGAGGCATCAGAGATTCCGCTTCTGAGAGGCAATTGGAATGTAGAAAAAAAAATCCATTACGGAAGGGTTTGGTTTTGGCAGACAGTTTTTCTCTTCTGATTCCAGTGCTGTTGGAATGAGGAGTTTCTTTAACCTGACAGTCCCTCTGCTGCTCTAAGAGGGAAACCAGTGAGATGGTGTTAGTACAGCTTCTGCTCTTGTGAGGTAACTCGTATCTTTTTTCCTCAGCTGTTCCTTTTCAGTTGCCAATCTGTAGTGATGAGTAAGGAAAGAGGGAGGAAAAGGTAAATATTGTATTGGTGACCTTTTGGGTGAAGTCATGCGAGAATGCTGTAATTATCTGTACAGCAACAACATTAGGTCTTGAAACTTAGTTCTGTGCTTGTGTCGTGGTTTAAGCCTCTCAGCCACGCAGTTTCCTTGCTCACTCACTCCCCCCTCTTTCTTCCCTCAGTCCCGGGGGGATGGGGAGGAGAATCAATCCAACTCCCACAGGTTGAGATAACAGCAGTTCAGTAACTAAGGTATAACACAAATCACTGCTGCTACCGCCAATAGTAATAATGACAAGGGAGATACAAGGAAAGAGAATACAACTGCTCACCACCCAATACCCAGCCTGACCACGCAGCGAACCCCCACCCTTCCGGGTCTCTGCCCTCTCTTTTTACATCCCGGGCATGATGTGCTGTGATATGGAATACCTCTTTGGTCAGTTTGGGTCAGGTGTTCCGTCTCAGCTTCCTCCCGGCTTCCCCTCCTCCCTGGCAGAGCATGAGACTCAGAAAGTCCTTGGTCAGACCAAAACATTACCAAGCAGTAACTGAAAACATCGGTGTTATCAGCGCTGTTCCCAGGCCGAAAGTCAAAAACACAGCGCTGCATCAGCTACTAAGAAAGAGAAAAATGACTGCTGCTGCTGAACCCGGGACAGTTTGTAACAATCCCTACCTTCATGGAGGCACTACTGGCTCATTTGAGGCATCAGGGAACAGAATTTAAACCTTCTACTACAAAAGCTCAGGCTGTTGAATGAGCTGAAGGAAGAACTTCAGTGCTTCAGTTGACAGAAGGATCAATCAAGAAGCATCTCCAGAGTTGTGTATGTGTGTGTATTAGTGTGGATGTGTGCCCTCTCTTCAGCTCTTTCTCATACACTAGTACTCAATTAGAAAGGAGCCATGCCATGATTTCTTTTTTTTTCCCCCGAGTAGTCCCTCTAACTTTATAGAGAGTGTATTGAGCTGAAGTGTAGACTTATGTGTATTGAGTAACTAAGCTCACATTCCTGCATCATAGCTTTAAGAAAAATCACGATTCCTGGGTACTTGTTAATGCTCTATTCTGGGTTAAATATTAAGCGTTTGCACAGTGTGCTTTTGCTGCCTCAAAACAAGGCTACTTGTGAACTTATTTCTGTTCCTTGTATAAAGGTTCTTATCAATGAGCGAGGATTCATCGTGTTAAGTACTATGAACCTGCAGGAAGATGTCTTTGTTTCCTGTTACTAATAAGTTAACAAGATCTTTTGCAGATAGCCATTTTTTGGATTGTTTTACATGATTCAAGAAGGGCTACAGCATCACCAAATACATGTTTTGTCTCTTAGGTTTTGGGTAAAGAGCATAGGAAAGAAAACAAGACATCTACCTAACAATCCTGTGTGACTGCCTTGTTCTGTATCTCCTTGTTACCTCTGTTTTCATGATTACCTTCTGAAGTTTGTACCTTGTCACTGGCCTCATTGCTCTGGCTCGCACACAACCCTCTTTTGTCATTCTTGTGGACTGCATTTTTGTCTTGGGAGATAAGAGGTTAATTTTCACATTCCTTCAGCAAAGGATCCTGCAGGGGTGATTTTGAGCATTGTTTCTGTTTTCCAACTTCTGAGTTCAGTAACAACAGGATTAAGAACTCGGAAGTTAAAAACGTACACGTCCATCCAATTAAAGGGATTGGCTGTTAGCAGTTGTATTTTTCTTTCTCATTAGCATTCTGTTCATCCTGGTTTCTTACCCTATCTCCATGTTCCCTACACACTCAGCTTGTAATAAAAGTTGGTTCTTGAATGTAAAGAAGAGTGTTAATGCACCTGGGAAAAACATGCACAGGAAGGAATTGAATTTGCTTCTCTCTAACCTGGGTAAGATATAACAGGATGTGTCATTGTTTATATTTACAGCAATAATCAAAGCATCCATTCAACACTCCTAAGGATTGTTTAAGGTGAAAATTAAGTAAATTTATTTATTTGTTTGTTTTCAACAGAAAAACAATCTCCTATTTTACGTTTACACCCCTGCAGCCAAGTGATAAGGGCATTTTAATGTTTTCCTGCATCTATCTTTTTCCATTCTAATGTGTTGCAGGATTAGGGGATAGCTGATGCTGCTGTTAGGTAAATGTGAGCAAGTAGAGATCCTCATTACAGGGCAAAGTGGATAAAAAGAGTCAGTAGCTGAGGATGATGGAACTGTTGTGTCTACTGTCCATTAACTCAGTAATAGTACCTCTTCTCTCTGTGAAGGGAATCGCGGGGAGCAGCATTTTGCTGTGTTGCAGGAGCAAATCCCTAAAACCTCTGCAGCAGAAATGTCTGCAAGTAAGGAGATAAATATGTGAAGACAGATTGCAGCAGAGACTTTGGGGGCATCCGAGTTTTCCTGTTCTGGTCTAACTATTATGTAGAATTACTTGCATCGGCAGGGTGTTGAGCATTCTGTTCACAACCCCAAGAATATAAACTAGGCCGGTAACATGCATGCATCTCTCCCAGGATTTGTTAGTTCTTTTGCCATGTAACTCACAGCTGAGTGTTTCTTCAGCACTGAAAATAAAAATGCTCTGCAAAGCATATTGTGGCCATAAAATCAGAGAAACTAAACTGCATCTACTGACACTTCAGGGTTTCATTTGCCTGTTCAATAGGCATGGTGTTTATGGATCATCCAGCCGATGTAAACAAGGCAGGTGCTCAGATGTATGCTCTCTATTGCTCTTCATTAGAAGGAGTGTGTGGCGCTTATAGTTCAGTATCAAAGGAAGGGAGTTGAAGTTTTACGTTACCACTGGGGCTGTTTCTAAAGTAGAAGTTGCTGTCACTCTAACCAGAGGCCTGGCAAGATTTACTACACAAGCTTTGACCTTCTGACTTGCTTTAGCTTTACAACCGGGAATCCTGAATGTACGTCACTGCTCTACGACAAGGAAATCTGTGTCATTAGACTCTGAAGTCAAAGTAGCAATAAGTCATACAAGCACACCTGTGTATTGATTTCAAATAATTGAACAATAATTGGAGTTGATAGGTTACTATCTTCCTGGTTTTGGCAACACCATCCAAGTTGAAAGCAAAGAAACAAACATACCCGTCTGTCCTGTTGCTCCTTTAATCACACATTGTTTACACATTAGTTGGCCATTGAACTGCTTTTTATGAGTTTTGGAGTCAAGGGTTTCAAATACGACATAAAATGGATCCCAAAAGGGGTCTGTATTTCTGAATGTCTAAAGGCTATCTTCCAGCACACTTCATTTTAAAATATGCTGATGCTCACATTGAGGGTTCATAGATTTTAATATACATAGTAATACTTTGCCTGGGAAAGGGATGATCAAATGGTTAGCTTTAGATGTAATTGCATTTCCCCATCTCTTGCATAAACCCCCTCATAACTTCTCTTCCCACCTTTTAGAATCTTGTAGCTGTGCTACACAACAGCTTTCTACATTTGCCTCATTTATTGGAGAGAGGAATCTCTCCTTTTCTTTCTGAAAGAGTTTTGTCTTGTATTATTTTTGACTAGCAGTGTATATACCTAACCGAATAGATGAAATGCTATTGACAGAGCAATATTTGCTAGTTGTTTACTGTGCTCTGTTTCACACAGCAGTGACAGGAAACCATGTTTGGGTAGAAACCCTAAGAGCAAATGCTGCTGTGCTATTACAGTTTTCTTTTTATTCCAAAGTTTCCAGCGCATGGCTTCATAGGGATGTTTAATGTATGGTTGGATGCATCCAACCTGGCTTTGCTCTTATGTCACTGTACAGCCTATTTGTGGTAGATGTACAGAGTCATTGCTTCCTTTTAAATTTCTGCTGAAGCTCTGCTTATTTATTTTATTTATTTTAACCATGTTTTCTTGATGTTTTGCTGTCACTAACTTGAAGTGCTTTGAAATGTTTGCATTAAGAGCATTAATAAAGAGTCTGTGATTGTCTAACTTGAAGTTTCTTCTGCTGTATTATTCTCAGTAAGCCCAGGATTTTGCACTGTCTGTGACAGACATGTTCGTTACTAAGTGTTTCTGTAGTCGGTATTGAGGGGATTGTGCCGAAAGAAGTACTGCAATGCCATGAGTTACTAGAAGACTGATGTTTGGAAAGCACTGCTCACCTGCCCAGTGTGTATAGTGTAGGAGATGTTAAAGCAGTTAAAAATCAGAAAGCAAGAAGATGCTTTGCCTTAAGTCATAACAAAATGCCTGATATTCAAACTGAAATGCAAGGGGGAAAGTAAGAAGCATTAAGATTTAGCGCTTGCATAATCCTCTCCATCTTTTAAGTGCTAGGCATATTAACTATTTAAGCCTCTAGATAAATTTTTCACCATAGAGAGAGATACACGTATGTATTATCTTTTTTCTCTTTCGGCAAAACATACAGACAGAAAAGCTAAATAACTCACCGAGTGTTACACTGCATATCACTGGCAAAACCTAGATATACCTGGCTCTAGGGGCTGTGCTCAGTTCATGCTGCATAGCAGCAGTGTATGTCTTAATAGTATGCGAGTAGACATAAATACACAAAACCACTATTTTGATGTAGACAGCAAACCTAAGGTACTGTATAATAACTGTACAAAGAATTTGCAGCAGTAACACAGATTGCTGGTTGTAGTACTGCAGCTTGCTAGTCTCAGCAACCTGCAGTGCTGTAGGTAGCTAGTGTTAGCTGTTGTATTGATCCAGGCCACCAAATCTTTAATTATGTTTCATAGTAAAATTTGTCTAAATAAATTGATCTGTTGCTGCCCAATACTGCGCTCTTTGGCAGCAGCAGACGTTAACGCCGGAACCACTTGCTACTTTTTACCATCTCCATGGTCTTTATCTAAAGATTTGGTCCTATTAAAAGCAGAAGTAACGCATCTTAAAAACTAATGAACTGCTAGACTGTTAGTTCTGGAGCATAACATTTCCTACTGCTCCTCAGAACAGGGGTGTAATATGTTATGGCTGTACAGATTTTCCTGCCCTTTGAAATCCTCCCAGTTATTTAAACATACTTGTATTTTGGGCGACCTAAAGGATTTAAATGGCCAGTTGAGTACTGCTCTTCTCATTTGCAGGGCTAGTGTGGTAAGTTTGGATGATGTCTGTAAGATGGACACATATTTTTCTAGCACTAGAATTAAAACAAAGCCTTTGGCACATGTGGTGATAAACAGGCATTGCAGGTGTCCTCTTGGAGGTCTTCTGCATGTGTATGGCTGTTTCATCTTCACTGAGACACAGCTGCCATTAGGCCTCATGATTACAGCCAGGTGATTTCTGTCAGTGCTCTGTTTACTCAGTCTATCAATTGTAGATATACTCGTGTGTGTGTATTCAGCTGCTGGAGAAGAGCTTGTTTCAGCTGAGAGAACTGACCAAACATGTTGGAGATTTGCATTGACCTGTCAAGAGATTTGCAATTTTATTTCCAAACTGTAGACACTTCAGTTGCCGTGAGTCCCTGTGGTAGGTTTGTACAGCAGCAGCTGTGCCACATCTTATTCTCAGCTGCACCAACGTGAAAATGGATGGTTTTGAATGAGATACGTGTAGAACTGGGAATAAAATGGCAGAGGTGGTCCTGAGGCAGATTCAGGGACATGAATAACCAGAGGATGGGAGTGTGTAAGTAAGCACATTTGTGGCACATCTAAATGTATCTGCTAAATCTGTTTTTAAGAGGTCGAAGCTTTCTTTATCATAGTTGTATAATCAGTCATCTCTCAGTGCATTGCCCGCGCCGCTGCTAATTTGTTTTATAGTTAGTGCAGTGCACAGTCATGCCTTTTATACTATAGAATAAAACCGAATGTGTCTCAGTGAAATAATGGTATGAGGATACAATATTGAACAGGAAGCTCTTTAATACTTGACTGCAAACCACTCTACCACATACCATTACATTGATGTGTTGCATCGGAAGTGAAGATACAATTAAATAACAGAAGCTTTCCTTTTGCAGTGGAGGAAAAGGAAAATAAAATGGTGTTTGGGAGAAAAACACAGCATCTTGAATAATGGGTTCAGGAGAAATATCATAAAAAGGAGAAATATTCATGTCTGTATCTGAAAGCTGAGCTATAAAATCCCAAATGATTGTGCTTGCTGTCAGTGAAATCAGCCAGCTGTGTAGATCAGCAACCCCTGCTACTTTTTAACTGCAATGTTTTGTTTAAATAACCCATTTATAATAGAGAGTTTCCACTATTATTCTTTGCAGTGGTTGCTAGCTATGTCCATAGCAACAGATAGTGATGTTGAAAGAGGATTTCAGTGTTTTGATTAGATGATAAACTGAAAGAGGAGAAAACAGATACTCTATTTACAAGTATCTTCAATGCAATAGGAGTTTTAGAAGAAGACTGGAGGAAATGGACTTACTTTTTTCTTTGGTTTCTGTTGTTGACTGAGATGTAGGTTTTGTCTTGAAAGTCTGGATTTTTCTACTAGTTTGAGAACTGCTGTTGCTGGAGTAGCACATCCAGGCACACATCAGTGGTGTTCAGTATGATAACACCCAAGAGCTGTGTTTCAAGCACACATGGGTTATTATATCAGCTGTACTAGTTCTTGTTGCTAAAAATGTAATAATAATTAAAAAAGGGAGTACATTTGTGTGACGATTAAGTTACATTGAACGAGAATTGAAGCTGCTGAATTCCTGTGGGGGGAGAAAAAGAACATTTTAACATAAATAACTCGCTTATGATTATTCTTTAGTTTGTTATTGTAATTGCTTGCTTCTGGATTAGCAGCATTGTCTCTCACTGCAAACATCTCCTTCATGATCAGTTATGTAGTGATTATCTTGGGGTTTGTTTTGTGGGTTTTTTAATCTCTAGGCCAGTAATTGCTTGGTACGAGCATGATTTTAAATATGTGTTTGGGATAATTCATCTGAGCATCGTTTCTGGGAGTCTCTATCTCCATAGACTAAAAATAAGCTTTTTTTTCTGAGGGCATACTCCTAAGATTTTTATAACAGACTTAATATTTGATGATTCTGCTTAAATCAGAGATGCTTTTTCATAACAGTCCTGTGCCCATATGAAAACACTTGCTATGACTTTTGGGGTGTTTCTTGAGTAGTCTCCTGCATGTCGTGGTTTCTAGGTTACTCTTTGGGATTGGATGGTTGGGGATGTGTGGATGGTTCTGATGTGGTTTGGGGGGTTTGACTAGTCTACATGATTCAGTCTGGTAGTCAAAACTGAGTGAAGGCCACACACTGGATGAGAAACAGGGTTACTTAATATACTTTCCAATGATACCACTCTTTGTACCTCTTGTGAGGTTTGCCTGTTCCGCAGTCAGTTATTCCTTCTCAAATACAATGCTTTGAACTTGTTCATTCAGCTGCAAACCTCAGTTTTGTAGAGAGGCTTGAACAGGACTTACGCATTTGGAATTCTAATTCTGTTTTCCACAGTCTTTGGGACTTCAGCTGCAGATTTAAGAAGTGAAATCTATGATCAGTCAACAAACACCAGTGAAAATATTAAATAATTCCAGAACAATTCCTTCATTCCAAAGATAGACCCTATGGATTTCTACCTGCTACAATTTTCCAGTCAGGTAGTGGTTTGTCAAGTACAGTTTTCCATCCACTTCCATTCCAGCCTTACACTTGTTTTGCACAGAATAGGCTTTGTGTAATGTATTCATGAGCAAGCGTAGGGAATACAGCCTTGCTTAACCGAGACCTTGAAACTCTAAAACTAGTGCTAGAGAAGAGTAACGAAGCCAAGCTTAAAACATGGAAACTCTACTGCTTCTCTCATTTTCTTCTGGAAACATATCTGCTAAACCTGATAATAGCTTGTCTTCCTTCATTTCTCAAAAGCATTTAGCCTCTGCCTGGCAATTAGGACTGTCTTGGTTAGTCTTGTGTAACCTGGGGACACTTTCATGAGTACAAAGCCAGTCACTTCCCAGAAGTGTGTGTTGTGCCATGGCATAGCTAGAGAAGCAATAGTATTGTTGTGGTTCAAGCCTCTCAGCCACGCAGTTTCCTTGCTCACGCACTCCCCCCTCTTTCTTCCCCCCACTCCCAGAGGGATGGGAAGGAGAATCGAAAGAATGCAACTCCCACAGGTTGAGATAACAACAGTTCAGTAACTAAGGGATAACACAAGACCACTACTGCTACCATCAATAATAATAATGACAAGAGAAATACAAGGGAAAAGAATACAATCGCTCACCAACCGATACCCAGCCCGACCACGCAGTGTACCCCCACCCTTCCAGGTCTCTGCTCTCTGTTTTACATCCTGTGCATGACATGCTGTGGCACAGAATACCTCTTTGGTCAGTTTGGGTCAGGTGTTCCGTCTCAGCTTCCTCCCGGCTTTCCCTCCTCCCTGGCAAAGCCTGAGACTCGGAAAGTCCTTGGGCAGACCAAAACATTACGAAGCCGTAACTGAAACACTGGTGTTATCAGCGCTGTTCCAGGCCGAAAGTCAAAAACACAGCACTGCATCAGCTACCAAGAAGGAGAAAAATGACTGCTACTGCTGAACCCATGACAAGTATTAACTGGCATGGATTGTAAAATCAATGCATTAAATTTCTGTAGTTACACTTAATATTCAGTTTTTATATATCCACTTTAATATTCAACTGTATAAGTATGAAGTTCTTATTAATAGATGCTTGATTTGGAGCTACGATGTACCCGGAACCTGAATAGTGGCGTCCAGTCGCAGCTCTTCGTGCTTTGTTGCTTGGCACGTTGCCCTAGCACATAGACTAGAATTTTGCTCTGTTGAGTCCTGAAAAACATGAACTGTTTGTGAAAGACATGCATTTAAATGATTTTGAATCATAATTCCCCATCAGAACTGGGAGACACAAGGGTGCTGAAATGCTCACTCCGTTAAGCCATGCATGCGCTACTCCGAGTCAGGATTTCACTTGAACAGCTGTGGTTTTAAGTGCAGTGTATCTGTGTGTTTTTTTCCAAAAGGGGAAATCCATGGGGGAAGTCTTTTAGTAATTATGTTGTTATTACTCCATAATTTCTCCTTTTCCTATTAACACCACTGTTACATGTGGTGTCTGGCTCACGTGGAAAGATCAGTGCGAGCTATGTAATGTGCACAAAAGTCTTTAAAGGGGGAACTGAGGTTTTCCAGTAAAATATATCTTGTAAAGAGGGATTGATATTCGTATTAGCTGGAGATAATATTGGAAAAGAAGCTTTATGAAGGCCTTTGTACTAAAATATTGCACACTGGTTCATGAGCAGATGGCAGCCTGCTAAGAGAAAGCCTAATCAGGTTACTCGATGATTTTATGATGTTTTTATAACCTAGTATTATCTATTTATTCTGTAATCCCATAGACTAATAACCATAGCAAATGTCTGACTTTTGGGAATTATCTTGTAGAGTAGATTTACACATAGTATTTTCACATAAAACCCCGTTATTAATGAAAATCCACTTATTTAAGATACTGAAGAGTTCATTTGCAGCATTTCAGTAAGTGATGCAATTTTCAGTGCAGGAAAAGTTTAATTCCAAAAACTTTGTCTCAAATGCCTTCAGAATGATATCTCCTTTGGAAAATTCTTGTCACTTCTAAAGGCCTGATTAACATTTCACTGATGTTAACAGATTAATTTCCATAACCTTTAGATCGAACTTAGAGATTCTTTGGACCAGAAGTTTTTAGAGGATTTGGACAATTTGGAAGGCTGCAATTAAAAATCCCACTGAGTGCTAAATTCTGGTTGCAATAATGGAAATGATGAAAACCTCATTAGGTTCCTATTTATATGTTCAGATACTTTGAAGTGGGTATGTGAAGTGACTTGTCCCCATCATTGCTGCCTTTCCCACCCCGTCGTGCAGTCTTTGGCTAGGCAGCAAGTCATAAATGTAGCTTGTTCAAAGTTCCAACTCCTCTTCACTATGAGGTCAATCTGCCCTAGGCCCTGGCTGCCCTTGTGGCGAGGGTGTTTCTGAAATGCTTGTAGGACATGAGATAATACTGAATCCACCATTATAACTGCCTACCACTCACAGACATATACATTGCTGTATGCATATTGGCTGCTGTTCCCTACAGGCTTCCACTGAGCTCCAAAGAAATTTTACTATTAAAATGTATGATTTAAAATGCTCCTTTTCCCTATGCTTAAGAAATCCCGAAGGATCAGTCTGGTTAGTTTACTTCCTGCTTGCTTCTGTCTCGAAAGTGTTAGATAGAGCCAAGTTTGACACTGCTTGGGAAAAAAAAAAGGAAGATTTGAACGTTTCATGGATTCAGTGTTGGGTATGAATTAGGGACAAGCCCGCTCCATCTGTTTCAGTCAACTTCCTCAATGTGCTGGTGAACTGAGCAGCCAGGAATCAGATTTGCTTTGGAACATTAGTGTGGTGCTGTCATGATTTAGAAGTTATATCAGACAATGCATACAAACAATAAACCCAGGGCAATGTGTGAAGGCAATGTTAGGGTGCTCTGTGCAGCTGTTCTGCAAAAAGTGGCTGCAACCCTGGTAAGAACCGGGGCATGGATCTGCAGATGGTTTAGAAACATTGGAATTAATGAGTCTTTACAACATGACTAATGGACTTTGCTGATGCACAAGGCTCAGGCTTGCTCTAAATACAACTCCCCAAGTCTGCAGCCTGTGAAGGCTTGTGTCTTGCTTTATACCTGTCTTTAGTTAATGAAGTTGAAACATCCCATTTTTCAGAGAACTGTTAAGATACCAACCGCTCATTGTTGGGGTTTGTAATCGAGCATTAATTTGACTGCGTAATAGCTGACCCCAAGGAGTTGTCTTCAGGAGTTGCTTTGTCTTCTAATTCTTTTTCTTTCTATACAAATGAATAGCAAACTTTTTTGCACTATTTTGAATGAGTAATTTATAAAGTTTAGCCCTTCTGCAGTGATATTTTTGGTTCAGATATACTTACGTTCATTTAATACTTGAAATTTACTTACCTCTCTTGCAAGCGTTACATTTTGCTCACACTTCAATAAATATTAGTGTATTATATTTAAAACCCCACTTAATTCTGAACAATTTTCTTAATAAATACATTTTCCCTTTGCTCTTGATTAGTAAATGAGAATTATGGTTTAAAAGTCTAAAGCTTCCAGCCAATATAATACAGATACCAACAGCATGCATCACACCGGTATTCAAGGCTCACCTTTAGAACTCTGGGTATGGTTGCAGCTGGTATCAAAGGAGCCTGAAATATATCTCAGTATTTTCAAAGAGTCTTTTAATGCTGCTTTCTTTTGAACTAAAGTAGAAATGAATGTGAATGTCATTGTCTTTAATATTCAGTTATTAGCACTTCATTGGAATTTTATCTTAATTTGCTTTATCAAGTATCATATTAATTGTATTTTATATCCCCACTCTAAATCTATCACAGTTTCTTTGATTCGTTTTCTAAGTCAATTAGGCTAGTACAGGTTCATTGAATAAAGGGAAAAAAATCATACTGTGGGGTTTTCTTTAGTAGTTTTTATAATAAAAACTGTCAAAGATAATTCAAACAGGATCTTTAGCTGATGTGTAATGACTGATTTTAAAGCTGAAAATACAGCCTTATATATTTTTCAGGGGATCTGTATTTATTGGGGTCTAGAGCACAAGCGTGATGAGGAATGACTGAGGGAACTGGGCTTGCTTAGTCTGGAGAAAATGAAGCTTGGGGGACCTTGTTGTTCTCTACAACTAAACTGAAAGGAGGTTGTAGCGAGGAGGGTGTCAGTCTCCTCTCAATTAACAAGTGATAGGACAAGAGGAAATGGCCTCAAGCTGCACCAGTGATGTTTAGATCGGGTATTAGGTACTATTTCTTCACCCAAAGGGCTGTTGAGCATTGGCACAGGCTGCCCAGTGCAGTGGTGGAGGCACCATCCCTGGAGGTACGTAAAAGACACATAGATGTGGCGCCTGGGACATGCTTTAGTGGTGGACTTGGCAGTGTTGGGTTAATGATTGGACTCGATGACCTTAAAGACCTTTTCCAACCTAAACAATCATGTGTTTCTGTGATAGCATTATAGAGGTTCAGTGTTCTTTGTATCCACATTAGAAAATTGAAGGGGTGTGAATAAAATAGGCATAACCTTTAAATACTGCTGTGTTCTCACTGTAGATTTTTTTTATTCCTTCTCCTAGGGAGGAAAACGAGCAGGAATGTGTGATTTCCCCATTTGCTTTAGATGATTTTTCAAAAGCAAAATAGTTGTGAATTATTAATGTTAACCACACCATGCCATTGCATGAAAGTTAACTATCGATTGATTAGTGTACGAATACTTCGACTTCACACTGACTTTTTGAGGCCGATTGATGTATGAACTTGTTTCATCCAGTATAATAATTTTATGTGCTGTTTTGACCTCACGCCCAAAGATTTGACTAGTAGCACAGATGAACTCAATGTGGCTTCTCATCAAGTAACGTAAGTGAAGGTAGGAGTTTGTTGCTCCAGGTCTTGCAGTCAGATTTCCAAGTTTGGGCCTGTCCCAGCCTACATGATTGTGAGTGGTTTGCTCCGCAGGCTTTCTCTGGAACTTTTCATGTTCTTTTATTCTTATCTTGGTTTTGAGCTTCCTGTGTCCTGTTCTGTTAAGCCCTTAAATTTTTACATGTGTTATCTCTAGATTAAACCTTTATCTCTTACAGTCATGAAAAAGACCATCTAACAGATGTAAAATGCAAGGTAACCAACCCTATTGTGGAGCAAAGGGGTGATGCTGCCTACGGGGGAGTTTATAATGACATTTGTTATGTAGCAGCCCTAAGCAAGAATAGACTTGGTTTATATGATGACATTTGTTGAATCCTTCAGGCCTACACATATGCCAGCTACAGGGCTGTGCTTTCCTACCTGCTTTAAAGGAGAACTCTTCTATCTACACACAGATCACTTGTGTATATCAATTAGGCTCCAACTTGCTGATGTTCTTGTCTGTGATGCTGTGATAATTAGTGATGGCAGAAATACAGAAAGTTTACCCTCTGAGGTTCTGCTGCCTTTGACTTCTACTTTCTCTAGGTGTTATTTCCTGAGTGCCACTGTGTAATAGTCGAGCTTTCACATGTTGAAGGCTGTCAATAAAACCAGCTTAGCAGCATACTGATGTTTGCCAGGACTGTCATCAACCCATAATGATACAGTTTGCAGGCTATTCATCTCTGTTGTCATTTGCCGTTTCTCGTGTAACTTCTTATTCCCACTTAAACAATTCTAGTTTCATGTGTTGGAGCTTCCTGCATGTCACCATAAGGATCTTGAACGATCTAAACAGAGAAGAGGCATCACAGATTCAAGTATTACCCATGAATGTATTTGAAACTGGGCTGGTTCTGATTCCCCGATGTCTCAATTTAGACGACCATTGAGTATCCTATCAGTCTGTTGTATGGTTTTTGCCTAGTGGGTACCATTCTCCTGGTTTCAAAGTGATCTTTTTCTTTCCTAAATAGAGCCATCACACTGCAGAACCAGCTGGTGATCCTTGCAACATCAGTGTCTGATGCAGGAGGCTACTATGTCCAGGCGGTGAATGAAAAGAATGGGGAGAACAAGACAAGTCCCTTTATTCATCTCAGCATAGCAAGTGAGTATCCAAATTGTGGATAATATGCTGTCATACTGAGGCTGCAGACAAAAGCCTGCCCTAGTAAAAAGAGCCTTGCTAACAAATGACTGGACCTTTACAGAAGGTCAACATTCCCTGCTTGGTTTGGAGTACATCGAACTCCTTGTGCAGTAAGAGGGACCTAAGAGAGTACATGCCCTCAACAAATCACTCTCAGAGCCTCTTGTCTAATGGTTTATTTTGTGCGAGGCAGGTACATGATGATATCCCTCGCTGTTTGTTGTGAAATTGTGATCATAATTTCTTTTCAATGCAGGGGTTTATAATGTATTGTTTTCCATTGCGCATAAGTAAACAAGTCGGTCTTCTGAGTGCAAATTTATTTATGAGTCTATTCCCAGTCTGTGGCATTATTTTTACCTGCAGTTATCACAGAGGCCCAGGGAACACGCATTTCATTGTTACTACTTATTATTTTACATTGCACAAACTGTATCAACACCTCCCATTACAGAGGTACTCTGAGTAGATTCTATAGCAGAGGGGAGGGGGAGGCAGCAGAGCAATGGGATCACAAGATGACTGCCCATTAAATAAACTAAGGTGCACGTTCAGCAAAAATATGCGCATCTAAACTATTGTAAAACATTTAGTAAATGTGTTTGTAGAAAAGTTTAATATTCCAAACATGTAGAATGGTTTTGCTCTTTTTCTGAGTGCATTAGGTCACAGTGTTTTTAATGTAGCAGTGAGACGGGGAATATGTTAGTCTGTCGTGTGAATGTGTCTGGTTTTGATTGTAGAAACGAGAAAGAGATGGCTAGACAAATTGTTGACACTGGCAGCTTTACTGACAGGCTACTCTTATGGTTTGGGCTTCTAGAAGATCATAGAATCATGGAGTGGTTTGGGTTGGAAGAGACCGTAAACCTTATCTAGTTCCAGCCCCCTTGGGTTGTGCAGGCAGTGTCACCTTCCACTAGACCAGGCTGCTCCAAGCCCTGTCCAACGTGTTTTCTAAGCAGGGTGCCTGGCATATTGCTTTTGGAAATATGACTATGTTTTTAGAAGTTCACCAAAAACATTTTGTCCCTGTGAAACATTTGATTTCAATGAAAATGTGATCTTTCTGCTACAATTCCTAATCAGCTTTCAAGGAATGCTGTTCTTAAGCAATGGAAACGCTGTTAGTGGGATCAGGGTCACAGAAGCTGCATGGCTTCCATAGCCAGCAGAAGAGATAAACCCGTGTCTTCTTCCGGATACGTTTATAAGCGAAACTAACTTCTTGGGGGCTTCTGTGTGCATCTTTCTGAAGTGGAAATAATTCCAAACCCACTTGTGAACTCTGGCTGCACTGTGGCATGTAGATTGTGAACATTATTATTTCTGACAGTATAAATAGGTTTAACACTTTAGTAATTTTATTTTTAAAGCAAATTTATATTGTTTGTATTGTGACCAATAATGTTCTTGCAACTTTAATTTTGTGTCTTAATTAATGCTAGAAATAGTCTGTGGTCATGCATGCGTAACGGGTGCTATGCGAAGCAGAAGGTAATATGGGTATATGGAACAGAAAACACTTCAAAGTGTGTACAGACTTGATACCGTGAATGCAAAGTCTCCCTGGAACATGAAAACCAGGAAAGATTAAATGGATAAAAGATGAAGAATGAAAGCAAAAAATGGATCTGTTTGTTGGAATGAATATTAGCCAATGAGGTTTTTGCATTGGTATCTTGATATCTTGGATTAGTAGTGCTGTGTGTATGTGGAAGAAAGGCACTGGCTGTAAGGCATTACAGTATCTCTAAAGAAAGGGATTAACATGGTCTAGTGTGAGGTGTCCCAGCCCATGGCAGGGGGGTTGGAAATAGATGATCTTAAGGTCCTTTCCAACCCTAACTATTCTACGATTCTGTGGTCATTCTGATATTTGATCTGAAGAAGAAACATATGTGAAACAGATCATTAAAGGTACATCCCGGTATGGATCCCACTTTGAGTTGTCATTCATCAGATGGTAAGAGCGATGGCTCTTGTCATTTTCCATTAGGACATTACAAAACTTAAAAACAGTTTAATCAAAATCAAATAAACCACAAGTAAAGTGGAATATCCAATTTCTGTGTAAATAGATTATATATTAATTATTGAGTACAACCTTGCTACATGTCTCAGCATGCATATTGCCACTTTCATACTGAGGGCAAAAGGAAAACAAAACCTGTAGATAGTTCCCAGGGCAGTCATCTACTGAGAACAGTGTTAGATATGCACAGCCTGTTATTCCTTGATGGATATCAGTGTCAGACTTGCTCCAGCCTGTAGGAAAGGATTTTCAGGAGGCTCTAATCTGTCCTGTTCTGGTCTGGAACACAGGAATGACAGAAAGAGAAAGGTATAGCCCTGAGCTAAGCAGAGGATGAGTTATAGGTCCTTATATGGAATCATAGAATCAACTAGGTTGAAAAATATTGCAGATTAAAGTCAATGTTGAATTGTGGTTGAAAGTAAATGGAGTTTGAGAAGACATCTGGAAAAGACACTAAACTGTCCTTCAATTAATAACTATATTTGATACATGTTGCATAAGATCTGAGGATGTTGAACATGTATCAAAAATAGTCTGAAAGCTCTGATCGCAATGAATTCTCCAGTAGAGCTCTGAGTAAAGGTAAAGACATTCTGTTTCTTGACAGCCTAACCCACAGTTCATTGAGTCCCAAGCAGCGTGAAGTCTTACATCCACCCATTGCCCCCGATTACAAGCATAACATATGGAAGTCAGAAAACAGCTTCAAAGAGAAGCCTTCTGGCTCGTCTGTGTGGCTTCTGCCGTGTTTGGGTTTGCTTTTCAATATGTTCTGAGGTTGGTCAGGCGTTAAAAGTGAAGGCATGAGAATGCCTGGGTTTCATGAGGGTTAACAGACCTTTAGGACATATTGGGCTTCTAAGATACATACCCAGTACACATTACTGGGATGGTTCGTTCCTTAAATACACTTTGCACAGGAAGATATATTAGCCAGTAGATGCGGTCACTGTGATAAGATCCAAGTACTGATGAGTGTTTCTCCCTAACAGCCGAGTCCCTGGCTTGGTTAAACACTGATGTTCTCTGTTCCTGCCCTCTAACACCATGTTTCTTTATTTGAAAGTCCAGGTCACAGCACGAGGTCCAGTCCAACCGTGCTTGAAAACAATGATCATGTCTTTCAAACGGATGTGTTTCCACTGATTTCAAGGGGATTAGGTCATCTCTGAGGTGACAGGCTCCGTGAAATGATGTCCAACAGGCAGAATAATAGGAATAACATCACATCTGATATTAGTGTGAGGTGTCATGGATTAGTCCTAAATTTAAAATGTCTTAAAATCATTTTAACTGTATACTACACTAATGGAAATCTTGGTGTTTTTTTTTTTTTTCGTTATTTAACCATATGTCCAAGCTTTCATGTAAATAACACAAAATTTTGGCTAGGAAAATCGGGAAGTCTGAAAGTCAAGAATTTGGCAACAGAAGTAGTAACAAAACTCAGCTTGCTTTTTGACAATACATCACTCCCTATTTAAAAAGCTACTATTACTGTTTTGAGGATGTCAGTATTAACTCCATCACTGGAACTTCCTAATTTAACCAGGAACGTGTGAGAACTGATCTATCGCTGAGTTGTTACAAGCTTCTTAGATGTAAATACTGGTTTTCAATAGACAAGTGAGAAATCCGTGATGTTCTTCCCCATTTCTATCTGGTCAACAATAGATTTGATGACAATGTCTTAAATGGATCCTTTGTTCTTTAGACTTTTTCTTTTGTGCCTGTTCTCCCGCCATACACTGCAGCACAGATGGTCTGATCTCTTCCTAAAGAATCTGGCCTGTCCAGGGGATGAAGTGACATGCTTTTGATTTTACCAGTGTTGGCAGGACACGTAAAGATCAAGTGTTCATTAAAGTAAGGCCATCATAAAACCCTTACTTCCTTTATTTTAAAGGAAAACGGGAGCAGGAGTGTTAAGAGCTTGGTACTGAAGCCATAAGGATTTCTAGTATATAAGTCAAGAGTTTAAGAAGTGGTTTCCTTAGCTTTTTATTACTACAAGGAGCTGGCTGAAGTATGTACCCCAATGAATGCAGTGTGTGTCCTTGTTACTTTCTAGCATGACATGGCAAGACCCCGGTGCCACTTTAGAAGTTTGAAAAGCCCTGCTGAGATTCTTCTATTACTAACTTCAATGCAACATTGTTGGCTCTGTGTTAGAAACTTTTGCCAGGATGTACTGGTGTTTCTGAGTTCAGTTGATGTGTTTTATGGAAAAAATAGGAAGTGTCCTCCAGTAAATGATTTAAACGGCAGGTTTGCAGAAGGTGGGCATGCGTAAGCTGTTGTGACAGCTTAGATGCTCCTGCTTCAATTGGTTTTTGCAGCGCTAATCGTCTGGAACAGCAATTCAGGGCCTTGCTGCTGGACCTTCCCGTTAAGCTGTGAAATATTGAGATGCATGTCACTTGAATGGATTTATTAGTAAATTAGGCAGTCGCAAGATCTCCTCATAACATCAGCAGATACAGAGCGTTCTGCAGACTGACGTCTCTTTCTGATGCAGGGTTTGTGAAAGCAGCAAACAAGATTGATGAAAGTTTCCCAAACCTCGCCAGCCAGCATTTTTGAGGAGTCAAATATAATAAAGCAAATTATCATTTAACAGAGATAAATCTGCCCCTTGAGCACTGGCAATGCTTAAAAAAAGAAGAAGTGAAAAAATAAGTTGGGGACTGAAAATTAAACTCCTGGCTTGGCTGCTTCGCAATTAGTTTAAAATAGGAGTGTGTCATGTTCTGCCCAGCTTCTACTTGCAACTATTCTGTTACAGCAGACATTGACGTGAGGATAAATAAGTTGTGTTTATCTCTGGTTGGCATCTATTTTGTTCTTCCATTTAATGTATCAAAGCATAAATGTCACAGAAGGGGAGTCTCATTTCACACTTGCAAGGTACTGATTTTGCCCTGAAGTTTTGCTGCTTGTTTTTCTAATCTAAAGAAAGGTTCTTATGGTAGCACAGGATGTTTAGGTCACTTTCAGTGCCTGTAAAAATGAACTGTGCTTTTTGTCCTTAGGAAAGGAAGTGGGGGAAAAACCGCCATGTTAGCTGTCAGTGTATTTGGTAGGATATCGCTTTTGGCATCCTTCTCTCAGGTTGGTTGAGAAGTTCTCAGAAGATTCTGAGCCGGCATCTTCTTTTCTGGAAGAGAGCGTTTCACTAATGGAGCTTTTCGTATTAACTATCAAGGTTTGTTCAAGTCAGCAGATGTTGAGGGTCCTTCACGGATACGTTTGAAGCTTTCTGCTGCATGAATTTTTCATAGCTAGCTCCAGCTTTCAGGTATAGGCAGGAAAAAAACGAACCGGAATGGGTTGGCACCCGCAGGGAGAAGGTATTCCTATTATGAGGTCAAATTCACCCAGGCTCTGTGAACTTGTCAAACTGTTTTTAGTTCATGCCAAGGGAATTCACTTCACTTAGCCTCTCTGGGTCAGTGCTGCTGAGGTGAAATTAGTGCTTCAATGATGCTGCTTTTTCTTTGGTGGGGGTAGAAGAAGGAATATGGGATGAAATGAAATTGTATTTCTGTGCCACGATTGTACGTGATTGCCTGAGGTTCCATTCGAATACTGGCGAAGTCAAGCGTAGCACCGCTCAGCCCTCTGTGTACTGCCTTTAAGTCACTCTTGCAAGTAATAACATTTTTTTCCCATTTTCTAAGCAGGTTTTGCTTTCTCTTTGTCGAGGAGAATTTCCAGGAAGGATACCATAGTGCTGTGTCATGTGTGGTTTCACAAGCAAATGTGTGCTTTGTGAAAAGCACTTTGATGGTCACTTAACTTTCATCTGTAATCCACAATGTTAATTTGAAGGAGGCTGTAGAAGTGTTTGGGATTTAAAACTGAACCTTAAGAATAAATTCTGTGTAAACATTAACTTTAATATCCTGGCACAATACTGACTTAATGCTTTTTCTGCAGTTCTGGCTCCGATCTGCTCTTATACTAAAGGGCATAAATTTTGAAATGGGGATGGGAAAATGAACATGAGGCGGCAGTGTGCGCTTTGCAGCCCAGAAAGCCAACTATATCCTGGGCTGCATCAAAAGGAGCGTGACCAGCAGGTCGAGGGAGGTGATCCTGCCCCTCTATTCTGCCCTTGTGAGACCTCACTTGGAGTATTCTGTGCAGTTTTGGGGTCCTCAACATAAAAAGGACATGGAACTGTTGGAACAAGTCCAGAGGAGGGCCACGAGGATGATCAGGGGACTGGAGCACCTCCTGTATGAAGATAGGCTGAGAAAGTTGGGGCTGTTCAGCCTGGAGAAGAGAAGGCTGCGTGGAGACCTCATAGCAGCCTTCCAGTATCTGAAGGGGGCCTATAGGGATGCTGGGGAGGGACTCTTCATGAGGGACTGTAGTGATAGGACAAGGGGTAACGGGTTCAAACTTAAACAGGGGGAGTTTAGGCTGGATATGAGGAAGAAATTCTTTCCTGTAAGGGTGGTGAGGCACTGGAATGGGTTGCCCAGGGAAGTTGTGAATGCTCTATCACTGTCGGTGTTCAAGGCCAGGTTGGACAGAGCCTTGGGTGGCATGGTTTAGTGGGAGGTGTCCCTGCCCATGGCAGGGGGGGTTGGAACTGGATGATCATCAGGTCCTTTCCAACCCTAACTATTCTATGATTCTATGATTCTGTCTTTGTTTCTGCTTATTGTGAGAACAGATGGAGTACAACTTCATTGTGTTTTTGAGATAGATAAATATGTCTTTATTTAAGTCAAATGCATTTGAGTAACAATCACAGCTATAACAAAAAGGACTAAATTGAGTTAGTGTTGAAGATTTGGTTTTGATAGATTGGAACAAATGTTAGTTTAAGCTTTATCCAGAGCTAGGGATTCCTGTGGAGGCTGATATTCTTAATGGTTTACCTTATTATCTACTGTGAAAAGGATACTGTATTGCAGTGTTGAATCGTTTTTACACGTATTATAAAGGAATAACAGATGTTTAGGATTTATCAGCATTCTTAGACACCAGCTTCTATTGTTGGGCTTTTTGCCTTTTTTCTTAAAGCTCCAGCCACAATCTTCTTCAGAATCCTCTACCTTTCTTGGCCTTGGAGCAAAACTTTCCTCACTTTAACTGTAGTGATATAGAAGGAAACCTCTGGTTCAAATGATAGATTGCTGAACTGCAGGAATAATGAAAAGGAGCCAAGAAACCTCTGTGGTGCTATGAGCTTTTCTTTGGCTTTGCCGAAGCATTCCATCAGTGGTCTTTCTGACACATAGAAATATTGGTTGGTCTCCAGTTTCTTCTTCCTCTGGGCTGTTTTTGGTTATTGCCACACATGGTGCACTCTTGCATCTGCTGCAGCCCCTATCCCAGGTGGCTCACGTGTCCTCTGCTAGCAGGTTTTACAATAGAACGATACTAAAATAAACTTTCTATAAGATTTTTTCGTTGTTACTGTTGAAGAGAACTTAAAACCTCCAAAATCAGCGTAAAGCATATTTAAATATCTGGCACTTTTCATCATGTTGCATCAACAACTTTAATAAAGCTCTAAGTATGTGGTTTATGGAAAGCATAGGTCCTTTCCTCCCAACAGCAACACTGCAATGCAACTGTTATGGGAACTCATTGCTTGCTGGTTGAAGCTCAGGAAGTGCACCCCAGTTAAGGGTACATTCCTTAGGCATATGTGCATACATTATACATTCAGCTCTGAAAAAAAAAGGCAAATGCTGAAGTTTCTATAATCTAATTTGTTATTTTACCATAGCTTCATGTTACACGTGCCTGTTTATATAAGGTTTAGGGTGGTGTGCCTGGAAGAGATCTCGAATACACACACACACTCTCAAAACGCTGGGTTGTCTCCTAAAGCCTTTATTTATATCTGACACATGCAATTAATCTCTCCCTATCTCTAATCACTTTTGCTATTACATTCATCAGAGTGATTTGTATCATATCTCTGTCACTGCTCTGTAATTGATATGTGAAGATAAGAGATTCTTAGAGGACACAAACAAGGAAAAGAGAAAATTGAATTTACCTTGCAATCACTTTATAAAATGTGACATACATCAATTATACATGCCAGCCAGGAAATGCCATCTTGAGCAAACTGCGGTGATTTGTTGCAAGACCAACATAAGAGAAATGCCAGGAAACTTTTCTGGTCAGAAAAGTATTGCTCAATCTCACTGTTTCACCTGCAGGGTTTTAAAGAGTACTTCAGCTTTCACAAGGAAAGTATACTTTTTGATCAGTGTTTTTCTTCACTCTTGTACTAATACACTAGGATGGAGTAAGATGAAAGGGAGCTGCCGAAATAAACATTGTTTTGATTAGATGTAAAAAGATGATGTTGATTCCTGAAGATTGAATCATCTTTCATGGGCAAAAATGGTAAACCTGACGGTCCAATTCCAGCTTCACTGTGTTCTGCCACGAAAATGTTGCTGTTTAGTTTCTCTTTCCTATTTCATTGCACTGAGACATGAACTAGTTTTCTCACTCTTGTTATAAATGCTTAATACTCACGTTTAATTCTGATTGTTGGTGTGAGACAGGTTCCTGTCTGTACTTTTAAGGAGTATTTTGAGGTCTTTAAAAAGCTCTTTAATATGTACTGATAACGTTATCAAAATTAACATCTACTGTAGAGATAAATCACATGGTAGCAGTAATAGAAATAATAAACCTCAGCAGACTGAAATCAAGCCCCATCCTATGTTGGCCACTTGCTGGAACTGCAGGAGTGGTGAACAGTCTTTTTCTCTGGAAGTGTTTTATTTCTTTATCGTGTACACCCAACAGAAATCCCACTTTCTAAAAACTTCCAGAGGAGACACAAGCACAGGGATCTGAAGGCATTTGGGAAGTGCTTTGTGTTTCAGTTCATGTGAGCATCCTGATTCTGGAGCTTTAAAAGGAAGAGCTACTAGAGACTCACCTATCCGTTTACCTCTTTTGAGCATCACCTTTTGATCTCTTGAGCCCTGTTCTGCTGTGCCATACAGCTGGAGTATTCTAAGGAACAGACTTGAAATCTTTTCCTTTGTTTCCCATCTTTACCCAGTTGGATGTATTTTTAGTGACAGAAGCAGGACTCGCTATTCAGTTTAGAAAATAGGTAATTTAGGACCTGTTTCAGTGTGTTCTTTAAATTGTCGTTGTATCAGGCAAGCTTGAACTGCCTTATAAACAGTATACAGAAGGAGTAATAAATACACTCAAAACAGATGTTTAATAGAATAACTTTGGCACTTACTCAGTTACTGCAAAAACCTAAACATATCCTAAAGATTGTATTACACATGCTAAATGTCTGCATGGCAGAACTGCCTCCCCAGCATATTTACAAAAGCCAATTTTCCTCTCAAGCTTTCACAAAGACATTATTGCTTCAGGGTTATCATTTTTAAAGCTCTCCGTATTAAAGATGTTTTTAATTTCTTCTCAATATACGTCACAGAACAGGAAAATGGAATGAGGATGGAAACCCCTCGCGTGTCTGGCTCATCATTCTGCCAGGTAGATTTCATTTGCCTAATGCTGAAAGTGCAGACAGTATCCTGTGTATGAACAGTGATTGCAGCTACCACCTATCCACTGGGGAGTCAGAACATGCAAGATTCAAGGTCATCTCGGAATCTTTACATATTATCCTTTCCATAGGCACACAGTGGTAAGGTATTAGATTTGATTGTTCAATAGGCAAGATGAAAGCTACTTATTTATGCATTGCCCAGCTGGGTTTGGGTTTTTTTTAAATCAGATAACCAATTTTTGCCCAAATTTGAACAAAAAATTAGTATTGGAAATCCTTTTAGATTTTAGGAAGGACTTGCAGAGAATTTAGAAGTAATATAGAATAAATGGAACTTCCTACCCTGTTTGTAGCAGGAAGAGAAACTCGAGCTTGACTGCAACCTGGGTCGCTTCACCTGATGTATGTAAAAGCTGCATCGATTTCTTGTCCACTTGGTTGTACCGTGGGAGCTGTAAATGGCCAATCCAGGACGTTCGTTATCCCTTGGTTTTGTACTGCTCAGTTTCACATATTGTCATTTGCCTCTGGGGAGCGGTTCGACATGAGAGTAATCCACGTTCTGATTCCCCCCACTCCCCTACAGACTGTGCTGTCAGGTGATAGAAATGTTGATTTCTTTTCATGTGCAAACTATTGTCTCCACTTTTTAGCCCCTTAAAAATAATCCATAATCCCAAACTCTGCCTTTTTATAGAATCATAGAATAGTTAGGGTTGGAAAGGACCTGAAGATCATCTAGTTCCAACCCCCCTGCCATTTATGGTGGATAAATCAGTTTAGCTATGGAATGTGGGAACGAAGCTGCAACTCGTATAATCTGGGAGAATGTTGCTGTTAAATGGTGTATTTTTAAAGGACTGCAAGCTTCGTGAGATAAAAATGAACAAATAGCACGGCCAGGAAGGTGAACACAACGTCCTGGTCTCTAAGGTCCTGTTTCTGCAGACTTGCTATTAAATTTGGCCAGCTATGTTTGCTGTTAAATATGACTGCAGGCTGAGAATGGGAATCTTACTGCTGTTGTCCTGCCGTGACCAGTGCATTGCATGAGGAAGGAAAGAGAAGTTGTGCTTGGTGGTTCTATTTAGTCCCTGCTAATTATGCACTAAGGAGGGATAAAACGAAAAGCTTGCTTATTTACTCCACGTTGGCTCTATTTCAGTCCACTCTGCAAAGCCATGTGCTCAGAAACCTGGCTTGGTAAAGACAGTGAAGGCTTAAGAAGCTGGTGATGTTGTATCTTCTACAAAAGGTGGGAAAGAAACTGCTATCTCATTGCTGCCTTCAGCTATCCTTGTGGATCTTTCGGATCTCTGTGAGTGATACTATCATAGCTATTAAAGAAAGTAATTGGTAGTGAGTGATTAAAATTGCAGATGGCCTTTTCAAGGTGATTATGAATGTTAAATCAAGTCTGTAAAAGCTATCTAAAAAGGCCTGTGAAACTGAAAAGGGAATATGCTGAGGATAATTGCATAAGGGAGGATGTGGCAGGCATGCTATGCTCATCCAACCCTCCCACCAGTCAATCAGTCAACAACAAAATGGAAGAAGCAAAATAAGTCAAGTGGACTTCTTGTATAAAATGCAGGGGGACTAAATAGCTGCCTTTTTAGGCTGTAAATCGCATTGTGCCGAAAACTTACTGCATCTCACTCTTTTATATAGAGCATTATCCCAGGTCCATTGCTGTCGTCGTTGAGCAGTGACAAGTCTGCAAAGTTCCCTGTGCAATGCAATGCTGTGTCGTTAACAGTGATCTTTTCCTGTTCTTTTCCAACTGTAAGTGATTATGACAAATGTTCCTTTCCACATTGCCCTGGAAGAAGGCCAAGAAATACTGTGGAGTGACTTAATTTCATTTGGTGATCTTTATGTCACAAAGCAAAGGTTATGCGAGAATCTGTATAGCTGAAAAATCTGAGGTTCATTTTGTTCCATAATTTAAAGTGGGAACTTCAGATGCAAACAAAGATAAAGGTAGAGAAAACTCAAAAATGAATGTCTTCATTTTAAGCCCTGCTTACTTACATATGTATTTTAATGCAAGTGCAAAGAGGTTTCACATGTGCCTAAATAGCTTGTGAACTTCGAGCCTGAGGGTTTCTTCTTGTGCATATTGTGATTATAGACTCATCACTTCTGGACTAATTTCATGCTTTCAAATAAAATCATTTTGTATGGTTGCTTATATTTCAGCATGTTATTATTGCATTCATCTCAAGCTTCATGCTGACCTATATGATCTGCTCTTGAGCTGTACCACTATGGGATTTATTGTGAAGATGCATATAAACATGTCTTGCAGTTATTGCTTAGTAACTTTGGTGTGACGGGATCATTTGTTAGCTCATTTGAGGAGCTCTTTCCCCTTCAGATAATGTTTCTGCTGACCTGAAATTTGTGGTCATTCTAATGTTAGCAGTTACGTTGCATATTGATTTCTTCATCTAAATTAAGATTCTTTTACTTGTGGATATTCCCTTGGTAAATTTAATAGTGAATTCAGTTTACGCGAGTGCTGTAACACTTATCTCTGACCACATTGGTTTAGGAACCGGTCTGTGGCATCCTCGAGGAAAACGTTTGTACCATGCAAGTGTTTTTAAAAGTATCATGGAATGGTTAGGCTTGGAAAGGACCATTTATTATTGGTTCATTGCCAATCAGTGCAGCAGGTGTGGTTTTAAGGGAGAGATGGTCTAAACAAATGTTCGAATGTAGAGCACTTCCCTTTAACTGTGAAAAGATGAGTTTCACCTTGTAATGCAAATAGAAAATACTCAAGAAGCCATCAGGAACTAAAAAAAGGATATTTTTTTTCTGTTGAAAGAAGCAGTGATTTAGAATATGACAATATTATGTTTTTCCACCCTCAAAATGTGAATTCTAACTCTTCAAGCATCCTGTACGAACTGTAAGCACAGTAAATGTGGCAGGCTGTTTAAAATTGAAAGCATCTTGCTAGACTTCGGATTATCAGTTGTCACTTTGCTTTTTACAAAGGATATTGATTACTGTTTAATATATGATCGATACGGCATGTTGCAGCTGTGAGGGAACCCTTGAAAGCTGGCATGATTGGCCGCGTCATCAGCAAGCACAAAGACTTGCGTGAGATGTGATGAGGAGAGGAAGACTGCCTTTGACTAAACCGTACCTGAGAGATCTGGTATGTTAGTCAGTGAAGAGGGCAATTTGCACTTCATAGGCTAATGAGCAGAAATGCTATGGAATCGAGCAAACCTTTTTGGACTGCAGAGTAGTGACTGCTCAGTTCCTATCTTGAGTATGATACAGAGTTTATTTTGCAGATACGATGGTAATATATCTTGGTTGGAGCTTGTAGTGTCGATACCATGCCATTTTCAGTGCCACAGGAGCAGTCAGCTGGGCTACTTGATGAGGGGTTTTTCCATGGTTTAAAGATGGAAAAAACAGTGTCAGTTGATAATTTCTCAGGTAAATCTTCTTTTTTACCAGATTGTTAGAAACACTCTCAAAGGGTGTTTGGAATGGAAGAAGTGACGTGCCTCTGACTAGCGTGGCAGCATGAGATGCTGTAGCGTATGTGCTCACAAAGGAGAGGGATGAACTAACCGTTTCTGTAGTGCTTATGGCCAGCAGATGCAGGTAGACAGTGTTTGTCTTCATTAATTCTTTACATACAAGAGGAGGTGTTTTTAATTTTGTCAAAATATTTCTGCATTGTGAAACATGGAACATACAAGTTCTGAGTTTACTGTGAATAATGACCCAGCTGTTTTCCTGCCAGCCTTTGCAAGCACTGTTTCTTTAAGGCAACTCCTTCTCAGAGCTGTATCTTGCCACTTTTAAAGCAATAAGGCTCTTTCCTAGGAAAGGAGACTGTGTTTAAAGTAGAGGTTTATGGCTGACAGCACTTTACTGCAATGGTCTTTAAAAGACTGGGGTTTAATGAGTCGGTTATCCTGGTTTCGTTTTGTGTGTATCAGGTACTTCAGCTTCTCTTTGTACTGCCACAAGCAACCTTGATGACTTCTCACTATCTTAAGAGTATTTACACATGCTTCATGCCACAGTATCCCGGTGGAACGGAAAGTACATAACTTCTTTGTGTGTTAATGCTGAAGATACTGTGTTTGCTATACTTCAACCAGGTGGCATTGTTAAAACACACATCAGAAGCGTATATGGTTTACCTTACGTCATATTAGTGAGGTAAAAGTTTGTCAGTCATATCTTTTACTAAGCATTTTCATAAGTAAATTTAACCTTCTTGGTGCAGCGTAAGCTGTAGGACTTACAGGAAGGTTTGTGAAGGAGTGCAATCAGCAAACCTGCCTGTGCTGGTGATCCTTTGGACTCCAGAGGAAATGGTGGCTGGAAGAACATTGGCCTATAATTAACTGGCTCTGAAACATAGCTCATTTTAGCATCCCATTATGTTTTCCTGACATAGGTATTAAAAAACGGGAGGGGGGAGGAATACAGTTATTGTAGACTGTGTGTTGTAAGGAATAGAACACTTTATAAAATCAGCTTTTGAAATAGGGCAGAAGCCCTCTTTTTCCTTAAGGGCTCAGTGGTATGGTTTTTGTGGTCTCCAGATCCTTAACCCCAGTGGGTTTGTGGTTCGCATGAGGTAAAGCTGAGCTGAATTGAACAATCAATTCGAAAGGCAGAGAGGCTTGTATCAAAGTTGACTTATACTTCTGTCCTTTGCAAATTCAGCAATATGTAAGGAGGGGGCTTGCCTTTAGAGCCAGACTTGTTCCTTTTGATGAGGCCTTAAGAACAATGTAAGATACATCTCCTTTTCATCCTTGATCACCACAAGAACTTTAAAATCCGTGTTTCAGAAAGGAATCCTGCATAGCAGCCTCTGAAAATATGCAGAGCTCACGAAAACTGCGTGATTGGTACTATAAAAGTCTCAATGGGAAGTGCAGATCCTGATGCAGGGAAGGAGTGCACTGAATCGCGGAAACATGTATGGATTTGAATGTGTTCCTTCCACCAGGTTGTAATCCCAGTTTTATGAGCTTTGCAGAAGATGGGGACAGGTTTTGGGGTTTTCTTTATTAATATACATATATATTTCTTCCCCCCCCCCCCCCCCCCAAGAATATATTGCATGCAGTCCCTTCAGAAATTACAAAGTAAGCTTAGGGAAGAATAAGAGTCCTGTCTAAATCACAGCAGGTTACTCTTGTAAGTAATTCTCATTTTGCCTTTATGCTCTGATTTTACCAAATAGTGAGTTTTGAAAACAACATAACCCAGTTGTTCCTGCCATTAAGGATTTATGGAATGTGATTCCCATTCACAAGGGAAGCACGTGTGTGAATTAGGTTTTTTTCTCTTACAATATGCCACCACGATCCTGCAGTAATCCAGAGATTGATTTTTAAAGCATTCTGAATCAATTACGGCTTTAATCAGCAAGCGGCAAACTTCAGATGGCTGGTGGACTAATTTTACCATCTCCCATCCACATGAACCTAAGCTGAAAAAGAAAACAATAAAGGGGATGTAATTATCTGTCCTGATTACTGAATTAGAAGAGTTTGTGTTTATTCCATAGCTATGTACAAAGGAGAAAACTGCTTTGGAAAACAATTTGGGGCAGCTACTAAATTGTCAGGGGATTGCAGGGGGCGACGTGGGTGTTTGGTAGGACAGGTTTGGAAGAGGTTTGTAGTCAAAAACTGCCTTGAGTACTGTGTATCAAGCTCTGGAGGCTGTTGCCCGACAGCTCTGTGGTCTAGTACACAAGATCTAGTACTGAGAGTGTTTTTTTCCCTGTGCTTAAAATGAGTTTGGATTTTCAAGGCAGAATCTCACGGTTGTTTGTCTGAGCATATATCAGGTGCTTACAAAAGAAACCCGAGCAATTTCTGAAAGCCTGGAATTAATGTTAACGTTCCCAGATAGTGACAAGCTTTTTAGAAAGCAGGGCTGGAAAAGCATCTCTGCATGATGGAATTAACAACCTGATTATCCTGAGGTGGTGCTTCCCTGCTACTGAGTAGGACTACTTTAAGTTACTGGCATTTTGACTTCAAATGAGAAGAGCCTATAAAAACATACCGGGCTTATTATATAATTCTTTCTCAGACCAGACTTTGAGGTTTGGTAGGCTTTTTATTTTCAGCTTAGAGAGATAAAGACAGATTTGTGACAGACCTTTCCTTACCCTCTATATCATCCCAGATCAGATCAGCATCCACAAATTGCATAAAACCTCTCATAAACCCCCAGCTTACCACAGTGGTGTCATTGCTGTTTGAATATTTAGCGGAACGTTAATCCTGACATATTTAGCTGCCATGCTGAAGGATTGTTGCTGCCTTCTGTGCAAAGTTCAGCATAAATGCCCACAACAGCAGCGAGTTATAGGTCAATTACAGTAATTGGAAGGAAAAGTAAACAAGGAACACTGGTAGTATCCAGCAGGATACCTCTATATTTTATTAATGAGCAGTCAACAAGGCTGTCACCAGTCACTGATGTTGAAAAATGTGCCATATAATTTATTCCTATGAATGATTTCATTCCTGCATAGTGTATGTGTCTCTTGGTAGCGCTGGCTTTATTAAATATGGTTGAACAAAATCTGGAGTTGAGTGAGATTGAAACTGTCTCCTTAAGAAAACTTTATTTAAGCAGCAAGAGATAAGGCTGCCTCATCCCTTTTTACTTTACAGAAGGCTGCTTTTATGGTGTTGGGGCTACTCAGTTAATGGCTTACTATATTTTGAATCTTAAGTTATGTTGTCATGCAATAAACTGAAAGTAGTCACTGTACAAATACAAATTACATCCTATCTGCTACAACACGCTAGCATAGAGGCCCAACCAGTCTCGCATTTACATGGTATCACTTAAATTAGACTTTAATAGTATTGTAATTTATGCAGATTTAATAAATATATTTGACTTTCAGAGCAATAAAATGGGTTATGGCATTATCATAGAGGTAATTATTACTGGTGTTGTCTGCTGCATTTCATTTTTAAATTAAGAAAAGCCATAATGATAGGTACGTTTGAGAGAAATATATGATGCTCCCTAAGGACCCTTAGTGTTAATACTCTCTTAATTCTATATGCTATCTAGAGTTGCTGGATTATGTTGCTTGTGGCAGGTCCTCCATGAACACCACCTTCCTCTTCAGAGACAAGAAATAACTGTACTTAGGTTATTTGCCTTTGTTACTTTCCTTACCTTTGTTGAGGAAGTAAATTTTTGCAAGGAAAAGTCTTTGGAGACATTCATGTTGCCAAAGGCAGGGCCGGAAAAGAGATTACTTCCTTCTTCTGAACAGTGTGATGCTCTGAAGAGTCACGTATTTCTGTAGGTAGAAGAAATCACAAGTTGCTTTAGCTATATAAGCTTACAGAGTGCAGCAGGACACATAACCACCAGTGTAGGGTTTCCAGCAGGACAGATAACCACCAGTGGTGGGTTTCCTTGAGCGGCTTCACAAAATCTAACAGAGCACTTGTTTAAATCTGGGAATTCGTTGCATTTGTGGAATGCGGTGTAGAGTGCTGAAAATGTGAAGATTAGGCCATGGGCACATATCTTACATGAACACATCCCACAAAGAAGACTTTTGCGATTAGGAGACTGGAGAGAGCAGCAAATCACAGAGTGAAGTAGGAGTTACAAAACACAGGTATATTTTTATCTGCAAGAATGGACAAGATAGTTTATTTTAAACCCATCGGAGGCTTTAAGCGCTCTTGACAAGTCACATACCCGCTTCCTGTGCAACCTGAGGTCTAACTGGGGAGAGATTTCTTGACCTGTTTGAATGACTGAGCAAGTTTCTAACTGTAACCCAATGTGTCCTCTACAACGCAGTTGTGCTTTGCTCTCAGACTGCTTGAGCAGCATGGGTATTGCCATGAGTTCGTCAGTAGTATCACAAACAATTATAAAGGTATCATGACCTTACTGTGTGAGGAGAGTGTCAGTGGTTCTGTGGCTGTAGTAACCTTCTTATTTTAGTGGCATCCAAAGTCCCTTTTAGGTGTTACACCACTTGGATAAATACGTTTCAGTGGAACTGTTCTGTGAAGGGGGTAGTTTAAGTTATCCTAGCAGTCTTCAAGGCAGGTTCTCAATATAGGAAATACAGTAGATGAGGATCAGGTTCTCTAGCGATGTATCCTTTGTGAGTTTCTTTGGGATGTTGATCTGGAATTCTTTCTGATCACAACTGTCTTGTACACATTTAAAACATTCCTCCTCTTTCTCATAACTACTGTTTCCTATAGGATTCTCAAGTTATTAATGGCTATGGTAGTGTTTCACACAGACTGAAGTGTGGAAGGACAAGGCATTTGCATGAGATTAGGAGTTGTCCAGAGCACACGTTTTGAGGAAGAGAGTAAATTGCAGTAGGTGATGAACTGGTCGGGGATAGGGATCTTCTCTTCTGCCAGAGCTTCCACTCCTGTGTTGTTGTTGACAGACAGCATTTTGGACAAATGTCATAACAGGAGATGAAAGAACAAGTTTTTTAGAGAAAGAGGCTTAGAAAGGCTGCTATTCCAACAACTTGGGGAAACAGGTAAAGAGAGCCAGTCTGCTCCTCTAGGAACTAAAGGGCAAACGTATGTTAAATCTGATTTCCCCGGTAGACAGTGAGCAGATGATTGAGAATGGGGAGTATATGCAAAGTTACTGCCTCACCTGGTGAACTGCTATTAGCAGTACAGGTTTGCGCTTACCATGACTATCATGAGGGTTCTTTAAATTCAGTAGCTGGGACCTGATGTATATTAACAGACCTCTTGTCTACAGCAAATCCAGATGGCCTCCCTTCTCTTCCCTCTCTTCTACTAGATGCAAAAGGTCAGAAGAAAAGCAGCAATGGGGATTCTTGCTGCCAGCACAAGATGCTCTTGACTGTGTCTGCATCAGTACCACAGACTTTAATTTCCTTTATACTGAACTAAGGTTAGACTCACTTAAAGGTCATTCTCTGTGCAATAGGGTTTGGTTTGGTTTGCTGTTTGTTTTATTGAAAACAGCATCTTTCCTGAGAAGCAAAGTTGTTTTCCCTGCTATTACCTCCTCTCTTCTTAAGTTGCTTTTGAAAGGTGTTTCATTACTTGCTAAGCTCTAAAGTGATTTTTCTGATAGTGATAATATCAACTTGCAAAGTCTTTGAGCTGGGAGTGTTTTTATCTTAGAACTGCAGTGGTGCTTGTTGCATAAAGAGCTGGTGGCATTTGGAATTGACCCTGCCCTTAACAACTCCAGCTTTGACAGAGCCCTGAAATTATCCTGTTATCTTTCTGTCAGCTTCCCCAGATTCTGCAGATAAAGCCCCTGCATACATTGAACATGACCAATGCTCTCATCATACAGCTTTCTTCGGAGACTCAAGCATTTTATGTTATCAACTAAAGTCAAGCAAGTCATTTTTAAATCTTTCATTTCCAGCTGGTTGAGATTTTGTGCTTCATAAATATACAGGTGAAGTAGAATTCTGTTCTAAAACCGACCAGAACTTCCCACTTCATAACTGTGACAACTTCCATAGAAAAAGAGGTGCTGCTCAAGGTTTTCTCCTCTTCCTGCCATCCCTTTTCAAACTCTGTCAGGAAGGCATGAGGTTTGTCTTTTGCCACCTTTGGTAACTGGATGCTCAGCAACTGTTAGAAAAACCACTCTCCACCTGTGCATAGGAAGCTGCAGAGGCTACTTCCAGAGGTAGATACTCCTATGAAAGCTTGCAGTCAGAAATCCATATCTGTCTTTAGAAATAGGCATAGGAAAATCTCTGCTGTGTCTTCTTCCCCTTTCCCATTTCCTCACCCCCAAACCTGATTTTGTTGTTTGTTTCTTTGAATCATACCAGGCATTTTTCAAGATCAAACAGATAGGTCCTTGATTATGAAGAGGAAGCAGAAGTAAAAGGAACTCCAAAGTGAGCTTTTTCATGCACCTGGGATATGAGAATAGGAGAGCCTTAGGATTAAGGATGAGTTGGTTTGCTGGATGATGGAGTTCTCTGGGCAGGCGTGGGAGGATTTACTTAGATGTTGGTGTTGTTATGTAATTTGCTAAATGTGTTCATAGCTCCAGATGGCTGGATTTAAAAATAAAATTAATATATTATCTTTACACACTTTTAAAGTCCTCTGTTAATAGCCAGGTAGATCCAAAGCATCACTGAGAGAATATATATATATAGGGAGAAGAATTGATGGGCTGTGATGAAGTAAAGGGAAATTAACATTAAGGTTTCTTCTTGCTTCATAAAACACTGCAGAAGCTTTGAGTCCACAAGAGCTGTCAAATGTTTTGAATGCTTTTATAAATGGAGCTTATTTGGGGCTGAATGATGTTGTTGGTGTTCTGCTTTCTGATATAAAAGTAAAGAACCCTGAAAACTGTATCTGGCAGGGAAAATGTGGCCTTGTATTAAAATGATATCCGGTGATGCGTAATGAGGATAAGTTTGGCTTGGAGATCATAGTATTAAAAGTGAGAGCCCGTGTTTGACGTGTTTTATGTTGCAATAAATATTGGCTGCTGGTGAGAAGCTCGAACACTCTCCTCATGCCACCCATTTTGAAAATATTGAAACAGAATATAACAATGACTCTGTATGCTCCGAAGGGAACAAAGGCAGACTTCTCTCTCCCACTTCATTCCAAGGATGGCACTTCCTCCCTTCGTCCTGAGGGCCAATATTCCTTAGTTTTAAAAGAAGAGCCCTATTCAACTCTCAAACTAAATGTCCGTAAATGAGAGATTTGTCTGTGCAAGATGTAAGCACAAAACAGTGAATGGAGCTTATAATAATCACAGCAGCAGTTTTCAAAGGAGCAGTCCTTTGTTCCCACGTCAGTAGAGAGCGATGACTCCTGTGATTTCCAACCAGTTAGTTCCGACTCCTTTAATGCCGCTTTTCCTGTTACTGCGCAGTTATTCCACTTGTTTTTCTTTGCCTTCGCTTGAGTAAGGCTCTGAAAGCAGAGATAAAGGTGGAGAGAAGCATGAAGACTCTGTGCTGAGAATGTGCTTTGTTGCAGTCTCATAAAGCTGCCCAGGTATAGCTCTATATTGGAAAAGGACCTTAATGTCCTCTGTTTGACCGCTCCATGCCATCCTGCCTCTGCTCACACCGAATCAGCCTCATCTTGGTCAGTCGATAGGTTTTGCACTGAGGTTTTTGCGTGGTTAATGTAGCGTGTTTCCTCTTTTTCTTCCCCCTCCCCTTGTTTCAAACAACCATTGCAGTGTTTGAAGCGCTTCTCTTGCTTTTAGCAAGTTATAGCCTGGAATGGAGCAGAGTGGCGATCTGATTAACGTGATTAAACCTGTATACAGAATGCATAGTTAATCTTTGCCCTGGCTGTCATGGGGAGCCGATGCATGGAGCTGATACTGTACCTCTCCATGGCAGCAGGAGGATGCTACATGACTTGGTTTTTTTTTTTCCTACAGAACTTTAATCGCTTGAGATAAAGAGCCAGGAGAGGGAGATCAGGGCTGTATTAATCCTCTCAATGGCTTTATAATTTCCCCACTATTCTGCTGCTGGTAATCAGGAAAAATAATGCTGGCTTAATTCTGGACACCAAGGTCAATCATCCCTGAGCCTTTTGATAGTAAGGATGAAAAGATTGTTAATAAATGTCATTTTCCGTGTGTACTTCGGAGCTGGCAATATGGATGTGATTGCTTATTCCCGGCAGAAGAATACTGCTCAGTTGGAGTAATAATTGGCCCATTTTGATCATTTTCTAACAGCTGGTGAGGGCAGCAGGGTGGCCACAGCAGACAAAGGCTATTTTGGGAAAGGCTGGGGCGAGTGAGTGCCCCCAGTCAGCCAGGGCTTGTGCAGATGGCACAAAGAGGCTGTTTCTGGGGATCAGCAGGTGAACAGGAGGGCAGGAGGATTGTAACAAGTGATGGTGAGAACATGCCTATTCTCATTAGGTCTTGCCATGCCAGACAGGAGGGAGGCTACCGGCCCCCAGAGTATGTTTCAATTTGACACAATTTTGGTTCTCAAGATAACAAACATACAAAAAAATGCCCAAAGAAACAAAACCCTTCAAAAGTTGTGGGCTTTTTTCTGTTTCAGACCTAAGGTGAAAAAGCTTTCTAGCTGTTTCCTGAAAGCTGCCATCCTGAACACCTTAAAAAGCCAGTGCTGTAAAGAATGCTGCTTACCATCACGTTTAACCTAATTCTGCAATGCTTTCAAGATTAGAACTAGTGAAAGATACGTCTGTCACTGAGACTGAAGTCTCAAAGTGCTAAAAAGGCAGAGCTGACATTCATACAGACGTTGATGTTAAGAGTGGGTTCATCTCATGAGAAAACATATCAGCTGTATTTGTGGCTGGAGAAAACAGTGTTAGGGAGTTTTCAGGTTTGTCCCTATAGCCAACGTGTTGGTTAATCCTACATTCTTCTGTGTTCTTCTCACATTCATGGTTGATAACGTCTAAATGTTGAGAAATGTGCAGAAGATATTAACACTTTTGCCTACTGCAAAACAAACCCTTTCTTCTAGAAGCACTCGTTAGGAACTGTTAACTTTTTACTTATATTGTAACCTCCAGCATCAAACCATGAAGCCTCCTATTTAAAGTCAATGGGAGTATAAAAAACCCAAACAAATTGAAAACACCACTGGATGCTCCATTTAATACAGATCCTCAGCATGCTGGTCTCCCTCATTGCTAGCTTCTCACTGAAAAACATTAAATGCGTCTTAAAACATACTAATGTAGAAATGGTTAAAATCCATGTTGAAGATTTTCACTTAATCCAGCAAAAGCCAAGAATTCAAAGGAAAAGGCTTTGTATAGCACAGTTCTGTTTAGTGCTATTGCACGGGAGTTGTACCTCTCGTGGTATTGTCCTGCCTGTTGCAGTACCTGGGGCAGGCCAGATTAACTTAGTTAACTGAGATATAAGCACAAGTTTGCAGGTATAAGTGACAAAGCCTTGGTTTCTGTGCATCTTAGATTATAATATTGTGTAGTTCGGCTATGTTCTTCAGAGGATGAAGAAAAATCATTATTCAAGATAATCGGGGATTTAACCGCTGGGTTTAGATAAGGTGCTGTCGAGGAATTTAGATTCTCTTGTGATAACGTACGTTGTTTTATCTCCGTGGTGGAAGTCTTTAGGTTGTTTCTAGCAGTCATTTTATCCAGGGGCAAGATGAATTATATGTTCTACAGCACCATTTTTTTTCGTCTTGGGGAGAAGATGATGGTTTTTACAGCCAAAAACAGCCCCCACCTGTTTTTGAGTGATGTTTTGATGTGACCAAAACAAATGGGAGTTATTCTGCACAATACATTTTGAATGCAATGTTTTGGGAGTTGATAGTGTTTTAAATTAATGCAATTATAAAAGTAGCTGAAATATTCATCATGCCTGCCTGTGGCTGGAACATAGCCCTTTTGGTTTTGAAGTAATGCGCTTCTCATCGTTCACGTCCTTCCATATGGGAAACTAGGTATTGGAAATCATTATTCTTGTTTCCACATATGCATGGCTTTTTAAATTTGTTTTGGAAAATGAGATGGATGTTAGCAATATTTAAGATCCTGTACAGGGCACACAGTTCAAGCCCAAGCAGCGTGTTAGTTTTATTCGATTTGCTGGGTTCGTTGTAGCCACACCTTGAAGTATAAAAACAGTGTACAAGTCCTGAATTCCAAAATGGTTTCCATTGAAATGCTGAAGTTGCACTGAACAGAAATGACAGCTGCTTATTCTGGCGTCACGAGTTTGATATATGATGAAAAGGGGCTTAATCGTTATTGTAAAAGCTCCTTTTATCCAAATTTCTCGTCGTTATTCTCATGTTCTTCCCCATTGAGAAGCAAATACTACTGAAAATGAGGCGACTTATTTAGATCCCAGCCTCCTGGAGGAATTCTGCTTCAGGCCATAAACGCTGGTGGCTTGTTAATTCCCCAGAAGTTCCTCAGAAGTGCCAGGCGCCAAGGCCATCATTGCTAATCCAATTGACTTGGTTTGTTATTAAACAAAACCAAAGCGTGTTGCTGTTTTCCCAGGGAGTTCTTCCTGCATCTGAGGAGCACAAGACAAGCTCTCTGAACGTGGCACTGGGGCAGGCGCGGATTCTTCAATAATTAATACAGACTCAGGCAAGCAGTGAGGTTTCCGCTTCTCATTTTCAACGTGGAATCTGGGTTATAATGAAGAAATAATGTTCCTGGAAGGGAAGGCTGCAGTGAGGTAACAGTTTCTGGCTACATAACTTTGAGGAAAAGAGAGATTTCTGCAATCTGAAGAGTTTTGGTGCTGGCTGTATTAAACTGAGTGATAAATCCCTCTGCATAATTTCTGATGCAAACTGATTAGTAATTAAGTCTGTCACTGCTGCCTTGCCGGAATTAGGATGGCTAAAAAGAGCTGTATTTATGCTTTACTTCGCTCAGGTGGAGGATGTGTAAACAGGAAAAACTCTGCAGTGTTTTAGAAGGGGATGTATTCTTATAACCAGTCTGGTTTCTAAGTGTTCGCAGCTGCTCTCTTTAATTTCCAGTAGCGAATATCCATCACACATCAACAACCTGGCTATCTGAGAGGAATTAATAAGCATAGAATCACGGGATGGATGAGGCTGGGAGGCTTCTCTGGAGTAAAGCCTCCTGCTAAAGCAGGTCACCTACAACAGGTTGCTCAGGACCATGTCCGGCTGGTTTTGAGCATCTCCAAGGATGGAGAATCCAACCTCTCTGGGCAACCTTTTCCAGTGTTTGACCACCCTTTCAGTAGAAAAATACCAAACCCAACATCAAATTTCTTATGTTTAAACAGAATTCCTTGTATTTCAGTTTGTGGCTGTTGCTTCTTTCCCTTACACTGGATACCGCTGACAAGATAATATCAGTTTACGGTTGTTTTTCTCTGCAGTTCGTGATGAAGACAGTGGGTGAAGCTCCCATTCGGAGCAGACCCAAGCCAGTGCTATGCTTGTTTTCTTATTATCACATACTGAAGTCTGCGCTCCCGTAGCCCGGATGTTATTGGCAGCATTCAGCACTAAAGGCAAGAAAAGAAACATAATGAGCTGTGCCCTGCAGAGTAGTTATCTTGGATAATTGCACTAATAGACACTGGATTTTACAAAGACTTTTGCAGATGAAAATACAGGGCACATTAGTGAATAAATCAATGGCAATACGTTAATAGACTATGGCTCCATTCTCCACTCAGTGAAAGTACTTGATAATGACATTTTGTTCAGTATATCATTTCCAAACAATAGCAGTTTCATCACAATTGTAATGACTTTGATAAACCGTTGCATAAATGGAAGGTCTGAAGTTTGATTATTGATGGAATTTGGAGATTTCAGTGTTTGTGGAGATAATTGCATTAATACTGAATATCCCAACAGCAGCATAAAATTTGGATATTTGCCATATGTACAAAGCTGTACAAAGTAGATGTTCTAAAGCCTTGGAAGCTGCAACAATAATGGAAGAGGTTTAGTATCTCTTACGCTTACAACTTTGTGCATCTGCTATGAAGTAATTCGAGTTCAATTTACCTGTCAGTGTGCGAGTAAGTAAAACTGGCGTAGATCTGAAAGATGAAGCAATTAAAGTACTAATATTTTCTTTGAATTTAAATAGCACTTATCATCCAAAGATCCCAAAGCAATTTACTATTATTAATAATAAGGCCTGATTCATATCTAATGCTTTTCATCAGTATTCCTCCAAAGTCTTTACCAAGGTGCATGTCATTAATTCCAGTATCAAAATGAGGAAACTGATGCACAGAAAGATAAAGGGGATTAGCCTCAGATCACTTAGAATGAGGGACAGAAACAAGGTTAGAAATCACATTCCATAATTCCCAGTCCCATGTTCTTCTCACTTAACCAAATTGACTCCAATATGCAACACAAGGATAATTATTTTATAGACATTTTAAGAGCTGAGTCAAATAATTTCCATTATTCTATTGTTTGACCTTGGTATCTGTCATTTTAGGGGACATTGGTATAATAAAGTAAGGCAGATGCACTTAACAGGTCAAAAGTGATCCACTTTGTTCTGTTGAAGGATGATTATCAGCAGTGATTGTGACTTGATCTGAGTAATACGCTTCAAGACCAGAGGCACGGATCCTAAAAGACCAGTGAAATTAGCACATATAATTTATCACTTTGAATTTTTTTTTGTGTTCTCATCTTGAAAACCATCCACTCTTTTGGAAGGAACAGTCCCTTTCTCCCTGATCCCGTAATCCCTGGCACATGACGCAGTGCACTCGGCATTCTTACAGAAACAGTCAGAGGGTCAAATCCCCTAAAAATGAATCAGTGAAATATTAATGGTGTTCACAGGTTTCATAAAAGATGGAGTATTTTACGAAGGACATTCAAGTGAACCATGCGCACCATATCCCGTGTGCTGTCTACAAGGTCACTGAACAAGTTAGCTCGATGCTAGAAGGCAAGAAGAAAAGACACATCTTGCTTTGTTTCCCTTTACTAGGAAGCAGTAGTGTAGATACAAATCTCAGTCCCTTAGTTTTCAAGTTGGGGAGACAGCTATTTTTGATGCAATATCATATACTCCTTCTTTAGTATTTTGCTGGTAATGAGAATGTGTGGTAGAATATATGTATTTTCAGGAAGTATTTGAATCAGCTAATTTTGTTTTGCAATGTATTTTCCTCATTTTTTTCTGTTGCTGGACTGCACTGACTGGTACCAGCCAATTATGGGAGAAATAGATACTTCATCACAGTGCTATTTACTTGCAAGAGGCAGCTAGCACACAATGATGCTTTTTGGCAGAATCTAAACACTACATTGGAAATTATAGGGCAAGAGAATATAAACCAGAAGAATAAAATGCTGGAAATTACCTAATGAGTAAAGAAAAGCATCAGTGACCAGAGTTTTTATGGGTGCAGTTCCCATCAATGTTAATGGGAATTGTTGATATAAAACACATCTCTGTCCTCCACCCTTCCTTTCTCCCTGTACACATAACCCTAAATTGAAATTACAAAATATGAATAATTACTGGGGGAGAATGATTTCAATATGTTATTGAAGTGTTTGCGTTTTGATTTGCAAGCATTTCTTTTGTTGTTGTTTTTAAGGGATGTTGAGAAGGAAATGATTACTCTTCAGGCTCCAAATTATGCAGATAAATGGCCTATTTTAATGTGTCATGATACTGAATTTACAATGTGCCACATGACAGCAGTATTAATATTCCAACTTTTGAGCAAGATGTCACTCTGTGTCTGTTTCATGTTGACCCCTGCTGGTCTGATCTGACTGTGGGAGCTGAGATTGCCCTGTGGAGGTTTCACCCCAAATCTCTGCCAAGTCTTTTATTCAAGTGTAATTCCTTTTCATCTTACATTCTTCTTTAGGATCCCCTCATCCACACAAAATGATACTTTCTGCTGTAGCTCTTTGCTGGGAAAAAGGGAAAAGCATGCTGTTTGCACTCCTTCCTTGCTCCAGTCTTGGTACCAGTGGGGCCAAGTGGTCTGGTACAGCACATCACACCAGTGAGGGCTGCAGCTGCCTTGGTCATGTCAGTTCCCCATCCTTGGTGAGAATCCCTCATGTTTAGGGTGATGATGATCTCATGATACCAATTATCATGGTTCAAACTTTGAAGCTTTTCATAAACATAATGGTGAGAAGAGTTGCCTTAGTGAGGTGATGCTCCAGATAAATATGTGCAAATAGCCCCCTGTGGTGAGTGTGCTTTAAAAGAGGATTCTTCTGAACATGTTGTTCTCATACAGCCTGTATACCTGGCAAATATGAGAATGGAAAGATTAAAAGGTGAGAAAACATCACTGAAAGCTGGGCTGAGATCTGCCTGAAGGGTTTGGTTGATATAAGGAGGACAGCAAGGAACTGATTCTCCTCTTGCTTGTACCACTTTAGCTTGATTACCCTTGTTTGAGTTTCCTTTTCATTTGATAGAATGGTTTTGAACTAGCCATTGTTTGAGGTCTGGTGATTGCAAGGAAAGGTGATGTTGAGAGCTGTGTTTTTCTTCTCTAGTGTTGTGGAAGAGGATCAGCTTCAGGGTGTGATTCTGTTAGGTGGCAATGGGTAAGTGTAGGTCACCATTTCTTGTTTGTTTTGCATGAGTCAGGGCCATTGTGCAGATATGCTGGAGCATCCAGGACTACCCAAAGCTTCCATGAAAATTCCACCCCATTCCTTGCAAAGCTCACTACACTGAAGTAATAGCATACAAATATAGAATAGGGGTAGCTAGAGGACAGCTTTGTCTTCCTGCTTCCAAGGTGTTTTGATTCTGTGAATGTGTTTAAGAAACAAGACCCATAGTCTCTGTGCTATTGGTTTATCTGGAGTTTCTTTGTTAGCGACTGTGACAAGCGGTGCTCCTTCCCGGGCATCCCCCTGCTGCCTGACTGCCTTATCTACCCATCACTGGTGCCGCGAGTTTGCTCCTAATTGACACGATAGCTTATATCCTGGACAGATTTAATTCGGTAGGGTTTGGTTAGCATTTTGAAACTCCAGCAGCTCGTTTCAGTATATACTGCACTTCTCCCTGCAGACCATAACAAATGCGTGGCTATTAAGCCGGGGTGGTTTCTAAACAGAAAGATATAGTATGTGTGTTTGGGCACTGGGGAGAAACATAATGCTTGGGGATTCTCAAATCAGAGAAGCAGCAAGTGCTTGCAGGTTGCTGTGACAGGCTCTGCGGATGACAAGAACAGCAATTCCAATGAAACCTTGCCACCATCATTTGTGGAAATCCTGATTACAAATTTCTGTGCGAAGCCATCGCCGTGGACATTCATAGATTAAACCAGACAGCTCCTTTTCGAGTTTTACTTCATCTTTGCAGTGTTTGCTCCTGGGGCCATCTACAGCACATTTGCTGAGATTTAGAGAAAGAGTGAAAAATCACAGTGCATGTGGTGCCATAGGAACATTCATCAAGATCCTGATTTTTATGAAAAGGGAGAGAGGATGGATTGAACACCAGGCTGGTTATAATTGTAAGCACAGTATTTTTCAAGCAAAAGGGTATTGATAGTGTCCTTGAACCAGCAGTGATTGTTTTTATGAAGCTTTATGTTAACCATTTAAAGTATTTTAATATTTCTTGGTCTAATTAGATTCTTCTATAGATGGCAATTAAGCAAAAGGGTCGCAGTCAGTTATATTGATGTCAGATCAAAGGCTTGCAGCACTGCTAAAGTTAAATGCTGTCAGCAGTGCTAATCTAAATATTATGTGCATTATTTATTGTGTGGGTCGTCTATCACTTGTAATCCAGAATTGCCCTAATTATGCTACAAGATTGCACGTAGTATCACCAAATACTTGTAGAAGTGTTAATCTAGGAAAGAAATGTAAGGCATTTGTGATTGCTGGCCAAACCCCCAAAGTTAACAGGTTTAAAACAGTGACCTGAGTTGCTTGCGAAAGTGAGAAGCAGATTCTCTTTCCTCCCAGACTGCATCAATTCAAAGTTGTGGCTTCAGCTTGGTACTGAGAATAAAAACATCTAAGACTCTTCCGAGCGCCTCAGGGAGAAAATCTCCTATACTTGTCAGTGTACTGGCAACTCTGAGAGCATCAGGGGACAGACACCGGGCTGTAACAACAGGGAGAGAAGCAAATTGTTTTATATTTCTCTGAAGGAAAGAAAACCAGTGTGGTTTAATTGCAAAAACAGTGTGTACAACCTGTATCTTAAATGACGATAGCAAAGCATTAAAGAGCCATTTTTGAGCACAGACACGTTCTTCTGTGTTGACAGTGACCTTTTTAAATTAGCTTTCACCGAAAGAGTGTAGAGGCTCAAAAAAGCGTTGCATGTTGTATTGGTTACTCAAAACACATCTCTGTTAGAATCACAGAATCATAGAATGTTCCTCGTAATGAGGGTTTGCCTACCTCGCTGTGTGTATTTGTTCACTGTATTGAGCTGTTCCACAGTTGATAATCAAAATGCTGATTCTTCTCATGTTCTGAGATGTAATATTGCTTTTCCTTATTCCCTCATATTTACTCGTTAATACCAGGTAGATGTTAAGCCTGTTCTTTTAATTACAAATACCTCTCAGATGTACATCCCAAATTGTGTGTGGTACCTACCTGAGCTGGGAGGTAAAATGTCTTTGAAAGCAAAGTAAGAGGGGGGACTGGTAAAAATGAGTAGTTTGGGCATCTGGAAAGCTGTCCAAGAACGTTGTTAAATTCTCCTGAGAGGAGCAGTGGAAGAACTGTTTCTTTTTGTGTTGTAGGGAATGCCATGCGTGCTGTGTGCCTGGCTCTTTGGCACTGTGCTGTGTCAGCAGGTTTCTCTGGAGCCTGTAGTACTTTGTGTCTGTATTCAGCACACAGTGTGCAGAACTGCAAGATTTGTTTTCCTACATTTTCAAAGACAAAACATAAAAAGGCTGTTGCACTGCGTTGTTACTTCTCTCCCCAACAATAGCGTTTCATGGCCACCTCTTACAAAATAAGTGTTCTTCAAGCAGAGTTACAGACCCCCAAATAGTTCTCTGCCTTCAAAGGCATTGCATTCTGGTGAACTGACTTTGCTAGTAATCTGCATGTTACTAAGCCAGTCAGCATCACTAAATGTAAGGCTGTAGGAAAGGAAACTTTTGATATCTTAATTTTTGCATAGCATTAATTTCCATGCTGTATACTGAAAGTATTTCAGTAAGTTTCTGTGTGTCCCCCATGTTTCACCCTTGTTCTCTAGTCCTTTTTGCATCCATTTCAAAATTGAGGTCCGGCGTTTCATTGCTTTCCAAAGACTTGCTTTCCGTGCCTTTCTTCTCTAAACCTTTTATGCTTCTCTTGGTGTTCTTCATACTCACATGCTGAAATAATAAAGGGGAATTTTGTAAACTTCTAAGTGTTTTAAGTACACAGTACAGCCAAGACATTTGATTTTATTAGTTTTAGGTAAAAGTTGATAGTGCAGAGGCTCATTTTACCTGATCTTTCGCTTTTTGCTATTGGCCCTTAACACCAGTTCATATAACAAAAGCAGTGGTAATCTCTTTTGATGCTTTATTGCATATCTTCCTTGAAATCTTGACCACTTCTGCTTCTTTGACAACATCCTTGCTTGATTTCTTATCAATCTAATCACTCTGTCAGAGAACTCCCACTTGATCCCTGTTTCAGATTTCTCAGAGTATCTTTTTTGCCCTTCCCGTTAATCTCTTTGATACTTATCAGCCATTTGTCAACCACTTTTGGAAACTCAGATTTATCTCGCCATAGCAGTTCTTACAGATCTGCCACACCTCTTCCTCTCATTCTTGTCCGGTTCCCTAGAGAAAGTAAACATGCTGCTTGTCCCAAAGGATGTCACTGCCTAGAAAACAGATCTAGATCCCTCAAATTTATGTTGTATCTATTATTTATGAATTCCTCTTATTTTTAATAGTCCTGTGATGATACAGCCTTTCCAGTAAATCTAAGCTTCTTGAACTCTTCTCAAAGCTCTTAACGTGTTTCAAGTACTGCAGTGCCTTTTATTTTTGTCTAAAGACTTCAGAAAGCTGCTCCTGGCTACTGCTTGGACATTTACACTCACGTTTTCTGTCCCTCAGCTTGTCTCCCTCTCGCCCTCTTTCGAGGTGGTTTATGACCTTTCCATCCCGGAGGCAGGAAGGAGGGATCAGCTCCTGGCTTCAATCAGCCACGTGCCAGCTGTGTTAGCTTCTTGTTCTGTTTTCAAAGACCTGTGCTAATTCCTATGCTGCTCCTGATTTCTACTGAAAAGACCCCCTAATCCTGTGAATCTACCTCATTAGTACTACAAAACGCCTTCTGGAAGTGTTTCTGTGCTGGGAAGCCTACAAGTAACTTTGAGCACAATCCAGCAAATTAATATGCTGTCAAATAGAGTTGAATAATTTCCTTCTGCTGTCTCGTTTGGCTGTATCATCTCTGGGAGGGGGACTTCAGTCTTCTCCTTGCACTGCACGATCTTTGAGGCAGTGACAGTCTGTTTCATATTGTTTGATGAACTGTTACACTGCAAAGTCCTGGTCCGTGGCCTTAACAGTTTAAGTCTGTTCTGTGTTTTCAGCTGGAATTTCCGTGATTTTGGGAGCACAACTGAGCAAATGTCTTGCCTAGGTAGAGCTTTGCTTTCTCTCAAATCCATAAGCCATTTAATTGCTCATTCTCTGCAAATCCCACCAATACAATTTCCTAGTTCTTTTAGGCTTGTGATTTACATGAATCTTCATTTACCTTTGCATTCCCACACTCCTAAATCCCTTCTTTGCCCAATCTAGCGTCCAGGTAAAGGGTAGGTTTGCTACATAATGCTTTGAATTTCATCCATCTCCACATGCAACTGTTTGTTGGTGTTGTGCAGCTTCCCGTGCAGGCCTGATTCTTCCAAAGATTTCTCTTTCTAATGTATTTTCTGGTGTTTTTATCTTCTGGAACAGTATGTAAAACCCACGACTTGAATAGATGGGATACAGAAGTAAAGAGAGAACGTGAGGCTGTGACAGACCGCAAACACAACTTTGCCAATTTAACTGATTGGTTTTACAGTTCTATAACTCAAGAAATATTTTGGATCTCAAAACCGAAAGGTTTTGAATAGCTCCATAACAGCATCTAATGCTCGAGCTATTTATGAAAAAGAGGAATAGCGAAACATAGAAGTTCAAATGTTAGCTATTGCACATGCCCAACAGCCTTTTCCAACAATAATGTCATCATGGTTTTTAGCTTGAGGACTTAGTGCTGTGCATTTGTAGCAGCCAAATTGACACGATGGAGTGTAATAGCTCCAAAGCAGCTATTACAGTCTGTTGGGTAATTAAAAGCTAAATGGAACGTTGAGAAATGATCCATACAATCGGATTGGCTAAATTCTTCACTTTTGTAGTTTTAAGTCGCTCAAGTTGATGTTATCATTTTTTTAAAGTGGGTTTATATTGTTTAAACCACCATGAAACCTAATTCAGCCCCAGTATGATGTTAACGAAGACATCAAGCTTTCATGGCTTTCTGAATTTTACATATATATTGTTTTCATTTCATTAAATACTTTCACACTTTTCTTCTCCCCTGAGCTCATAGTGGAGAGGATATTTTATCTGGACATTCCTGAGAAATATTGCACAGCTTATTTGCCATTATTAGCACGACAGGGGCACAGCAATGTTAATAGGCTTTCCTTTGGTCTGATGCACGTGTGGCACAGCACGGGCATACAGAAGCATTCCCCATGTGGCTCCAGAGTATGGCTTGGGCAGTGCTGAGCACGAGGGAGGTAGAAGTGACACCCTTACTGCCTCTTGCTTTTGTACTGCTCAGTCGAGCTGGAGATGGCTGCAGTGCTAAATGGAGAGGATACTGTAGAGTTGTTTCCATAGATATTGAAGCATTTCTTTTGATGACAGATTCATTAATCTGAAGCTATATCAACTTATGCACTAATCTGATCTGACCTTCTCTATAGAACAGGTCTATATTTCACTGAGATACCTTATGTCAAGCACAACACCAAAGTGCTTCAGTCTTCGAGCAATTAATTGGGAATGTGTCTCGGGAATAGAACAAGAGACACCAGTGTATACTTGAGCACCCTCCAATAGCAGGAAAGTAATTAGATGGAATTTGTCCTACAGGTTCTATTCTGTTCTATCCTTTTAGTTCATTTTACCTTTTATTTAAGTAGATTTAGCTGTATGTTTCAACTCTGTCAGTTCTCCATCAAGGTATTATTAAAACAGCGAGACTACAGTTTTCATTTACAAAAATCAATTTTAGAAGAAGATTGAGGTCTGTTAGAAGTTAACTTTTCAGCTGCTGTTTTTGCCCAAGAAAGCACAAATGTACAATAGCAGAACTTGTTTTGCAAACACTTCTCCTTTAGAAGGGCTATCTCAGGAGATGAATGAAAGGTAATCATGGCACCAGTAATGGAAATTGATCTTAATGCTATCACAGTTACAGTTGCTGCCGGACGAATATTAAAGCTTGTTGTCAAATTAGTGAACATCTCGAAAAGAAAAGAGAAAGAGGAAAATAAAGAGGGAGAGGGTTTGTGTGGTGCCACTGAGCAAGTTGAAATGTACTTCTGCTGTTGCTTGGACAGCTGATACCTTCCTAGCCACAAACTGTGGTATAATACGAACTCTGAAATGTAGTGTTATAAATGTATACAGAGTTCATATATAGTTAACAATTGCAGCAATGAATCTCTTATGTCTGTAGGAGAAGAGAGAACTGCTGTGGGCGCGTGTAGACCGATCTCCATTTGAACTCTATTTTGACTTCATTTTTATTTCTTGCAGCCCATGAGCCTTTAGTTAGAAATTGGATTTGTGCCTTAAGATGAGACGTGTGGTCTCATGTCCTGGCTTTAGCAATCCTGCTGTCACATTACAAAGGTGATCTTTTCTTCAGCAGATGGGCTTCTGGGTCTTCATCAGCTCTTCCCTTTGGGAACTCTTCTCTGGTGAAGCAGGCACTTGTGACTTATAGCCTGAAAACTCTGACCAAGCACTAGTGCTCATCAGCTTCCTCTCAAGCCTTGGTCAGAACACATCTCGTTTGTGTCATTCAGCGAACCATTCCTTCACCTATGCACAGCAGCGTTTCTTTTAGAGATTAAGTTATCGTGATTGGGTTTATATGGAGTTATACACCAAAACATAAGATAAAATAGATTGCTTTGCCTCCTGAATTTCAGTGGATTGGTACCAAAGTATTCTGGCTGAGGATCTGACTCCTTATGTCTGTATTTAGTAGTTCCAAACCTGTATAGATACAAAGAGCAAATATTGGCTTCTGTACAAGGGTGTGTGTCTGCACATGAGAATGAATATAGTTTTGTGAGTGCAGGTTTGAAAATCCATCTTCTAACTGGGAGTTGGACATGTCGTGCCAAGATTCCCTTCCCTGTGCTAGACACCAAAATAACAACTCCATTAAACATTCTGTTAGTGCTGGGTCACCAGATGTGGTAGGCAAGTTGGTGGTGAGGTCTGAAGAGGTTCTCTTCGGAGGTTTCCCATCCCAGATACGCACAGAAGTGTCCTAAGGAGATGGGTTTCCCTGAGATGTGGATGAATCGTTTTGAGGCGTAAAAGTAGTGAATCAGAAATACGAAAATGACTTTGCACTGTAACTTATTTTCCACAGGAAGCACCCCAAAGCGCCACCTCATACTCTACACACATTAAATTGTGAAATCTTCGTTTTATTCCAACCTAAATCTTCTTTGGAAATAAAGTTTTCTTTTTAGGTTATATGCTTTACTTAAAGCTCCCTCCAATGAGTAGCTGCTCCTACAGCTCTACTTCTTCTAACCAAGCAGCTCTTGCTGGGTGTTGTCAGTTCATTTTGTAGATCTGTCTGTCTCTACCTGGTGGAGGGACACATCATTTCTGTTGCATTGATTGCAGGGTCCCCTGAGACACGCTCACCCTTGAAACTCAGCAGCAAGTGTTCTGCAGCTCCATCAGCATTTCCACAGAACAAGCTGTTTCTGTTTTATTAACCTTTATTAAGCTACTTTTTTTTGCTGATCCATAGGCTGGAAACTTCAAACAGGCTTCATGGTGATGCTGCCGGAACTGTACTCGACAGGTATTTTTCAACCTGTCTAGAGTTAGCTTGGTTTTAGTATCATTTGAGACAGCTACCGTAGCAAATAGTATGCTGCAACACAGGCTACTGGTTAGGCTATCCATATTTCAGGATACAACAATGTTAGGTGTGTGTTCAAACTTGTTAAAACTCTGTTTGATTGTAACTACATTTTAAGATACTTTTGGCCACGGTTACAAGCCCCAGAGGGAATTGGGGCTTTGCCATCTCTCTCCTCCAGGACAGCACACACTGTCTGCTTCCCAAGTTCTTCCTAGCGTACAGAATAAACGGGGAATTAATCTGTGACTGAGGGAAACTTATGGCACAGGAAATTCAGAATGCTGTCCAGACCCTTTCAAAGAGGCTTCCATCTCTTTCAGACCTCGGGCTCTAAAAAATTGAACCAAAAGAATATATGTTGTACCTCTGACAGAACTCCTGCTGTTAACTATTTCTCATGCTTTAATTTCTGCTAGTCAATAACCTGGTGTTGATGCAGCCCAGTGTTCTGTTCAGAAACCTCCTCCGAGGAATGCTGCACTTATGCTGCTGAGAACAGTCTCCTCCACCAGCAACCTTGCAGGCACGTGTGTCTGAAATGACTGTTCCTGCAAGGGCTACATCCCTCCGTCTGCATTATTTTCCCTTCCCTAACTGGAGTCCTTAACAAAGCTTTTTCCTTGGACAGGGAAGGACAGTCTCACCACAGATTGCCCGCTTGTCTAATTCTTCAGTCTTACTAATTGCTAAAGTTGTAATTTTAAATCTGACTGGTGGTATCAGAAGGCCAACTGCATGGTGTTAGCCAGGTCAGGACCTGCAAATTCCAACATCTTAATGTGACCTTTGGCAATTGACTCTGTGCAGTTTTATTCCCCATCTTTCCTCCTTAATTGCAGTTGCAGCTGTGTATCTAGCTGCTATTACAAGAACTGAATTAGAAGAATGGAAGAAGTTATTCCATGGTGCTCTGGCTCTAGAAGTAGCTATTTAACCCTGTGGTTTTATTAGAGCCAGGCATGAAATCTATGCCTCCGATGTCTCTTCTGTCATATGTACTTATAATGCTGAGAAAGAACACTCTCAAAACGATGATAAAGGGAAAGCTTCAGAATTGTGATAATTTTGACACATCATTACTGTGATTGACATGATAAATAAGTCAGGTCATAAGATATAATGCAGTTCTAAATCCCCAACCACATAAGCTTGCTGAAAGGCAAAAAAGGGTCTATTACATTTTCTGTATAGAGATTGCAGTCAGTGGTGCATAAACAATACATTCTATAGCAACCTGTTCATTGCTCAAGTTGTTATTGGCAGGCACTGTGGCATTTCTACAGTCATTAAAAGGAGCTATCACTATTAATCTCCAGCCTCAAGGCAGACAGGTTTAACCTGAAGCTGATCATCAAATAATGGCAACATATATTTGTGCTATGTTGAATGTGCCCTTTCATCTTTGGATGCCTTTCCTGTAATGCTGTGAGAAAGCTTGCAAATTCTGCCTTCATTATAAAAGTTAGTAAGTTAATAGTATGGTTTTTTTAAAGACTTTCCCCCCTCCAACCAAGGCTATTCGTGAAGGGAGGAGTTTTTGTGAAACTTGGCAGCTCTTTCCATGTATCACCAGCATTCAGGGTCTCCCTTAGTCTCTGCTTAATCTAGTAAAAAAGCCCACCCTAAAGCTGTCCAATGTATGTGGATGTACACATGTATGTGTTCAGTGAGACAGCTCAGTGTGAACTCTCTCAGTGAGCAGAGGAGTAACTCGGTGGCCAGAAGATATATGTATGGAGAGGGCTGGAGAGCACCTAGATCAAATGCATGTTAATATTCCTCCATTAGAAAGGACAGTTTTTGATGGATTACTGAATCAAGTCTTCAATATCAGAGTGATGTGCTAGCTAGTGATGTATTTAAGTGTCCCTCTTCTTTCTGGTGGCATAGGGAACCTAATCCCACCCTGCAGATTCATCTCTAGGTACAAGACCCTTGGGAAAGGGGCAGCCATAGGGATGAATTAATCAAGTTTCTTCCTTAGAAAGTGGTCCTTGAAGAATCAAAACATTTTGATTCATCTTCTCTATTACTTCCCTTAAGGAAAGTTGTATTTTCCTTTGGGAAATACAGGAATCTGTCAGCACAGACAAATGGGAAACTGTGATTCATAAAGGTTACAGAGAGAAAATTCAATATATTTTTTCATTCTTTCTAGAAAGTTATATCCCTTCTTGAATATCCCTTAACATCCTCTCAGAAATAGAATGACATCTGTTGTTTAAGCTCTCTAAGTACTCCTGTCCCAGTTACAACTTTTGGTTGTGGTAATCAAGCGATTAGGGATAAACATCCTCATCCCAAGTTATATCTTCAGAAACCATTTTTATGTGCAAATAAAAAACCATTGAATTCCTACCCAGGAGACTTCCCTAATAGAAATTATCTTTGAAGCATCTACGTCACTAGTAATGTCATTCCCCCGGGAGAGGCTGGGAGCCTTGTCCATCTAGCACCTGGCCTGTTACATCCAGCGTGCTAATCCAGCTGTGGACAGCGATACACAAATAATAAGCAAAGCAACAGCAGGTTACCCAGAACCTCATTTAACCCTTTTGCTTTGTAGTCTGTCATTGATCACAGTGATGACATAGACTGGAAAATAAAATGAACAGTTTTGAGTCCAATAATTTTCTTTTTTAGCTTTCAAATCTCTTGCTATCTGAGGCAAGAGGCAGCACTTGCCAGCAGCTCTCAGGGGTCAGGCTTAGGCTTCTCCAGGGGTCAGGTAGCTGGTCTTTTTTTTCTCCCTGTTTGTTTTGCTGCTGCTGTGTTTCCTTTCATCACCTGTACGTAACTTCTTTTTGAGCTTCTAATCCAAGTGCTTACAGATGAGGCTACATCTGACTGATAAGTTAATAAGGTCTCAGTTCTTAGAAATACATTAACCTGCTTTGATGCCATGTGAAAGTCTCAAATCCTGAGCCTGCTGTTTGAGTGCTGGCTGTCAGGGAGCAGCCAGGGCAAGCTGGTCTGCAAGAGGTTAGGCAGGAGCTGAGGTTGACAGTGAGGCAGCAGCAAGGTCCTCCCTGACAAGGGACACAGTCCTACGCTGTCTGAAGAAGGGTAAGCCCAATAGTCCAGTCATCACCAGGCAAAGCTTTAGTGACAGGGCAGGTCCAACCTAAAGCCAGGAGGTCAAGTCAGCAAGGTACAAGGCTGGCTTCAGGCATAGCTCAGGCAAAGACCAGGGTCCTGAGTTTTAATGCAGCTCCTCTGCCAGCGGGTAGAGGACTTGGCTGAGATTTCACACAGCTCTCACAAGTCAGCTGGTTTTGCCAGCAGCCTGATCCAAGGTTATACAGCTGCACCAGATTGGACCTGACCTTGACCACAGGCAGTGACACCCAGGAGGGAGGAAAAGGCTGCAGAGCCTACTGGTGCACTCTGGGCCTCTTGCCTTTTGGCTGACATTCCAACTGCCATGTGCAAGTAAACAGCAGCCAGGAGCTGATTTTTAATGTATAGCACTGAGACCATGTCATTGTTCACAGGAGAACTGGGCAGGCAAAGAGAGGTTGCTGGTCTGCATCTTGAAGGACTTGGTTCTGAGGCTTGAGTGCAGCAGAGCCTCCTGCCCCGGGTTCCTTTGCTGGCTCCATCTTAGGGCAGGACAGGACGGGCAGTGAAACCAAGCGCTTGCAAACAGCAGAATAACACACTGACTGAATCCATGTTCTGTAATGTTTCAGACTGTGTTTCATTTTTGGCTTTTTTGTTTTAAAATATGTTGAATATATACTTTTGATCTCTTTGAAAAAGTACAGAAGCTATGGCAGAAAATTACTTTTAGAGATTGAGGAGCAGGAAGGCAGATTTTTAACACTAGAACGTAACCTGCTGTTTGAATGGCCTTAAGTTACGTTATGATCCAGGGTTTAGACATTCATCTGTAATGCTTGCAATAGCTAAAACTCAGTTCAATTTGTGTGATGACATATGCCATAGTCTGCAGGCAGCTTGAAACAATAATTGTGGGAAATGCAAATTGCCTCTTTTATTCTCATACTATGATAAAACCTGGGAGAATTACTTTTTTTCCCTTATCATGTTTGCTGCTGGCCACAGATGCTGTGAACTGTCCAGCGTTGTCTGAAAATATGAAGTAGAATTTAATATAGATTGGCATAGCACATTAACAAATCTTTCAACTGAGAACTGATGTGCGAAGGGAGTATGAGGAGGGGAGACAGCTTCAGAGCTTGCAAGATCCCCATGGATGTTGTACAGCATCTTCTTCTTCCAGCTGGAGATTGGAAAGAAAAGTTTTCCATCCTGTATTTGGGTATCGCCTAAAATGTTGACAGGTCGTGATGAACAGGTCAGACTTTTACCGGCTGGAGCCTCATTTCAGTAATGTTTGTCCTTGCCTCGTTTTCACCACCTGTAAAATGGAGATAATGGCTCCTGCATCTTCGGCAGAGGTCTCTGGTGTACTGGTAGAAGCAGTTATTATTTTCCAAGAGCACTTTCTACTTCTCGCACTTTCCAGTGGTAATAAATTGTACTTTTTAATGGCAGGAGTAAAGGCCTTCTGTGGAATTAAATCGGCTTTTTTAAATGTTCCCCAGTCCCGCTCTGCTGGGTTTTACATTTTATGCGTTTATATGTGCAGAGAGGACTCAGAAACAACAGAAAAATTGATGGCATTTAAAATTGTTTGTTTTAAAGCAGTTTTGATGACTCCAGTTCTCCTAGATGAGATAGGAAACAGATTTCTTCGCAAGCTACTATTTTTCTTCTTGTCTTTTACATTGCCTATTGCTATTAATTATTATGAGCGATACATGTGATTCACTGTAAAATATACAGTTTTACGTCCACTCCGCTTGTATTAAGGGAATGTTCAACCACTTTACCGCTTTCAAAGACAGCTTTGAGTGGTTTAAGAATCTTCTGCAAATCAAGTTAATGTCTATCAGAAATGGGGTTATTTTTGTCCTGCCTGTGGTTACAAGCCTAAAACTTGTGACCAGCCAAGAAATAGGAGATGCAGAGAAATGCTTAAAAGCCCATATTTGCAGAGCTCTGGGTACGGATTGAAATTGAAGCTTGTAAAAACATAAATAAAACAAACAAACCAACCTCTTCCCTTTCCAAATTAACAACAACCCCATCCTCCACTCGTGCCCCATTCCTTGCTGGATTGAGGCTAAGTAGTAAGCAAGGAAAGCATAAACCCAAGGCTGTTTCTACGTTGTGTGAAGAAATTGCCTTATTAAATGTATACAATCCTCAGGAGATATGTCTGAAGTCCCTGCCTTATGTGTGTTCGCATTAGCACATAGGGCAGCTGCTTATAGAGCCCAGAACACTGCAGGATTTGTACCCTGGACACGATTCTGGTACCAGTAACTTACTCTGGCCATGCTACCTTGGGAAGTGTGGTCTTGCCTATAGTCCCTTCCAAGTATTGAGTTCTGGGGTGCGGTAAATGCTTGAGTGTAAAGAAAGTTTCTAAGTTATAGTGGGCTCTGTTACAAAGCTGCATTAAAGCATTTTGCTGAAACACCAAGTAATCCTTTTCTTTTTCAAAATTGCTAAGTGAAAACACATTGATTTTTATTTTCTTTCAGCTGTTTCAATAGCTCAAGATTATTACTATTTTTAAGAGTGATAGAGAAATGTCAAAAATGATTCAGTTGTACTTTTATTTTTATATATCACCAGACTTTGCTTTTTTCAGTTTTGCCTTTGTGTGTGGGGGGTGGTGGAGGGGGGGGTGTTGTGTTACAGGCTTTGGAGGCAGTGGGAGGGAGAGATTAGGGTTTATTTCAAAAGGCTGCTTGTATTTCTGAGTTTTCTCTGAGATTTTGTGGTTCAGTAGGTAATGCATTTTTATTGTCTTAAATTTGGTCTATGCTGTAAAATTCTTTGGCCAAATGGCCTGGCACACCTTAATCTCTTCTCTATAATTACTCTTGAAAGAATGGAGAAGAGATAGATCAGTGGCTTTTGATACTACATGTGATTTATTCATTTAGTATTTTCTTTCACTAAAGATAGATGTGGATGCAGTGAGTGTGCAGAACTAATACCACAATCGAAAAGCTGGACAGAAGTCACAAAGCAGAACAAGGCAAAATGAGCTCGGTGTTGTAGGCTAATGGGCATCCTACAGAATCCAGGTTCCAGGTGCTAGCAACAGCCAGCACTTCCCATCCTAGCTTCCAGTTTTGTTTTAGCTGCTTAGTTTAATTTAATCCATATCTAAATGCATTTTGTAAGTGTATTTAAGTGATTTGTCCTTCTTCATTGTGTGTAAGTAGTTTGAGGAGATTGTACATGTATGAGAGAAAGCAAGTGACAGTTTTTTTGTCAAGTGGACCCTGCAACATTTTCTTACCATTGTAGTTGCTCTAACACTTGATAGTTCTGCACTAACACAGGCCATAACCATCTGGATAGCAGAATTGTAGCGTTAGTGTTATTCTGGGGGGCAAATCAGAATAAAACGGGTTGATGAAATCTAAACAATGTTGTTGTGTTCTGCCTAATCACACATTGACGATTACTTTCAAACTGATAACTCAAGGACATTGTTTCTGAACCTAGGGGTGAATTTATTTCTTTTTAAACCAAAATGAAATAGATGTCACTTATATCTCAGCAAAAGTTCCCGTCTTAGACAGCAGTACATTTTCTCATTTATTCCCCCTAATTTTTCTTATTAACTGTAATTCTGTTGTGACATCCCAGTGTCATGTTACTATGATAGAAATTTGAAATAGAAGCAGGATGGAGTGCAAAGTTTGGGATGAGCTGGGAGACAAGAGCACCCTGTGGAAATAAGCTTCTGTTTGTCACTAGCAAAGCAATGAGTCCTTGTCATATTCAGGAGAGGCTGTTTAATATCCATGCAGCTAAAGCAGCGACCCAGCCCTTCTCTGAGAGGGGAGGAAGTCAATGCAAGGTGGAAAAGACGCCGTACTCTTTAACTCCACTCTTATCTGGGAGCAGCAGATAGGAAATCATAAGTACATTAATGCAAACAGCATTTGTACCAGCCAAGTAAGGTACAACTAACAATCTATTTTTAACAATGCTGACACTACCCATGCTGCAGAAATACTAACAAAGAGCCTCAAGTAATAACTTCCCCTTAGATTTCTTTTTACAGTACTTGCAGCATTCTCTGAGCAGGCATTTATATAGTGTGTATAAATAGGCAGACACAAAAACCTATTCCATCTTCCAGAGAAGAGAGACACTGGTTTATTCGCACTTCAGAAAATTAAATGCTTATCCATCTGTGGAATTATTTTTGAATGAATAAGTTTGTCGACTTTCTTTAGCTGGGTTATTGTTTGCTCTTTTGGAACATTCTTTGCTTTCACAGTTGTTTTGTTCTTGCTACAGAGGAAATACAGCAATGTGTATTTTTCTCCCTGCTGAGGTCTGAGGCAACCTTATATTATAAAATAACCAGAGACTGATAATCACAAAGGCTGCAAAGGGAAAGCTGCACTTTATTTAGAAGGACATCTGTGCCATAAAAAGAAATTCTTTCTTTTGATAGAAAAATATTTCTTTGGATTTTGAGCTCTGCTGTGAGTGGTTTTTGCCCCACTTTTTTATTTTACTGTACTCTAAATGTATAAATGAAATTTTATTTGCTTCTGAATCTGTGCGACCTGAACAACTCTACTTTTATTAAGGATTGTATCCCTTTACGAAACAAAGTGGAAAAAAAGTAGCATGTTATGGTCAGTGGATGGAGAACTTTAGAGCATATGGAGTGGACCTGAGGCCCCTGATAACCTATTTCTCAGAATATTATTCTGACAAGTCACTCCATATGTTTGCTTGCGTTAGCTGTTGGAATATGGCTGTGGGGGATCTTCTCGTTTTTCAGATCTGCTCTCTTTGTGTAAAGACTTGGAAACAGCAGACCTTTGGGAGCAAGGTAGCAATCTGGATCCCAAAACATGCTTCTTGTAGATAAATATATATATAAATAGAATGCAGCAAGAGTTGACCTTGAGCTTAAAATGTTGCTCAGTGAGTGCATCTTGGTTTGATGCACTTCAGTAACAAACCTGATTATTTCGTTCAATGTTATAAATACCTTCTACAAAGTGCTCTCCTTTAAGCCATTATAAATTGTAGTGTCCAGGATCCGAGGACCAGCCTTTAAGTTTGGTTGTTTGGGATTTTTTTTCCTTTTAAAATTCAAATGATGTTTCTATATAACAAATTTTAATCCCTGCTCTTAGAGTGGATTTTCTGGAGAAAGTTTTGATCAACACTTGGCTTATCCAGTAACTGTAACAATGTGCTCACATGACTTTGACCTAGTGTGTCTCTTCTGTGCACTCTTTAGATCAGGATGGCCAATTTGGTGGCCTGTGCATCTTTACTAGCACCAAATGTCTGTGACACAAAAGCCTTTCCTTTCATTGCGAAGGACAGATCAACTGTGGGGCACTTTCAGCTTTGTCTTTTGCCTCCTCTCAGTGAGGGCAGGTTTAAACTCTTCGATCTTTCAGGAAGTTCACAGATCCTTAAACAAGCAGCCAGGTGCAGTAGACAGCCAGGACTAAGGAAATCTCTAAAATCCGATAATACTGATTATTTTAATGGATATGCCAGGTATCTAAAACCTAATAAAAACTCCAACTTTGGTATTAATTTTAACTTTATCAGTATATGTGTGCAAGTGTCTGCTTCCAGTGTACTGCACCACGTTATCAGGTTCATTTAAAAGATGCTACAAAGAAACCAATCTCAGAAACTCGCATATGATCAATTGTGCATATTTGTTTTACGCTCTACAGAGCATATTTAATCTTAAATCTTCCCTGTGAAAACAGTGCTTCAGTTATTGTTGTGGTAAAATAAATTCCTGAAGGCGTTTCTTAAATAATTTCCCCTGAAGTCACTGCGGATGCTCTTTATTTAAGTCTGGTGAAGGATAGATGAGAATTATGTGGGTTTCTTTCTTTTCTCTCTTTTTCTTGTTTACCACCCTTCATTACTAGGTAGGAAAGTGTTTAAGCCTGTTACAAGTAGGAGAAGCAGCAAGTAGATTGTCAATGGTTGTGATTTTCTTTGCGCAAAAGGAGTTAAGAAATGCTCTTATTAATAAAAAAATGAAGCCACATATGAAGATGCATTTGAAAATAGAAGGCAGCATTTATACTGTCTCCCATTTCTTTTTCTTTCTTGCTGCTTGACAGTAAACTAGAGTCTGCTGGTGAGAACTGCAGCATCTGAAATAGCAGCAGTTCTCTGATTCCTGTAATACAGCCATCTCCCTAGCTCAGCTTTCCTTCTATATTTCTTCTCTCTGCTCTTGTCTCTCCACTGAATTTTGCATTTCTGGACATTGTGATTAACTGACAGCTCTATTTTATTTCACATCCAGTTTCTGCTGTGAGATTTACTAACTTAATTTACTTTTATGAAGAAAGCAAGCAGTACATACCAGGTATGTGAAGGGCAGAGCTGTGAGATGTTACAAGTTCGGCTTTGGCCTCAGCAGAAGATAACTCTTGCTGTCTGCTACAGAAACCCCTGCAACCACTGCCAGATCCCTCAAACCTGTTTCTTCCTCCTAAATGCATGCCTGTTTAAATTTAAAAGGATGCTTCACTTACAATGCACTAAAGCACATCATAAAAATATATAGCCTCTTAAAAATCACTTCCACCGATGAGTCATTGCAGAATCTTTGTAAACATGAATGCGTTTTGGATCATACTGCTAAAACCCCACAGCTCCTGGATGCTGGCTGCACAGGCTCTGTGCTCTACCTGTTGCCTCTCGCACCACTTTGAAGCTGACTCTGAGCCTAATAGATTCCACTGCTAGACCATGGCTATTTTTCCCCCCTTTTAACTCCTCTTGATTAAGATTACACAGTCTATCCACTTATAGAGCCAATATTAAAGCTATCTAGTGAATTGAAAGCCACCTTAGTGTTCTTTAGTTAGAATAGCTCGAGGCTATATATTTTTTTCATGTTAAAAGCTCTAATGATGTGCTGGATGGTAAGTTTCTATGCAGAAAGAAACCCCTCACTGTGCACAGGGGAAGGTCAGGTCAGTGACAGAGACTGAACTTCCAAATTGCTCTTTTTGCAGCAAGAGTTGCAAGAAGGGAATTTCAGAGTGTCAGAGCAGAAATATGGTCTACTTTTGAGTTTAGCTGCTGAATCATCACAGGAAGCTGTTTAACTAAGTGGTGGCTTAATTTCCTTAGAACTACATGGGACCACACTAGAAATTTATTTTTGAAGTAGTCCTAAAATACAAAGTGAGCTTGTAGACCTCAGCTAGTATAAAAGAGGAGGAAGAAGTGTTTTGTGGAAGGCTTACCCCACTAAATAGACATTGCTGCGTTATCTGCATTAATGGCCTCTAGGAAAAGGGCAAAATCAGGAAAAATAGCCACATCTCCCATCCGTGTCCCAGTCTGTGGAGCAGAACTGGTGAGAGTTAAGCTGGAGAGACTGTGTCACCATGAACCATCTGGCCTGGTGCCTCTCCTTGGGCACTGCAGTATTTCTTGCTTATGGAAATACATTTTCTGTTTGTAAATCAACTGTATTTAGGCCCCTGACTCTCATTATGCCCAGGAACAGACCCTAAAAACTCTCGAGAAGGCTTTGGAAGCTTTTCAGGTTGCATTTTAGGCTTTGTCCTACCTGATAAAATATATAAAGCTTCTCTTTGCTGTAGTATCTGCACACAAAAGGGTGTAAGTTGTCTTGTGGATAGAGTTGAGTTCTCCAGCAGTCTTTCCCTAGGGCTGAAACTAACAGCTCTTGCAGTCTGTGTGAAAGTCCTTACAAAGGGAGGGAAAAAGCTGTTAGTGTACTATTTGTATAAAATTTGGAAACACTTATAGTGTGATGCTGGCTTTTTGTGGTTTTACCCTTGCTCCTATACTTTTTTTTTTTGCATATATTGCAGTGAATCCTTTTGAACTCGTCAGACAAGAAAAGTTTGGCTTGTTTAGCTGAGTAAAATTAAGACTGTGAAGGAACATGATTGTTTTCTATAAATGCTTTAGGATGGAAACATCACAGAGGAGAAAACAGCTATTTAAGCTAAAGGACAGCTTTGGCAGAAGAACAAATGGGGTACATTGGCCATGAATACATTTAAGCTGGAAATCAGGAGTGTTTTTAACAGATTGAACAAGAAAGCTCTAGGAAACTTTCCAACCAGAAAAGTGGTGTTAAAAAACTCAGTATTTTTACCATGGGCCTCAGTACATGCAAAATGGGATTGCATGATGGGATGTCAGAGAGGCAGGGAACTAGGCTGACCCAGGAGGTGCTTTCTAGTCCTCTGCTTCAAACAGTTAGCAGGGTGTTCCATGCATAAAATATCCTTTTGCTAATATTTTTCATGGTTAATGCATATTTTCCATTTTCATTGAATCACAGAATGGTTTGGGTTGGAAGAGACCTTAAAGACCATCTAGTACCACCCCCCTGCTGCAGGCAGCGATATCTTCCACTCGAGCAGGCTATCCAAGCCCTGTCCAACCTGGCCTTGAGCACTGCCAGGGATGGGGCAGCCACAGCTTCTCTGGGCACCCTGTGCCAGTGCCTCACCACCCTTATTGTGAAGAATTTCTTCCTAATGTCTAATCTAAATTTCCCCTCTATCTTCTTCTATCACTACAGGCCCTTGTAAAAAGTCCCTCTCCAGATTTCTTGTTGGCTCCTGTAGGCACTGGAAACTGCTCTAAGGTCTCGCTAGAGCCTTCTCTCAGCCTGTCTCCGCAGTAGAGCTGCTCCAGCACTTGGAGCATCTTCAAGGCCTCCTCTGGACTCACTCCAACATCTTCTTGTGCTGGGTACCCAGAGCTGGACTTAGGACTCCAGATGGGATCTCACAAGAGTGGAGTAGAGGGGGAGACTCATCTCTCTCAAACTGCTTGTCACACTTCTCCTTTAGGACTCTGTAATATATATCTACTGAAATTAGGAATATATTTTCTTTCTCTTCAAACCAACCATCAAGTACCTGAAGTTCAGTGCGTTTTGCACTGCTTGCAGAACTGCAAGCCTGACTGGGTAAATCACACATTTTGTAGGTTAATTTATTTGGGTAACTTTATTTTTCAAAGGTAAATGCATCAGAAGTTCTGTTGTAACAGATATGTGCCATCACGCAGGCCCAGAAGGGGTGGGTAGAAAAGGAAGGAGTGCAGATTTCAGGCACTGCTTTACGATATGGGTGATTCAGCCAAGATTAATTCATGCAAGGCTTCCTTGACAGTTGTCGATGACATGTTTTCTAATTACTTCTCTTTACTTTATCCCCCCCTCATACACTGGGTGTTTAATCTGTGATCCATTTGCTGGATTTTGTTCTGATTTTTGTGATTTTATTCATATCCTATTCTACCCCTTTTATTTTACTTTTAGGGGGAACAAATCGTGTTTGATCTGATATGGGCAAAGCTTAGTCACACCAACAAGAGTATATTGAGTCAATAAGTAAAACTGGCCTAGATCATCCCTTGTTTTGCTTGTATTATGTCTTGTAAACGCTTTCCATATCTAATCTTTTATTCATATGTCATGATGTCTGATGTCTGGATGAAGATGAGGACTCGCTGCGATTGATTGAAACAACTAGGCCATTTTCCCTATAAATATGATCCACAAAGCTAAGTTTTTATGTTGTTGCTTATTTACTTTTTTGAGTCTAGTTTCTCGTAGGTTCAAGATCAGAAATTATGATAATACATCTTTGAGAAGTCTTAACATATCCTCGGGTACTGAAAATTCATTACACCAACTCTGTACCATTGCTTTGCTAATTATTTTATAAATACGTAATTTTGACTCAAAAAAACTCCATGTGGAGTTTTAATGTTATTCATCAAACTAAACAAATATGACCAAGAATCCTCTGAGGATCTCTGTTATTTTTCTTTATGTTTATAAATGTGAGCAGAGACCTGCACAGTTACACAGTAATTCACAACAGCATCACTGTTTTCTTCTTCTTCAAAATGAATGCAGTCCTTGCTAGAATAAAAGTGAAAAAATGAAATGGTGACTTTTTATTATCCTAACACTCTTTTACTGTACAACCTCTTAATAATCACTCTAATAACTAGGGAACAGAGAGACATGCCATGTTTTAAGATAGACTTTTATGATTGAGAAATCCACTTTTTTCATTATTTTCATAATGCTTCTCTATTGTGCCTGCAGGTGGTTGTCAATTTTGCTAGTCTTTTGATCAGGCTCCAGTTCCTGTGATGTGCCTTTTACTGCAGAGGGGAAGGGAAATTAATCTATTATCGAATAGGATCCAGTTCCCATTGTGCAGGTTGTATCTGGGAAAGGTAAAGGGGCATTAATCCAATCTGGGTTGATAATCCAAATCATCTGCAGGTTGTATCTGGGAAAAGTGAAATCTATTCCATTAGATAGTTTTTATTTGTAAGGACTTTTTATTCCCTCGAGTGATCTCGAGATACTGTCTGATTGTCATTTCTCCTCTTTTCTCATATTCTGTGGTACAGAAGCAGAGATTGCATATTGATGCCACAAAGTTGAACTGTTTATGTGTAATATTCTTTGCTATTTGTATTGGACTCCTATCTCACATTCTGCTTTTTCTAATATAGGTATCTATAATTTGGTAACGTGAAGCTTTGCATGTAGCCTGCATAGTAATTGCAATGGCATTTCTGTGTACTGTGCAAGTCTATAGGAAGTTTATGCTGAAGGTTATCTAATCTTTTTCTCCCAGGATAACTTATAAATGGTTTCAAAGTTCTGTTAAAGTATTCAATTTCTCCGTTACCTTGAGGGTAGCATACTGGTGATCTTTCTGTGAAATGTTTTTCTCTCATAGACAAATTTCATAATATGAAGAAGTAAATCCATTTTTTGGATGCTGATTCCTGTGGGTTTTGAAAACAGAACACTGAGAAGTAACTGCAGTAGTAACCAACACTAGCAGTCAACATCACATCCCGGGCTCTACCCCATACTAAGTAAATGAGGGGTATCTTGGCAATGATTATTTGGACAACCCTCCCTCCTCCTGCTCATGGTCACCTTGTTTGTATTAAGTGTCTTTGGAGGGTTGGGACCTATAAGCCAAAAATAAGACTTGTTATTTTTCTCAAGTCTGAGCTCAAGCTAATGCTTCTTTTCAAGAGAGAAACACTTTCGCCTTCTATTTAGTCTGGTTTGTCTCATATCTCTCTGAGATGTATCTGAGTATTCATTGAAGGAATATTCTTAATATTCTGCACTGCAGACACAGGTATAGATAAACTTTGCAAGCCATAATGTAAAATCTGGGAAAGAACCTAATGTTCATACATTTCTGAAGGGAAGAGCACCTTTTGTATCTTTAGCCATATGGCCTGAGAGACATTTCATCACTGTTGGGAAAATCAAACAGTCAAATGGTTTTGATAAAGGCTGTGATCTTTATAAATGGTAAATTATGATAATACTTAAAATTCTCCATACCTCACATGGCAATATGTGTAAAAAGATAAAAACACTGTCTTTTCAGAGATGATAGGGCAGTCTGCTTAATTATTGTAGTTAAATAACAGATTAGAAATTCTACAGCTCATCAGTATTAAAAAATCAGTGTAATGGACCACTTGGGATGGGGTTCATTCTTGGTTAGGTGGGAGGTGGGAAGCGGAAGTTGTGTGATCCTGTATTTGTGGTGTGCGGACACACAGAGACGCTGGTGATAAAAACAAGACTGTGTGAGAAGTGTTCACTCTTTCCCTCTTCCTTCAGTATATCTCTGCTTTGTGCAGGATTGCCAGATTCTTGAATATCAGAGTCCAGAGAGGAATTAATATTTAGAAGCTGCTTCATAAGGAGATGGGGAGGGTTGCTGCTGAGAAACCTGCAAGGTCAGCTCCCACCCCTTGCGAGTCTTTGGTGTTACAATAACCAAGCTTCAAAGGTTGGCTGTGCTGGGAACGAAGACACTTGAGTTATTGGGCCCTAGTACATACTGGTAATAATTAAAGACAGTGTCTAATGAGAAGGTCTGGAGGCAGAGGGAAGATTGGAAATACTGTCAGTGCTGTGGCTAAAACAGAATGCAAAATAAAGCAGAATGTGATGGTTTTTGGAGAAAAGTCCCTGTTTGGATTAGGACTCTTGCCTGTGGCAGTCATTCTGTCCAGCCATCTATTAAGGACTGGAATCAGGATTAAGAGCACACGCCTTAAGTGTCCTTCAGTACTGTTCAGCCTTGTCTCTGCAGCTTCCTACAAGTTCCCCACAGGCTTATTGTGTCTAATAGTGAGGCATCCCTTGGCTACCGTAGTTGGGTCAGTGTTTTTTCCTTAAAGTTGCTTTGCTTTCTTAGCTGAAAGAAAGGGTTCAAAAAGCAGACAGGAAGGAATGATCCTTCCTCTCAGAAAACATAGAGTATGGGGGGGAATGGTGGTCCTGTGTTAGCAAATTAATGTCACTATAACTGTGTTCTTGTATGCATTTGCATTGCCCTCCCATTTCAGTGTCTTTGATAATATTTCCTTCAGAGAAACTGAAGCTCAATCATTAAATAAAGGATACATGGGCAGTTGAGCAGTTCTTAAATAATGTGAAACGTCTGTGGGATGGCAGGGAGGGGAAATGGCTGGTGACAAATGCAGAGAAGCTGCCTGAGGGAGAGGAGAAACAGGTGGTGAAAAGCCAGAAGAAAACAGCAGACACCTAGAAAACTGGGACAAGAAAAGGTCTGATGAAGTAAAAAAAGAACAGTCACGAGGAGGAAAAAAAAAATCAATTGTTTTCTACACAGGATTTTTCACAGAAAATGCCTGTTTACCAACAACATTCTGCATTGTACTTCAGCGTAGCACCAGTCAAGTAACATGATGTCAGTGTAGTGCGTTAAGAGGTAGGGGAAGGATAGGGTGGCTTTATTGACAGGTAGAATAAGAAACCTGGAAAGTCTGGCTGATTTTTCTTTATCTGATTATTTGAAATAGCTCTCTGCCTTCCATGGCCAGACTGAAATCTCATTTGCTTTGTCACATCATCAAAACAAAATCACTCCTTATCTCTATTAGGGGTCTGGCTGCTCTGATATTCCAACCTGTGGATTTCTTACAAAAGGATGAAGTTCTTAAAGGTGGAAACACAGGTCCCACATTTACAGCCTTATTGAGATTTTTACTCTAAAGTAAAACTAAATTATCCTTTGATATTTTGATCAGCCACAAAACAAAGCTGCAAACTGTGGGAACGTCCCTGTTGAGTTTTATTTGGCAAAACAAGGGCCAGAGTGAATAATGGCAAGTGGTTTCTTTATGCAGCAAAGGGAAACTGCCTTTCAATATGAATATACATGCTGCCTATCTACGGTTCAGGTAATAGTTTGAAATTTTGTTGTTCTGTACATGCTTGTACATCTGCAGCTGACCTTTGTAGGTATATCACTTAGAAACCGAGCAGTAACCATTTTGATGAGCCCTGTGCCACGTCTGTATACAGTCACTTGCTCAAAAGCTTTGTCAACAGCCTGCTTTTAATAGATTTGTTTCAGAGATGGTACAAAATGAAAATATGCACACACTTTATTTAGATTCTTGTTACGGTCAGTAAGAAAGTTAAATAAACCTCACATTTTCCTGGTTGCAGGCAGAGTAATGTGCACTGCTACTGCCCCTGCTTATCTACTCAATGCACAATGAGCCACTTTCATATGGTGAACTCATAGAGGTTACAGCAAAGCTGGCTCCTCTGGCTGGTTTTCGTGGGGTTAGGCCATTCTTCAAGGGAGCTGATTAGTCAAAGAAGTGGCTTTCCTCTTTTCCAGATGGAGATAAGAATTGCTTACTGCCAAATTAGTAAATTGGTTGTTGATCTTTTAGCGTTTCCTGTTGTAAACCTTCATCTTGTGCAGAAGTAGTGGTGACCAGTAATGCTGAGGTTATTTCCTCTTATCAGTAACAAGCTACTAATCTGATTACTGCTTGGTTTCTATTTTTTCAAGTGCTATCTGGAAAATTCCTGCCATGAATACCTCTAGAAACACCATGGAAATCTTCATAGAAAATAAATTTGCTACCTTATAGCATCATATTTCCAGGAATGTTGTTGAGCAGAAGTAAAATCTACTAAAACTTGTTTTTTGAGATCCCATGCAAGTTCTATGTAGATGCCATGTTGGGTCAACAAAGTATACGCATGGGAAGAAATAAGTATGTGCTTACCACTTCCTTAGATACTATTCTTGGATGCTTGAATTTATCCACAAGTGTGGATGGTATTAAAATTTTAAACTTATGCTGCATGCTGTTATTTCCCAGAGTCACTATTTGCCATCAATTACAAAACCAGCAGTAGGTAAAAATGTTGTCATTCAGTAAGTCAGAAATCTGCTAATCTTGAACTCTGAGCCCCGTTACCGAAACCTCTGTCTATCCAAATAGCGAAATTGAAAGTCAAATAGCTTTTGGTGTGCTGGTTGGAAGAGAAGCAAAGAATATTCTATCTGTTTTGTATTATTTAGGGAATTATCTTAAACGTCAGGGTTCATATCTTGCATTTGACTGTTTCCCATTCTGCTTAATGGGCATGGGTTAGCCTCCTTTACAGAAAACATTTGATGAATTGGCTTGCTTTTCCATCAGTTTAGTTTTATTTTCATTCCTTTTCCCTACAATTTGTTTGTTGGATTCTGGATTCTTTGGAGAATTTTATTACTCTGTTATTCAAGCTAAAAAATAGCTAATTTTTCTTTCCCAAATAAGTTGCTTGAAGCAAAGTACCTATGAATACATGGGTATTTTAATTCACTTACTAAATGTATACAGAGAAAATTTACAAGCAGCTTTTTTACCCTTTTTTAAGTGTCTCCTGACTGTTGCATAAGTTAAATTATTTACAGTAGGATGCCTCACAAAAGAGTAGCAGATTTGGGTTATTTACTTTCCTGATAAGAAAAAGGGATTGAAGTTGCTGTGATATGCTGCTTTGTTAATTTTATATTTGTTCCCTAGTGTGTAAAATCTTTTTAAAGAACTAACATGAGTATTGGCAGGCTCTTTTGAAATGGTGTGGAAGTGGCAAGATTAAACAAAACATGAAAAGGTCTTAAAAATATAAGTCAGCAAGTGTTTGATAAAAATAAAAGTGCTCAACAATAGAAAACCTTTAGGATGCTTAATTTATTTGCTCTCTATTTGAGAATGGCCCCTGCACTCCATCTGGGAGTAGTTCTTGTGAGTTATGTGTTTTGAGTGATCCTGAGCTGGGTATATTGAAACAGTGTGTTTGTACAGTTAATGAAAGCCATTGAAAGTGGTCATGCTGAAGATCTCCTCTGAATGAGGAAATGAAAATCCAGGGTGAGACTGAAGAGTGAAATTTGCAGGTGTATTGCTTGACAAGATCCTTTTTATGGAACTCATCAGTACTCCCCATTTGCAGATGTGTGGGGTCTTCACAAGGTTTGTTTCTGCCCATGCAGGCGCCACAGACTCGTCCGACACGGTGGCTCCTGTCATTGTAATCCCTCCCCAGAACACCAGCATCATAGCAGGGAGCAGCGAAGTGACGCTGGAATGTGTGGCCAACGCAAGGTATTGTAAAAGCCACAGTGGGGTTATAAGGAGCTAATTTTAATGCACTGTCCCCACTGCAGAAGGACATACAAAGTTATTTTCTTTTTTTTGTTGTTGTTAATTTAATATTCAAACCAGAATTCTTGCTCTTCAAAGTAACTTTATGAATAATCTTGTTTGTCCAACATTACTGAATTAAACATATTGATTTTCCTGGTCAAATAAGGATATAGGCAGAGTTACTTTCCCACCTGGTACTCACACTGTAAGGCAAAGTATTGTAGTGTTGTTGGATCAGAAGACATTATCTTCAGGAAAAACTTATGTTAAAGGTTAATATTTCATCTGTATTGCCTATTGACATGGAAGGTGATATTGTTGAACAGTCTGAGCTCCTTAGTAAATAAATTAGGATCTACTATGACATAATTTATTACAGACACTCATTTTTCAGTGATTATTGCTCGACTGTTCATAATGCACTGTAATATAGAGTTCACAGCATTCCTCATATGTTTCCATCTAGGTGGCCTTGAATAAAATTAAATTCCAGTGGAAGTAAAGGGTTGAGGTCTTTGGACGATGAGAAGACCAACTGATTCACTTTCTCCTATGAGGGCAGAGATGTTCTTGATATGATTAATATTGTTTTGGTAATCGAGTTATAATGAAAGCACTTCCCATGCAGTTGATTTCCATAGCAGTATTTACTCCTTTTGCTTAGCGATATCAAATTATTAGCACTTAAGTTCTATTGCTGTATCAATTATCTGCACTTGCCTAATGCCACTTGAGTAGTCTGTAGCCTTCATGTGTACAAGTTGTATATGAATTCACTGCTTAATAGTGAACCTCAGGGACAGGGGAAACAGAGAAGTTTTGTAATTTGGATATAACTGCAGACAAGGTTATTCTGTAATATATATGTTGTGTTGTTGTATTCTTGGTTTTGTTTGTTTGTTTAAACCTCGGCAGACCTCTGGAGAGACTAAGCATGACCTGGAAGAGAAATGGAATAAAAATAACCAGTGGCATTAGCAGTTTTGGGAGACGACTCACTATCACCAACCCGACCTCTGCTGATGTGGGGGTGTACTTCTGTGAAGCAAAATTGAGAGACAGCACAGAGGAGCCAGCAAGAGCAAGAGCCTTCCTTTCTATAATGGGTAATTCTCAAGGCAATGTGTTTTTTAGTAAAACAGTTTCTGGACTTGAGGTATAATAGGAAACAGAATTGATATCTTAATATTTCATTGACCTTACATTTGAGCCTTTCTTCAGAGAACAGAACAAAGGAGGTGAAGGAGGGTTATCTTCCAAATTAATTCAGCTGTTCTTCCCCATTAATATAAATTCATCAAATAGATTTTTTTAAACACTGATGTGATTCTGAATCCCCTGTGAAACTATACATTTAATCAGAACTTCAGGAAATACAATAGGAAAATCCTTATTGGGCAGCTTCCATCTTGGCTTTTAGATGCATTAAATCCTGATTAACTCCCAGCTTGCTTACACCTAGTTTTGATATGTCAAGTGCCTGTATTTCCGAAAGAAGCCTTTTAGGAGTACTTCTGTGTGTTGTCTGTTCCAAGTGCTAGTCAGGGGGCTTGCTTAAGGATGTTCCTGAGCACCTAGGCAGGCAGATATCATTAGTGAGGTAACAAAAGGGAAAAGGAAATGCCATTAAAATCAGTGCTACATGCTAGACCTTCAACTCCAAAGGAATCTTTGGACGTAACATTTTTAAAGGGGCACTGGTGCCCTTTCACTGCCTGTTTCCACCATCAGGACTGTGCTAGAGTTTTGTTGTAGCAAGGAGGTTGTCATTTGCAAAAAAGGTAGTTACTATGTATGTCATATCCTGAAATAATAATGCAAATTAGCATGCTGCACACAGTGCAGAGTGTTTTAGGACTTTTAAAATAAAAGAGGTGTTTTAGAATAGATGCCTTTAGATGTTTTAAGCCAGAGCTGATCATGTAAAGTCTGGCTTTTATCTAACAGTCCCAGTAATAACTGTAAGTGCCCTGGAGAGGTTATTGCTCTGGCAGTGATACAAGTTCTTGGTGTTGATCAGAATTCATGCACACGCATTTCTGTAGTGCACTGCAGAGGGAATTCAGCATGCAACTCTCTAGATTCTTTTGGCCTTGTGAAAACACAGTTTTAAAGACTGCTGTATGGTCTCCATTATAGTAATTCATGCTAAATGAGAAAACAGTTCTTCTCTCTGCAAAGCACTGTTCCAGGCTCATTTGTAGCACTGTGTGTCTATTATATTTATTATCTGCTAGACGAAGCTTGGTTCCAGTCTTTTTCTTTGCACTTTGGTTCTTAGAATTATTACCTCGTGGCTTCTCTTCCCTTTAAGGAGCAAAGACATACTTCACTTTTTCACGGTTTTTGTTTAAACTCTTATTCATAAGATTTTACTGTAACTAGTTTAATTTTGCTTCTGGGCTGTCAGAACCAGCCTAATGCAATACTTAAAGCAGCCTCTTGATTAATGTAAAAGATTCTTTAATACCGTTACAATAAAACTGAGAAACAATAATCAGGGAATCATTAAACTAGCAGTGCTGCCTTTCTTTTAATAGCTTACCTGCTCTCTTATTTTTAAATGTTTTATTTATTTCTTATCCGGTTTTAGGGGCTGTCAGGGAATAAAGTTATGAAAAGGCCTGTAGATAAGAACAAGCAGATGAAAGAAAGCAGAAACAAATTGGTTACCAATTACTTTTATTTCTTTCTGATGGAACAAGAAACTTCAGTTGCAGGTGTTTACTCAATGTGTCAGCAAAGCCTGATAGATTTCTTTATTTATGAGTTTCTTGAGCTGCAGGATGGATCTCTTAATTCTAAACAGGAAGGCAAATCAAAGGATTAGTTGTTAATGCATAACCTATATTCTGCCTTAGAATTCTTGACTGGATCTGGCTGTCGTTTAATTAGTCAAGGCGTGGGTTCTAGAGGAAAGATTCATGAGGGACTGTAGTGATAGGACAAGGGGTAAAGGGGTCAAACTTAAACAGGGGAAGTTTAGATTGGATATGAGGAACAAGTTCTTTACTGTAAGGGTGGTGAGGCACTGGAATGGGCTGCCCAGGGAAGCTGTGAATGCTCCATCCCTGGCGGTGTTCAAGGCCAGGTGGGACAGAGCCTTGGGTGGCATGGGTTAGCGGGTGGTGTCCCTGCCCATGGCAGGGGGGTTGGAACTGGATGATCTTAAGGTCCTTTCCAACCTTAACTATTCTATGATTCTATGATTTTTGCAGTGTATCCCTCATAGTCTATTGGAGTAGTACTTGCAGGGAATCAAGTATTCTTGTCCATTTGCATGCATAAAATATTTGTACTGTGTACATGTTGATAGTGACTTGATAATGAGCTGTACTTTTTGGAGAATAACACAGTGTGGACTTAATAAGGGGTCTGACTAACAGAAAAAGGAAATTATGTTAATAGAAGAGGTTTGTTTTCAAAATCATTGGGAGAAATCAAGCACAGACCCTCAATAGTATAGTAATGAGAACTTTTGTGGATTACTAGAGAAAAATATTTTGCTGTGGACAGGTAGAACAGGAGTAGTGGTAAAAGATGCATTAAAGATATCACAAATACTGAGTTAATCAAAGCTTTTTTACAAATGTACCAGTTCTTGTCTTTCCCAGCTAAGAGGAGCCACACAGTGGGCTCAGATGGTGACAAGAGCTTTATCAGAAGACAGTGGAATTTAGTACAAGGGCATGTACTCAGTTCAAATTATTATCTGTGACCTGCAATATTATCTCTGAAGCTTTTTCTGACTATTTCTGAGAGTACATCTTGATTTGTCGATTAACATTACAATAACATTTGAAAAATCTGGACCTGTAATATAATACAGTAGCATTGCAGAAGGAAGAAGAAAATCCTCTTGTGTTGCACTGCAGCTTTCTTCTGACTGTGGCAAAGAGCTTTCTGACATCTTCATATTGTTCCAGCAAAGATAAACTGAGGTGGTTCCAAACCTTGGTTTTATTAGCTGCAGTTGCTATAAATTTTTAAAGGGTAGCATGTTCTTCACTTGGCAGAGTCACAGTTTGGGAAAGATTTGTTGCAGATTAGATAAGAGCACATTTGTTTTATCGCTAACAGTTTGAAGATTAAGTAATTTAAGGAGTCTTCTCATGAACAAACCAATTTGAAAACTGAGCTAATCTTAAATTCTTTCGCTCCAGTTCTGCAAGTTCCGTTAGCGACAAATTGCAATAGTAATTTTTTTTTTAAGTGACTGTTCTATGGGAAATTATGAATTTTAGGAGCTTAAGAAAATGAAGAATGAAACCTTTTCACTACATGAAATCCATACTGCTCTTTAAATTAGATGCAGTCAGAAAGTAAAATCTGAACGAAATGGGGACAAAAACTATTAGGAAGAATAGGCTGGTATGATGAGGTTGTACAGAACTGAGTGCTAAAGCCCTGTTGGCCTGTCTGAAGGAATACAATGGAGTAAAGCAGAATGACAGCAGAGGATGTCCCTTCTTTTGGAACAATTTTTTTCCTAAAGAACTGCATTAATAGACATACTTTCATCTTGGTGTTTCCTTGGGAGAATTTTTACATCTCAGCTGGATAGCTTTCTGAAAACAGGCATAAACAAGGGAGTGTTGTAGGTCTGTGTCTCTCTGTGTTGTAGGTCTGTGTTCTCACCAGGTGTAAATGATACAGCTTCATGGGATTCAGGAAAGCATCAGAAAACTGGAAACATTAGTATGGAGGACCCCGGCTAGGCTCTGAGATGAACTATAGGGCTGTGCCACTTCACAGTAATTCTCCAGGAGTATCCAGATGCAGAAGGGTCTTCTTTGTGCATGCCATTGTTCATGAATTTTGCACTGTATGTATCTATAACTGCCAGAACAGAAGTTACTTTCCTCTGTAGCTAGCCACCTTGATACCGTGTGCTCAGATCTCTGGAAAAAATAGCTCTAGGTCTCTAGCTTAGACACTGTGAAACACTACAAATGATGTCTTGAAAGCAGAGGAAAGAATCTTTCATGATGATTGTGTTTAGGTATTGCACTGATGAATGCCCAGCCTGTCCCCAAGCAGACTCCCGGCCAACTCCCCCCAGTTTATATACTGAGCATGGCATTCCATGGAATATCCCTTTAGCTAGTTTGGGTTAGCTCTGTTTGCTGTGCTCCCTCCCAGCTTCTTGCGCCTCTTCTCTCTGGCAGAGCATGGGAAACTGGAAAGTCCTTGATCGAGGTAAGCGCTACTGAACAGCAAGTAAAACATTGGTACGTTATCAGTGTTATTTCATACTAAATCACTGGCACAGCACTGTACCAGCCACTGGGAAGAAAATTACCTCTATCCCAGCTGAAAGCAGGACAATTAATTTATGGTAATGGTAGGGAAAGGCTTTCATTTTTAAGGCGCAACCTTCCTCTTAAACATGCTGGCCTGAATTTCTGAGTGATGTGGGAATTTCAGCTTTGGAGAAGTCCCTGGGGCTTTCTCAGTTCTTTCTGACTTTCATTTATGTATCTGGGATTAGGTCACACATCTCCAGTGCAGCTTGAAGGGTATGTGACGGACGCTGACTGCTATCTTTTGAATGTTAAAATCAGTGCCCATGTAACTCTGCGTGGGGGAAGTTAGAACAGTATCAAATTTTGCAGGCTCCCAAGGGTTTTACAGAGAGGCTATCTTTTCAGTGATGTCTATACTGCAGAAAACCCCTGAAACCCTCAACAACTATTAAAAGTATACATTTATATTCAAATATTCTTTTTCCCCTTTGCTTGTTCTTGACCCTTTAGTTAAGCTCAAACACCAATACAATACAGTATCTGCTTCTTTCAGTCTAGTAGGCAATGTGACCTCTCTCATTGCACAGCATGCTGCACTGCCAGCAGCATGAACTCAGTGTAATGGGTCCTTTCCTATTCTGACTATTGTCATTCTACAATTCAAAAAAAAATTTGAGTGTTTGACCTGATACCAACAGACCACTGTCATTCCTCGAAATTGCAGTGTCTGGGGGCTTGTGTCTGGCATGTTATATAGCTTGGAAGACATTGTAATTTCAGCACACATATTAAATTTCAACATATGATTATTGCCTACAACAATAAATGGTCAAATTCATACTGTGTGATTCAAAGCAAGCCTTATAAATATGTAATAAAGTCATATATGCAGACAGCCAGAATGCCCCCTCAGAATGCCATCTGACCCCTATAAATATTGCTGTGCTTTTATGGCCTCTTTTTGATAGGTATTCACCAGGTGGTGCATAACCCAAATTGAGATACCCTGAATTTTTCACTTGCAATTCATGCTGGGCTACAGGCCCTCAGGCACACACTTGATGTGCAGATGATAGATCTGACTCCTCTGAAAAGAGAGGAGCCTAGATTTCAGTTGTCTAGCACCTGTAACTAGGGCTGTTTCTTCCACAGCCTGAGTTCTGTTGAAGCCTCACTGCAAAGGACCTTTTGAGCATAGAATCATAGAATAGTTAGGGTTGGAAAGGACCTTAAGATCATCCAGTTCCAGCCCCCCTGCCATGGGCAGGGACACCCCCCACTAAACCATGGCACCCAAGGCTCTGTCCCACCTGGTCTTGAACACCGACAGGGATGGAGCATTCACAGCTTCCCTGGGCAGCCCATTCCAGTGCATCACCACCCTTACAGTAAAGAATTTCTTCCTCATATCCAATCTAAACTCCCCTTGTTTAAGTTTGAACCCGTTACCCCTTGTCCTCTCACTACAATCCCTCATGAAGAGTCCCTCCCCAGCATCCCTATAGGCCCCCTTCAGATACTGGAAGGATGCTCTGAGGTCTCCACGCAGCCTTCTCTTCTCCAGGCTGAACAGCCCCAACTTTCTCAGCCTATGCATTCATGCTGCTAGAATAAGATTCATGTGGAAAAGCAGCAGAGCTTGCTTGAAAATGAGTGTTTCATTTCCCCAAAGCCCTAACAGTATACCTGCTGTGATTCTCTCATTCCTTAAATCACTAAGACTAATTTTCCATTTATATTAGACTTGGGATGCCACAGAAATTAGGTCCACGTGGTATTATTCTAGAGCTTCCAGAATTCCATTATGAATTAGCCTTGTCTTCCCACCTAGGCTTGTTTCTATCTCCAGGCAGCAGAAGCAGGTAGTTAACAATAAGTAAATTGTAGAGTTGCTTCTGGAAGGTTTTCTGTGTATGTGCTTATCACACAAAAATAATATCCAACTCCTCTATGTGTAGTTGTTGCCTCAGCCTCTTGACCCTCCTGTGTCAATTGTAGCATTTGACAGGGCTTCCATCTGCTGGAATGGCTATGAGAATGGAGTTCAGCAAGCTTTAGTGTAAGGGAAAAGGTGGGTCTGGGCTTGATGAAGACTGAAAATTGTATCTGTTGGCACATCTGTTGGACCCTGAAAGTCCTCTGGGAGCTGTCTCTGGCCGTTAGATTGCATCTTTCTGCTGCTCCTGCTCTTTTTCTGTCTCTTCTGCTTCCATTTCTCCGCTGCTTCTTTCAAAAAACGCTCATGTGGCTCTTCCTTTTATAACATTACATCCTGTTTGCTAAATGACAGTTGTCACTGACTTCAAGTTCTTTGTCAGGTAATTCATTGCCTGATACCTGTTCACCTAAGCATCTCTTAATGTAGTAAATTTCTTCGGGGGTGGTAGAACAGCCTCTACGGGATTTAAAGGAAGGAGCACAGATTGTAGGAGAAGATTTTGGGAGAGACACTGGGAAAAAAGACTGTAAATATGCCAAGTATAACTGCAGAAACAGTGTGGAACAGCAGCAGTGGTCATGAAACCACTAACATCTTTGAGGTCACATCAAGTGCTTTGCAGCTGGACTGCAGGCCCATGTTGAAGATAAATCTGCAAATTCATCACTGCTTTGAGAATATGTTGCTGATCTAGGAGAAAGTTTGGGAGCTGGTAGTTGAAGGTTGCCTGTTAAGGTCAGAGTGCCTTACAAAAGGGAGGGTGGAAGATGTGCAGTCAAGGGCCTCCCTAAAAGGAGAAAAATACACTTGAATCTCACTGACTGAAGAGACATCCATAGAAGAAGCCCAAAGTTATAAGTGAATGTCTGGATATAGGGGTATGTGTCTGGATGCTGTCTTGATCCTGTGCTGCTTTGGCAACCTTTCACCTTTGCTTCGCCTGATGACCAGATTAAACTGCCATAGAATGAAAAGACTGAACTTTTGTTTTGAGAGATGGGCAGATGGACACTTTCCTTTGTGTCCAAGACAGATACATATATAAGCAAGGACACTAGGCTAAAAGTTTTAAAATGAAAAAGATAACATTCTGAAGAGTGGAATGCAAGGAAAACATGAGGCAAGGCTTGGAGGATGGTGTGAGAAGAAAGGGTGTACTCAAAGCTAAACATGGACTGAGATGAATTACAGAGGATTCAGCAACTTAGTTGATCAAACATGTCAAATTGTGCCATCAGTGAATTTCAATTAAATGTTCAGTTTTTCAATTTGTTGTTTAGACTAACGCATGAGATCATATGCAATAAATCACAACTTATTACGCATGTTTATTAATAGCTTTATATTTAGGCTGTGAGGATCAATAATGTTAACACATGCATATTATTAGAATGTAATAAATCAGGGAGGTTGTTTTATTGGTTTTGCTGGGTAAATGAGTATTCCAGGCTATTCTGCAACCTCCTCTCCTCCTCTGCGCAGGATGTTTAAGACTTATATTGATTGACTTTATTTGGGATGGATACAGAATTGTAATAACCACTGGTGCTCAAATAAGACCCCTGTTCTATACACTCAAGCAAGTATTTCACTGTAGTTAGTGGGAAGGAGGGCTAGGAAAGGGGGTTTTGTGTTCTAATCTGATGCTTACTGATGTGTACCTGCTGGCATATCATGTCATCCCTGTGAGATGGTAGCAACACTTGCTATATGCAAGTGGTAGCAGGAGAAAAAAGATTTTGCAGGATGAATTATGTGATTTTGGTTTTATTTAAGAAAATATTAACATCCTGTCAATAATACAAACTGCACGTCTGGTTCTCAGACATGTCTGGTGAAGAGATTTGAAAGAAAGTCAGCTCAGATGACCTTGGATCTCATTGCAGCGTACTACGTTTTTTCAAACATACTTGATTTCCTTAAAACTGAAAATCTGAGTAACTTGTTCTCACAAGCTACTTATTATTGTCTTTTCTGTATTTTCTAAAACTTACGAGTAAGTTTGTCTATGCTACAATAGAACTCTAGTTATAATCAAATAAAATACTTCTAAAAACAGTGCTCAAATGATAATTGCATTGAACAGACTATGACAGCTTTTAGTTACCATGATAATTACTGCAACCTTAATGCCTGTGGGACTTTGACATGATGCTCTTCAATTTTATGCTGCATAGAAGAAAGAGTTACATGACAGCATACTCTACAATTTCTGGAATCTTGTCTTTCTTTAATTAAATGTCTAATATCTTTTCTTTAGTCCTAATGATAAAGTGTGGATTTTTATGATTATTACTAGAACTTCAATTAAAGCATTAAATCTGTTTGCTTTCAAGAAATAAAGCAGTTGAGAAGAATTTTTTTTAATCATTCTGCACTTGTCCTATGGTGCCAGCTCCCTGACATGCTATGGCACTTTATTTGACATGCTTCATGCCTTCACAAGGTGGAATTTAGTTCAGACACTGAAGCAAACTATCCTATAAAATGGTGTGTTGTAAAAATAAACCTTTATAAACTTCTTGGGAGGGCCTTTCTGAACAAAGAATTAAAATCTTCCATGATTCAGGCCTATAAAATGAAAAGTAGCCCCTGCTCTGAGTATCAATTTGCAGTGCAAACCCCTAAATCTTATTCTACATTGACCTGACTCTTTGGAATTCCATGCAGTGAAAAATTGGTTTGCTTTTTTTTATGGTACTTTTACTACTGAAAATAACCCCTCCAAATAGAGACAAACTTAGAGACACTATGACTAGAAACTAGTCTGTTTGCAACACACTATTAAGTGCAGTATGTGTGGAGAGTTTATAGGATGATATCTTTAAATCAATACAGTTCTTCAGTTTGCTGTGACTTTGCTTATTCACTCCTGTTTGCTTTCCCCATTCTAAAGAACCACCGTATTTTACGGCTGAACCTGACAGCATGATTTTGGCTGAAGCGGAGAAAGACGTGGACATCCTGTGCCAGGCAATGGGTGAGTGTGCATAGGTGTTCCATCTTGGATATCTATAATATAGATATGTATATCCAGTACTGAACAAAGCATCTTATAGAAGCATTTAATGTTTGAAGGCTCCTGCCTTGTTGCTTATCATCACACAGCCCAGGTACAAGGGACAGGGATGGACTTTGCCCTTGGAAAATTGGGCGGTCTTTGTAGTTCACTTTACACAAGTAATGCTGGCACGTTCACGTTTGTCTGCTGGGCAGGGCAACTCCTGATCCTTTCCCTCTGGTAGCCGGCCTTTGCTGCTTAGTTGTCACTATATAATAGACATCATTCTCCTGAGCAAGAATATCAGCTGAGGTGAACGTGTGGTTATGGAACCCATCATTTGCAATGTAAGCAGTACTGTCAACAGTTCAAATGTTCTTTTTTCTCAACACTATGGAACTTTCATACAAATAGAAATGTCAGTAACTGTAGCATTTAAATGTAGTTAAGAATCCCGGAGGAGGTCTATTATAGGCAACTTTTAATTGACAGGTTTTAATAACATTAAAGGCTTCAAATGTCTAGAATTCCACCTAAAACAAAGTGGATTTTAAGATTCAGTTCCAGAGAAATGGAAGCATCTCCTATTTTAGTACTCTGGTGAGACAGGAGACATGCTGTGATCAGAGCACGTTTGCCAATGTCACCACACTGCTCCATGACTTTGGCAGTGACTGACGTTCCTGTTGTCTCACTTTCCGCGAAGCTGAGGTTAACAATACACATAAAAGTGTCATGAGATCCTTAGGTAGAAAGTACACAACCTTGATTAAAGGAGCACTCAAACCTAAGAGCTTGTTTGGATGGGTTCTTTCTCCCGATCAGAGCCAATAAAGTTATTTATTGTGTGATTATAATATTTCCACTGTGATTTAAGCATGTTTTAATGCTTTACGTGGGAAAGACCCAACCATTTTCTAGCTGGAAGCTTTGCAAGTAGTGTGATAAGCAAACTTGTGTGTAAGGGTGCTTTGGTTGATTTAGGATTTCAGAGGCCTTTGGTCAAATTCTCATAAAAATGAAGCTATCAGGTTATAAGAGACAAGGTACCTTTACCGAGGTGAATAGTTCCGGAGAGGCAGCCTTCAGCACTGGAGCATGGGGAAAACGCAGAGCCCAGGAGTCCCGTTCCCGAGGGGCCGGAGGCACGAAGCAGCCCCAGCGCCTCGCCGGGACCCGGCCGGAGCGGGCAGCGGTGCCTGCAGGGGCGGTGCCAGGCGGGGCGGGCACAGCGCGGCTCTGGCAGCGCGAGCGGCCCCGAGGGTGGGAGCGGCGCGTGGCGCCTCAGGGAGTTTGGGCGGGAAGGAGCCCTCAGGGAGTTTGGGCGGGAAGGAGCCCGGGAAGGCTGAGGTAAAGTCCGCCCGTGGTCAAGGGGCAAAAGTGTGGCGGCCACTCGGCAGAAAGCAAAGAAAACGCCCTTTCTGCTGGGCAGAAAGGACGTGGTGACCCAGACAGAGGTCCCTCATAACCGTGTAGCTGCCCAGGAATAAAAACTATTTAGAAAAACAAGATTTATGGAAGAAAAATCCAGTAAGAACTATTAAAGAGAGCTGTGTGCATGCAACCTCTGGCTCAGGAAATTGCTGAAGCGCAGGTTACCAGAGCTGAGAACGTGGGAATAGCGTTGTGTCCTTGGGCTGCTCTTGAGTTTTGTGCCTGAGCATCCAAGACAGGATGATTCCAAAGGATGAAGCTAGCTAGACATTTATTCTGACTGTGTACCACCAACCTCATGTTTCAGCCTGTGTTACGACAAATATATTGGCATTTTTTCTTATGGGAAACGGTATCTCAAGTAGCAGAATTAAAGCTAAGTGTTGTATCGTTAGAGAAATTGAGTTAAAAAGCATTTTTGAGATATTTTTGTTTCAGCACTGCACAACTATTTGGTGAATCTCTGTACTGTCATTGTCCCTGAAAAACCCTACCTGCTGTCTCAGGTATCTTTCATTATTACAACAAAAACTCCCTAAACCTGGAAGAATTGGGAAGAGAAGAGGCTGACTTCTAACTCTTTCTTCTACCCTAACTCTGAGCAGTTTAGTTCCCAAGCGGATTAACATGGACCTCACAAGATGAGGTCTTACTGGTGGTAGCAGCCTTCCAGTATCTGAAGGGGGCCTATAGGGATGCCGGGGAGGGACTCTTCATGAGGGACTGTAGTGAGAGGACAAGGGGTAACGGGTTCAAACTTAAACAGGGGAAGTTTAGATTGGATATGAGGAAGAAATTCTTTACTGTAAGGGTGGTGAGGCACTGGAATGGGTTGCCCAGGGAAGCTGTGAATGCTCCATCTGTGGCAGTGTTCAAGGCCATGTTGGACAGAGCCATGGGTGGCATGGGTTAGTGTGAGGTGACCCTGCCCATGGCAGGGGGATTGGAACTGGATGATCTTAAGGTCCTTTCCAACCCTAACTATTCTATGATTCTATATGGGAACCCTTACTAGACAAAGCCATCTATTCCTGCTGAACTCTTCTAGTGCACATCCAATTTGCTGATGAATGTAGTGCAGGAGCATGGAAACCTGTTACTTGGCTAAGTATCTGTGACAGACTTATAAGGGGCAGGTGCTAATGTTAAACATAGAGTTTTGATCCATTATTACCCAAATCTGGCAGTTGCCAGCATTTAGAAAGAGGGTAAATGAAGGTTGCTGCCTCCCTGCTCTGAGCTAGGGGCTATAATAAAGTACATGGAGAGCTGCAAAGCTGCCCTGTACCTTTGCTACAAATAGGAAGACAGACTGTATTTCCCCCAGCCCCATCAAGTTCTGTGCACAAGGACAATTTGCTGAGTCTTGGTACACTTTGAATGTGTGAGAGACAGATTAATTCACAGTATAAACAGAGATTAACTGTAAATAAAATTGCAACTTGCACAGTCTAGCTTTGTACTTCCCTGTAATGGAGTTCCAGTGTATCATGCTGCACGGTAACCATGCTCTGCTGTATATCTCTCAGCAGCTCCTGATGCTGCCTGCATTTTCAATGGCTTTCCTTTAAATGCTTTTTCTTATTTGCTTATAGACAGTTTAGAGCTGCAGGCAGTGGTGATGGTGTCTAGGGGGTGCAGTTAATTGGACTTTAGTTCTACCTGTTTAGACAAGAAGATGCACAGATACTTTGGGGGTTCCCCAGTAACCCCCTGGGATCTGGAGAAGGCCATAAAAAATAAATAACAAAAATGACACAGTGAATATTTCTAGTCTTTTATCGAGGTTCTTAAGTAAGTTAAATTTGGCAGATGGGAAAACTGAGCCTCAGATTGTGTAAATCATTCATCCAAGGTTAGAGAGAAAGTGGCAGAGCCAGCACCAGAGTCTAAGGTTCCTGCCTTGCCTTCTCCTTCGTAACGCTAGATTGATTTGTCTGTGAGTAAAAGAACAGTGCTGCATACATGCTGAGAAATAAGCTTATTTTATTTGTTACTAGTCTTTTAGACCACTCTAATCTCTCAAACAGTAAGGTAGGACTGATGCTGCCTGGGTAGAAAAGTATAGGCCAAAAGACCTTTAAAGTGTTTTCTTCTGTTCATATTTTTTTTACTGGAAGTGTTTAGAGAGGAAAAGAAACAAAATTCTTTTGGCAGCATGGGGAGAAGAAAGGCTGTGGATAGGAGAGCGGGAGAAGAAAGGAAGCTGATTTGAACCATTCTTATAGCCAAAAAGGTAGCAAAGTGATAAAACGTGTACAACTTAGAAGACAAATATCTCTGGGAAGATCACTGCAGCCCAAATGAATGCTGCTGATGGGCATAAGAGTGCTTAGATAAGATCCTATTATTCAGACTCACAACTTTGAGTAGGGGAAGATATCCATAACCGAAATGCAGAAAAAGAGAGATGGTAATATTCATTTTGTCAGCTGAGTTGGTGATAGGAAGGTGTGTTTCTCAGTGATTAGAGGATTGAAAGGTTTGCCAATACTGTTAGTAGAATGGGATTTATGGAATGACACCAGTGTTAAAGGTTCGAGGGTACTGAATGCAGGATTTCATTATTTCGTAGGTGCTTATCAAGGCTAATGCGTGCGAAAATGGAGTTGCTATTATTTAAACTTGAAATCATTTCCAGGCTTCTCAGCATCAGGAGAACTATTCCATTTTGCATCATCTGTTTCTTCATTACTCAGTGATAATTTGTGTTTGCCCAGGAGGATTTTCAAGAGATGAATAACACTCTCACCGAGAATTCTGAACATTGGAATTTACACTAATTCTGTATATGGGCTGTTGTAGGAAATGTAAATTATGCCTATTGCAAGCATACGCTACATCTATCTTCTGTCAGGCAGTGCATTCTATGTAGTGGATTTCTTCCTGAGATGATTACCTTCAGGATTATGAGTACATTTTATTTTATCAGCAGAACAAAAGCGTCAGAGGTGATTGTAGTAAATTATGTGTGTTTATGAAAGTAACAGGAGCAATTCAGTGTTGATTTTCAGTCCTTCCATACGTTGTTTGCACTTTCTCTCCAGGAGTTGGTATAGCTTTTGTCTGTATAATAAGTACACTGAGAGAAGATATGAATGGAAGTATAATACAATAGTATTTAACTTCAGGATTTTTAAAATTATAAGGATGATAATATAGATCTTCCCATAGTGCTTTCACTGTGAGAACCCTTAAGTCATTGCCTACATTGCAGTAAAATTAGTTGTCTGCAGACACTCAATTCATCAGTGACATCCCATCCTTAATACGTCTGTGATACCTGGCTTTTTTCTGTTTGGGCAAATTGCACTCATCCATGAATTGAAGTCCATAGTTCCTTCCTTTATTACAAGGGAATGTGAAGCTCTGAGGTTTTAAGTGATAGGTATTCAAAAATACCTACCAATTGTGAAAATGCCGTGTTTGGAGCTGAGATAACTTAAATCAGTTTGATACCCTTGTGATCCTGTGATTATCTAAACACAAAATAAATGCTTCACTTCAGATCCCTGCATAAGGCCCTCCGCATTTGATCAGTTAAGGATTTCTGGGATGTAAAGATAAAACATTGTGTGATAAGAAGAGTGGGATAGGAACATCTGTGTATGACTGTCCTAGGCCATGACATCTCTTGAAGAAAAGATAATTCTACACGGTTCTTATATACTAAATTTACAGCCACTTGATCCCAGCTGACTGGGATAGGACTGCAGCAAAAATATGTGTAAAATAACTGTGTCAGGGTTTGTTGAACATGCACATGAAAGAAAACAGGAATAAATGGGACTGCAAGTGATGTTTAGGGTAGAAATTTTGTTTCTCCTAATGTCTGCATTTGTCAAATAACAGGTGAAGCCTGAGAATGAATAAAAATTAAAATAATTTAAAGCCATCCCATTGTTGGCAACATGCTCTTTGTATATCAGCTCAAACTAAGCTGCCAAATTAGGGCTTGGATGCAGCCATGTGAGCACTTAATTTTTTATGTGTAATTTGCCATTTCCTTTTTATTTTGACATCGTCATTACAGTAGCACAGAGAAATCTTATTTGGGATGGAAAAGTCTTATAGAATTGCTGCATTGCCACACTGCTGCTGTTTAAGTAGCATGATTCTGGCTTTCAACATGAAATTGCTGTAAATCTTATTTTGTAGTAGCATGAAATATGATTGGGTGAGGAAAGTAATTTGATAACGTGTTTTCTCAACATTCCCCCTTTTACTGTTTGCTGGTTTTATTCCCACATGTTCTGCTGTGTATTGTTACCATTGGTAATATAAGATGCGGCCTCCTTTTATCAAAAGCAGCTTGTAAAAATATAAATAATTGGTGCAGAAGGATGGAACCCAGGGATATGACTACAACAGTGCTAGGTATTTTGACTACCTAAAACATGTTTTGCAAAAACTAATAGTGAAATTCTTCTTCTTTATTTCATAGGTGTTCCCATTCCCACCCTGGTCTGGTATAAGGATTCTGTTCCCCTCAGCAAGCTGGAAAACCCCCGCTACAAAGTACTGCTGAGTGGTGGGCTCCGGATCCACAAGCTGCATCCTCAGGATGCTGGAATCTTCCAGTGTTTTGCTAGTAATAAAGCTGGGGAGATACAGACGTACACCTACCTGGATGTGACCAGTGAGTAAGGAGTTGTGATACAAGATCAGTGAGTTGTCTTGTCAACAACCCTCTTGTAGGTGACTCTGTGTCCATCAGACTTCTCCCCTGCTCTGTGCTGCTGTAGTTCCACTCAAAGAGCCTCGTCAAGTGTATCTGCCCTAGCTGCAAGGTAACCCAAAATGCCCTCTGTGGCTTAAACACAACCTGCTGAAGCCTGAAAAACTTCTTCTGACAGTAAGGGCTTGAGGTGAACTCTGTTTCACGCTACAAAAGGAGAAATCAGTGAAAAGAAAAAAAAAAAAAAAAAAAAAAATTAATTGTGAAATAGTTTTATCTTCCCTTTATTCTTAAATAATTTAGATCTACTCTAATGTTATTCTGCTCTGAATTTGAGCTACTGCTTCATGATTGTGCATTGTATCATTTTATCTGCCTTTTATCTACAACTACATTTAGTAGGGGAAAGAAAGAAAGTTCAAGTTAAATGCCTTTTTTTGGCCAAAATGTCTGACTAAATGGTTTTGTTAATGAAGTACACTCATCTCTATGGAAAACCTACAAATCCTGGTAGTCTCTTTTAAAGGCAGTTATTAGCAAGCATTTCTAATACTCTCACTCCTCTTCAGGAAACTGATTTTTAGCCCGAGAGCAGTTTGCACATACTGACCAGCATTCCTACTGGCCTCAGAAAATAGATCATCCCCAGATCAATATATATCTAGGAAACTGCAGGAGAAAAACATAATAAAATGCAACTGGGGGGAAATAAGGAAGAAAGAAATTTGGGAAATGTCTTGGATAAGACTCAGGATCTGAATGCTTTTGGCTGACATTTAAGTTTCAAAGTTAATGCCTTTCTCAAGTTGCTTTTCACTTAAAGAACTCTGTTATGAAGATGAAAGAAAATCATTTTGTTTATCTAGATTTCTTAGCTTCCCCCCAAACACCCATTTTGAAGTTTATCTTCCTTTTTCTAAAAGACATCTTACTTGTACATGTACAAGCACTGATAGGTTTTTATTTTCCATGCAGGTAATAAACTGAATTAGGCAATTCCTAGGAGATGAATAATGAAAGGTTACAGTCACTGCTGAAAGGTTTTCATGTATTACTGTCATGTCCTTCTCCATGATCAGCTATAAAAGTAGATGTAAAGTAGTCCATGATAATAACTAAAGGATCTTTCTGGTAGCTGATGCATTGAGGTTTTTGAATTTTTGATTCCAGACATTAAACCAGCATTTATACAGCCTCCAGAGGATACCACTGTCACGGAGGGGATGACTGCGGTGCTAGCCTGTGAAGTTTCAGGGGCTCCAAAACCCGCCATTTCCTGGAAGAAAGGTTAGCCAGTTATTAAGTTGTAGAAAAGCTGTAATCCATATTTTCTTGTCCTTTCTTATTACTGAGATGCTGTAGATCCATTTAGTGCATATTTCTTCATTTCTCTGGTTCTGCAAGCAGAGGGGTTTTTGTGGGGCTGTTGTGAGCCAGTGGCCTGGTTAGGCTGTAATAGTCTTTTTGGAAGAACCAGAATTGCAGTGCTTAGTCTGTGCAGTCTACGTGACACTAAACACACTGTTTTTCTCTTCTGTGTTTCAGGAAGCCAGATCTTAGCCAGTGGCTCAGTTCAGATTCCTCGGTTCATTCTTCTTGAATCTGGAGGGCTCCAAATAACACCCGTTTTCCTTCAGGATGCTGGCAATTATACTTGCTGTGCAGTCAACTCTGAAGGAGCTCTGAATGCTTTTGTGATGCTGACAGTGTGGAGTAAGGATAATACTTTGTTTAAAGTCTAACTTTAATCAAGTATTAATCAGTTTTTGCTATATGCTCAGGAAATTTTCATGAGTAATTATGCTTTTCTAGTTAATAGAGATACTTGTATGATTTAATAGGAATAATGTCTCTATTTTAGGAAACCTATCAAAAATACCCTTTTTGTTTGTAAAATTATGCATATAAACTCTTATATTTTGTGAAAGGAAGTGTATTTAAATATAGTTTTAATCACAACTACAGTTTGACTCAGGTTTTGCCTTGCTGCATCTTGCATTGCAGATCAGACCTTTTAACTGGCTATTTGCAGTTGGTTTTTGACTCCACACAGTATAGGTCAGCCCATGCTGTTACTAAGGCTGTGGCCACAGTTACAGGCGGGTATGATTTTCCTCATACCTTTGTATTTCTTTGTGGTCCTGGACACTGTTTGAAACAAAACCATAGTGCAGCTAGTCTCTCATGCTGCAGATTGGCACAGCACAGGGCAACCCATGGAATTATATTTCCCTCAGTATTTGCGCTTGATCTTAATTTTTTTCTTTCTTCTGTTGGGGAAGAGTCTGATCTAGTAGGTTCACCTGTGTTACTTGTGAGTTCAGCTTAAGTGTAAAATGTTTTTTTACTACTAAAGGTAGGAAATAATGAGCCTTGAGCTGGAACTGAAAAGAATTAAAACCTGTGAAGATGATGGTGATAAATACAGAAGTGCTGTGGCCTTCCCTCCTTTCCTGAACTTAAACTACTGATTATGCTGCTCATGTGTGGTGCACATTTGGCTTTTTTTAATCCCAAAACTGTGCAAGTTAAATCAACAACATTTTTTCCCTTTGAATTTGGGAATATCTGAAAACAATACTGGCAGTAAATGAAATGTGCTTGTGTTATATGGCCATCATATTTATATCTCACTGGCAATATGAAGTTGGTATATGTATCAGGATGTTGTAAACTGAGTGATAGCCAGGTATATGGATCAAGTGAAGGAGATCCTTCCTATTAATTCTTAAAGGCATGGTTCTTATATGTATTAAAGATAGTTCCTGTTCATTGTATTGCGTTGGAGAGGGAAAAGAAAAGTGACTATAGCTAATATTTGTGTAGCAACAGCACCATTTTAAAGCTAGAAGGCGTATGTAAGTACATCAGGAATAATGATAAAAATTCCATGTTATTAGACTTAGCTTTTGATGACTTCTTGTGCGTGTATGAGATATCTCAGTAGACCTTGATTATCTCTGTAGGGATTTGGGACTAATTAACATTATCCACATATCTTCTGTACTCATCCTAGTTGGCTACCTGCTTCAGCAAATGTTATCTGCTGCTGTTCCTGTGTGTTAAGCATAACAGAGATCTTTCACACCAGATCTGGTTACTGTAGTTACAGCAATTACTGTGTTCTGGGTCTCCAGGAGGTGCTTGAAAAAGGATGTTCTGAAAAATCTGGATAAACAGCAAATCTTTCTTATATGGAAAAGTGAGACTACCAGAAGCTCTTCCTTCTTTAACCCCTTTCCTGCATTTGACAAGGCTGTAAGGTGTTATTTAGATATTCCTCTTTCTGGGTATTTTTCTGTTGTATTCTTTGTGCAGCTTTTCTTCGGTTTTGTTTGTTTTCCCTGCTCCAAATAGTGTGACTTCTTTCCTGACTTAGTGTATGTTTGGATTCGTTCATAATGCATTACAAACATACTTGCTGCCTTATGACTGTAGGAAGTTGACATCAGTGTTTACCACAAGACAAGTGAAGGAGCTTTAGCACTCTTCCTACCCAGATCACCGCCAACTTAGACTTATACCCTCTGCTGCGTTTGCTTCTCTGCACCCCACAGCCTACCACCTCTTCTTGACATAATGACATTAAAGGGAGGGGAGCCTTCCTAGAGAAGACCTGAAGAGGAATGGCCTGCTTGCTTTGAGTGACAGGTGTTAAGTTGCCTGCTCTCTGAGTGAATACGCGAGTCAAAATGCTATAATTTCACCTGTACTATGGCTTGTGTTCCTTTCAGATCGCACTGTCATTGTTCATCCTCCTGAGGATAGCACTGTGATCAAAGGAACCACAGCAACTCTGCAATGTGAAACAACTCATGATCCTAGAATTTCAATCAGGTTGGTAATGTCAGTTCTTGTTTGTGTTGTTTATCCAAGCTTAATTTTATAACCTATATGAATAGCATTAGGGGAAAAGTTTCAGGACCCCAGATTTTAACACCAGACCCCTGATTACTGCATGATAAGGTCGTACACTGTATCATTAATCATATAAATCCCATCTTCCATTTCAGCCTTATATATTATTTACAATGAGCTATGTTCCACTTCATGACTTCAGTATAGCCTTTCATGATTTTACTGTCAAGGTTAATACACTATCAATAAAACCAATTTGTCAAAAGCTGATACTTAATGAGAGTAAAAGTCAAAGGGAAGGAATAGGATTGCTGAAGTGTTTACTTTGGAGTGCATGAAAGCCACACAAGAGATGCCCATGTTCTTGGAAACAACTTAATAACTAGGGGCTATATTCTGCTTTAACTGTGTAAAGGAAAACAGAATTTGCCTGAACTATCAAATTTTCACTAGGGCATTTAGAGGAAGCTCATAATTTTAAAATAAATTTGCCATGAAAATTCATGTAGTCTGAAAGCAGCAGTAATGAAAGAAAATGCAAGGAACAGCTTGAAGGGTGCTAGACAGGTGAACTGCAGAAGGAACTTTGGAAAGAGAAATCCAGGTGTATATATGTCACGTAGAAATACTTAATTTTAAGACCATGGGCTATTGTCATCTCTGTGAGTGTTTTGATGGAAACTGCCACAGCAGTTTCATGATGTTACTGATCATGGCAGTCTAATATTATTACAGCCTTAGCAGAGATAGGCCAACACCTCAGCTGTTACTTGCGGAGTGTGACTGTTAGTTTAAAATGCCGATGCAGGCGGACGTAAGAACTTGGACATTTGTGAGTGCTGCACTTTTTCCATGTAAAATGCATAGTATTGTTTATAAAATACATAGTATCTTGGATGCAATTGCATTTCTCATTCTCTTCAGTGATCTGAAACTTAAATTTGTAAAAGGCACTGCTCCTGAAAGTTACTGTAGGAGCCTGTCATTTTCAACATGTGATTACAGATGCTGATACCTTACAGCACAGTTCAAATAAATCTGTTTTGATGCTCTTATGAGTAATTAATAACTGAAGTATTGTAATACACAGGTATCTTTGGAAGAAGGACAGTGTTGTAATAAATCCATCCAGCACTTCTAGGATCACAGTAGAGAAAGATGGCACCCTCCTCATCAGCCAGACATGGTCAGGTGACATTGGAGACTATACCTGTGAAGTAATTTCTTTTGGAGGAAACGACTCCAGAATGGCTCGACTAGAAGTGATGTGAGTATTCCTCCTTAAACACACTATGTTTGGTTTCAGATACACCTGGGTGGTTTTTTTAGCATTTCATTCTAGGTGATTATGGGAGCTTCTAAGTTTGATTTTTGTTGTGGAGCTTTTCAGGGGAAATTAGGCCTAATTCATTCCTAATTAAATTGCCTTGAAGTGTCCGTCTTTTGTACGCTGCCATCCTGCACCAAATAACTGGAGCCTTGGAAGTTCAGTCTCCAAATCGCTACATGTACATACCCATCTGGTTGGGTGATTGAGCTCAGCGGATAACAATTAAGAGGTGGTGGTCTGCTTGTAGCCAATAGGGGAGTGTAATGGGACATGCCCTGTTCAACATCAGTGACCTGGAGGAGGTGCTGAAGTTGCTTATCAAGTTTGTAGATGGCACAAAATGGATGGGAGACAGTTGATACACTTGTGGGCAGGGCCACCATTCAGAGGGACATAGGCTGAGAATGAGCCAACAGGAACCTTATGAAATTCGACATGGACAAATACGACTTCTGCATCTGGGAGTGATAACCTTTTGTAGTAATACTCACTGGCTGGCAGCAGTTCTGCTGGAAAGAACCTGGGGATCTTGGTAGAGAGCCAGCCATGTGCCTTGGCAACAAAAAGGGTTAACACAAGCATGGTAGATTGATAGGTGCCCCCTTTTATTTGGCACTTACTAGTCTACAATTTGAATGTTTTCTCCAGTCTTCAAGACCAGAATGAATAAACTGGTCTGATCTCATAGTTGACCCTGCTTTGTGCAGGAGGTTGAACCAGGGACCTGCTGAGGTCCCTTCCAGCCTGAATCCTTCTGTCATCCCCAAGCTGTAAGGCCTTCCCATAAAGCCTAGGTGCTCTGCTGTGATGCCAGGGTTTTCCTCCTTTTAGTAGTTTTTCTCGGTTAAGCATGTATCAGACTAGCTGGTCCCTGGACAGGCATTGCTTACTCTTGCATCCTCTTTATACATAGTTTTTCAGGGGAAAAATATTTTTATATACAACTTTCTTTATTCCTAAGGATCTTTAAAAATAAAACCAAGAAAATGTTTAAAGTGCAGTTCCATTCTGAAGAAGGTTTATAAAAATGTCGTTATGGGGTTCCACATTTTCCATTTCTATTATTCCACTGGGGCGAAGTGCGCTTCCCTTTTATTTTTGTCACTTAAAGCCACAACTGTGCTTTTGGTACATGTGTGAAGCAGATCAAATGAATAAGGAGGTAATGTTTTATGTAGACTTTGTGTGTGTGTGTGTTATTTGAGTAATGCCACATGCTTTAATTTAACTAAAATTGCATCTGTTTCTGCTGGTCCTGCCTGATCTCTTTGAGAAGATGGCAACTTCTCTTGGCAGTATAATGAGTTCACCTCCAAGACCTGCTATGCAGAGGGCTGTTTGTACAGCATTACTGTGACAGTGCTGGATCAGATGCCCATTTTCAGAGAGCGGTCATACATCCTTTCTCTAATTAAGCACTCCTCAGCTCTCCTCCCGGAGTGCATTTTACTGCTGGTTTGAATCCAAGAGCAGAAGACAATTCAAAATATATTGCAACTATATAACCATACTTGCTTTTCTCTGAGGCAGTTTTTGAATGGAGGGCAGAAAATTACGGAGTAAAGAATGTTAAAACTTGGACTTGAAGCAAAGCTATAAATATGTGCTAAACAATTCAGCAGTCTAACCATTTCTTAATACTAAATAGCAAAAGATGCCCTACACTACCCAGTACAGCGCAGCAGGTGTATTTACTCGCATTTCTCTGTTGACCAGTGAGGAACCGTTTTATACTGCATAAAATTCAGGCTAGAATTTAGCTGGGAGAGGCACATCTTGTGTATGTTGCTGAGGCTGCCTTTCTTACACCCCAGCTTGTTCCACGTGTGTTGGCTGGCTCTCCATGCACTGGAATTGGCTCTTAAGCCTGTATCTCTGCTTCCTCCAATCTACTGTTGCCCATCACCTCTCACTTCTTTTTCCTGAAGGAATTAAGGAAATAAATCAGACTCACCTCTTTTAAAAGACTTCAGGAACTGATAAGTCACTCCATCATACCTTGAATTGTGACATTTTATTTCAAAGTAGTGCTGCAGGTAGTGCAATAATGCCAAAGAACATTGCATTCCTTTGCTGCTTTCATCATTATAGTTTGGCTCAGCAGCACAAATCTGTAAGAAATAGAGATACATGATACAACAGAAGTGAAATGAAGAAGAAAATATGTGGAAAGGAAATGTCTGAAGTAAAGCTTAAATTAAATTCTAGGTTGTATACGAATGACAGATCTATAACATTCCCTATTCTCCCGGATAATTCTCTTGTGCAGAACATTAACAAACAGGGCATGTACATTCCCATCAATGAGCACTTACACTTCAGTGCCTTGAGTAGCACTAATGTCAGACAAATGTTCAAAGGAGGCCTCTCAACCAATTATAGACTGGAGCAGTCTACCAATGGATAATATCATAGCGTACCTAGCTTCATCTGACAAATGCAATTGTCTCATCACCTTTTATCCCCCAGGAACCTGCATGTCCCTCCTCTACTTTTAGGCATGTCAAGAGGAATTTCCAAAGGCACAAATAAGTTTGTTACTGATTTCTATTCAAACTGATTCAATTCAAAACCATTACCCTCCAGGGTGACCTTCAGTTATTTAATCTCTGAGTGGTCTGCTTTTCTAATCTGTGAAAAGAAGGGAAGAAAACTATTCTTTTCCTTTGTCTTCCCTTGTTGGAAGACAGGATTGGGGGAAAATGTACCATTTCTTGTTAAACGAACACAGGCTCATAGCACAGCATGGTATACTTTGGTGGAGCAAGCAGGATGGATTATTTTTCTCAGTGTGTCTATGATGAAATAAAATATTTGAAAAGGAAAGCCAGAAAACTAATGAAGAACTTGCTAAAGTTCAGCCAAAGGTTACCTCGCTCATCAATTTTTCACTGATGGTACTTGGGCACAGAAACTAATTGCTAGTCAAGTTACTGTATTCATTCATTTGTCTTCCCTCTAAATGTGTTTATTCTTCATGTACATTACTTGATTTGATTTGCACGAGGTGAAACATTGCGAGTGATGCTTCTGTTCTGCAAGAGAGAGATTTTAATTTTTTATTTACATTTTTTTCCTGCTTTCCTACCAGAGCTTCTTGACTGAAAATACAGAAACATTTGCAGGTCTTTTGTTGATGAGCTTGTACTTCTCTTCCATTCCTCCAAGTCATAGAATTTGATCCTGGAAGTAATAATATGTTATGAAACATCCCAGCTTCATTTAGTTTACTTTTATAGTCCTGTAAATACCATCCTGAAATATATATAGAGGGTAAAATAGCTGCAAAAACTGAGTTATCACCATGTATCACTCACCTGACAGGAAACTGTGCTGATTCCAGCTTAAAGTATCCTGAGGGTTCTCAGTCTATCTAAAATATGCAGAATTACCACTGTCTATGCCTGGTGATAACTGCTGCTCAATATCAATCTGTCTGCAGTCCATACTAAAGAAACTCTTTGTTGTACGAATGTGACTGAGAAGTATGGTAATGCTGCATTGTTGGAAAATCAAAGCCCTATACAAGCCTCTGTTATGTCACAACATACAGAAAAACCTTTAGGTTCTTTCTCTATGCAAAAATATGGGGAGGACAAAGTAATATAAAAATAGACAATTTATTCCTGGCAGCAAATTCATCATCCTTCAGTCCTTCAGTTCTCTTTCACCAGAGAAAGAACTATTATTGTTCTGTCCTCATCAAAAGCAGGTGAGGGGAGTAACCAGTTGCAATAAAACCCAGTGGGTTGCCAGGAATGTGCAGTATTGCCTTTGTCAGTCATTTATACATGAATTTTGATGCTCTTTTTGCCATAGTATTTTTAATTGCTACTTTTCCAAATTTCTCCCCAATATATCCCATAAAAAAATGGCTTGCTTTACTAAAAGTAGAATAAGTAAGAGTAGTGCAGAGTAACAAATCAGAATGATGTCTCATTGCAAACTTTTCATATAGATCCCATATCCCTTGATTCCAGTAGCCCATCTCTTTCCCTTTCTGCAGGGAGTGAAAACAGGAAGGATGACAAACTTGAAAATATACTATTCCCTCCTCAATAGAAAGAAAGCTTCTATTTATTTTTCCAAGCTCTCTGTTGAGATGTCATCCAAGAAGTAAGGTTCACTGCTGAGTCTATATACCCTTGATACTCAAAAGAGAAATACCACCTGCAAATACACTCAGAAATACATTTGTGTATGTTCGTCATTGATGGTGTATCAGAAACATGGTTTTAGCAAAAAGAAAGCATAAAATTCAAAAGCCTTTCCAAGTCATCTGTAGATTTGAGCTTGTGGTGACCACCAAAATGAAGTGGGAAATACATCTGCGCACTCTGAGACTGTCAAACCTTCAATTTCACAAATCCACCTCATTATAGGCTTAGGAGAGACAAAAAGCCTCCGAACTCGTGGACGCTTTGCAGGAATCTTTCCTGTGTTTAGCGATTGGAGAGGGTTCTTTTGCAAGAGAAATTGGAAAGTCCTGAGTGACAGATGAAACATCCCTTAATTTAAAACATTATAAACTTTTATGAGCAAAGCCATCAGGCTGGGCTGAGTGCTTTGCTAGGCTTCCTGCCTTAACATCTTAGCACGTTATCGGGGCTAGCAGATGAACCACCTGCTCCTGAGTGAAACTCGTGTGGTGGACCTGATTTAGGAAATCATTTATGAAATAGGAGTGGGACTTTTTATAAGCTGACAAGAAAACTTGTTTAATCTCCTTTGCTTTTTGAGTAATCCCCTCTTCAGTCCCAGTCTCTCTAATTACCTGCTGTTGGATGCTTTTTCTCAGAAATCTCTCCAAACCATGTCTGGTTTATTTCCCTCAGCAAATAGTCTCTTTTTAGCTAATTTTTTAGAACACTCTATGTGTTTGCTGAGTGAATATTTCAGCTGCCCTCTGGCAGTGATGAGCTGACTCAAAACATTAGGGTTTCTGTTTTGAACATGTATCATCTGCAGCTAGCTAATATTTCTCTCCTAGATTGTCACAATGACTTCATGTTCTTTTCTTGCAAATCTGCTAATTTAATTGCATTGTCAGAGGCCCTTTAGGTCGCCTGGGTGGCTATGCCATTAACCTTGGGCTTATCTTCCAGTTGCAGATTTAAAAGTGTCCATATGCATATTTTGCTGTCATGCAAAATAAGTTATGGAAAACATACCTCCATGCAACTCTTCATTAGAGGAGTGAGGTCTTAAGATATCCTATATTGAAAAACCATCATGCATTTCCTATTTGGGGCTTCAGTGAACAAAAGAAAGATGATCATGCTGGAATTAAACTTTCAGTGTCTGTTCAAGGGCTGTTCTGTGCCCTGTGTGTTGTTATATTAAACCTCATCCACTCCCTTGGTGTATCAGAAGTTGAGCAATTTTGTTCTACGGTCCTTCTCATCCTAAAGAACTGTTGAAATTACTATTCCCTGCAATGATTTCTTGGATGTTAGCATCAAGGAAAAGTAATTCTCTTAAAGGAAAAAAAGAAGCAATGATCTCTTTTGGGAACGTGAATATTCATGATGGTGGTACAGCTTTCATTTATCATCCCTTCCACACAGTATGTGGTAGCAAATGAGCAGGAGGCAAAGTGTAAGAGCTTGCTAAAGTAGGAATTGCTATTTATTAATGTCTGCTTTTGTATACTACAAAGTAGTACACTTCTGTGCTGAAATGTTTGTGTAGTTTTAAATATTTGTTTCTGTCCAGGTGTGTTTCTTAGGCACTTGTTATGTCTGCCTTGAGGGACTTAAATTTGTAAGCACCATCTGTTGCTGTTTGGTGTGGACACATATGGCTAAAGAATATGATATTAGTGGAGATAGGGGTATGGCTGCTGCAGCTCACACTACTCAATCTCTGTCTGAACAGAAAGTGCCCGTTTCCTTCACGCTGCTGAGCAATTACTATTTTGTGTCAAGCTAAGAGAATAATCAAAGAAATCCAAATCCTAAGGAAGACAGAACCCATTTTTAAACTCAGTTTCTGCTTTAAAAAATATGAAAAGAGGAATGTCCCCTTTCCTCCAGAAGTCTTCTGAGACTTGTACCATAAGAAAAAGAGACTGAGCTGTAAAGTTTTTCTTAGTTATTTAGCCTCTGTCCTCAAATGAGTTGTTAATTCAGCCCTTCTAAATGTGTGGGGAAACAAGATTAGTGAAATGCATGCCCTGAAAACATCCTTAATATATACCAGGAGTGTTTATTTAGTTCCCAGAAAAGAAGTTACACGGAGACAAGTTTACTGTGAGCTCCACCTCACCCATCCCTCCTACATTGCCCCCTGTGTGACCATCTTCTGGAAGAAGCTGAAGCCACAACCCATCTCTGAGCTCTTCCTCACAGGGCTTGGTGATAAATGAAGTGGGGACTGGGACTTCTATGAGCCATGTCACATGAGGTGTTTCACTCTCCTTCAGTAATTCCCTTTGCCACCTTAATTACAAAAACACTTTCCAAACCAGCTTGCTTAGGGCATAATGATAAATTGTAGCAGAGGATAAATGTTTATTATAATTTGAAGTTTCATTCAGAATTAAGTAGCATGCTCCTGTAGTCTCTGGCCATATATTAAACCCCCACTCCACACTTTAAAATGACAGGCTTATTCTACCATTTTTCCTTGCAGGTCAGTTGCCTTCCTAGCTTGTTTCCAGGTCCCCCTCTTCCCTAAACTTGTTTCTCCAAGCTTTTGCAGTGCTGCGTTCAAAGTATGCTTCCTCTGGGCTCGCACATACTGTTTCCTGTGCCTGGTGTTTCTTCCAGCCCAAAAGCAGCCAGATCCTAAGTTTCTGTCTATTGGAAGTCTGAAGCCTGGTTGGTGCATGCCTTTTTTATTTTGGGGCTAACTCCACAGTGTAGGCCATCACAAACACATAAGCAAAAGCATTCACACTTTTAACAGAAAAATAATCAAACTATTGTCTGCCTCTCCCTATGTTCCTCAGTTTTCCAGTAGAAACCCCACTCCAGGGCACATTTATTGTTATGGCTTAAAACCAGAGTCTCTGTTTGCTTTTGTGAGTGGCTAAGGAGTTGTGGGTTTTAAGTAACTAAGCCTTCAGTTGCATGATATTTTACAACCAGGAATTACTACATTTTTAAATTAAGCATATGAATTACCCTTATGGATTTCTGCTGTGGCCAGAGCAGATTAGAAGCAGTACTCATTGAGGAATACTCATTGGCTTTCCTGGGTGGGAGAAGTAGGTTGAATGGGTGAAAACTGGCCCTCCTTGCCTTTCCTTCACCCTGAGATCTTTGTCCTCCTTAGCAACCCCTATGATAAGGTGCAGAAATGAGGCCCAAATACAATGGCTGAAGGGCTCTTATCCTTTAGTGCACATCAGCATTTAAGGGGCGCAGCAGAATTTTGTTTTCTCACTGCACCGTGCAGCCATGAGTACAAAAGAAATGTTTTTTACACAAATTGCCTTTATGTGGAGAAATTGCACATTTTAATTGAGCTGCTGTTTTATTTTGAGTTTTGAAATGTTTCATTTTGTATTTCCATGGGGTTTCTTCAGGCATTTTCACTACATTTTCTGGTTGGGCGCTTCCAAAAAAATCCTTATTATAGGAAGGAAAGATTCTACCCATGACAGGATAAGCCTGAATCCATGAGTAAATCAAGCTGTTCTGTAGCCTAAGAATACATATGGTAATTTTGATTAGTAGCTCTATATGGATAGTGTCAATGTCTTCTGCTTCCTTGAGTATGAAAAATTCTATGTTAAATTGTATCTCCCATGTGTTTTACTGTTCATATGTATTACTGCTGTCACATTGCTGGGATATCATCGTAAGAAGGGGCAAAAAGTGAGAGAGGGTATTTATTGACCAACTTGTCTCAATCAAAACCAGTATGAAAACTGGCTTTTTTCCACATTTAACAACATTTCCATTAGCTGTTCTAAGAGTCAGCCTTGGGACTTTCAGCATAATTTATTTTTTTTCAGCCAAATAGGATAAGGTAGTGAAGAATTCCGAGATTTCTTTCATTTATTTAATTGGAGGATAGCTGCTGGTAGTTTTATATCTATTGTCATGCGAGTCTGATGTCATGTGCCTTTAACTGCCTGTAAGGCTGTTGCTGAATGAAATGTAGATTGATTTTTCTGTGTTGTTTTTTCTCCCTTTCTCTTTCCCTTCACAGCGAGCTGCCTCATTCCCCTCAGAATCTTCTGGCCACTCTAAATTCCTCATACAGCCGTAGTGTGATGCTCTCCTGGGTGCGTCCCTTTGATGGAAACAGCCCTGTTCTCTACTACATGGTCGAGCTCTCCGAGAACAGTGAGTGAAGTTTCAACCTCATGTTCTTCTCAATTATTCAGCCTTCTTTCAGACTCACCTTTTACCAGAGCTACTAACAAAACATTGTATGTTGTATGCTAAATGAGAGACTGTGCGTGGAGGGTTTTACACATGACTATGTGCATGCTGTAAGAGTTAAACAACAGAGAGAGGCTTGAGATGTGGAATGTGATACAGGAAAGCCTTAATTCCACCTCTAGCACTGCCTGCCAGACTTGAAGCACAGCAGTTCATTCCTTAGTGCTTCAATTCAACATCTGTAAAATGGCAGTAGTTGTTTTATGTCTTCCCATTGTTGTCTTTTGCTCTGGTTTCATAGATATCTGGATGCATTCAGAGCACCAGTTTCACCTGAAGAATGCAGGCAGGAGGGTAATAACAAGGAACTAATGGTCTGTCAGAGGAATAAACTTGGATGTCAGTAGAAGCTACTATCTTAACTGTATATGGATTCATATATTTTCTCTGCTCTCCCTAGGTTATAATTTTATACCTTTCTTTTTGGTAGGATAAGGATGCCTAACTCTCAGATATCCAAATGCCTAGCTTCATGGATTGCAAACCTGGTCATTGTGAAATGCCATTTCTCACAGTTTTGTCATGCTGTATCTGGTTGTTTGTGGCTCTCAGTTTGCAAGGTTATTCAGGGTCATGGCTAATGCCTCTTTAGGAGTTGATGGAAAGATGAGGTTATATGGAAATCAGTCACCTTGGCAATGCTTTGTAATCTCTATCACTGTAGAAGCTGGAAATCCAAGCCTAACAATTGATTCTTGATGAAAAAATTAAGAGCATCGCTTTTTCTGACGTGGAAATTAGCCACTGCATAACTGAATGTGAAGCAGTCCTGATTTCTGATTAACGAGAGAGAAGCATTTTGTTTCGCCACACAGAGAGCTTGAGATGAAACTTGAGCTTCAGATCACATACAGCCCTTTTGCTTGGCAGGCAGGAGTGCATAGCTTTTCAGATGTGGAGGTCCCAGAACTGATGATCTTTACATCTGTTAAGCACAGTGCAGTTTTCTAATCCTAGCAGAAATCCCAAGTCATGGCCGTAACTGCTGTCCTTAAAACATTTCTTTTTGAGCAAAGACTCCTGATCTTTTGGTGAAGCAAATGACTGAGAAAATTCAGTGTTCTGCACTCACAACGCCTCTCTACCTTTTTATCAGCGCCTTTTTTATTTTGACTCTTCTATCCTTCCCCTCCTATCAAGGAGTTACAAGCCAGTAACTGCTTTCTAGCTTTTCCTTACCTGTTCTTTCACCCAAGGACATTACACTTGTGTTTCATGTTTCCAAGAGGCTTTGACAATGGCAAGCTAATAAAGCCCCAGTCTGGGAACATGATGCAAAGGTACTAGAGGTAGGTTTGTACATAGAGACAGCACAGAGCTGGCAGAATGTGGATCCTGCACTGGGCTGCAGGACTGTTGGTTGGGAATCTTCTTGACTGAGAAAAGTCATTAAAAGAAGAGGCAGCTCACTTGATGCCAGAAGTTTGAAAGGTCTTCAGGTGATTTTCTAGCAAGGATGATTTGCAGTTGGTCTAATATAGGAATGGGGTAAACGTGCCATCATTCTGAAAATGCTGTAATTCGTTCATTGAAATATATAGAAGGCACAGCAAAAACCAACAGTAGTTTTCCAGAAATCATGCAGACAGTCCCTCAGAACTCCACAGGATCCTGTGAACCCTTGCTCACTCCATGATAGATCCAATAATTTTGACTGATGGCATTGCAATCTGCGACTGAGAGAGTCTCATTATCACAAATCATAGGTAGATGTACTTCAGCAAGCTTGCAGCTGCAAAAAAACAAACACAGAGCTGGCTTGTTGTGAATTGAGCATCTTAACTCCCAGAAATACTCTAGATCTTGCTGTCCTTTCAGTTTTCATCTTTATCTTTGTTTACTTTGCTTTTATGTACAATGTCCAAGTGGTTTCTCACAGAAGTAGGACTTCTGTGAGAAGAGAGGAATCTAAGCCTTTAAATACTCAGCTCTTGTGTTCTCTCATTTCATATTTTATTGCTCAGCTGTGTGGATGCCGGTAGGATAGTAGAAACAATGTCAACAGCGACTTTGGTTTGGAAAGCTGACTTTAATGTCTGCGTATTGTCACTGTCTTGTTCTGTTTTTTATTTTCTTGACGTGTTTGTTTTTCAGAGTTCTTTTGATCTCAGTAGTGTGTGATTAATATTTAGTTTCTACAGACCTCCTACTCCTTTGGAAAACACCACCTTGCCTTTGTTCCCACCCATCCCAAGTGATGTTTGTGAATGAAGCTGGTATTTGATCTTGTGTAGGTATAGTTTTGTCTGATATGACTGTGCAGAATCTCTCTTTGCTTTTCAAAGAAAAATTCCTTTCAGGTTTTCTGTCAGTCCTGTTTGTGCCACAGAAAGAGTAACTGTCAAGGAGTCAGCATATGCCCTCTCTGAGCACATCTGCCTGCATCAGTAGATCCTTCACTGTCAGCAACAGTGCAATATGCTTGACTTCTAATCCCCATTTGCTTTCACACTTGTAAAGGTTAGGGAGGGACATCAAAATTATGATTTATTTCCCAGTTAGCAAAGCTGCATAGGAGACTTTTTCTTAGTTCTGTGGAGTTTTGATACATGGGGTTTGCTTTGCAGTTACAAGTGCTGAAATGTAGTCTAGCCTTGTTAATTTTTTAGCTGTTTTGAATCACTTTCTAATAGCATTAGGATCCATTGTACATTCTGAAGCATGTGCCATAAATGAATACATAATAACAGTATCTGTTTCAGAGAAATAGCTGAAGAGGGTTCAAAATAATGACTAAATTTCAGGGGGCTAATTACTGGCTGCATTAGAGAGAGGAGTGTCTCTCCACCTGGCATGGATTAGAACTCCTTTTCATTAATATCATTTCAGAAAAGAGATATAAACCCCTTATTTTAATTAGAGGGAAAAAAAACACAGTAGATCGTGCTCATAAATTGCTGGAACTATGAACGACTCTTGTCACCTAATTTTTAAAATGAATGTATTTGGCACAATGCAATAATTCTCAAATTACAAGTATTCATAGTAGCCCGTGTCTGTGGGTGACTTGAGACATACGGCCTTAAACATCTGGGGGCAAATTTATAACCTAATTTGAAAAACACAGTTCCAGAGAAACACAGTCATTAAGTATTCCTGCCCACACAGAGCCAGAAATGGGAACCTTCATTTGAAATAGGATTTTCAAATAAATAGAGCCATGCATTGCTGTCATTTGCACTAATGTGTTTTTGGGATGTTTCATGACCTGCTTAGCTCCTGTCGCGATATATCTAGGAATTCCAGTGAAGTATCTTCATGGGGTTAGAAGGAGATTTGCTTATTTTATTCCAAAGAGGTTTTGATTTTAGGGATTAATCAAAAAATATTCTGAGTAGTCTTTTAACTGAAGAAATAAATTAATACTTAAAGAATTCTGCTGAGTACAATGAAGATAAAAGCCCATTTTTGTTTTATTGTGTTCTGGGATGTCTGTGCTGTGTGGTATAATCGTGTAACTCTAATTCATCACATTCTGCCAATGAAGAGATAATAAAAACTCCTATGGAAAGCGTCTATACCTGCTTAGCTTAAAGGCTAGAAATTGTCATCCTGAATTTGGTAGGAATATTCAGATGACAAAAATCAGACACTATGACAAATCTTTGAAAAATCATAATAAAACTATTTTGTTTGTTGCAACTGAAACTCAGATCTGCAGAAGGAAGTTCTTTACTGTGGGGTTGCTGAGGCACTGGAACAGGTTGCCCAAAGAAGTGGTGAATGCTCCATCCCTGGCAGTGTTCAAGGCCAGGCTGGACAGAGCCTTGGGCTACAAGGTCTAGCCGGAGGCGTCCCTGCAAGGGGGTTAGAGCTAGATGATCTTAAGGCACTTTCCAACCTGAACTCTTCTATGATTCTATGATAGTATTAAAAGATACTTTTTCTCAGGCCATTGGTAGACCTTGTTGAAACCCTATCAAACAAAGGATGAACCACTTAATTTTTATTTGAACTTTTTGCAATATCATATATTGTCATGAAGATTTGAAAGATGACTTCAGTGAACCACAGCAGCATAGCGAATTCCAATGCTACCATCTACACAAAACCATCCTGGAGAAGGAAGGAGGTGCAAGTGTACTCCAAACCTGCAGAAATCATCTTTTTGCAATAGACCTAATCTGTAATATCAAATTAGAAATTATTTTTGAGGAATTTGCCATTAATGCATGAATTGTAAGGTAGATAGGGAAATACAGAAGAAATGCCTCTTGGTGAGTAACCAGTGTTATGAAACATATCACAAATACATCCGAAAATTCTTGAGAGAACAAAAGTAATTTCTGAAACTTCACAAACCACATTGTAAACTAGAGAGTAGCCTGTGAGATTTCTTTGTTTCCAATAAATTAACTTGGAGAGGCACTCAGAGTTAAAATAAAAAAATCATAGGATGGTTTGGGTTGGAAAGGACCCTAAGACCATCTAGTTCCAACCACCTGCCACAGGCAGGGACACCTTCCACTAGACCAGGTTGCTCCAAGCCCCATCCAACCTGGCCTTGAACACTGCCAGGGATGGGGCAGCCACAGCTTCTCTGGGCACCCTGTGCCAGTGTCTCACCACTGTCATAGTGAAGAATTCCTTCCTTAAATCTAACTTAAATCTCTCATTTAAGTTTGAACCTATTCCCCCTTGTGTCACTACAGTTCCTGATAAAGAGTCCTTCTCTGGCATCCTTGTAGGCCCCCTTCAGATACTGGAAGCTGCTCTGAGGTCTCTCTGCAGTTTCTCTTCTCCAGGCTGAGCAGCCTCAACTTTCTCAGCCTTAGTATGGGGAGCGTTTCAGCCCTCTGATCATCCTCACTTTTCACCCTCCCACTCTTGTTCAGCCTCCCACCCATTTTCAGCCTCTACTTTCCTTTTGTCCTTCCTCCTCTTTAATTCAAAATACCTGATATTCTGAAGGTGATAGCCAGCTAAACATGGAAGTGCTTCAGACAGTAGCACTTGCCGTGGCAGAGCAAACAAAGGCCAGAGTACATTCTAGGCAGCTTAAATTAAATGAAGGATTATCACAATCTGCTCAATGTAACGGAGGCTTATTTAATAGTTTGACCTTGCAGCTCTTTTGTCACCATGGAGCTTCTCCAGGCTTCCTGGGATGGGCAAGTGACAGTCACCTCTGGAGGAGAAGAGAGTGTTAAAAATGTTTTGGCATGTTTCTGATGTCACGGTTGGTGCTCTGTGCAATTCTGGGGTTTGTTTTGAAATCTTTAGTTTATTGATTATCCAAAAAAAAGACTTGACATTTAAATTTTTAAGCTACTCTGCATAGTCACTGTATCTACTGCTCTGTGAGTAAGCAAATCCTCCCCAAACCACCTTCCTTTCTGAATCAGAGTGCCTAGGAGATGAATAGGCTCCGTTTATATTAGGTTTCAGTTTAATCTCTCTTCCTGCCAGATCTTTTATCTTCCACCAGGAGAGGAAAAGGAATTAATAAAGTATTCTACAGATGCAGCATATAAACAGAGTAAAGCCCCAAGGTGCTGAAGAGATTAATAGGCCCTGTTGTTGAATCGAACTCCTCACTACATTGAGCGCTTGGGTTAAGCACTCTCAGGTGGTGTTTACACTAGCAATAAACAAATGAAATGCTGTAGGAAACGGACCACTACCCAAGTAGATCATACAGGGGTATTTCACTCTCTTGGTGGTGTCTGCTCTTCCATTTTCCTCAGGAAGCTGCTTCAGGCAGTGTACTGAGTCAGCCATACCTTAACTTTGACTTACCTTGATTTGTTACTATGCACTCTGGCTGTAACCAGGTGAACAGTTGTTTGTGAAGCCTCAGGAGAAGCTTGATAAAATCCAGAAGGAGCTATGATGCAAAAACCTCTTAACCAATGCTTTTCTAGACAGCACAGGAGTGTTTCCTCTAAGGTCTTTCTAAAAAAGTTCAACAGCCAGAATTGCCATCTTGACCTTGGCAGCTGCAGTGACTGCTGGTAAGCCATCAACTGGTGAGGACAGAACTTGACTGCTGTGCAAATGTCCCTCTCTGACATTCCCAGTATTTTGCTGTGTCAGTTTTCCTGTTAAAAAAGATTTTGTTCTCAGAAATCCATTACTGGAATAAATATGTTTTGAGTAATTCAGAGATGCAGTCTTTATAGCCCCACGGGCAGCAGACCCCAGAAGACTTAAACTTGCTAAGGAATCTGCCAGAAAAACACTAAATTAGTGGTTTATATCTCGCTGTCCTTTTTAGCAGGCTTCCACATTTGGGACATCTCATCTTCATTTTCAGGCAGACATCTAGGTGACCTGCCAGGAGCTGCAATGCACTTCTGATGAGCAACACGTGCAGATATGTTGCCAAAATCTACAGCTAGCTCCTCAGTCATTTCCAGAAGTGTTGGTAATTTTGAGCAGGGAGTATGGAAACAGCTGGTATTATTTAAAATCTGAACAAATCTTTAAATTGGCTGATTCCATTGCTGTACTGTTGCAACACAGACCAAATGTCACCTCTCCCTGACTCTTTCAGTCATGACTTCAGGGAGAATGTGTGACACCAGGCTATGAAGAAAAGAAGTCAGGATATTTAATTTTCAACATGTTTCATTTTCTGACCTCTTTGAAAACTTGAAAATGTAATTTGGGCATCAGAGGAGCTCAGTATGTCAAGTATGTGAGCTGACAACGAGGGGTTTATAGTGCTGCCAGGGCTGTTTATACCAGGCAATCTTCCTAGGAAATGATTAGACTAAATGCCATATACTATCTCTAGGAAAAGAAAAAACTGCAGACGCGTAGAATTTGCAGCAGAAGCTTTCTCTGGTCTTACAGCAAAGGTCTGATTTGGCAGAGAGAGTCATGCTTCTACACCTGCTTGCAAGCTGGGTAGGAAGATATTCCAAACTGACTGTGAATTTCATTACAGTCCTTCCTCCAGAGCCACTCATGGGTGTGGTGGTGTAATGGCCTGCCAAACAGATGGGTTGTGAAATACACAGCCCATCTGTCTTTATCATGCTTGTTTACTCTTTTATTAAAATGCTAATGAATATAGTTTTTATTTATTATGCCATGACATGTGCAGCATCACTTTCCAGTTGACAAATGTGCAATCTGCATAACCGTGTGGGCTGACAGGAAGGTTTCTTCTGCTGAAAAGAAACTTCTTCCCAAAGTTCCTCTGAGGAAAACAAGCACAAAGAGCTCTGAGCAGTCAGAAGCGTTTTCTCGCTTCTGCAGGACTTTTAACAAGCACTGTCATCTTTTTTTCACATGTAAATTATTCCAACAGATTCTCCCTGGAAGGTTCACCTCTCAAACCTTGACCCAAAGATGACCGGTGTCACTGTGAGTGGACTAACTCCAGCCAGAACCTACCAGTTCAGGGTGTGTGCTGTTAACCAGGTGGGAAAGGGCCAGTACAGCTCTGAGACCAGCAGGTACAGTAAAAATAAATATCTGGGTACTGGAGGTACAATAACCTAGAACTACTGGGGGAAACAAACCTGCTCATTGTGAATGAATTAAGTTACTTGTTGCACAATAACTGGGGAAGGAAGGAGTTAGCTTTACCCAAGCCTCTGGAGAGTGCTCTGCAGCTGTCAGTAATTGGTGATCATGGCAATTAGATGATGCAGGATATCAGCACACCATGGAGGAGATGCCCTCATACTTCCAGAGTATCAGTTAAGCAGAATCTTTTTGCTCTTGTGCTAAGCCCCAGCAGTTAGCCCAGAAAGGAGGACAGCATTCTCCTCATCATTGCAATGTCACTTCTGGAGCTCGCCCAGATGCGACATAGAAGGATGGCTTCATCAAATTTAGTTTCAGATGCATCCCCCTTCTTCTGAACCAAAGCTTGCTGAGAGCTTGAATTGTAGAACAGCTGAATTCTAAATGGCTTTTTCAAAATGTAGGAGTTTGATATGAAGAATATTGAAAGAGCTGAAAGAAACAATTTGGAAGGAGTCACAGACACTGGACCTGAGCTCTAATTCATTCAGGCTTGTAATCTTTTTAAAGAGTTGTAACAGCCTGGGTGATTCAGAGAGAATAAGGTTACCTCAGCTGTCTGTCTTGTTGCTTGCTTAACTGATTTCCTATTATGTTGATTTGTTGTAACTATTTCATGCATGTCTTCAGCAGTTTGATCAGAGTTATAGTTCCTTCTAGTCATCAGACTTTGATAAAAGAAAGTTGTTCACATGGAATGGATACATGAAATAGAAATGTTATCTGTGATTTATTTCAACGCCCACCTCAATCACATTCTTTTGTACTTAGGTTGATGCTACCTGAGGAGCCTCCCAGTGCCCCACCTAAAAACATAGTGGCCAGTGGGCGCACCAATCAGTCTATCATGGTCCAGTGGCAACCTCCTCCCGAGAGTGAACATAACGGAGTTCTTCATGGGTACATCCTAAGGTAAGTAATTTCCTAACCTGGAAAGTCTGGAGATAGATCCATGTGTGCATGAGGGAATTCAGAATGGTCTGACTTAAGAGCGTGTTTAAAACTACTTCTAATTCCATTCCATGAAATTAAAGGAGGGCAACAAAGCTGGTGAAGAGCCTCAAGGACAAGTCCTGTGAGGGCAGCTGAGAGAACTGGGGTTGTTTAGCCTGGAGAGGAGGCTCAGGGGAGACCTTATCACTCTCTGCTACTACCTGAATGGAGGTTGTAGTGAGGTGGGGGTCAGTCTCTCCTCTCAAGTAACAAGCAATAGGACAAGAGAAAGCTGCTTCAAGCTGCAGCAGGGGAGGTTTAGATTGGATATTAGGAAAAATTTCTTCACCCAAAGGGTTGTCAGGCACTGGAACAGGCTGCCCAGGGCAGTGGCAGATGCGGCATCCCTGGAGGTGTTTAAAGGATGTGTAGGTATGGTGCTTGGGGACATAGTGGTTGACTTGACAGTGCTGGGTTAACAGTTGGACTCAATGATCTTAAAGGTATTTTCTGACTCTAATGATACTGTGATTCTGTAAATATATTCATAATTGTTTACAAATGCTGTGGCTGCCCTGGTTTATTACAGAAGAAAACACCTCTGTTCAAGTGGCCACATGAGTGTAGGCACTTGAATTCTAGCCTGCCTATTCTAGAGAGTCAATGAGCTGGGGTCTCTGCTAGCTACTCTGAAAGGACTGCCTAAGTGGACTAGCTCCCTATGGAGACTCTCAACATCCAGATAGCTTTTTTCCATTTTCAAAGTGAAGTGCTGCAAGTACTAAAAGTGTTCACACGGGATGTTAGTACAGTGCAGCCTATGCACTGGAGATGTATATTTGCTTATTACAATCTCTGCTTCCGGCTAGAAAGGTTAATTAAATTTATCAAAGACACAATAGGGCTCCTTCACGATGGAAGACAAGAATAGAATCAATAAGCTTCAGTTTTGTGCCAAACAAAATGAAGAGAGAGAATGACAGGTCAGATGCTTCATGGCAGACCTTAATGTGATTTTGAAAATCAGTCAGGTGAGTAAGATTCTTTCAGCCCCTTCTGTATTTATTAATGAGAAATAGATTCCAGCAGGTAAATTGGAATCTAGAATACATCCAGTCTTGCTACTTATACAGCATATATTGTGTTGGAAAGGGTGTTGCCACCCTAAGGAACCTTGCAGGGCATTTCCCTTTTGTAATTTTTGGGGACTCAGTTATTCACTCCTGCCCAATTCAGCCGCAGCTCATTTGCCAGCCTACATATTCTGCAGTGCTAGCAGCCAGCCAGGGCCACACCTTTAGTAAAAGAGGCATTATCTAAATTAGGTATTTGTGAGAAACTCCCAAGCATTGCACCAACTCTGACATGCTTCCAAGTGACAGTTACAGCCTACTGTGGGCTGGCTGCTGACATTTGTAGTACAGTGTCCTCCACACCTGCTAAAAGATAACTAAATGCTACAGTTAGATGCCAACATCCTGTTCATCCTGTGCTTCTGCTTTTGCTGGCATGGATGGAAATGTTTTTGTGATGTTAAGAGCGTTGGGGAGCTCCCAGAATAGTCCTGAAAAGTTCTGTCTCTTTGCAGGCAGAGTTGAAAGCCTGTTAACCTCCCTGTCACCTGCACAGAGCCTATTATGCTGGTGGGCCACTTGTGCAAGTGCTTGCAGTTTTAAGAGCTGGACTCAGTTTGAAAGCTGTGCCAGTCATTAGTGACAGGCAGGAAGAGGTGCTTCAATTTTTGTCTATAGATAGAATCTTGTCATGAGAGTTGGGTACCTCTTTGCACAGGGTACAACTGTTGCTTGTATGATTCTTGCATTTAAACTGGTTTATTTGATGATAGGATTAATACCTTAGCTATTCCAATGAACGTAACCCAGTCTTGGCATTAATTCTTTGAGAAAGCAATCCCATAGCCTTCTACTTCTGGTAACCTGTTCTGTTTTCTCCATATAGTGTTTTCAGTGTTTACCTTAAGTATTTTCTACAACATCTACCAGCACAATTGATCCCTGTCCTTGCTGTAACATATCTTTCCATTTTAAAAAAGAGTTGTCATGGGTTCAGCAGCAGCAGTCATTTTTCTCCTTCGTAGTAGCTGGTGCAGTGCTGTGTTTTCAACTTTTGGTCTGGGAACAGCGCTGATAACACCAATGTTTATAGTTATGGCTTAGAATGTTTTGGCCTGACCGAGGACTTTCTGAGTCTCATGCTCTGCCAGGGAGGAGGGGAAGCCGGGAGGAAGCAGAAACAGGATACCTGACCCAAACTGACCAAAGAGGTTATTCCATACCACAACATGTCGTGCCCAGGATGTAAAAGCTGGGGGCGGGAACCCGGAAGAGTTCAGTTCACAGCTTGGTCATCGGGTGGTGAGCGGTTGTGTCCTCTTTCCTTGTGTTTCGCTGGTCATTGTTGTTGTTGTTGGTAGCAGTAGTGATTTGTGTTGTACCTTGGTTGCTGGACTATTCTTGTCTCAACCCGTGGGAGTTGCATTCTTTCAATTCTTCTCCCCATTTCTGCCCCTCCCCCCCCCTCGGAGTGGGGGGGAGGAAGGCGGGTGAGTGAGTGAGCGGGCTGCGTGATTTATGGCTTAAACCACGACAAGAGCGATCATATTCATTCTACTCAATCTTTGAACATTTTTGGCATCTACATGCTTTGTCTTGACTACAGAGCAGAGAAGCCATTTATTCAACAGGAATTTAAGATTATCATATAAAAGCACAACTGTCCCAAATAATAAACCAGACTGTTCTTCCAAGTCAAATTGTGTGGTGACAGCAATGCGCACTGAAGAAAAGTCTTCTTGTGCTGATTTCAGTAGAATTGCGGTGTAACAAAATGAAAACCACCATGCATCCCAGAGACCCAGCTCTCAAGACATGTTTCCTGGGTTCAGCAGTAGCAGTCATTTTTAATCCTTCTTAGCTGCTGCAGTGCTGTATTTTGACTTTCAGCCTGGGAACAGCACTGATAACACCGATGGTTTTAGCTGCTGCTCAGTAATGTTTACTCTGACCAAGGACTTTGTGAGTCTCATGCTCTGCCAGGGAGGAGGAGAAGCCAGGAGGAAGCAGAGACAGGACACCTGACTCAAACTAGCCAAAGAGGTATTCCATACCACAGCACATCATGCCCACTATAACTGGGGGCAGTTACCTGGAAGGGTTAGATCACTGCTCGGGTCGGGCTGGGTATTGGTCGGCGAGTGGTGAGTGGTTGTATCCTCTTCCCTTGTTATTTGCCCTGTCATTATTATTATTGGTGGTAGCAGCAGTGGTTTGTGTTATCCCTTAGTTACTGGACTGTTCTTATCTCAACCCGTGGGAGTTACATTCTTTCGATTCTCCTCCCCATCAGTCCAGGAGCGGGGCGGGGAAGTGAGGGGGAGTGAGCGAGGACTGTGTGGCTGAGTTGCCGACTGGGCTTAAACCACAACAACATGCAAGATACTAAATTGATGGAACACCTGAACTTTAAAAGTGAAGGTGCACTGCACAAGTCATATGGAGTATACATCAAAGTCCATGGTGAGAAAAATCATGAAGACATGACATTTCTGAACTGGCCTCCTTCCTCTGCCCTTTTTCTTGCTGGCAGTATTGCATTTAGAGGACTGCTGTGCTAACATAATGGATTAAATCACAGGAGCACTCTACACCTTGTCTGCTAGGTGTGAGACAAAACATTGCTGCACAAAGAATTGACTTTGCCAGGAAGCATGCGCCCTTCCCAGGGGACAGAAGAACGAAAAAGTTGTTGTGTAAAGTTGAAGAAGAAGAAGACATTCAATAAGCTCGGGTGGAGGCTGATATCTCTTTATTTCCATTTGTACTTCATAAATGGAATCTCACCAGTGTAGCATTACAAACATTAAATATGCCAAAATATGGTCAGGCAAGCAGCTGCTCAGCAGAAAATAGAGGAGTTGTCAATGATTAAGAACTGATCTCTTTATAATAAGACTTTAGAACAAAATCTGTGGCTGAAATACACAAAGTTGTCTAGTTATAGAAACTGCACAATTTTAACTTAGATGAATTTAAAATCAGAGTGTAAGATGTGAATGAAATTGTTCAATGTCAGTAAGCTTTTAGTGATTACTGTGAAGCAAATGATGAGTAAGAGTGCATGAAAGTGGTGTGGTGAATAAAAATACAAATGTGCCCAGATCTGTCTTTCTGGTGGAATAGTACTGCCTCGTGCCCCTTGCTTGGCCTCTGTTTTTTCTGATTTATCTTTTTGTGAATTAGCATACTGTAAGCATCTAAAGGAAGGAAAACAACAGTATTATTCACATTCACAGATTTGCATGGCTTATTTTCTATAATTTAGTTCTTCTCCATAGTTTCTTGGCCTGAAGAGACACATCAAAGGGGCCCTGTTTTCTGCAACGCAGTTTTTACATGGGAAAATATATTCAGTGTTTCAGCTTCCTGTGGCTCAGCAGAAAGTTTGGCAGGATGTTTACTACTCACCTGTACAAAGAATTATACAGGCAGGATGTTTACCTATACTCACCTGTATTTGGTAGAGCCCTTCTGGAATTCCAGTGCTTAACCAGCCCTTCGGTCTCAACTATATTCCATCTGTATTTTATCTGTGAAGTAAATCCTCGTGGAAGCTAGAGATGACAGCACCTGGAATGAAATGGAATGAGTCTCTGGAAGGTCAGAGACCTCTGAGCTCTCCCTTTTCGGATTTCAGAGGAGAAGGAAAAAAAAACATTTCTCAAGCTGATTTACAGCAGCATCTTGCTAAAAAAATCACATCTGGGTAATTTTTTCTACTAAATCACAGCTTTTACTAGACAAGCTACATTTAAAAAGCCGTAATTTTTCTGCAACCATAAACCAGGATAAAATACCCATTTTGTTCAGCCGCTGAGCATGTAATCTCAGTGAGATCAGATTAGCAATACTATAGCAGTCAAACACTATATGGTTTTATCAGGAGTTAGTTTGTTCTTTCCGATTATTTTTGATTATTCTTTGTATAATTCTGCTGTAGAAGTTTGTGTCTTGCCTCTTGACAAAGGAAGCAATTTTCCTACTCGGGATATTTGCTGTAATTGATACCATTTAATTCACTAGCAAATATTTCTTCCCATATGGTAGGTATCGCCTGGCCGGCCTCCCTGGAGAATACCAGTATAAGAACATCACCAGTGCAGAAATCAACTACTGCTTAGTGAAAGACCTGATCATTTGGACCCAGTATGAGATCCAGGTTGCATCTTACAATGGAGCTGGGCTGGGAGTATTCAGCAGACCTGTGACAGAGTACACTTTACAGGGAGGTGAGTAAACTGGACCAGTATATCCTTTAGCATTACAATTTATAACATGCTTTCCTAAGGAGATGCACTCTCTGATAGTCCTACTAACAACTTGTAAAATTAATGGTCATTTTGGTCAATTTTGACAGACAGCTTGGGGTAGGAAGCACCTACAGATTTCAAATGCCAGAGTAGAGAGAAGATAAGACCCTGCTGTTATCTCTGTAGGAGAGGCCGTGAGTGAATTAAAAAATTATCTATTCTGGTTGACCCTCATGATGACACTTGCAGGTCAGAGTTGGCTGTGGCATGAGGAATAAATAGAAATGCTGAAAAGAGCTGGGAATGGATTTATAGGGCCTGTGACAGGCAGGGGCTGAGGTTACTCTGCCAGGAGAGTCAGAGAGAATGTGGCAGGGAATTGGGTTTATCATGGTCGAGGTATGCAATACGCTATGTATGCAATACAGGAGACAAAAGCTGAGTAAACCAGCTGTCATGGGTTCAGCAGCAGCAGTCATTTTTCTCCTTCGTAGTAGTTGGTGCAGTGCTATGTTTTCAACTTTCGGTCTGGGAACAGGGCTGATAACATGGATGTTTATAGTTATGGCTTAGAATGTTTTGGTCTGACCAAGGACTTTTTGAGTCTCAGGCTATGCCAGGGAGGGGAGGGGAAGCCGGGAGGAAGCAGAAACAGGATACCTGACCCAAACTGACCAAAGAGGTTATTCCATACCACAGCATGTCATGCCCAGGATGAAAAACGGAGAGCAGAGATCCGGAAGGGGGGGGGGGAGGGGGGTGCACTGCTTGGTCGGGCTGGGTATAATGGTGAGCGTTTGTATTCTTTCCTTGTATTTGCCTTGTCATTATTATTATTGGTGGTAGCAGTAGTGGTCTTGTGTTATACCTTAGTTACTAAACTGTTCTTATCTCAACCTGTGGGAGTTGCATTCTTTTCGATTCTCCTCCCCATCCCTCCGGGAGCGGGGGAAGAAAGAGGGAGAAGTGAGTGAGAGAGAGACTGCGTGAGTTAGAGAGGCTTAAACCACGACACCAGCTATATTCAGATAATCATAGAATACCTTGTTTTAGTAATACAGAATAAATTTATAAGGAAACTATATGAAGAGAATTAAAGCCTGTGGAGAAAGAGAGGTTTGTAGTATTTCAGGAATGGTGCATACATTTGCAAAGACGGGGATAACTTTATCTTTAAAGCCCTGATTTTTATGCTACAGTTCCTACACATCTTTCTGCTAAGTGCTTTAAGAAAAGTATAAATTACATCAACAAATGGATATGTAATTACTTTTTACAACTAGTGTAAGGCATGTTTACACCTCTAGATTGGTATAAAAATCCATAGGATAATTAAGCACCAGGCCCTTAAAGCTTTCATATATTCCCATAATTGCAGAGTTGTGGTGGATGCTGAGTGCTGGACAGTACATGGTCTCTACTTTATTGGTCATAAAACAATTAAAGTATTTTAACAACTTGCAGGTTTATAGTACATCAGTTAATTTACAATGAGAGAAGAAGACATAGTTGTTTGTTAATTGTTACTAGGAGTACATTAGAACATGATTAGATACAATTTGAGGTGTAGGGAGATATTTGAGAAAAGATTATTCATACGTAACACTCTTTAACCACAACAATTAAAGAAGGAAGGTGTATTTTGTCTTAGGGCATATAAAGTCATAGAGGAGTGTAGACACACTCAAACTCTCTCTAGAAGTATTTATAGCAGACCTTGAAATGTTTTTCTTAGTCTTCTCCTTGCAGCCAGGATTAATGGTTTTTATCCCACTAAAGACCAGATCTCTGCTGAGAATTGGTTTGCACAGAGAATTTGAATCTGTTTTGTGAATAGACTTGTAATTCATCGCTTTGTTTATTTGCACATTTTAAACTATCATAGCACCTTAACTTTCCATCTATTAAGACTTAGGTTTGAACTTCACACTCTTGTTCTTAAACCTGTCAATTGACTCTAATTTCCCTTGATATTATGCTCTGTTATTATCATCCTTTATTTATTGGTTGTCTGTTGTCATTTATAAGGATATAAATCCTCTGTAATAAATTAAGTATAGTCAGTCCTGCATTCATATTAATCAGCAAGAGTGTTTAGACTGCGGGACAACCTGCAGTGGCCTGTTTGTCTTTATGTACTTCCTAAATGCTCAATGCTGGATAGACTTAGAAGAAATAATGGATATTTCTATTTTATCTTATATCAATATTTAATAATAGCAGTAATTAACTACTTCATGGGTGCTGCCATCTCCTAATGAATGCCTTGCTGGGTATGAAGCCTTTTTACTTTTAGAGTTGAAAATGGAGGCTGATTGGTATCAGTATCATTTGAAACCGGATTAATGCTGTCTCCATATGTAACATACTACTGACTGAAACTACGCCTTTATCCTTCTTGTAGTTGGGAAATGACAGGAAAAGCCAGTGACTGTATCTTGCTCCAGAATGTCCTTCCTGAACCAAACCAGCAGGAGTGGAAAAAAAAAGCCATGTGTAAAACTGCCTTGTAAATCATATTCTGATTTTAATATGAGTGGAGATAAATGTCAGAGACATACAGTCCCATCCATCCCCCTCTCCTACTACGACTGCTGCTGCCTCTATCCTGACATGCATTAAATGATGTGAGCTGTGCTGGCAAGAACCTGTCTGTCTGCAGATAAAAAATACGTGGAATACCTCATATTAATCAAGTGTGCTATGCAGCTCAAAGCCTGGGAGGAAATGAGCGCTGGGAGCAGATCAACTCATTGGCAGGAGCAGATCAGCACGTTGGCATCTTTGTCACGGGGAATATTGACTGGCCATATAAGCTGTGGATTTATACCGGAACGTGGTCTATTAATCCCTTATTAGTCCTCTGGCATTGCTTTAGCCACTGATAACTAATCAGCTACTCAAAGCTCTTCAAAAATCACCAACTTCTAGAATGTGGCTGAACTCAGAGGATGCTGAAAGATCGAAACTTAGAGAGGAACTGGCACATAATATTACTTAGATAAAATGTCAGAAAGACTTATTGGCAAAGCACGGAACATCCTCACACTAAGGTCAGGCAGGTTGACTGTCGCTAAATCTCAAAAGTCTTTTCAGAGTGATATTAAGCCTAATCCTTTGATGCTCTGTATATACAGATCTTTCTTCATCAGAGGTTTCTCCAGCTGTTCCTTACTTTGATGTTACTTTTCACAGGGATTTGTGCCAGCCTTCTGCATAGGGCAGTTTTTACTTATTTAAACAGTGTCATGCAGGACTTTCCAGTAACATATGGAAACTGAAGTTTCCCAATACCTTTTATAGAAGAATAGATTTCTGAGAAATATAAGAATCTTTCTGGTTGGTGATGGTATTGTCTCTGCTCTGTACCATTGGACATGTTTACTTTTTCCAGCAGGATGATTTGAGAAAGCAAAAGCTTCCATTCTTTATTTTGGGTCTGTTCCTTTTATCTCAATATCACGAATACTTTTGAACTTCTCTCTCTTTGAAAAATTCACATTGCTCCTTAGACTTAGGCAAGGCAAGGTTTAAAAGTAGAGACTAAACTTTCCTTAGGCTCTTTGCATTAACATTAGCCTACTTTTGTTTCTACTAGGAGTGCTATGGCTTTCTTGTGATGTATATCCCAAAAGCCAGTCTTCTGTCCTAAAGTTCATAGGTCTTACCATTTAGTTCTTGTTGTTTTGTTTTCTCTTCTGTGCTGTTCATGGACATTTTGAAAGGATAGGAAAGTCTGAGAAAAGGGCCCTTCCTGCATTAAAATGTGGAAGAGTCACCAGACTAGCGAGTGTTGATGGTGTGGAGAGAAGGATTAAAGCAAGATGAGCCACGTCCAAAGTAGCCTCTTTGTCAGGCAGTAGGAGGTGAATCAGAGACATTTATAAGACTGAGGCAGAAAAACTAGAGAAAACCTGGCTGCCTGAAAGCTTCCTACTTTACATAGGAAATAATCTTGAAAAAGGAATCTCTGAATAAGGAAAGTCCTCTGCAATCATTCGATTTTATCTCACTGGAAAGATATTTCCTTTAGTTTTCCCTCACATATTTTGGCAAAACCATCTTCCTCATTCACTTCCTTTTGGGAACCTACCAACAGCTGGGGAGCATCCATGGCCATTTTGGACCCAGCTGCTCCTGTGTAGAAGCAGGTTGGAATTGTAGTGGCTGGATTTTAATCTCTCAGCTTTGTCACTGTTAGGTGGCATTTGCCATCTGCTGCTTTCTTTTTGTTTGGTTGCTGTTTTGGGGAATTTGGGGAGAGGGGGGTTTAAATGATTTCACGAAGGGTGTGAAAAGAGCAGTTGTCTCAGTGAGGCCCCTGGCTCACACCTCTTCATGAAGAAGTAAAATCTTGTCTTTGGGAGAAGCATGCAAGAAAGGATGAAGGCATTTCCCAGCTGCAGGAAGGAAAACTCATCAGGTAGTGCCAAACCTTATACTACTGAATTTCAAATATGAGCATGTAGAATTGCACAGACCACTTTTTCTACACACATGCTGCAGTTCATAGCACAGCAGAAGGTGTCAGCAGGGATTGTAGGAGAATAGACTTTGTGGGAGGAATCTCATGGCTCCGTGGCAGACTCTCCTTATCGTTCCCACCAGGAATGTGCAACTTTAGCACTTCTATCCAATTCATTAAAAGAACAACCAAATCTTCACATAGGGGAAAACCTGATGTTCCCCAAGCCTGCTTTATTTGAGGTATGGAAGCTGCTACTCCAAAGATCAGGAGCTGCAGAGGAGTAGCAGACTTTTCTACAAGCCTCTGCTAAAGACCTGTATTTAAGACGAGTAGTCTGGCTGTCAGAATCTCTGCAGGATTTACATGCTATTTGCACATAGCTAGAGACAGAACAATTACATGTACACATGCTTAACCATAATGCCTTCTCTCCATTAGCTCGTCAGCAAAGCCCTTTTAATGACTTTTATCTAGAGTGCTTCTATGACCTTTTCTACTTGGAATGCTGTGCATTAACTTACAGTCCCAGTGGCTGAGCTATTAACAGATTTCCAACCACGTGAGCGTTATTGGGAAGAAAGTAACAGTTGATTTTGTCTGACCAATTTGATCTGCAATTTTGAGATGGCTCCCAGATGGATCTCCACTGTGAAACAGTTTTGGAATACTTGCAAACATGATGAAGTACAGGTTTAAAGACTAAGAATGTAACTGCTTGGGGATTACTCTTGGAACACCTATTTGACATTGATAGCTTCCATACTGGTCAACAAGAAACTTGCAGGAAGACAGTAGATATCTACCACTAAATTAGAAAATCCTTTATGTGGACAGTCACAGTTTCAGTGAGATACTAACCATGATCTTGAAAAAGTATTTGAGTTTTGAAGTGGCCAGGAGGTCAGTTCTGATTTAGCTTCTGTCAAACTTCTTTTCTTTTTTAAATGCTAAACTGTGCAGATACCCAAGGAAGTCTTTAATATCAGGACATAAAAGGAGAGCTTCGTACTGGCACTTAGACTTGAGATTATAATGCCAATATTTTACTGATTAAAAATATAAAATATATAATGTCTTCTGCAGTATAATTAAGCTCATGCATATCAGATGGATCATGTTCTTTCCATCTTTTAAATGCATTCATTGAGATGCAGATGTTGATTTTTCAATAAAAATGTCCAAAGAGGATTTGTAATATAAATAATGATTCCCAACATTCTGAATGTTTTATGCTTTCTGTTCATAATTTTAACTATTTTTCCTTTTGAAGCAGGTACTTTTTGTGCTATGATCATTTGTTCTTGTTTCAGGAAAATAACTCCTAATGAAAGAAATACCTAATGCATTTGGTTATCCACATTTCTAAAACTATTAAACCTGTCCTCAAGTGCTTGCCTGAGCTTTTTTGAGGACTTTAAGGACTGCAAATGAAAATTTGGAGCTTGCTGATGCAATTTTCAGTATTTTGAAATCATAGAAGCACAGCGTGGTTTGGATTGGAAAAGACCTTAAGGTCATCTAGTTCCAATCCTCCTGCCGCGGGCAGGGATACCTCACACGAGACCAGGTTGCTTCAAGCCCCGTCCAACCTGGCCTTGAACATGCCAGAGATGGAGCATTTGCCGCTTCTTTGGGCAACCTGTTCAAGTTCCCCACCACTCTTTCACTATAAAGAAATTCTTCCTTATATCTAACCTGAACTTCCCTGTTTAAGTTTGAAAATGTTAAGTGGAAATGTATCTTAAAGACTCATCAAACCCTTAGAATCAAATCCCTGTGATTTTGAAATCACTGGGAATTTGCTATTTCTTATGCAGCATCTGTGGTATCCTGTGCTAAAGAAAATAATGCCCACAGAAATGAAGAAGCAATGTGCCTGCTGATTTATGTTCCAGGAAGCCAAAGGCACTGGGAGTGGTTGTACTCTCAGCTCTCAGGTCTCCTTGTGTGTGTTATGCTCTGGGAAAAGCAGGCTCTTACTGCCACTGCTGAAATTCTACATTTCTTCCAAGTGTGGCTGTCACTGAACAGTACATGGCTTTATGTATAGATTTTCTGTACAATAATTATGTTACAAAATCAACCTAGCATCTACAAATAGAGGTGTCTTTCTGACAAAAAAGACTAACTTGAAGGCTTTTTTAGAATCACGGAATCATAGAATAGTTAGGGTTGGAAAGGACCTTAAGATCATCCAGTTCCAACCCCCCTGCCATGGGCAGGGACACCTCCCACAAACCCATGCCACCCAAGGCTATGTCCAACCCGGCCGTGAACATCGTCAGCGATGGAGCATTCACAGCTTCCCTGGGCAACCCATTCCAGTGCCTCACCACCCTTACAATAAAGAATTTGTTCCTCATATCCAATCTACACTTCCCTTGTTTAAGTTTGGCCCTGTTACCCCTTGTCCTCTCACTACAGTCCCTAATGAAGAGTCCCTCCCCAGCATCCCTATAGGCCCCCATTTTATTTCCACACGAACAAAACTCTGGCTGTTAACATTATCTGAATATACAAATATGCAGGCAAGAAAGAGTTTTGATGATTGGAAAAAATCTTATTCACATTAACCATTTTAACCATTATGTGAAATGCTGCGCACAAAACCAAATTGAAACATATACTGTGGCTCTCAGAATAAACAGTTTCATCAAAGGACATGAAGAAGACAAAAATTCTTTTTAGTAGGGGACTGTAGCCAAAGCAGTTTGTCATTACTTTGATATTTATGACTGTGTATCAGGATGATTTGATGAATCTCTTTAAGTACAAAAACTTTATGATGTCTACAGGCCATTATGATAATATTATAACCTTCACAAAGCATACAGAGAGTTATGATACATGGCAGGAAGTAGGACCCAGATTCTAATGAAACATTAGAGAAGTATCAGATAAATTCTGCTATTAGAACTCAATAATTATGCACAGTTCATAAATTGTGACATCAGGTTTTAAATTAGGGCCAGAAAATTCTGAATAATGTGTGGTTTCTGAGGTTAAAAATACAGGCAGAGCTAAATTTTCAAGCTGTGGTGTAGTCATCAGGGGGGTTTAGTGACAGAGGGCATGAAAGTAGGTGTTCCTGACATTCTACACTTGACATCTTTAAGAGTTTCTCCGTTTTACTGTGTTGAGGTTTCTAGGTTGAGATTTCTAGGTTGTGGATGTCTTTTATAAGCATATCCTGCCCTAGCTCTGTTGGCCGTAGCCTTACTGTAGCTTGTACACCAGTTAAGAATAGTGACCCTTTGTGTGTTTTTCAAACAAAACAGCTTTGGGTGGAAAAAGAGGCATCTTTACATGTTTGAACTTAATTTCTTCTCCATACAAAGGCTCATCTTCCAAAAGTACTTTGAAGCTTTAAAAGTTTGTGACCTGTTTTTGAAAAGTATAGAGCAAACCACTGTTCTCAGTGGGAATTGTGGATACTTCTTAGAATCATAGATCATTGGGTTTTGGTACAAGTTTTCCCTTGGAGGCAGAAGGAACAAAGCTTTTCAGGCTTCAAAACCACTTGTGGATAGTTCCTTTTTTTGTGGAATACACATGCACATGGCTGTCAATAGTAATATTTTTTAAGCATTATTAAACTTATTTTATAGGATTCAAAGTGTATTAGGCCATTTTTTATACTCAAATAGCAGTTTTCTTCTTAAACTTACTATAAGCTTGGTAATTTCAGAAAAATAGACCTGTCTATTAGTATTCTTTCCTCTGAGAACTATAGAAATGACATCCTAAAGCAATAAGTTGAAGACATAGCCTGGAAGGCATTTAAAGAGACATTATATTAAATGGCAAAATATTTAGGTGTTCTTTTTTGTTGTTTGTAGCCTTTATGTTCTGTGGTGGGTTTTTTGTATTAAGAAAACATCTGTCTAATTAAATACTTGGCTTAAAATGTTTATGTAACTTTTAGTAGATTAGAGGATGTATTGGCTCAGAATATATATAATCAATTCAATATACATGAATGAATATCATATCAAGATAAAATGAGAACATCTCCAATTCCCAAGAAAAATCGTTATTGTGTGTGATATGACTGGTCTTAATTCTTTAAGCAGCAGTAAATAACAAACAGATGCTGTTGCCAGATTATAATTCTCAATTAGAACTGTAATTGTGCAGACTCCATGTTTCCTTGTCTGATCTGGGGAATTGAGTGGTATTAAGACTCAAGAAATCTCTTTTTGAAGCTGCTCATTCTCTGTGCAGTCATGGATAATTGAAAGAGATGTGTTTACCTATCATTACCTAGCTTCTATCTCAAGTCTCTATGAAAAACTCAGCTGTGGAATAATAAGCTGCAGAAATCATTTCATCCCCTCTCCTTGAAAGAATCTCCAATACAGAATGAGAAATTAACCCAATTACTCTTCTTTCCAAGTCACTGCTGGCTACTCTTGCACAAGAAGTGCATTCTTCTCTCAAGGTTGTTATTACTTTATGACTTGCAGGTGACAGTCAGTGAGTTCCGTGTTCATCTTTCTCTTTTGTCCCCTCATCCCTCCTCCACACTGTTTTATTTTCTTTCCCTCTCTGCTGCCTCAGTGCCTACAGCTCCACCACAAAATGTGCAAGTGGAAGCCGTGAACTCCACAACCATCCAGTTCCTCTGGACCCCTCCACCCCAACAGTTCATCAATGGTATTAACCAAGGATACAAGGTAAATAAAAACAAGATTTCTGTGACTTCAGATAGCATTTGCCTTAACAGTTCTGGTATATAACAATTAGAAGTTGAATCTAATAATCTCTGAATCTCCAAAGCGACTGTATATCCTCAGGGGTATCCTACACAAGTAGAATGAAGTCAGAAGGGAGCAGTTGTTGCTCCTAACATTTGCAACTTATGTAAGTTCTGAAAAGGGAATATGTCATAGACTGAAAGTCTTAATACCTTCGTCATTTATCTGGAGAGTTTCCAAAGCCAAAACACAGTTCAATGTCAAACAGGCTGGAAAGTCAACACAGGAGATGCATATCGTCCTGCCACTGAAAATCAGCCTCGACATTTTTATTTGCTCAAATGCAAAATTCCCATTAGTTTCATTACAAACCAAGACATCACCCTAATTATTTGTCTTAACTTTCCCACTGTGATGATCTGGGAGATGTAAGAATGTAAAATGTATTAATCATGCTTGATGACATGGAGTTAGCATGGCAAGTCCCTGTTGGTGTGGCAACTAGCAGTGTCTATTACAGTACGCAGAGCAGAGAGTGCTTAACAGAGCACTTGTTGGTACTTTGACCAGTGGAGTGTATGATGAGAAGGTAACTGGAGTGGTTCATTTTTGTCTCTCAGGAGGGACTGTTTAATAGAAACTCCTTCAGTGGTTCAGCAGTAGGGGCATAATAAATGAAGGGTTTAAAAACATCCATGGAAAGAACAAAGAGGAATCTTGTAGGAATCACAGAGGAGGGAAAGGGAGGACAGGTATGGTTTAGAAGCAAGGAGGAGGAAGGCTGATTTAGGTGTTAGGTGCAGGAATGTTGAGTGGGCTGAGAAGAATGTTCAGAAGACAAGCTGTGAATTGAGGGATTGTAGGTGGATTTAAGAAGTTTCAGAAGACTTGATCCTTCTCTGAGCGTGTCTCAAAGTGATGGAGAAACTAAGAGACATGCATGGGAGCTTAAGTATTTTTGCGCAGATTTCTTCTCATTAAATGGTTTCAGACTCCCACTGCTGAAGTACTATGTACATGTATAGAATCATAGGATCAACTAGATTGGAAAAGACCTTTTAAGGTCATGTATATGTCTGTTTTTCCCAGAGACAGAATCAGCTTTCAAGACTAGTGACTGAAGGGCTGCAGGAGTGTATCCTGAAACCTCAATACAGAAGTAGTACTTGGCTCCTGTTCAGACTCTGAAGAATAACAGCACTTTTGGGGCTCAGTGGTCTTCAATGCACTATAATTTTCTGGTGCAGGTCCAAGTATTGTGAGCCCAGTCAGATTTGAAAATGTCATATTTCAGATTTTGATTCTTTGTTTTATTCAAGCCCGGTTTCAGTCTAAAGATACGTAGTCTCATTGCATAGCTGCCTCTAATTTATGTTTCTGTTTCTTAAGTAATGGTATCAAAGAATTAAAACCATGATTTTATCTGTCAGTGGTCAGTGAAAACTTTTGAAATGATCAAAATTTTCTTTCTTTGGATGTCTTTGCAGTAAATTGCAACGGCTTTATCATTCCTGGTTCTCATAGGGGTTATGAATTGCAGTATGAAGACTATGAGAGCATGTCTGTCAGTTAACTCTATAGTTTTTTGCATGGTTTATAAATTACTTGTAGTAGTCAAAGCTGGGCCTTTGCTTTTCTTAAGGATGAAGAAACCCGTTTTTTCCTTTAACTGACAAAATTGTTCTCCTGTATTTCCTGCACGTTTCCCAAAGAATGTGCAATGAACTGTACTCCAAAAGGAGAGGTTCAATCCTCCAAAGTTCTAAGTGCCAACTGTAATCCACAAAGGTGATTTAAAAAGAAAATAAAACTTACTATCCCATCAGCCATTTTCCATTTTTATCTTTTCTTTGCAATTTATTTGTATTTCAAGAAGTTGTAAAGTGCACCTTTGCAAATATGAAATACCCCTCACCAAATTACTCCTTACAGTCCTCTCACTGCTTTCTGATTATCGGAAGCTATAGACATTGGCAAAACTGTCAACTGTGGCTCATTAATTTCAGGCATCTATTCATGTTTATGAGCCTGAAATCAATGCAAGTAACGAGATTTACACAGACGCCGAGTAAGGCCTAGAATTTTAACAGCCCACACCATAAGGATTTTTGGACCAAATAAAAATTTAATCAACACTTTCAAGCTTTAGATCCTGAAGCTTGTTCAGGCATTTTCAAAAATTGGTTTAAAATTTCAAAGTCATTTGCCAAAAATGAATTTTTTAAGCCCTCATTTAAGTACCTACACATAAGGTACTCCTCTCTAAAACATATCTGTCACCGAGAAGATCAACAGAGATGAATGAAACCATGACGGACTGAGCACATCTGACAAGCATGTTATTTTAAATGCATGAAAATGTCTTCAGAAGCTGAACTTTTGGGACCCAGATGTTGAAAATTGTAGTAATCATCTTTCCAACCATTTTCTATTCTTTCTGTAGTTCCAGAACCACTTGAATCATTCACAGTATAGATATCCCCAAACCACCCAACGCTGGAATACTCTTAGCCTGTTAGGCAAGGCTGGTCAATGAGATACTGGGGAGGGAGTAGAGGAGGGGTAGGAGGATGTGTGTCCCCCTCCTCTTTCTCCCCCTTATCGCACTAACCTCTCTAACTAGTGGGATCTTAAAGGAATCCCAGCATAAGAGAAAGTATTTATCTCAGAGTAGCACTGTAAGTATTTTTCTTCCTTCAGCTTCTTTTCAGCAGCGGAGCCTGTCCATGCTAGTCACAGCAGCCCAGAGAGAGCCAAAAAACTCGTGTCATACAAGTAATAATTTGCTATAATTTTGGCACTGTTCAGTAGCAGAAATTGAGGATTGCAGTACCTCCATAGTATCGATATGTCCCCCATCACTAGTATTACACACATGCCTCCAGTTCTCATAGTAACAGTGTTCTATCCATCTGTTCAGCGTCAGAGCTGACAGTAGTTTAACAGCATTGCTTGTTTTTTCCCAATCAGATTAAGATGGCTTTGGCAGCCAAGCATGCTTTGATTCCAGATAGACACAACTTCTGATGAGAGCTCATTCATGTTTAAATTTTCTAGCTTCTAGCATGGCCAGTGGATGCTCCAGAGACTGTGACTATAGTCACCATTGCTCCAGATTTTCATGGTGTTCATAGTGGCTGCATCACCAACCTGAAGAAATACACTACTTACTACACATCAGTTCTGTGTTTCACCACACCTGGCGATGGACCACGCAGCACACCCCAGCTCCTGCGCACCCTTGAAGACAGTGAGTACTCAGCAGTCACGGAGAATCTCAGTGCTCAGATTTTGTTTGCTTGGATATAAAAGCCAAAGTATTTAAATCTTAAAATTTGATCTCAGATTCACAATCAGTTTGCAATCTCTTGTCAAGTTACTTTGCATAATGACCTCAGCCAGTTGTCCAGTTGTGTTCCTTTAGCCAAATTAATGATATTTAATGTTTTTTCATTATGGATTAAATCTGGATGAATTTTTTTAACATTAGATGGAAGCTGAAAGCTTCATGGTTTGGTTCAGCTAACACAGAATATGTCGTTTATGTCTGTGAATCCTTATGCTCTTAAATCCATGTTCAGGCACCAAATAAATGTGAATTGATCTGCTTAGGAACTGAGCACTGGAACTTCCTGTGGAGGTCAATGATTCATAGAATGGTTTGGGTTGGAAGGGACATTAAAAACCATCTTAGCTAGTTCTAACCCTCTAACACAGTCAAGGACACCTTCCACTAGACCAGGCTACTGAAAGCTCTATCCATCCTGTCTTTGAACACTGCCAGGGATAAGGCAGCCACAGGCTTATAATTAATTTTCAGTTGTTTTCTTCTGTTAAGCAATATATTGAAAATATCTCTATTTATATTATATTGCTATTGTTTGTATAAATGAACCAGAATCATAACAATGCAGTAACTTTCATTCTGCAAAACTGGAGTCAGGATGAAATAAAATGAGCTGGATAGTTCAGCATATAAATTATTCCCTGCATCAGGAAATGTTTTGGCCTCTGTGGCCCCTTGGAAATGTTTGCTCAAGACATATTTGCAGCTAACAAGTCTAGTGTGCATCTGATGCAGATAACAACTAAATTGCAGTGGCCATCACAGCTAACTGTGTCCCCACAGTGATCTTGGCTCCGGCCGGTGCTTCAGTATCTTCCTGTCATGGTTCATCAGAAACACTGCTGCACATCTACAGATCCAAATGAGACTAAAAAAAGTCTTAGAAATCCATGAAGGAATTGTTTTTAGAAATCCTACTTTGCCTTAATAGGCATCTTTTAGGTTAGTCTGTGTTCCTGTAAAGAAAACTCTGATAGTCATTGCATACACAGAAGTAAGTCTCAAAGTACTAATCCAATTTTTCATGAGTTATTCTTGAAAGAACATGAAGAAAATCAAATAATTCCCCATGGATTTTCATTTTGTGGTTAGTCTTCTCCGTATGCCAGGCCTGTGCCCCAAGAGCAGATTGTAGGCTTAAACCTTTGATTGTTAGAAGATCACAGAGATAGCAGTTTACCTACCAGAAGTCCATGTGAACCATGAATATGAACTCACACTTGTTTATCTGTGGTTAAAGCGAAAGCATGGAGAAAAGGTATGATTCTGTGAGAAACATGCACTACATTCCTCTGTGTAGTATTAACTTTTTTTGCCTGTTTTCCTAAGGAAATTAAGCTTTTGACTATGAGGGTTTGTAAATATATTCGACTGCCTGTCTTGGGTTCATCTGCCTTTCTCCCTCCAACAATATTTGAAACCTGTGGCTAATTTCAGTGAGTACAGAAGAATAAGAAACCAAAGATACAAGCTCCTCAGATTTTGTGAAAATGGATCAGCTGGGAAGAGGAAAGAGTCTATTAATATTCCTGCTGTAGGCAAGGCTGCAGAAATGAGCCTTAAAGGCTTTGCAGAAAGGCGGGAGAAGGAACACAGCAAAGACCTTGAGAGTATCTCAGAGAGATGTTGTGATCAAGTGCCATTTTAAACACAAGGAAATTCCATCATGAAACATAAATCAAGAGAAAATTAGACATATATTTTGTAAGACATTTAAAACATTTCTTGGTGCATGCAGCTGTATGCTGCAAGGAGCCTCAGCAATAAAGATGAGCAGTTTCCTTTTTTCTTTTTAATCCTTCACAATTGTTTTCCTCAGTTTTCTTGGTGACAGAGAAGTTAAGTGCAGGATGGTATAATGCATCTTTGCAGAGAACTTGTTAAATCTAAGTTGCTTCAGGATTTATGTGGTGGGGAAAAAAATTTGAAAGGACTGACATTCATGTTCTCAGGTGATAATTTCCTGTCTGTATGGCAAAGTTAGGCAATCCTTTAGGAGAAAAACAGTGCAAACAGATCTGTTTGCTGATGAACTGTAGGTCAAATGAAATCTGACATCCAGTCAGAAACATTGTGTCCTGGCTTGGAGTAACCTGCACCTGGTTTTCATTATGACATGAAAGTTGGACTGCAACTGCAGGAGCTAATTGGAATACAGCTTTGTGAGTATGAGGTTTGCATGTCTGCAGATCCGTAGTCCTGAATAGCGCATAATTGCTGTGCTCTTGTTGGGTATTCCCGAGATCGGTACCAGATCAGCATTTCTTTCTGTAATGCTTAGACTAACTACTAGATACTGCAGAATGGATTTGGAAATTTTCCTCACTAGGATTGCAGAATTGCAAATGTGGTTGTAGCTGACCTACTGGCAGGCTTGGATTTTTTTTTTATCATAGCTGGAGGGGAATGAGAAACTGGACTAAATTGAAGAGGAAACAAAATATGAAATAGCAGATGAGAAATTGCCAACTGATGTCAGTGGAGCTGGAGGATACTCAGGCAAGGATCCAATGACAGAAGCACAGTGAATATAAAGTGAACAAAAACTCCTTTTTCCAGTACATCGATTGAAGAGAGAAGAGCAGTTGGATCAAAAATCAGTCAGGATGTCTTCCTTGAAGATCAAAATTGAGGCAGGATGGCATATTCTTGACAGTCATTCCGTTTTATACTCTTTCATTGCACACTGGGGAGCTGAAATTTTTAAGAGCTCTTGAGCTACATCATAAAAATCCTTTAAAAGTTTCGCACACTTGTGTTCATTTTCCAAAAGACAGTTGCCATTATGTTGGACTTTTTAGGGTTGTTTTGAGAGAACCTATCCAAGCAGGGGCTCAGTGACTTTGTCATAGCTTTGACCTTGCAGAGGCAAAAGGCTCTTTTCAGATGAGGGGTGTGCTGGTGATGTTGCTACAGACCTAAGGCCAGATAAGCTATCACAGAGGCACAAGTAAATGCTGAATGCCATCGCTAAGGGAAAACAGCAAACACAAGCACTTCCAGGATTGCCAGCTTGATTGTTCTTACTAGGTTAGCTCAAGAAGACAGGCAGTGAACAAGTTGTATGTTAGTCTCCTGCTGCCACTCTATTTAGTTCTCTGCACAGTTAGGATGAAGACTGGATAAAATAATTTATGTGATGGTAACCAGAGTGCTTCTTAACACCTTGTGTTCTCTACTCTTCCCTACAGCTTTCACGGATGTTTCCAGAAGGCTTCCCTTGGCCCCGGCTCAGTGTTTTATTTCTTTAGCCCTAACCTTGCCACATGAATCAGATCAAAAGTAAGTGGGGTTCTACTGTTAACAGATTTTCTTTTCTGATTGCCAGAGCCAGGAGCAGTGGGACATCTGAGTTTTACTGAGATTCTGGACACATCTCTCAAGGTCAGCTGGCAAGAACCAGTGGAGAAAAATGGCATTATTACAGGCAAGTATCAGCTGCTGTCTCCTTTCTTTTTGTTTAAGTGTGTGTATGGTGGAATGTACCATTGCAATGAAAAAATGTTTGTGGAATAGAGGATTTAGGGAGAACTGGCTACTGCAAGTGGTGGTTTCCTGCTCCCTCTTTTCGGTAATTGAAATGTCAGTTAGGACACATTATAGAAAGTACTGGTCCAGTTACTGGCAATTCATGATTGTGGTCACTATTGGCAGCTCTGTTTTAGAAATCAGCACCCCATGGAGTTTCTGGTCTTGTTAAATCTTCCATGACCTCCACCTGTGTTACTGCATCTCTGAAACTCTGTGAGATAGTGTTTGGCCTTTGCTGGGGGGGGGGCTTCTACATGGAGTTTACAGCTGCAAAAACTGTATTGGCATTGCTAAGATTTGCAATCAAGCCCGAGCCTGAAATCAGAGGAATCCTTCATCTGTGATCAAGTGGTCTGGCTGTAGACTGTGTGACAGAATTTGCATGTCGTTACTTAATCTTGTATAAACCATCACAAGGGTTCAAACCTCTCTTGTTTCTCTTTGATGAGCTTGCCATTTGACAAGCTATTTATCTATATACTCCATGCCAGTGTAGATACAACATCAGCAACTTCATTATTTTTCATAAAGGAAGCTATAAGTAGTTGAGAAAAACTCTAGTTCTTATCAACAGAAACAATATTGTTTTTAGATGGGAAACGTAATGCTGCACAGGATAGACATTCCATTGAACAAAGGCTTTCAAGGTTTTGAAGTACAGAAAAGCTCCCAGTTTTAAATTACAGGAGCTAAATAATCATACTTGGGAAGGGAGAAGATCATTTCACATGGATCAAAATATTTTGCTTTGGGAGCATTGACGTTGAAATGTTTCATTGAAATATATATATATAATTTATAAGAACAAAATATGATTCATCAGTTAAAAAAATATCAGACTTTCTGGCTCCTGAACATTAAAATGTTCTGTCAGACTGATTTCCTGAAGCATTTTCACTTTGGCAGGTCTAATTATTTTGGTAGGACTTGCACTTGTCAGGGTTTTCTCTGTGCACCTGTAACATGCACCATTTGTACGTGTCTTTTGTGCTGTCTATAGTGTATGTGGAGTCTTTATGCAGATCACCTTATGCCTGTATACCATGGTAACCTCCCTGAAATATTCATTGATTTAAGTGGCTTGAGAACAGAAACTAATGACTTCTGAAAGAAGAGCAGTATTGATTCAGTGAAGACGGCCAAAGCCTTCATGCCTGAGTGCTTAAATTTAGGTACCTAAATCCAGCCTAGCTCTCTAAGATGATGTAATACTCATCCTTATTAAGCACAAGTTATCAGCATTATGCTTAGTGTTCCAGAATTCCTTTGCTAGAAACAAGCTGCTGCCTCTCAGAATGGGTTGAAACCTGGTGGAACGCATTGATGGACTGTGTTATATTTGGGGCAAATGGTTTCAGAAAGAATGAACTCAAGAAGCTCTATAGTTCGTAAAGAAACACTGGGGTAAAAAAGCCCAGCAAATTTTTGAAGGAAAAAGAAATACCCTTAAATGAGGCAAATTGCATTTGGGATAGAAGAAAAGAACAGCAAAACTGTTCATGCTCTGAGTACCTGAAAGGTTTATAGAGGGCTGCTTGGAGACCTGAGTGCTCAGGAAGGCAATTACTCATCATTTCTGCTCACTGATACCTTTACTGGACATTCTTGTTCCTTGCACCAGAGCCAGGAGGAGGAAGGCGCTAAGGGTGGTGCCTGGCAGCTGCCTGTGCTGGGAAATTGCCCATTACTCTGGCTATAAATCTCAGTATCTTCCTCATTCTCTCAGTAAACATTGATTTATGAGGATCTGGATGTAGACGGACAGTTTGTGATTGGATGTACTGCTCTCTTGTAGAGAATTTACTCCAGATCAACAGAAAATTATTTCTGAAACTCCCCTGGTCATTAGTTTCCGTTAGGCAACATCTTGTGGCGAGGGTGGAGTGCCAAAACATATGGGAAGGCTCTGTGGCACCTATTCTGTTCTCATTTACACTGAAGCCAGAGGAAACACTCTCAGCCCAGGCCATGGGCTCCCCTGTGCACATTTCTGGCAGTGCTCACATCTGTAAAACAGCGAGCACATCTTTACCAACCACATGTCCTAAAGTCCTGCCCATCTGTCAGTCATTGTGGCTTAAGTGCTACTTGGGGGTATGGTGGATGTTGTTCTTTTCCTTCAGCATTTTTTCTTGTGGTTTTGCTATGCATGATTACATTTGGCTTTGTGTGTGCTCTGTATCTGTTTTCTATTTGCATTTTTTTATATGACTAGAATTTAACTGTACATTTGGGACTGAAATATCGAACAGTAAATGATGCCCCTTTGCCTTGTCTTCAATTTGCATATGAAGTCAGGATATTTTTCTTGCTGAATATTTTCTCAGAAAATAAATACGTAGAAACTATGTACCTAATGGGCAGGAAAGCTGGATCTCATCCCTGTGGTTACAAGGGAGAAAACAAAATGTTCAAAGAATAATTGCCAACATTTGATGTATATCTAGATATTATCTAGACGTGAGAGAAGACATCTCAGTCACTTCATATTGCCTAGTGCATGGTGGACAAAACTTTATGTTGTTCATAAGCCACAAATGGATAGAGAAAGCATTAAAAATTCCCTGCTTATTTGCTTCTGGTTATTTATTGCTTTGAGCAACCTGTTTTGTTTTATTCTGAGGTGACACTCCTTGATTCCCTCTGCCAGCCCATGTGTAGGGCTTACAGCAGGCATAGCCGGGTCACCCGCAGCTCCCAGGCAGACAGATGAGCTGCATCATGGCCCTTGCCCAGCCTCTGCTCCATCTGTGGCTGCACACAGATGTTCTGCTGGCTGGGGACACAGCTGCTGGGTTTGTGTCCTCTGTTGGGAAGTGGGGAGATGCACAGCTGCACCTTCCTCAGACTCCTCATTCTTACACATTGCCCTGTCTGGAACAAACAGCTCCCACAGGTTCTGAAAGAAAGGGTGTAGGAGGATAATCGTCATTCTGTTTGCAACTCCTTCATGCCTCTTCACTGAGCATCAAATACAGTGAACAGCCACCCTACACCTTTTTGTTTGCTCTCTGTTAAGAAAAGCAGTAGAGTCCTTAAACATTGTCAGAAACTTCATATAGACTATAATTTTGCCTGCACTACATAAACTCTGATCACTGGTAATCAATGCTCAAGCCTTTTCAGAGAGCATCAGAATGCCGCAGTATCGCCAAGATACTGGTAAATTACTGATTTAATCAAATCCCATTCAGACACTTGCTTAAAACTGGTTCCAGATGAGCATTCAGGAGTTTTTCCCTTTCCCCTAGCTAGTGCAAAGTCAGGCAAGCGGTTGCAGTGAAGTATCACCTCTCTGTATCACTGCCCTCTACCTGAAACATAATTAGTGACTATGTGAGCACTCTGAGCCCATTTTTCATGCAAAATTAGGTTAGCATGAATCCTTGTCAGTGATGGCAGCTAGCTTAGAGGAAGGATAACAGCTCACACCTCTTAAACTCACAGAAATATTCGTCTCACCCTGCTTTTTGAGCTCATGAGATGATGTTTCCTTGTTGATTAATGCCATAAGGTATTTTGCTATGACAATTTGTATATGTTAATCAGCTTGTCATGATATTTTTAAAGATAAAAAAAAACCCCTCAAGCCCACCAGCTGGGCTGAATTCCTCACCTTAGATGATGGGAACAGGAACCCAGTAGGGAGTTTCTCTAGCCAGCTTGCCTTGTGCAGGGTTCACTCAGTGGGGTTGCTTTCTGTTAGTCCTTTTCACTCACTTCCATTTCACAGGCATTCAAGAGCTGTGTTGTGGCTTTTCCCCCCCTGAGTCAAATCACAAAGAAAGCTGCAATCAGACAAACTTTTCAGACAGGCTTTCTGGAGACTGGCACAGTGAGGTTCAGATGGGTTCAAACGAGAATAAAGTGGGGCTAGGCAGGAGGAGGACAAGCAGATTTGGAGGTAAAATTGAGCAAATCAGCCAGTAGAAAGTTTCAAAAGTTCTTGGAAGGCAAATGGTTATAAAAGTGACAAAAAGGAAAGCCTGGTTATGAGAGAAGAATAATACAGAGGTCAAGGTTAGTCAGTTTTGGACAATACATGGGCTACACTCTGGTTTTGAAAGAAAGGATAATGATTCACCCTGCTGAAAGATTTGTGCAAGGAATAAGCAGTGGGAAGTGGAGGTTTTTCAGTTCCTAGAAGATTTCCACAATGTTCATACCTGATTGTTATTGTCAGATTTGTAAGAATTTCTAGATATACAGCAGCAAAGGTTACTTCAGCCTGGAAGGGGGATAACCCTACTAAGCACATGCAGATTTTTAATTAGATATTCCAGCTGGTGAGAAGATGTTGCATTTTCCAGTGTTTCTTCCTATTTGTTTCATAGAGTTCACAGAATGCGAGAGCACCCTTCGGAGAGATTACCCCCAGATTTTCTAGCCAGTTCGTAGCAAGCACTTTATCATCATAAAAAGAGACAGTCTGTTGAGACTCCATGTCCTCCTCCATCTATAATCTGTTGGGTAGATAATACCAGATGGGCTACCTACATCAATTGTGTATTGGAAATACAAAGATTAGAAAAAATACTTGGGTATTTTAGCCAATGTTTACTTCAACCTTTTTTTCTGCTTATAAAAGGTGACCACAATGGAGTACTGTAAGAAATAAGTCATACCAGCATGGATCACAAGCAGATCTTGCAGATGAAGGAATTCACCAGTGTCTAGGTTATTGTGCCACTGTGCCTTAGAAGAAAAAATAGAGCCCACCACTGCTCCGAGCCCCCTGACTTCTGTGTGTTTGCTTTTCAGGGTACCAGATCTCGTGGGAGGTGTATGGCAGGAATGAGTCTCGTTTTGCCCACATGCTGCCTAACACCACACTGGAGTACAAGATTACAGGGCTGTCATCACTCACTACCTACACCATTGAGGTGGCAGCTGTGACTGCAAAAGGGAGTGGATGGGTTACGTCTTCCACCATCTCTTCTGGTGTGCCCCCAGGTTGGTGAAACTGCATGAAACAAGTTAAAATAGGGCTGTTCAGCCTGGAGAAGAGAAGCTGCATGTAGACATCATAGCAGCCTTCCAGTATCTGATGGTGGCCTAAAAGAATGACAGAAAGGGACTGTTCATCCGAAACTGTAGTGATAGGACAAGGGGTGATGGGTTTAAACTTAAACAGAGATTTTAGTTGGACATAAGGAAGAAATTCTTTACTGTGAGAGTGGTGAGGCACAGGAACAGGCTGCCAAAGGAGGTTGCGAATGCGCCATTCTTGGCAGTGTTCAAGGCCCTCAACCAGTCTAGAAAGGAAACTGAAAAGCCAGTTCACACAAACAAGCAGTTTCAGTTAACGTATAGGTTATAGCAGCAGAATTTTCCGAAGTGGAGCAGTTACTGTGCATCACTGAAGATAATCCACTTTTTACCTTTTCTGGTATTTTTGAACTTTTCTGTATGTCTTGAAGTATGTTTGCCTTTCTTTTCCCTAATTGCAGCTAATTGTGACAAGCTGTAGACTGGATCAATGCCATGCTCCCTGTTGTTAGCCAGATAACAGAATTATCCCACTTGGTCAGGGTTAGTTTATTGATTGTAGTTCCTGAAAACTTGAAGTAAGAATCAGGAAATACTGTGGATTTGTGCAGACTTGAAATATATGCCAAAAAGCTGCTTATTTTTTACCTGTTGCATTTGCACATAATGCAATATTATGAATAATTACTGATAATTGGTAAGTAATTTCCTTTACTCTACCAAAGCAGGTACTATTGGGAATTTATTCTAAGCAATCTATATTTAATCTCTTTGCTGGCTTGCTTTTGTTGATAATTCATATAATACTAAAAATGTACATACTGCTGTGAGCTTGACTGATGGGAAGGAAAAATCTGATTGAGCCCGCAGATTCTTCCTTGTAGAAGGTCACCCTCTTTATCTGGAACAGAAATTAAACCACAACAACAAAATCTACTTTATTCAGGCATAAGAAATACTGTCTAAACCCCATCTATTATAGGCTAACATAAGAATCACAAAGTCTTCCCTAAACGCTACACTAAAATTAGAGTCTTCTTCTGCTGTTAATACATCATGGTTGTATGTACTCTAAGAAGTAAGTAAAAACTGTTGTCATTTGATTCTGGAGAAACAAGCGCAGTGGAATTAGGTGACCTGGTGAGTGACTGGCAGATCAGGAACTGGGAAGTACCTTCCTCCCTGAGCCACCACACTTTGTCACTTGTGCAGCTTAGAATCATAGAATCATAGAATAGTTAGGGTTGGAAAGGACTTTAAGATCATCCAGTTCCAACCCCCCTGCCATGGGCAGGGACACCCCCCACTAAACCATGCCACCCAAGGCTCTGTCCAACCTGGCCTTGAACACCGCCAGCGATGGAGCATTCACAACTTCCCTGGGCAACCCATTCCAGTGCCTCACCACCCTTACAGTAAAGAATTTCTTCCTCATATCCAATCTAAACTCCCGTTGTTTAAGTTTGAACCCGTTACCCCTTGTCCTATCACTACAATCCCCAATGAAGAGTCCCTCCCCAGCATCCCTATAGGTCCCCTTCAGATACTGGAAGGCTGCTATGAGGTCTCCACGCAGCCTTCTCTTCTCCAGGCTAAAGTTTCTCTAAAATAGTAGTAGTAATCCTGTAGATGGGTTCTTTCTTTTCTCATTTGATCTGTAAAGATGTGGTGTGTGCCCAGAGCAGCAGAAATAGTAATGCTGTAATAGTCTAGCAAATAAAGTAATAGCCTACCAAAGAAAAAAACCCACAACTATTTGTTCTGTTGCAATTGTTAGCAAGGTATTTTATATGCTGAAACACTGAACATCAACCGCTGTTACAGGGCCCTAGACGAAGAGCTTTTCCACACTTACTTACATTTCTATTTCTTCAGAGCTTCCAGGTGCTCCGTCCAACCTGGTGATTTCCAACATCAGCCCTCGCTCTGCCACGCTTCAGTTCCGGCCAGGCTATGATGGCAAAACTGCCATATCCAAGTGGATAGTCGAAGGCCAGGTATGTCCCTGACAAAAAGCTCTTAATTAAGCTTCAGAGGGGTTAAAAAAGGTCTAATTAGTGAATTGCTGTTTGATTACTGTTTTTGTTTTATTTTGCATCAAAGCTCTTCAGTAAATGGCCTGGGGGTAGCTGTCCTGGAAAGGTTTGAATGTGGGGGAGCTTGAGAGGCTTAGCTGAGAAATGTCTGTGTGGTAGCCAGTGACAAAAGGGACATATGAATGCTGTAACCTCTGTTCAAAAGAACAAAAGAAAAATATTTGGTATTTATATATAGGGGGGGGTGTGTGTGAGAATGCTTATCCTTTAAATAATGCATATGGATTTTTGTAAAGTAGCTTTTAAGTTCAGAATAACATCAGATGCATCATAAGCAACACCTACAGCAGAACTTCATCCATTTATTTAAAAAAGGATTTGAAACCTGTGTTTAGGTTCTGTTGGGTGTGTTTTCAAACCTGGTGCAAACCTGGAATTATTAGAGAGGCAGAGGTGTAGGAAGAATTGCACTGAACAGTGAAGATACCATTTTTCATGAGACTGAGTGTATTTTTCTATCTTGTAATGAAATATACTGAGGTTTTCTATCCAGGCTTCTATATATGAATAGGGTGAATTCTCCCCTTCATCAGCTTTAAACAATATCCCTCTTTCTGCTGTCATTATGCCTTGGAGGAGTTACATATTCCTCATTTGTTCTCCTGACAGATGAGCTTTGCTTCTTCATTCCCACCCACAGATCTTTATAAATAATATAATCTGTTTTTAAGACCAAATGTTGGACTTCTTAAATCATCGTCACCACTTTGACATGTTGATACAATCACTTTACTTGGTAATGAGATTGTTGTGAACAAGTTGGTACATTCTGTACCATTTACATACACATTGCATATAACAATCAAACACTGAAATCCTGTAATATGGTGGCTTGGCACATTCTGAGAAGCATTTTTGTGATGGATAAATTGTTGTTGTAGGAATTTGCTAATTCTGTGAGTTTCAGAGCACCACTGAAGTGAAATGAATGCTTTAAAACTGCAATAATAATTCCCGTTAAGTTCATCTGCATGCTTGAAACATCCCAGGTACAAATAGGGGTTGAAGGATTTTTGATGTGCAGGGAGGAAAGGGACAATCTTTTTCACAAACCCACATCATTATCTCATGCATTGCTAGAAAAGTCAAGGGCTTAGTGGTTCTGATAGATCCTGGATCCAGGAGTCTGCTCCATTTGGGGAAGGAGCACAGCAAAATCTTTGTGGAGCCTGGGCAGTTCTTTTCACCAAACTACCCTGCAAGTTTCTCTGCACTGTATCTCATTAACTTTGGCATAACAAGAAATGCTGTTCCAAGTGGATTTAATTAAACAAGCAAAAGAGTAATATTGCTCCCATGATTAACAAAAATCTTTTCAGATATGCAGGTAAATTGGTGACTCCTTAAGGATATAGCAAATCTTGTTCCCAGCATGACAGCTGCATATATTCCTTTGTTCACAGCCCCTTTCTGCCAGCACTCAAACTCTTTCTCTCTTAAAGTGGCATTTCACAGCATCCTTAGCCAGTCTAAACCAGAGCTCAGGTTGTTCTGCTCCTATTCCCTCTCCTCATCACTCTTGTAATGACTTTCTTACTCCTGCTTTCTGCACACACCAGTTCTGGTGTGATCATGCCCGGTGCTGCTACAAGACTTGATCCAGCCAAGAGCAAATGAGTTCCAGACAGTTCAACTCTGCACAGGCTGTGTGTGATCAGAAGAGCACCATTACAAGGGGAGGGGATGAGAACATGGTAGTGGGAGGAGAGTAGAGGGCAAAAACGACATTGATCTAAGCTGCCTTGGACCTGCCTTCTGGACTTCACAGGTTTTCTTGCCTACCTTTCAACGACACGCAAGCTTTCACAAAACAGCTGCAAGTCACGCCCCAGTGTTCACTTATGCCTTTCATGTAGTGTGTTGTAAGCAGTTAAATATCTGTGCTGGGATGCAGTCTACTGTTGCAACACCTTTATTTTATCATAGGCAACCACAACTGTTCCTTAGGACCACATTGGATAGGAGGGCAGTAGTTATACCCAAACCACAACAATGTTTTCTATACAGAAATACAGGGAGGATGTTTTTTCCTTCTGGCTCTTTTATTCATTGGCCCATGTACAGCTTTTAATAGCAGTGTTGTGTTCCATGCCTTAGCACTAAATTAAAAGCAACTAGAGGTGTGGTTTTGCATACTCTGATTTTAAAAACAGGTGGAATTGCCAAGTGTTAGGATCACACTTAACTATTAAAACACTAATCTATATGTTCTACTTTGCAATTAATCAGTCAAATTAGAGAGTAAATAATCTGTCCAAGCAGGTACAGGCACTACGTCTCCATCCATTCACTAATGTTTTGACCATTAGCCTTTCTGAAAGCTTGCAACAAGGTGCACAGTAGCTGAAAACAGCTAATGGGTTGCAAAAAGTATGTTGCAGTTTACTAAGCCCTTGTGCATCATGATTTCTCCTGGAAGGAGGAGAACTAGACTGATCTCCCACACAGGTCTGTTCCCTCTGCACTGTACTTCTACTGTTGGTGGGTTCAATATAAAGCATGACCAACAAATACCTGGTACTGTTGTGCATTTGTCTGGGATCTGACTGTGTGGCCAGGTGATAGCTTTCCATCGGACATTCCTTATATACTGTGTCTTCTCTTCCATATCTACTGGGAATTAACTCTTTACTCTGAAAGTCCAAGTCCTTACAGACAAATTTCAGCTTTTTTATATTCACACACACAAACAGCCTGCCACCGACATGTTTTTCTTTATTCCTTTATGTGGCATGAAGCTTCCTTGATAAGGGCAGGTGTAGAAAATGTTTCAAGTATTCCATTTTGGCTAAGTGCCATTTCTGAACTCTAACACTTCATGAACAATTTGTATGAAAAACACAGCTGGGAATTGCAGATGACGTGAAATTTTGTACATCTGGCCTTGGTTTCTGCTTTTTGTGCTGGAGTGTAAATTCACAGGAGCCACTGTGGAAGTAATTCTCAATTATGTCAGTGGGCATGAGCGGAGAATCAGGTCTTTAAGATTTTAGTGCTGGTAGATACCGAGGTATCAAGCTTTAAAAAAATCCTGTGTCTGTGTTTCCACTGAAGCTGTATTTTGTACTTCTGAAGGAATTTCTTAAACATTAGGCTGTTTTTTTCGAGCTTTCAATCTAGACTCAGAGGAGCGGAGGAAACTGGATTTCCAGAGGGCTAAAAAAATGTACCAATGCTATTTAAAGAAGATTTCTAACATTATTTTTCCATTACATATAGTATAATTTAAAGAGAAGAGGGTGTAATGTAATAGAAAGGTTCTGCTGAGACTTGTTCAGAGGGACCAACAGCAACTGTCTTGTGGCATTGACACTCATGGGTAATATGTTCATCCCCAAAGAATTCCAGTAAATCCTTCCAATCATCTTGTACTCTCAGATGCAGTTAGACTATATATTGCTGATATTTTTTCTGGCAATTTTCAGCCAAGCATGGCTATGAATCCCTGCTGCTGTTCATGTGGTTTCATGTTTGTAGTCTCTGTCTGCTGCAATCCAGTTTCAGCTTATTCTTTGTGCATTTGATTTTTCCTGGGGTTTTGTCAGGAGAAGTGCATAAATGACATCATCATGAGTGCCCCTTGGTGGGTGCTCAGTCCACAGCTTGGGCCTTTCCGGTGGCTGATTAGAAAAGCTGGGCTAACTTCTGAGTTTGATGTGGTTTTTGGTGATTAATGTTGCTGTGCAGACAGCAGATGACCTGTGGAATGGCTGAAGGCTTCTTAGGAAGAGGTATTGCAAGTCATAAAGCCGTGAGTATATGCAGTAATATGGAGTGGTTTTGCTTAAAGCCTTTCTGCTGTTTTTAGAGAGATTTTGTATGAATATCATGGTGAGCAGAAGCAGAGTTTCAGCATAGTAAAACCTTTAAAGTATTATCACTATATTCACTTGTAAAGCTGCGAGTTGGGAAAGATGTAACTTTAACCATTAATAGATTTGGGTTTGTGGGTTAAGTCAGTGACCCAGACAGGCTTCATCCATTGTACAGGGTGATGTCTCTTGGTGTCTCTTGTTTTACTTCGGAGCTGGTAAGTAAAATGTCTGAAACTCTGCCAATTTTGTGCCTTCACCAATCTTTAAATCAAAAATGGCTGAATCGATTTAAGGATTTTGTAAGTTAAAAAATGGCACCCAGGCTGACACCCTGTGAACCGTATTTCTCCCAGAGCAACTTCAAACTCTGAGTTATGGACCTCTAAAACGAAAACTCTGACATATCTTGAACTATAGTAGAACACAGGGTACCTCTATAATGTACAGAAACACTGTGTTTTCCTTTCCTGCAGTGAGTACTTCATAACTGGTCAAAATTTTGGAAGCCTTGCAGTCTTCTACAAAATATCACAGGAAATGAATTTTTCATTCCAAATTTTAGTTTTTTTGGATTTCTTTTAAGTCACGTGTCTGCAGTTTTGCTCATCTAGTGTATTCCATCAGAAAATGTTGAGTCGCTTTATAAAATGTGTAATGTTTTCCTTTTTGGAGAAGCTAATGCATGGAGAAGGGTTCTGCCATCACTCCCAGGGTTGTTTTATACTGTCTCATTTCTGTAATAAATGCATATGCCGTTTTATTGAGTGTAATGCCCTGAGAGATGGGAATGTATATGTACTAACTTGTGATGGCTGATCATTATGGAGAGTTATATGAAGTGTCACAGTGGACATAGGTGTTTTCATTGTGACAGTCCTGGCACCTTCTGGGAATTGTGGCCCTATCGTACAGAGAACTGTGGAGGTGCAGAGTACATTTAAGGAGTTTGAATGCCAAGAGTAACAGAAAAGCAGTTGGTGTCCTCATCTGCCTCCAAAACCAATGCACACGTGCATCTCTCAACAAACATGATCCTCTTCTGAAGTTTGCGTACAGTGTTATCCAAAAAAACAGTTCCAAGAAAGAAGCTTCTGACTTTATTCTATGCAGAGCAGTTCACAGTGGACTCTCTTGCCCCTCAAAGGACTCTTTTATCTTTACCACTGCCCATAGTTCTTTTTGCCCCATGGGAACCCCTTTGTACTCGAATTCTTGAAACTGATATGTTTCCTCTGATCTGACATCAGAGTGTTTCAGCAGAAATAATTTCCTTTTGATTGAAGAGCCTGAAATTGGAATCTACTATACATCTTGTGTAAGTTAAAAATATAGAAGTCCATCACTGAAGGTTCTTTTCTAAGACTCATTTCACAGATTATTCCTATAAATGAAACTGATTTTGAGTAACATTGACCTAGAATTGCTTGGCTATGCAAGGCAGAGGTCATGCAGAAGTCCCCAGGCTGGTCACCAAGCTGCCCTACATTCACCCTTTAATCCTCCCCACACAAGCAGCACTCTCTTAAAACATACTGCTGATTTCAGTATGAGATCTAACCCGCTGAGTTAGTTTCCCAAATGCTGGCACCAGATCCTGGGAACATTGCAAGTTATTATTCTAACTAAAGCAAGTTCCCAGTATATTTTTCTTAAGGTCTTTTGCTGAGTCACAGAACTATACCTGTGGTTGATTATTTTGCTGCCTCTCCATCACTATGATTTGGCAGAAAATGAGTCTGAAAGCAGTTAATGGGGACCGTCAGCACTGATGCTTTGCCTCAGGGTCTCCCACCTCCCAGTACAGGTAGTGGCCACCAGTGCTCGGGAACAACCAATGTGACAGGCTTGATTGGCATCTGCCATTTCCTCATAGTCTGCACCCATTATTCTTACCAGGAAGAGCATTCACAACCAGAAAGCTCTCTCCTGGAATAGCTTTTGAGGGGTTTGCCATAGTCCTGGGCCTATGAAAACTTTTGCTGCTTCTCAATCAGTAAAAAACCTTAACCTTTCCTCCTTTGCAGCCAGCGGGTAAATGTCTAGCTGCAAAACAGGTGTGTGTGTGTGAGGGGGGAGTTTGGACACCTCTCAAGCTTGAGTCAATGTCAATTGTTCACAGCCCTGTGGGCCTCTGGGTCTGAACCATGTGGTCCTTAATGGGTATTAATGACCTGCCTGCTGCTGCATGACAATTGAAACCTGCTGGGTTTTTTTTTTTTTTTCATTTCTTTTTTTTTATTTTTGCTATGCAAAAAATACTTTAATAAGCTCTTACTGTTCTTAGAATACAAAAGGACAGCTACCTCCCTACTGGAGATTATTGGCTGCCTCCAAAGCACTGCGGATTATTGCTATAGAATTACTGCAGCACTTCAAGGTGATGTTCAGAGCAAGGAGTTTTTGCAAAAATAAGCATTTACTGCACACATTTCAAAGTATAAATCAAAAACTCCGTCAATAAAGTGTTTTCTGTTTCCTTCACTGAGATCAACCCTCACTTCCTTTCTTTGTTGAGATAGGGTGTTTTTAAAAATGCTCTTTATCATCTCTCTGTTCTCTGGGTTAAGTTTAGGGCTGTTCTGTTTCACTGTGCAGGCCTGTCTCAAATCTACTAAAACTTATGGAGCTCAGTTGGGACTGGGGATTTTGAAAGGTTCATAATCTTCACTGACATCTATTCTATATGTTGTTTGGTATGTGGCAGTGTCCTTGATAACCAAGAAGACTGAAAGGCCCATCTAGACCTGTGCGACCACATCCCTTCATGAAAGCAGTCCTTTGCTAGGAGATCACAGAGGCTTCTTTTTACAGTGCAATGCAGAACTTATTTCGTTGACCTAATTTTCCTTGTGTCATTTCTTTGTGCACAAACATAAATATGTAGCACATCAAGTCCTGGGTGAGCAAAGAACTAAAACATCTATAAATAAATCAGGCTGCTCCTCCTGAAGGGGAAAAAAAAGGAGTGAATGAAACCTAATTTTTGATTTGAAGTACTTGGGCTATGTCGGTTATCGAGTGCTTTGGCAGTGTCTATGGCTGTAACCAGTATACAGAACTCGTAAGGGATCTGTTTAAAAAAGATTAAAGGAAATAGCTCTTTACACAGTGGGTTGTGAGCTTCTGGGTTTGTTGCCACAGCAGTCTGTGGGAGCAGATAGCGTCACTAGGTTAAAAAAGGATTAGGCATCTTCATGGATACTAATAAGTCTGTAAATAGATGCTAAAGGGAATAGCTTTCTATGTACCCTCTGATATCCCTCAGTCCATGATTGTGGATACCAGAGTAGGGAGAAGGAATTGCACTGCAGGTACTGCCCTTTGTGCTATGGTTGAAACACCAGAGTAAATGTACATAGTGCTAGGGAATTCTCTTGGTGAGTGTTGTTGAGAATCCCCTGTGTTTCAGCACTTATGAATCTCCAAAATAAAGCCCAGCCTCTACCCCATCTCTTCTGTCTTCTCCACACTCCTATGTGCTCTTATGCACAGCGCTGCCTACTGATGCTGCCATAGCCCAGGGTCCCGAGTCAGACTCTGGTCTTTCTATCATGCCTGATTGACTTCCTTTTAGGTCCCGATTCAGCTTCGTTTTATCTCTAGGAAGCTATATGAAAAGTAATGCTCTCAATTCTCATTGCCATTTTGTCCCTTTTAATACTGCCATAGCTGAGGGACTGTGTTGGGCAACATGTTGTGATTAATTAATACAAAGGATTGCACACGGAAAAATCTTGTCTAAGTGCAGACCAGCAGATAGGGATAAAACACTTTTGTTCTTTGACTTTGTTCTTCTTTCTCGATCTTCATTTCTGTGGCATTTTGCCTCCATGGAGAGTTGCTTAGTATGCATCAGTTCCTGTAAGTTATTAGCAAGGCTATTTTTCATTTTCTTATATCACTACTCAATGCTTTTCTATTGTGCCAGTGAGATTGAACAGGGTGTTAGTGCTCTCACAGTGTTTTTTTGGAATAGATCTTATCAGAGGATCCCAGTGAAGTCCCAACACGTACAAGGAAACTTGGTTGTAAATAGCTAGTGCCTTATCATATAAAAATTACTATTAACTAGGTAATATGCCTTTAAAAGCATTTGTCCTTCCACTGCTTTGATGGCACACCTTCTAAAAGAGGTTATATATATAATAATTTATCTGTATTTATTCTACTTTTTATTCCTTCTGACGTTTCCATGTACAGGTTGGTGTGCTGGGTGATGAAGAAGAGTGGGTTAGCCTTCGTGAGGTTGAGAATGAACCTGATGCTCAGATGCTAGAGGTACCTAACCTTACTCCTTACACTCATTACAGGTAAGAACAGCAGGTAATTAGCTGCAGCATGCAAAAAATTAGTAAATAGCAGCATGGAACAGCTTTCCTAATCAGAAACATCTGGTTGTGGTTTATATTCTAAACAAAAGGGAAAAGCTTTGCTATTCTTGTAGTTTATATTTAAAATTACTCGCCTGATATTGTTAACTGCAATTTACATACAATTTCATAACTTTAAAAGGAAATCCAAGTACACAGTAAAAAGCTTTTATGGATAACTGTTATCCTGTGGCTTCCCTTATCTAAGGGGTTACACACCAGGGTAACGTCAGTCAGTAACAAATCAATTGTGGTTAAACTGATGCAAACTTGTGATTACATATTTACGCCAGTTTAAACATCATTTTATTGATTTAGCTTGATTTGATAACATCAGTTAGATGAAACCTTTGTTTATAAGAATTTACCAAGTTAAGCTAAATAGGTATATGCAGTCCTTAATCTGATTCAAGTGAATTTACATTATGGGTGCACCTCAGTTAAACGAGATTGATTTCTAAATCAATTCAATTCAAGTGATATGTTGCTTTAATATAGACAAGATTTGAGAATTTGAGGGACTGAATCCTAATGGAAAATACTTTCACGAAATAGTTTCATGAAATAATGTGAAGGCTGGGATTGCAAGGAGGTATAGTGGCAAGTGTTACATCAGCTTACTAGAAACTTGCCCATTTTGTGCTGGTTGTGGGGCCTTTTAGCTTGCCCATGTTGTGAGCTAGTGCTACGTGCAACTAAGTAAAACTCATATGATTTACAGCTAATTCAGTGCTGGTACACTAATTTCTTCCCCTTGTCAGCAGCATAGAATATTAAATTTCTCACAGACTCTCCACTGAAGTGGTTTTAAACCTCATCCTCAAGAACTAAACATTTTACTAAAAGTTCTTTGAAAGTTTTTGAATGTGAGCAGAGATTTCTGGTGCAGAGGTTTAGAAAAGTGATCTTCAGGTTGAGAAGATTTTCTTCTCATAGAGGTGCATCCTTAAAGCGGAAAAGGCAGAGGTGTATAATTAAGTGCAGTCATACCAGAATTCAGCAGTCAGTGTCCATGCAAAATAAGCCAGACTTGCACATCTAGCAGGTGGTGGAGAAATGTCTTTGGGATAAAAAATAATGAGGAAGTATGTGAGGCATTCAGGGTGGTTGAGTTTTTATATTTATAAGCTTCTTGGTTTATTTTACTGCTTCATGTCATTTCCGTCATGTATCCATTGAATTCTGGAGTGATCCCAGTTATGCTGGGAGCTTTCACACTTCCAGTTCTCTGATTCTTTTCATCATAAATCAGCTCTTTGAATTTTGCCTGGGCTTTTTTCCCTCATGCGTGCGCAGCTATGAGCTTTTTTTGTTTTCTTTCAGTGTAGAGCAATTTTGTGATATTTTGAAGCCTAGAAAGTTGTTGCCAAATGGATTTGTTGTCTTCTGGTCAACTTCAGTCCTTGCCCACTGAGGAAATACATCATGAGCGCTAATTCTCAGACCACATATTTATCAACCAGCGTCTTTTCTATATATTGTGCCAATGTTTGAGAATGAGCTATAAAGGACAGTATTTGTTTAATGTGTTTCCTTTAATGCATTTTCTAGGGAGATCAGAGCAGATAAACAAACACTGTGATGTTGACTAACTCACCCTTTTCCCAAGCTCAGTCATTAGGTCCCAAACTGCTGTGTTTAGTATGAACAGGTTAAATATGTATGTGCAAGTGCTGGATAACTGTCGTTGCTTATGATGGGTGAGAGTATCTGAAATGTACAGCGCGTCTTAATTATTTTGTGCTTTCTAACAAAAAGATTTCCCTAAATCTTTTGTGACCCAGTGGGAATTTCTGTTGCAGAAAAGATCATTTCAAGCAGACAGGGTATTTTTTTAAAGGCACATATACCCCATATTAACTAACTTAATCTTTCTTGTGCAGGAAGGCTGAAAATGCAGCACAGGGATAAATCAGCTTCTTTCAAGCAGTAATTGAGGGGAAATGTTATCACTAGTATATTTTTTATATTGACAGGGAATGAGAATATCTGAAGTTTGATATTTTAATACCTTTCTGAATGTATTGTACAAGCATTGCAAGAGAAAATCACTTACTGCTAGCATAAGCTCATCAGGCTTGGTATAATTAACCTAAATTTCTCACACAAATACTGACGTTTCTAATAGACCTTCAGCTAATCTCATTTTCATTTTTTTTAATACCTGAGATGATCTGAAAGCAGCTACCATAAAGCATTCAGCAGTGAATACAAAGGGGACCAGCAAGCAATGACCTTTGTGGAATATTTAGAAAGACCTAATTTGTACTTTTCCATCTTTTTTTCTGATTCTGGATAGAGAGGTACCATTCACTGAGCTGTTACAACGTGCACTGCATCTTTCCTCCGCTCCAGGTTCCGGATGAGGCAGGTGAACTTGGTGGGCCCCAGCCCACTGAGCCAACCCTCCCGTGTCATCCAGACACTGCAGGCCCCACCAGACATGGCCCCTGGGAGCGTCACTGCGCGTACAGCCAGCGAGACCAGCCTCCGGCTGCGATGGGTGGTGAGCTGGGCAGGGGAATGGGGGCAGCGGGGAGCCAAGGACTGGTGCTTGGGATGTGGCCACTTCCCCAGGGGGTCAGGCCAGTGCTCCAGAGTGCCTTTTCCTTGTGTTCAGCAGAAGGAGTAATAGCAAAATTATTTCCTTTTCAGAATAGTTGGAAATCTGAGACTTACCATAAGTGCTTTATTAATCACAGAAATTGCATACTGCCACTATTCTGCCACTTCATCAGGGTATATACTCTTCCAGTGCCTAAAGGGGCCAACAAAAAAGCTGGAGAGGGATTTTTTACAAGGACACGTAGTGACAGGACAAAGGGAAATGTTTTTAAACTGAAAGAGGGGAGATTTAGATTAGACATTTGGAAGCTCTTCACTATGAGGGTGATGAGACACTGGCACAGGGTGCCCAGAGAAGCTGTGGCTGTCCCATTCCTGGCAGTGTTTGTGGTTGGACGGGGCTTGGAACAACCTGGTCTAGCGGAAGGTGTCCCTGCCCGTTATAGGGGGGTGGAATTGGATGGTCTTTAAGGTCTCTTCTAATTCAAACCATTCTGAGTCTATGAATATGTGCCTGTGTGTAAAACCTTGGCTTTTGAGACTCTAGTAGCACAGTCCGGGTCAACATGTGGGACAGGAATATGACACTTGAGCCAATTTGCAGTTTTCTAGGGCTCAGTTGTTTGCTTTGTACAAAACAGAAGGCACACACCAGCCATTGGCAATCATCCTGCAGATACTGAGCTAACAGTTCCAAGGCAGCGCATTACACTCCTGTAGGAACATTATTTTTATGTGAAAAGGTACGGAGTTATGTGATAAAATGTAGAAAGAAATGATTAATTGTGAAGTTGCAGTGATTGCTGATATTGTTATGCCCCTTTGACTGTCTCAGTTGCCTGCAGAGTTGCTGCATTGGGATTTACTTGGCAATTAACCTGCTCCAGAATGGTTTTTCTTCTCCCCTGTTAGGCAGAATTTTCCACTGGGGTTACTGTAGTGTGAAGTTGATGAAGCACAGGTTTTCTTTTGCCCAAATGTTAGCTTTTCCATGCATAAACTTATTATGGCTGGAAGTCAAAACCAGGCTTAAAAACAAGAGGGTTTTTCTCCTGTCAGAAAGGAATAATTGCAGTTTTTCAGAGGGACACTCTACTTAAATCTGAACCTTGAAAACTTGAAGGTTTCACCTCACTATCCATAGAAAAGCTGTTGCAGTTCATTTGATAAGACCCATATCACTCACTCGTGGCTTTACTGTGTAAACAATATGCCCACATCGTTAAACCTTTGGTACTATCCAGACCTACATATCTCCCATCAAAATTCACTGAAGGTTATTTTAAGATACTTTACAACATTTTCAAGACTTTATTTCCTTTCTGTGCTACCTAGAAGCCTGTTTTTCATGAGTCAAACTGTGCAGGGTTCAGAAGGAGCAACAACCACAACTAAAATGACCTCATACACCTTTTTTATGTTTAATAACATCAGTATTTGAAAGTACTTAATGTCTTCTTTTTTTCAAGACCTTCCAGTGAATCTGTGTCCCCCTGGGAGCTGGGAATTCCTTCCTTCCTGAAGAATAAGGGTCACATTTCTCATCCTGCTTGCCTGCAGGATAGTTTTCTAAGCTGTGAAATGTTAATGTGTACCAAACCTTCCCAGTGACTCAGAACTGTATCTCAGCCATCCATGGCATCACATAGTTTAACAGGGGGAAAACTCTAAACTTCATGAAGTAGGCTAATTATTTCACATTTTAATCTCTGAAATTGCTTGGGGAGTTTAGAATACCCGAAGAAATCTCTGCTGATAAATGAGTAGGCAGAGAATCAGTAAAAACTTTACGATAAATGAATTTGTCACATGCTTCAGCAATTTATCATTCATTTCCATAATTAATCACAAAGCTCTGAAATACATTGTATTCATATCATCTCTGCTGCTACACCCACTGCAAATGGCATATCTGTTTGGTAAAAATAAGGAAAAAATTAAAAAGAGTATTTCAAGCAGCACAGAAATTTAGATATCATGAAACATAAAGAAAACACAAAATCAACCTCTTGATCTTTTTGGCTTTGCTATAGCCTTATATGAGTTCAGGCAGCCTTGGCATATAGTTTGGAAAGGCATGGCAGTGTGGTTTCTATAGGAACATTGTCCTTTTCTTTGTCGTTTGCCAGCCCCTCCCCGACACACAGTATAATGGCAATCCAGAGTCAGTGGGGTACAGGATAAAGTTCTGGCGTGTGGATGTGCAGTCTCCTGCCCTGATGAAGGTTGTTAATGACCGCTTGGAAAGAGAGTGCACAATTGAAGATCTGGAGGAATGGACAGAATATGAACTGCAGATCCAGGCTTTCAATGCCATTGGGGCAGGACCATGGAGCGAAGTAGTGAGAGGTCGTACACGGGAGTCTGGTAAGTCAAAGTACTGTAGCTACTATGAAGGGCACATCTGAACTTCAGTATTTTCTGTCCTTTTGTTCTTGGTTGTTTGGTTGGTTGGTTGGTTTCGGGTGGGATTTTTTGCTTGTTGATCCATTAAATCTAAAATGAAAGGAAAAAAATCAATCTCTAGTTGCACTGAAGGCAAAAAGACATATAGACATTTGAGAGTGTTATTTATTTCTTTTATTCCTACCCCGCTTTATTGCATAAACCTGCAGGTTATGTATTTTAAGCAAAGAAAACAACCTTTCTTCATTCCTGCCCTCATTTGGCAGCAGTACAGGCAACACAAAGAGAACTTTGTCTGGCTGAGCAGGTCTCTCACGCTTCCTCTCCCTCCCCACTACCCATTGTCCACCTTTCCCTGTTTGCTTCCAGGCTCAGGAAGATTTTCTTGCAGTTGTGATTCTCTGAAATCTAATTTCAAGCACCCAGTAGCTCTAAAATGGCACAAGTTCTTTTAGAGAGCTGAAATAAAATAATTATCTAGCTGAAATAAAAAAATTACCTGAGCTTTTGATGGCACATTTTTGAAACTGCCTTCTCAAATTGTGTCTACAAGGCTATATAGACATAACCTGCATATAGACCTAGAGCACAAGTACTGTCTTGTCTTGCTGAATTGTCCATGCTAGCATAGAGGCTTCAAATATCAGAAGCAAACTCTCAGCCTCAGAGAACAATAAATTATTGTTAGCTTAGTAGCAACAGTAAAGACAGATCTTGAGAAGCTGCTCTCCAGCTGTTAACTTCCACCAAACCTATTTCCAAACCTACCCTACGTGCACCTGATAAATTAAAATTTATATTGCAAGGGAATAACAAAGTGGATGACATATACGGTTTAAAAGTTTAATCATAAAAACTTGTAGTGAGCTTTAGTTATGCCAGGTTCAACACTGATACTTGTTCTTATTATTTTTTCCCATTTTTCTTCCTGAAATGTGTGTTGGAATTTAATCCTATGCATACCCTACAGTCATAGACACATGTATATGCATGTCTGTGCACTCTTTACCATGCAGCCTTACTTGGTGGGAAGTGTGAACCCGCTGTACACAGCAGGATTTGGTCTGCTGGTGCAGATAACTCCCCTTTGAACTAGCTGAGGAGAAGACGAAACAAAATCACCCCCCTCCATTAAAGTGTTACTTTTTGGGAAGTAGTAATTGAAAAGCTATTGCCAGAGGTATTCTAAACAAGGCATGCTTGTGCTGGAGTTAGAGATAGCGTGACCCAGACAGAAGAGTTTTGAAGTGTTCAGTATTATAATAAAAACATATTGCATTCTCCACTTTCTCTTTTCCGCTGTTCTTCAAGCACTTCTTTTGAAATGTAGTAAACGCTAAGATTAAGTCATTTCAGAAAACCTTAGGATTATAGTGCTCTTGCTCAGCATCTGAAGATCAGAGGTTACATGTGTATTTGGCGTTCCCTCTAGCAGTATTAAAAGAAGGTTGACTTGAAACTGATAGGAGGAGGCGCACAGAAACTGGGATCAAACTAACATAAAGCTGTGATCTAGGCCATAAAGACTCATTTATTTTTTTCCATGTGTTTTCTTTGATACTAACATCTGATTTCTTGAATAGAGCAAGTCAGGGCTCAGACTTGGCTGTATCTTCTTAGATTTAGAGTATAGAAGAAGCACTGGCATTGCCGCAGTCTGAGTGGGAGAAGTTCAGGGAATCTGCAGTTAACCTGTATGGAGTCAAATGGGGTTAAAATGCAAATAAAAAATAGCTAAAGTTAAAGCACTTTTAGGTCTGTCTTTTGAGCTATAAAAACAGTTCTCTGCATCACATATGTTTTCAAAGTGCTTTAAAAGCAGATGGCTTAAGTATTTCTTTCTCCATTTTATAGATACAGAGTCTTACGGAAGTTGGTTTCCCTGATGCAGATTGTAAACATCCCTCACAGGTGGCCAGAGGTGCCTTGGGTAGGATTATTCATTGGCAGAACTCATGATTTTACATGTATTTTACACTGTCCAATGAGCCTAAGAAGTTAGAGCCCAGGCGCTAAATCAGCTCGTTGCATATAATGACAGTGCAGCCCCTGGAGTCCAAACCCTTTGTTGAAAATAAAGCTGTACTTGAGCACTTCTGTTTATTCTGGGATGTGTGGTCCTATCACTAATAGCTGAGCACCCATGCTAACAGTAAAGGAGCAGCATGCCCCTACAGGTATTCTCTGGTTTCCTAAGCTCTTGCATATAAAATATATCAAAACTAAAGAAACTATGAGAGAATAAACAATGCTGGAGGTTTTGGTAATCCAGGCTTGAAAAACAATTGGGAAACCCTAAAATGAAAGTCTAGGATAAAAGTTGCAAGCAGTTGAAGATGGAGGGAGATGAATTAGGATTCTGCAGAGGAGCAAGCTCAGTTTCTGCTCAATAACTGACATTGTTAGTAGGTACAGTACAGAGAAAGCCAGAAAACACTGAGCCCTCTAATGCATTAGAATAACCTTGACAGGGCTGCTTCCTTTTAGGTACACAGCCTCTTATTTTCCAACAGTTAATCTCAAATGCACCTAACCAGTGCTGTAATGTTTTTTGGGCTCCTAATATTCAGCTATATAAATGTATATTCACTTGTCTTACAAAAAACACCTACTATACAAGCATGGTCACATATCCATGGCAAGGATCAATCTCTGGATTTTTCGGAGGCTGACCTTCATGGAGCAGTTACTTCAGTGTGATAAAGCATCGCTTGATAATTCAAATGTGCTCCAATGTCACTGTGGGGATTTGTCAGTTTATGCAAGCAGCGAATTTGGCCTGCGGTAGCTAATTTTATAGGCAAAATGGTTGTGTACTGCAGCTCTGCTGCTTTTGCCATGAACCTTGCTCTAAATTTGCACATCTTAATTGACATCAGATGTACAATATGCCACTTTAATTTTTACTGTCGAAAAACAGTGGTGGATGTTGAGCTAAAACGAGCTGCAAAAGAGAGAACCATTGCACCCCACTAGCTTTCTTAGAAAGCCAGAATACAGGCTGGCTTATTAAAAGCTGCTTTTGGCCCTGTTAGAGACATGAAACAGCAACATTTGCTATATATCAAATGTCAGATGTAGAAAGAGGGCTCATGATCTTAGATGCAAACAGGAATAACCTTAAAAACTTCAGTTCTTATTGACATTCCAGTACAAAGCACCAGTAGCTCTATAATTTCTTATGTTTGATCTTCTGAAGTACCTTGTGCAGCTGGCAGTTTGCTGGATTAGCTCATCATTTAGTTTCAGTATTTATGGTTCATTTTGTTCAAACTTTAAGGGTTTTTTTTGACACTGTTGCTTGGCTTCTGAACTGTTCTTGCAGGTAACTACTGGGAACTCTGCTTTGGAGCTTATAATAAAATCTTCAGTGCAACAGTTAAGGAAACCAGCATTACAGAAGGGAGCTTCCAGAGGGAGGAGGGCTCTTTAGGCCTCATTTAAGCCATAATTAGTCTTAGCAAACTATAATTTCTTTTTATCACTATATCCTGAGAGAGGAGGGAGGTCGGAGAAATGAATGTTGTGATTCAATTAGTTCTTAAAGGGTTGATCAAAGTCTGTTACTTGATAAAAACCTAGCAACAATAAGATCCATAATATCACTTGTAGGTCCTGAATTCATACAGCCACATTAGAATAAAATCCTCAACACTAATACAAGAACTGTAGAACTAAAGCACACCCAATGAACACAAGTTATTTCTGCCATTTAAGCACTGGGCTTAGGTTCTTTTCCAGAGAGAAGGGACAGTTAGCTGCTCTGGCTGGCACTGGGAATTTAGAGGAACACAGGCTAATAAATCTTCAGATAGACCATGCTCTCCTTTGTTAGCTTTCGAGTGCCCCTGCCAGCAGCATGGCTGTACACACACCTCAAAGCAAGCTTGCACTCAGGGCACAGCCTCCACCTTCTGTAAACTGGGGAAATCTCAGGGCTGCTGATGAAAGAGGAAAAGAAATATTGGTAAAATAGACTTTTTCTCTCTTCAGACGCTTCAAACCAGATAAAGTAAAAATAAATATGGCTGGAAAAGGGCTTCTTTCCTCTACACATCCTGGTTTCCTGCAACCCACCTCCACCCTTTCACCAGAAGTAGTGATTCATGTGGAAGTAGCTTTTGGGGAGATCTACAGATAGAGATATGGCAGCTCTGCAAAGACATTCATGGCTCCTGGTGATCTATTTTCCTTTAACCTAATTATATCCTTGTGCAGGATAAATCTAGGGTCAGATTTTTTTGAAATAAGAAAGGGCACTTCAGCATTGGAGTTAGGAAAAGATTGGATTTTAGTCTGCTGCAGTTATGTGCTTGTGCCCTGGTTCTCGTGTCCCATATAATTGGTAGCAGGGAAATTCTTTGAGAAATTACCACCTCTGTGGTTAACCTGGAGTGCACAAGGCTTGGGAGTGGTGCAGTCTGGTTTTCAATTGATATTAATTCTGGTATCACACTTCTTTCATTCGTGTTGCTAGGAGCTTCAGGAGCTCACCTTCACAACAGCGAATCTGTTCTTTTATTCGGACAGCCGGGAAAGCATTACTTTTGGCAGTGATTCATGCTTCTTTTTGTGATATATTCAGGACCTAATCAAGCCTTACTGTCCATAAGTGCTCATGTAACATAAGTTGGTGAATGTTCTCTTCAGGTCTGACAGGTGTATCATGCTTTAGAAAGGATTGTACCCTTTGGGTGCTGGAAATGCCACAGGGAAAAAAAGATGCAAAAGGGCAGCATAAAATATGAACTCTTAAAAATAGCCTCAAATTGTGCTTGTGTGACATGGCATGCTGTTAAGCTTGCCTACAAAAACTTGCAGTTGTGTGGTGGTTCTGCAGCGGTTGGAGTTCTAATGGCATGAGAAAATGCAAGTTTGCTCTTTGGAGTCAGAGAAAATTACAGTGTTCCTGTGCCATCAGTTCTAGTGATGTTTCTCATTTTGTAGGAGCCAATTTTGCATCATAAATGAAATAGACATATCTTTCATTTACTCCATACCAGTCCCTGAAAATACACCTTGTATTAATGTATCCGCCTATAAATGATATATTGCAAGGGTTGAGCACTATCACATAATTAAAAGGCTTCGAGGTTAAAGAACTTCTCACTGAATGGGGAGTGCATTGCAGGGGTTGACATTATTGCTAACTCTAGAAAAGATGCTATAATTTCCTTTCAGATAATATAGGAAGCCAGAGTGGCGTAAAACTTCTTGTTAGGGCAGATAGTACCATAAGATAAACTCCAATTCATAAAGATTTCTAACTTTTGGCATAAGGAAATAAAATGTATGGGAAAGAAATACTAAGAGATAGACTTCTGTGGCAGTCCAGCTATTTAAACTTGATTCTCATTAATGCAAATATAGAGAACTTGAAATTTATTAATATCTGTCCATCTGTACTGTCTATCTGTAGACACTGATTAAGATTAAATGTTTAGCTTTTTATAAGCATTGTGGTTTCTGAGACGAAGTGGCAAGAAACTGTGAGGCAGGCTGAAATATAACAAAGGTGTAGATTCAATACAAGAGAGGAAGGGATTATCTAGAACCTATTCCGGTCCTTTTGTATTTGAATACTGTTTTATGGGATCCTGGCACAATCCTGAGCAAAATGACCTGGTATACCTTACCTATTTCTGCTTTTGCAGTTCCCTCTGCTCCTCCTGAGAATGTCTCTGCTGAAGCTGTGAGTTCAACCCAGATCCTTCTGACATGGACCGCGGTCCCCGAACCCGAGCAGAACGGTCTCATCCTGGGTTACAAGGTATGCAATGGGAGTTTCATGCTTATTTAATTTTTAATGCATTACTTAGATATGTTTTTCATTTGTTATTCATTATTCACCTGCTGGTTATTTATATTATTCATAAGTCAGCTGAAGAAGATGTAGGAAGGGTGCTGTTTGAAAGGGGTGATTGTTGATTATAATCTCGTATTTTGTGAAAAAGGAAGGTTTGGATGCTGGAGAGGGACTCTTCATCAGGGACCATAGCAACAGGACAAGGAGTAATAGATTCGAACTTAAACAGGGGAAGTTCAGGTTAGATATAAGGAAGAGGTTCTTTACTCTGAGGGTGGTGAGACACTGGCATACATTGCCCAAAGAGGTGGTAAATGCTCCATCCTTGACAGTCTTCAAGGCCAGGTTGGACAGAGCATTGGGTGACATGGTCTAGTGTGAGGCATCCCTGCCCATGACTGGGGGTTGGAACTAAAAGAGCTTTAAAGTCCTTTCCTACCCAAACCATTCTATGATTCTATGAATGTAAACTGTGTACCCCTCTTTTCAGTCCTCATGTAAGAACCTTTTTCTTTTGATATTTCATATACATTCATTCTGCAGATACTTTTCAAAGCAAAGGATTTAGACTCTGAGCCAAAGAGCCAAGTAGTAAGAGGTAACCACACACAGTCTTTCCTCCTGTCTGGCTTGCGGAAGTACGTGCTCTATGAGATCCAGGTACTGGCTTTCACTCGTATCGGAGATGGAGTCCCCAGCTCTCCTGCAGTTATAGAAAGAACAAAGGATGATGGTAAGTTTAAACTAAGGCTATTTGGAGATATATATATTATCTTTTTTTCAACTTCTAACCTGAAGGGCCGAGCATTTAGCAAAACCACGGAGACCCAGAGTCCCTCAATTCCTCTTTCCCTGCAGATGAGGAGAAGAAAAAGACTTCTAAAATTGTTCTCCAAAGCTAGGTGTGAACAAGTTCTACTGAAGGCAATTTTTAAAGCCCAGTTATAAATTCCTATTGAAGTTCAGTCATGCTCAAAAAACCAAAGAAGTAGAGTGCTGCAATTGAAAGCAATAAACAAATTTGGGTCTGATTGGATTGAAGGAGAGAGATGGAATTTTCAACTTCAGTAATCCATTCCCATTTGATTTCCAAAAAGAAGTAAGGCACTTACCTTGGAAGATGATCATACCAGCTCCCTTTTGCAAGTGCCTCCAGCACTTCCCAGGAGCTCAGGGACTCACAAGTCCCAAGTGAGCCCCTTACCACTGTGCTGTGTGAACCCACCAGTGTGGAGGGATCATTCCTGCTGATGGAGTTCTACAGAAATTCAGTCCAACTGTTAAAATATTCTTGGCTTTGCAGATGCTAAAGTTACCTTTAGCTTCATTACCTTTGAGTATTAAGAGAAGGTTAATGTCAGTGTGAGAGGCTTCTGCCTATTGCTCCCAATGAAGATGAACCAAAAGAAATGTCTCTTTTTTCATCAAAATCTTTTCAGCATAGTAATGGAATAAACATCAGTTTCTACAAGTGACTTCATTAAGGCAATTTGGTTGGGCTGAAAACACCTTCAGACTTCTGGCTTAACAAGGTATTTTCTGTGGCGTGCAGGGAAGGAGTAAGAGCATATAGGGATGGAGATGGCAAGAGGGACAGCAGCTCCCTGACATTTTATTAGTCCTTTTCTTTTCATACTGCTTGTGTGGGGACATGGCTTTTCTTTGAAAGGAAACAAGGAGAAATTACCGTGAGGAGAACTCTGCAGGGAGACAAAAAGCACTCACTGAAATGTACATATCAGACTATAATGAGAAATGTTTAAAACTGTTTGGTTAGGATAACCCCATTATAGCAGTTACCTCCTTAAGTACATGTTGGCAAATGATACAAATTCTACTTCCATCTCCATACCCCTGACAGAAATATGTTGTGTCTCCTCTGGGCTCAACTTAATTAAAAGTATCATCAGGGGTAATGCAGGTGGAATTTGTGCTGAAGGGGAAATTTTGCAGGTGCTCATGTATGAATTAGCATCTCCTAACCTTGTGAACCTGGGATGGTCAGTGCAGCCACCAGCCGTCTGTATTAATGTGCATCTTGCCTGCCTCAGGTTCTTCTGCTCAGACCTAAGTGCTTAAAATGCACATGTAAAATTGGAAGGCAGTTCAGAGCTGGTACTGGTGACAGAGAAAGGAGATATTACTCAATTCCAACAGGTATGAAGTGGATTAAGCTGACACATAACTCTCTGTAAAGGCAGCTTCGTGACTTGCTTTGTAGTATGCAGTCAGTTACAGGGACTCCCCACTACACTGCTGGGAGATAAGACAGAGCTTCTTTGTCAGAGCATCCTGCTGAACACAGGTGTAGGAATACGCTGTAGGGTGCACTGTTTCTGCATTATGTTTGGTATCCATGGGTGCTATAGATATTTGGCCATGGGCAGGATTCCTCAGAAGAAATGTGTATTATGTACGTATGTAGGCACTCCTAGCTATCTACTTATTATTGGTAAGATACCAACAGTATCTTTCTTCTGTGCAAGGTGAGCAGCAGACTCATAATTCTGACATGCAGTCCTTGCTAGCATGATCTCTGTCTTTCTTTCCAGCCCCTGGGCCACCTGTGAGGCTGGTGTTCCCCGAGGTGAGGCTGACATCCGTACGGATCATTTGGCAGCCACCAGAGGAGCCCAATGGAATTATTCTGGGTAAGGGGGAGCTGCAAACCCAGGGCTGGGAGGAGAGGGCTGGAGACCAGAGCAAGCTCTGACTATTGGTTTTCCTTCACCTGGCAAGTCCAATTAGAAACAACACATAAGCAAATCTGTGACTAAAGAGAAGAAAGTATGTTGGTGTCAGCTGAGAGACATGGTATCCTGTGGTGAGGAGGTCTGCCAAGCTCCACGATGTTTGTTTTCTGCAGCCAGAATCACATGCCACTGTTTGAATTGTCATCTCTCTTCCCATCCACATTGGGATTTGTAACCTGTTTGGCTGCTGTTGGGCAAACTGCCTATAGAGCCTGCAGCAGGGGAGAGCTGGATTTCCCCCTCCTTCTCTCCCTTTCCCAGGCATGCCCAATGTTCGTTTCATGTGTGCTTCCATTTTATTGCTTCCTTTGGATAATACTGCCTGACAGGTTGCAAGGAGTTAACTCATATTTGGCTTTTCATCAAAGGAAATAGAGGCATCAAGGCACGGCAGGAATTTGGGAAAAACCTTACCCTCCTGCTCTCCTAACTCCTGGGTTGCCTTTGCAATATGCACACCAGCTGCTACTTGTACTTAAAACGTGAAGACTTTTACAATGTAAGAATCCATCCTTGCCTCTAAAATTGAAGTAGCTAGTAGTTACCAGGAAATATTCTGTCCTCTGCTGACGGTAAACATATTTAACAGTAGCTCTAGTTGGTGAGTAAAGAGTTGCCTCTCAATTCTGAAAACAGAAGCAAAAGCTTTTGGGTTTTGTTTAGTTCCACTCTGCCAGGCCTTTCTGCTTCTAATTTCACTGCCATTGTTCAGGCTTGTGTGTTTTAGCAATATTCCCTGAAGCCTTCATTGTTGGTGAAGGGTGCCTGCTTCAAATGCTACTGCCTTGGTGACATCCCTAAAAATAACAAACCAGTCTTACATTGCATATAAGAGTCAAGAACTCAAAGTGTTTGCTCAGGTATATAGTTTCCCAGAGTGATCCTGATGCCTGCATGTGCAGGGAAATCATCAAATGGGATTGGAAGGCAGATGCTGCAGGGGTTTTCTAGGCATGGAGTCCATGAGAAGCTTGGCAGAGTTTAGCGGTCAGAGACAGATCCACGCAGGGTTTCTCTGCAGCTTGAGGAAGCTTGCCTTCCAGGTTGTCTTGTGGGTTTGATTTGTTGCTTTAGTTACGAAACTGTGTGTCCTAGAACTTGTTCTCAGTAGAGATGGGGATTTGAATCACAGGATGTGGTTAAGGAGGAAAAAAAATCATTTGATAGAAATGATGAGAAAGTACAAAAGTGATTTTGCTCTCCCCACTGTGTTTCAATGTCTCATGTTGCTGCACTTTGTCAGCCTTATTTGCTGAAGTTGCAAGCTTGGTGGAGTAGGAACTCTGTTCTATTTTGTCTTTGCAGAGTGCTTTGTGCAATTCATCCCCTTCTCAGTTTGTTCTTACTCCTTGCCACTATATTGGTGATAAGATCATACGAATGCAGGGTTGGAAGGGAAGGGGAAAGATGTCCCTTCAAGAATGCTTGGCATGCTTAGCATGTAGACTGGTGTTTCTGATGTCTTGTGCAGTCCATTCCCAGTAACATATTCCAGATACTTGATCCTGTCCTGACTTGACTTTTTTTTTTACAACACTGATGGTGTAGCTATGGTTTATGACCCACTATTAATTCTTACCCTTTTTCTGCAGTACACTTCCAGGTCAGTCAGTCCCTGTTTTATAGGTACATTAAGCTTTTTCTTTGTAAGCATGATAATTTGCAGGTGCCTTTATTGAATTTCATCCTACTGATTCCAGACCATCTCTCCTCATTATCAAGATCACTTTAAATGACACTCTTGGCCTTGAAAATGTGCACAGCCACTCACAGTTTGGTTTCATTTTTGGAGTTTGCAAGTAGACTGCAATTCCATCAGCCAGGTCATTAATGATATTGAGCAGGACCAAACTCAATCCATGGCATCTCATGAGAGCTCACTTAATGTCTTCCCAATTTGTTGGAAAACTATTGCTAATATTTTGACCTATTTTTTGAAGTATTCGAGTGAAAATATGTGGCATTTTTCCTAGATCCTGTTTCTCTTGTTTGCTTTCGATGGGGCTGTGTGCAACCATATTAAATCCTTATTTAAAGTCGATGTGGATCATAGCTAAATACTCCTTAATCTGTTCTCTATTCAGCCTACGTCCCTACTTATATTTTTGTCAGGTTTAATTTGTGTTAAGTATCTAATCAGCATCAACTTTTTGTGTGTGTGAAAATGAAGCAACGGAGGTATCAACCTTCCATTCTTTTCTGGCTCTCCTTTCTTGTGTCATCGTTTCTTCCCAGGAGTTGACCTGTCCTCCTCTTGTCTCTCAGATTTCAAATGTATTTATAAAACCTTTCTCATTGCCTTTGATGCTCTTGATGTTATAAGTCGCTTTGCACTTCAGCCATTCTGATTCTGTCCCTCCATGCTTGTGCCGTATATTTATACACTCCCTTAGACATGTGTCCCATTTCAACCTTTTGTCCAATTCAGTTTTGATTTTCAGGTCATTAGTGAGCTCTCAATGCAAACATATTGTACCTTTTTTCTTTTTGTCTCTTAAAATTGTCAGCTAAACTGAATTCCTTTTTCCCTTGGAAATCTTTCCCAGGGGACATTACCTGCCAGTTCCTCCACTCCACCTCTTTGAAGTCCATTGTCTTTATTCAATAGTTCTTACTCTTAGTTTTTTTGATAGTAGAATATTGAGGTTCATGGAAGAAGCAGCTGCCAATGGCAGAGAGAAAAGTCAAAATTGTTCGTTCTGGCTACATCTGTGATCTTTCCTAAGAAGTTGTGCTTCAAAAATAGACAAAACCCCATGTGTGGTATTCTAAATAAAGGTTGCAAGTTTATTTTTTCTTTCCTCTACACCTTTTAAATCTCTTTACTGTAATGAGCTTTGAAAACGCCATTGTAACCCCCCCAGTCAAGTGCACTGAAGTAGAGCTGTTGAAAAAAATAAGTTAACATAATTTTGTGCAGTGCCCTTTTATTCACCAGTGGGGTTGGAAAGAAAAACCTCTTGCTTTGCAAGAGCAACTTTCACTCAAAACCTTTGAACCAATGTTCCTGTTCTTCTAGCTTTGTCCTCTGAGCATACAAACACCTTTGCAGCTAACGTTTTTGTAATCTATATCAAAACATGTTCTAGCATTTCAGAGAGAGATTAGCAGGATGAAAATACTGGCAAGGCACCAAGAGGGAAAACTACTTGTTTGTTTGTTTAAATATTTCACTGTGGAAGACTGCTAGGTATTGTCATTAATCCTTTGGGGAATATTAGACTGAGGCTTCACTCCCTCTTCTTCTCTGCGCTCAGTTCGGTTAGCACCCAACCTAGTTCCTTCAAATACTATTAAAGGAAAAAGATGAGTTAATGTGATATGTTCAGTTCTAGCTATGATCTTCCCCTAAAAACAAGTGCTCAATCTGATTCCTTCCAGGCCCTGGTTAGTATTCCTCATGGTATCCTTGTATTTAACTTTTACCTGAAGCTTATTGCAAGAGTGTAAGAACTCCACTGAGAATTTGAATGAAATTGAATGTAATCCATATTTGCAAATTCATATTTTGATCCTAGACTGCATTTGCACACCTGCTGGCCCTTAAACAGATAAGCAGTAAAATCAACACACTGGATTGCTGCTCCGCTGGGCAGAGCATCACCTCCCAGTATTATTTGGCTTTCCCTAAGTTCTGTGACAAATTAATAAGTGTTTGTATCTCTGCTTGCACCATGGCCTGCATGAATGGGTGCTGTCAGTTCTGAAGGGCTTTGTATGGTGATGAGCTTGAAAGCTTTTTTATATTCAGGGTGTGTTGTCGTCTTCCTGCCTGTTTGCTTGGAGGAATCTACTGGTTGTGTTACAATGACCTAACATTTAACAGGCATTTCAGACTGTTGCCATTTATTGAGTTCAGAAAGCATAGCTCGTGAAACTGCTTGCAGTTGTGCAAAAAATACTTAAGATGCTAATGCAAAAAATAAGCCAAGTTTCAATGAATAAATAAACTCCTGAAGAGTTCAGGGCTTTTTTTTTTTAATGCTGTTTTTGCCTGGTGAATGGCAGAACTCCCAATAGCTGAAGAGATTTGGGATCTAATGCTGGGGGGGGGGAGAAAGGAAAATAAACAAAACAATATGAATTTTTCTTATAGACCATCCAGATACTTTGTGTTCTGTAAGATACTGTTTTCCTCCGAAAGATCTGACATCTTTCAAAGATTTTACTTTCATCCATAACCTTTGATTTTATTATTTTTTTTAAATCTAAAATACCTGTGACATCTTATTGTCATAATCTAGTAAGGGAAAGAAGCTTCCTTATTCCTCTGTTGCAGCAATTGCAGTTATTGCCTCTCATAGCCCTCGAGCATACATTAATCTCTCTTTGAACACTTTCCATTTACCTCTATTGATTTACCTTTTGATTTCACTTAACATTTCCTTTCTTCTCCCTTCCCTTGTTGCTGAAATTCATCAACTTAATAATTCTATCTTTTTGATCTTACATTAGCCCTAATTATCATCCAAGCTGTAGTTTAAATACTGTGTCTTCTGTATCACTCATAGAAAAGCGATGCCTTTTATGCTGGTGTGTATCCTGGCTGTCCCAAATTGTCTAATAGGAGAAGGTGATGTAAGGGGTCAGAATGAAGATAGAGGGTATCTCTCAGGTGGGCTGTAGGTAGCAATAAGAGTGAGCTGAGTTCAGGTGCAGAGGTTGGATATGTGCCTTTGAATCAGAGCAAGGGAAGTGTTGAGTTTCTGAAGGCATCTGTAAAGGTGATGGCTCTGGTTGTGTAAACTCTGCCTGAGATATCCAGGAAAAGAGATGTGTACCCAAACTGTCAGCCAACACAGCAGATATAGGAGAGGACAGTGAGGGCTGATATGTTTTTCACAGGGATGCATTGAAAGGGAGTTTGCGGAGCATGTCAGAGACAGGCTGTAACAAGTGATTTCTTCTTTCTCATGGCTAAATTAGTTTTTACACTAGCCAAGGATCCACTCTTGTGTAAGTTATTATAATGGCCTAGATACGTATGTGTTGCTTTGCCTAATCTGAGCATGTTTGTAATTGGCTTTCCAGCATGAGTACCACCAGTTAGCAATAAATAGTTATCTTTCTATTCCCTCTTTACATTTTAACTACACTTTGTATTTTAAGAGGTTGAGAAAAGTGAGGAAATTGCTCAACAAGGGTATGTCCCAGATATCAGACTTATCTTTTAATAACCAGATAAATCAATTTTTCTGTTCTTTTAATATTCTCTGTTCCCCTCCAGGTCTTATTCTTTCTGTCTTATGTCCCTTTATCAAACTTCTTTAGCCATCTTAGTTGCTTCTTCGTTCATCTTCCCTGCTGCTGTAAAAATCTCCCCAGTGCTTTTCTTTGACTTTTTTCCCCCTTATAAAGATCTTACACCAGGGTTTCCATTCCTGCATTCTTCCCATCTGTATAAACAAAATAATCCTCGTATATCAGTTCCTTCTGCCCTTTGCTATCTTTCTAAAATGATCAAAATATTATAATATTAAAGGTACAGAAATACTTCGGTGAGATGTATTGGGTCAGTAATGGGAGAGCTGGTGTCGTGGATAAAAGAAGGTAGTTTAAAGATGAGTAAAAGAAATGTTCAAAGTGTAAGACCCCGAGACTTTGCTGGGATCCAAGCAGACTCAGGAACTGAAAAATTAGGCCACTTTTTAGCTAGTAGAACAGAATAGACTGTTTCAGTTGGAAGGGACCTACAGTGTTCATCCAGTCCCACTGCCCAACCACTTCAGGGCTGACCGAAAGTTAAAGCATGTCCATATGCCTCTTAAACACTGACAGGCCTGGGGCATCGACCACCTCCCTGGGAAGCCTGTTCCAGTGTTTGTTCACCCTCTTAGTAAAGAAATGTTTCTTAATGTTGAGTCTAAACCTCCCATGGTGCAGCTTTGAACCATTCCTACACGTCGTATCACTGGATAGCAGGGAGAGGAGATCAGCATCTCCCTCTCCACTTCCCCTCCTTAGGAAGCTGTGGAGTGATGAGATCACCTCTCACCTTCTTTTATCTCCAAACCAGACCAGTCCAAAGTCCTTAACTGCTCCTCATAGGACATTTTTTCCAGCCCTTTAAGCGGTCTAACGCTATCCACCCATCTGTGGAGATATTGCTGTAGGAATATGCCTGACAGAGCAGCTGCTATGGGGTGTGTGAGTACCCCAGGCAGCACAGGGTGAGCCTGTGCAGATGCTGGGAGCCTTTCACTACTGATGCCCCTTTTCAAACGTGGGTGCCCACAACCTGTTAAGGCACTGCAGTGAATCAGGCCTTGTACCCAAACCTGTTTGTAAGTGCAGCTCATGAGAGCTCAGGCTGAAGCCGCAGGTGACTGGAAAAGCCAAGTCACTCTTTGAGGTGTCGGTGCCATCAAATTTGTTTCATGTCAGGCAGCTATGGCTGTTGCTCCACATCCCCTAGCAGCTGCCAAAGAAAAGAGGACAGGGAAACACTGATGCATTGTCAATGGCACTGTGAGAGTCAGCACACCAAAATTAATACCATCTGTATCCCAATTAAATTCTACTGTTTGTGGCAGCGTGCACCCCATGCAAGTATGGCATTCATTCAGGAGAGCACTGGAGCTCTGTGCTTTGTCTGTGAGTAGGCATGTGGCAATTGTTGCATATTCACAGTGGGGAAACAAATGTCATTGATTTTGTGTAATAGCCACAGGTAAGATAAAAATCACATTTTTCATGCACTGACCTTCACAAATGAAGCACACCAGGTTTGGCTCTCCTTGTTCTTGTTACAGCCAAAATGTGGTGGGAGTTCAAACTCTAGCTGGGATATTAATTCCAAGAGAAAGAGATGGTCTCAGGTGCTGCAGACCCCTTTCTCATTCAGAAGATGAGGAGAGGGTTGGCAGAATCATGTCATGACTGTTTTGTTTTCAGCTGGTTTGATTTGGATTTGTTGGCTGCCCTCTGCCCTGTTTAACTCCATGAAGCGTTTAATCATACAACTGTATTCAGCTTGGGCAATAAAAGCCCCACACCAGTTCTGGTATTAATTGATCTTGGAAGTCAGCAGCTGGACTGAAAGTTACCATTGAGCTCCCGAAGTGAGAGCCTGATTCAATTGCTGGGTTTGCAGAATGGGTTTGAACATTTGGCAGTGTTCAATATTCAATGCCCCCTCTCTTTGGGGGACAGTTGTTGCTAGTGGTGCGTGAGAACTCTGGAAACCAACCTTTGCACTGTTGGATCATTAATAATACAGCTAAACTGTGAAGGCCTAATTATCAGGCAGGTTGGAATGGGGGTTATCACTTACAGGCATCAACAAAATTGATTATTAAGTGCTGCCTGGTTGAAACAGGACCTCACAGCTTGCAGGCTTCTTCCTTGGGCTGTGGGCAGAGGCAGCAATGTAGAATGACAGAAGAAGAATGCTTTTGTTGGCAGTTCTGGCACTAGCTGTACTGATACAGGGGAGTGGGAGAGCTGAGAAAAAGACAAGCGCTAAAAGCAGGAGCAAACCTTTACTTGAGCACTGTGGGAGCTGCATGGTTTAGGTAATCCAGCTGCTCTGCAGCTGAAGAACCTGTAGTTTGAGCCTGTGAGAGGGTGGAACAGCATGTAAGCATGTGTGCTTGCACATGCACAGGTGTGCTTGGGTGGAAAGCTGAAACAGAGTCTTGTCTTGAAATGGCTTAACCAGGTGACATGAATTGCATGGACTCAGTTTGTTCCTTTGCCTTCCCAGAATGTTACCAGTATGCTCAGGAAAGATTAAGCTGGTTTTGTATCTTGTTGGTATAAAGGATGGAGAGTGAAATCAGTTTCATGGCAGATATTATTCAGTAGACCTGTATGTGCCACTATGTGATTCCCCTCTTAATATGTGGTGCCAGGCTGGGGGAGAGCTGCCAAAGAGCAGAGATATATAGCACTAAAGGAAGTAAATTACTTTGGTATCAGATAAATAAGTAATTATGATAAACTAATAGTTTTGGTGCTCTTTTGTCCCTTCTAGGAAAAAAATCCTAACCCTTTTTCTCTCTCCTATTGCTGCTGTGATTTCAGGGTATCAGATTGCCTACCGTCTGGCCAGCAGTAGCCCAAACAAGTTCACAACGGTGGAGGTTGGCTCTACAGTCAGGCAGTTTACTGCTACAGATCTCACCCCTGAGTCAGCATACATCTTTCGGACATCAGCCAAGACCAGGCAGGGCTGGGGGGAGCCTCTGGAAGCCACAGTGATCACAACAGAAAAAAGAGGTAATGCTTGCAGCCACAGGTTGAAGTTCTGTTGCATGCCTTGGAGCCTGTGCTGCACTTAGGGGAATTTTAATAACAGGCTACAGCCTGTACCCCTCCTCCTTTTCACCCCATAAACCTGCCCCAAACCATAGCAACATCATGATTTGAGAAACCTGGTGAGCTAGACAGACTTTTATGAGGCACAGTTCTTCTAACCTGCCGGGCTGTTGGAGATTGATTTTTCCATCAGCTGCTATATTGGCCATATGCAGCCTCCTTCTGCAGTCAGATCTTTTTTTCCACTCTCTCATTTTCTAGAAAGATTGAAATCTTAAGAAAGTAAGTGATGGATGAATTATATTGATTAGGGAATGCAAAATGAGAGGTGATGTTGCAGAATTTCTCCACAGCTCCTCCACAGTTAGGTCAGTCCTGACCTAACATGTTAGTAATCACTCTGGCCTTTCTCTGCTGCACATTCAAGCAGAGTGTTTGCATCTGGATTGCCCAGAATTTTTCTCCGTCTTGTATCAGCCATAAAATGGTTATTTGCATTCTGAATCTGTGATCAAATTCTATTCTGTAGGGAACTTACTTGAAGAAAGCAGGAGTTACATGTGTATAAATGAAGCCAGATGCTTAGATACCAAACATATCAAAATGTGAAAGACATAAAGTATTGCAGAATCCGCTCTGCATCATTATTGTTTCTAATGCTTTGGCTCAAGTAACTGCTCCATTCTGCAGTCTTAAACAGATCTCTAGAGCTGCCAGTTAGAAAAAAGCATACTTTCTACCTCTGCATGAGCATTTCTTATTTTTTAAAATTCAGTGCTGAAAGAGAATATATTGGTAGAGAACATGAGTGTGGGTTTTCCTCTGGTCTTGTACCGTATGTCAGCATGACTCCCTTGTGCATCACTGGATTTTTTGCCACCCTGACCCATTGCACTGTTGGATATTGATCTTTAAGAAAACTTCCTCAAAAATTAGAACCATGCAACTTCTGAGATTTATAAAAGTCACAGTTTGGCGAGAAGCACACTTCAACAGGTAACTAGGGCAGATTTCCATTGATGTCTTTCAGCTATTGTTACCACTTGTGCTTGTGCTTATGTGCCTGGTCTTGGCTTTTGCCCAAGCCTTGCTCTATGATACAACCAATTATATTTAGTTTTAGTTCTTAAAGTGTGCTTACTTAGCAAACTCTTGCATTAAGTCCTTTCTACACCTTGCAAGTCACTTAGAGCAAGAGTAAGGATTTCCCATGCTATTTGCCCACTATATCTTCCTTATTATTTTCCTATAACTCTTCTAAAAGAGAAGATATTGGCCTGGTATTCAACCACCAGCAGCGAAGAGCTGTGGGGAGCAATTCAGCTGCTTCTGGCCTGCGTGGTTGGTGTTAAAATTCCCACTGGCACAGTTCTCCAGGTCGTGTGCAGCCTCCCCAGTGCATAACAGTGCAGTCCTCAGAGAAAGAACCTCTAGGACTGTATTAGGAAACTTAAACTGCCTCTGCTAAAGATACTGTCCATCAAAGAGATTTATCAGCTCAAGGTTTCTTCCACTGTTGTCTTTGATTGCTGTCAAAGTTTAAAGTCCAGTATGTGGAAGTTTCAAAAATGATTCACCATGCCAATAATGTGAGCACTCAAAGCTCAGAGCCTTTCCTTTTCCGTAAAGTGTGCTTACATTTCTCAGACCATGCACAAGCTGTTGCTCGATACGCAGTAGCTCAAGGCAGAACTTCCAGCTCTGCTGTGGGAACAATGATCCCTTGTTGCTATCAATGCTTTAGAGTTATCTTGAATAGACAAGTCGTGGTATAAAATGAACCCTTTCTCTGTTTGATGGATGGCTCTGCTGTGTCTCTTTGGATGCTATAGAACCAAGTCCCAAGGCACTGAGAGTTAACTGGAGTGATCCCATATGTAAAGTGTAGGGAGAAGAATGTGCAATCTCACATCAGCAAGAGTGATGAGGGGATGATAAAGAAATTTATCCAGTGCAGCTATTCTGCTAGCAACTAAACAAACAACCCAACCTGAAACTTGTATAGATGGCAATAAATACTCTACAGTGAAAAGATATTTTATTTCCATTAATAAAAATGCATTTAATATCCTTATAGTCCTTGATGGCAGTCACAGAAATTCCCCTGAAAATTAGCAAGGTCAGTCACTCTTGTCATTAGAAATTCCTTGGATAATCTCAATATAAATCTTTACGTTTTGCAGTGATACCTGTGATTTATAGATCCCAAGTTGCATTGTAGCTGTATTCTCCTGAGGTTCTGTAGTGCTTTGAATCTACGCAGTGGTGTGATGCCCTCCACAATTGTTAACACCAGTGATCAGGGCAGATCAGAATCAGAAAATGTAAGCGTAGTGAGAAATTAAAAGTAGTCCGTTGAGTCATATGGCCTGGCCTTACATTCCTGCACAAAGATCTCACCTTAGCACTTGCTTGGGGCTAAACTCCCATACACAAACTCCTTATACAAATGGATTTGTACAAACAGTCAGGAAGTATATCTTGCAACACATGAGATTTTAAGATCTCCCATTAGCAGAAGGAAACCCAGTCATGGGAGACTGACGGCAAGATCTGACCTGCCCAAAACTGCAAGCTTTTTAAAGCTTATCAGCAGAGAGTATTAAATCCCTGCACGACACTTGCTTCCTCTGATAGAGTAACCCTGAATACCTGTCTCAGCCTGTCAGTGTAAGGCATTGACCTTTTGCATTGTACTCTGGCTCACAGGCTGCTGGCACCGAGGGCTTCCTCCAGCTAATAGCTTACAAGTGTTTGGGCACTGAGGTCAGCAAGAGCATGCTTCAGAGAAATGCCAAAACATACAGGAAGTGGTTTTAGGGGATGGCAGGGAAATGAAGTGCTCGCCATGCTGGCACTGTGAGGAATTGGGCAGGCAGAGGTGTGTTTATGGAAACAAGTGCTGATGAAGTTGAATTGAATTGCTTCTCAAATGCAAGTCACTGTGGTGTCTCCAATCAATTCCTGCTTTATTACATGCCACACATTTTAATCAGAATCAATAATCTTCATGATAAACAATTAAACAATTATTCCTCACTCTATAGAGTTTCTCTATTGAAATCGATGGAGTGCGGAGACACAGTGACGGGAAAGGAGATCTATATTGGAACAGTTGGGGACTGGCATGCTTACACCTGCATTACCATTCCCTGCCTCATCTAAAAAGTGTACGGGTAATTACTCTGGAGAGATCTCTTTTAGCATTGGCACTGGCTGATTTGCCTTTGCTGGTTCAAGGTTAGTGTGTATGAAGGGAAGAACTGGGGTGATCAAGCTGCAGCTCTGCATCATATCCAAGCTTGGGTTTGCAATCAGCAGCAGCAGGAGCTGCTGATGGTTCCCAGTTCCTTGCCAGAGTGAGCTGGTGCAGGAATTCAGTATCAGATGTAAGTCATGCACTTGGAGTCTGCTACACAGCAACCTGTTCCAGCTCATCTCTTCCTCTTCTTCATGCCTCAACTGGGGAGCAGCTGGTGGAAAAGGATGCTACATAGCAGAGGGAAAACATAGTCCCATGGTACCAAATAGTAAGTAGTTAAAAAAGTAGTAAGCACAGGTTAAAAAGTGAACTAACTTACAGGCAAATTCAGTAAAAAGAAAATTGCAGTACGAGCATAGCTGAGTTTAATTAGAGGTTTCCTTGGTTTGCTTGGCTGCTGTTCCTAGTGATTCTTCCTTAACCTGCCAGGCTTAGACCAAGTTTGAGGTCTGTTTCTAGGAAGGTGTATATTCAATGGAGACCTTTTATGCAGAATCAGTGTTACTGCTCTTTGCAGTAGAAGGTTAAGGAATGGGATGGCTTTTATACTTTGGGCAAATCCAACAGTTCAGTCTCCTGTGATGTTACCAGTATGAAAATCTGATCAGGCTGTCATGTTTTATGTTAGCTTGAATTTCCTCTCAAAGCAGCACCAAATTGTGGTTTACTTGCAGAACGACCAGCACCTCCCAGGCAGGTGATGACTCCCCAGGGTGATGTGACATCACGGAGTCTGCTGTTGACGTGGGTCCCTGGAAGTGATGGATCTTCACCAATACGATATTTTACAGTCCAAGTGCAAGAACTGCCAAACGGAGACTGGCAAACCTACTCCTCTTCCATCAGCCACGAGGCAACATCCTGTATTATTGAAAGGTACCATATGATCTCAGGCTAGCCTAGGAATTCCCATGCTTTCCCCTTCCAAGAGTTAGGAAACCAAAGCAAGTGTCACTCAGCTCCATAGTCTTTTGGGGGAAGAACGGTTAAGTGAGGCCACTGCTCCTATTTTAGAGGTGGTGTTACGAACAGCAGTTGAGAGGTTTGGGGAAGGTCATGCAATAAATCTAATTAAAGCTGGATTGCAGTGCATCTTTTTGAAGCCTTTTCTGAAAGTTCAGCACCGTAGATAACGTTACTCAGGCTATAAACCATAGGTAGCTACACAATGCTCTGTAAAATACACAACTAGTTAAAAATTCTTTCGGCAGTGACTGGTATTAAAATCCATTCTCAATGCTGCAATGCAATTATCTCTATATAAGCTTTTCCAGATGAAATGAGAACCATTTTTATCTGCATTTTCCATACTGAAGTTTATAGATAGCGTCAGAATGTTTAAACTTTGTTACTCAGGCTTCATTATATCCTCAGTGACGCTGTTGTAATTAAAGTCCTTGGAACAGCAGTGAAAGCAATTGAATGTCTGTGCAAAGGTACTTGTTTTGCTGTCCATTTCCTCTGTTGATGAGCTAGTACGAATCAGATTATTTCTAAAAGGCCATGAGCTTTTGGAGAACCAAGTATTCAAAGCATCCAGATGCAGATTTTTCAGGTCTGCTAGAAAAACGTTAGTGGCTATGGTATATAGCAGCTCACTGGTCATGTGCCAAAAAATACAGATCTATTGCTATTCTTTTGTCTTAACTGCAGAAAAAATAAAGCTTGTTAATTACAGGTACAAATATAGACCTGGTACACTGACCTTGGAGGTCTTACACCCACCCTGAATTATACACAATATCTTTCCAGTCAAAACCTGTAAAATCAAGGAAACCAACTATGTCTTTTAGACTTGACATTGGCATTACTGAATGCAAAAGATAGAGAAATAATCTGAGATTACTCAAATTATTCAACTTGCTGTAGGTAAGTAATAGTGTCATAATGGAGTGGAACTATGGAGAAAGATTTCTTCTCCCCTTGCTAAAAGCATTTTCCTATCAAAGTCCAGAAGAGAAGTACACAGGTGATGTGAGTGCTGCCCATCAGGATGCATTATCCCTTGCTGTTTAATCATTCCTTCCAAGTAACTTTACTTGCGTTTGTAGTCAGTGTTCTGTCTGCCAGCTGATGGCTAGACACTACCAATTAATTAGCTAAATCCCCCATAACTCAGAGCTCTGCATTTCTAGCCTTTGCAAGTGACTCAAAATCAGCCTCCCCCCCACCTTCCCGTGCCAAGCCAAGATAGAAGGATCTTTGCGAAGGTTATGTTACTCTTTGCGTATCTTAAAGCACTGCACAGATAAAAGATCTGCAGGGAACCTCTTGTTACTCTCTTTATTAAATAATCCAGGTAATAGCATTAATTTGAAATTCAGTAGGAATAAAATGCACTGATCAAACAGTATAGTGTAGAGGATTAGCCAGAAGGCTGGTGCTAAGAATTCCAGTGCCTGTTGTGCCCTGGCTGGCCCTGGGCACATTGTCAGGCTCCTCTCCACTTGTCATCCTCATCCATGCACTGGGCATGAGCTGACCCACAGATCTGTTTTGAGGACATCTCAGGCAAAGCTCCTTGAAAGCGAGGTTTTGCGTAGCCGTGGAAAACTTGAATGTTAGTACATCTTGTCCTTTCCAACAAGCCCCAGTCATAAGTTGCTCCATGAACTGCAACTTCATGGCTGTTTTCTGGAGCCCAACTCAACTATGAATCCATGAGTGTCTTCAGGAACTCAGGCTAATGGAAATCTGAGTTGATGCTGATGGCAGCAAGAGTGCAAACAGCCCCATGTCCAGAGGAAGCTGGGGGAGGCTGCAAAGAAAAGGTGATGTGGAGAAGAGACAAACTGCTCAATGTCTTTGGGTGCCAATGGGCAAGTTCTCTGTACAGGCTTGTTCTGAGGCCTTGCAATGATGCAGGGAGATTTCAACCTTATTTTTGACATTCCACAGCTTGAACCCATTCACCTCTTACAAACTGCGAGTGAAAGCAACCAATGACATTGGAGACAGTGACTTCAGTGCAGAGACTGAGGCAGTCACAACTCTGCAGGATGGTAAGCAAGGAGGAGAATCACCATGGCATGGGCAATGGGTTTGTTCCTGGGCTTGCTGGATCATTCTCCAGTGGGACTGTGGAGTGAAAGTTCTATAGCCAAATCAGTTTTGCTCATAGGAGATTGATACAGGTAGTAATGAGATGTGGCTGAATTAATAGCAGGCAGCCTTAAATGTCCTGCTGTGTCCTCTCATCATGAATCATACTTTCAGGAGTCTCAAAATGGAATTAAGTTCCATTTGATTGGCTTCCAAACGTTGCACTAACCATTATCTTTGCAGAAATTGAATAATTTACAGGAGATCATTAAAAATAAATGCAGAACCATGCATACATTTGAAGAAGTTTCTTCAATTGTTTTCCCACACAATCCACATCAGTCTGCAATATGGCAAAATTGCTGAGGTATAGGTAAGAAAGAGTATGAAGCTCCTGGAAACATGAGCATTTAATCCTGCAGATCAGGGCTAATAAACTGTGAATGACATTGACAAGGCTTTTATTTTTAGCCTTAGAGATCAGCTTCTAATTCCTTGATTGTATAAAGTCAGTGCCTGAATGCAGAAGTAGCTCTGATGCCTTGAATGGAGAAAGGAACTCTGTGAAGTGTGGGAAAGCATCACTACTTACCCTTGGCCTGGGAAATGGGGTAATACTGATGTGCATCCATATATATTGTGCTGGGAAGTAGCCAGTATTTCATGCAGCTCAAGGAATGGCTAGTTAAATATGACACTGAGGTATAAAAATAGGAAACAATTTTGCAAAGGAATGTTTGAAGAAGGTGGTCTTGAAGTCAGAAAAACAGAGGACAGAGCTCAGGAATATCCTAAGTTCGAAAAGAACCTGTGTAATTCTTGAATAACATGCCTAGCAGCCTTTTAAACGCATCCTGCCTCTCCCCCTTCCTCAACAGCAGCTGCTGTGTCAGTGCAGGCTGGAACTAATGAGGCAGCACTGACTGTTTCAGAATTTAAGATTTTATTTTCAATTCTCTTTGAATTTAGTTTCAGTGTATCCAGAGCTGTGCTTGGCCTCCTCACAATGCAACGGGGAAATGCTGGGAAAGCTTCTCACCTTACAAACTGTACATTTATTCTGCTGAGCAAACCTGGTGCTGCCACTAGAGCATTGCACTGTGGAGGGCTGTCAGCTCCTGATAAGCCATATTTGAGCTGCTCTGGTGTGTGGGGGTATGTGCTGTAGGCCATGGGCATACGAATGGGTTAATCCATAGTAAATCAAGCTGTCCTAACTAAAATAGTCTGTGATGATGTGACACAGACTCCTGAAAACAAGGTGGGCTTGCCCCAGCTGCAGCAAAAATAATCATGGAAAATTTGGGAGCAGCTTGCTGACACTTCCATGCAGCTGGTTTAACTTCCTTTCAAATGTGTATCCAGTTGTTTCTGTGCAGCTGGCATGCTGCAGCTCCCTCCAGATTTATGCCCTTAGCTTTTCTCCTGCCCAAGTTACCAAGGCCACAGGTAGAGCAAGGAATGCATGGGAAGTGGCTGGCTTCTGCCCAGATTGCAATAGTCATATTCACCACGTTGCTTTTGAGACCCACCATGTAGTAACTGGGATAGAAGATTTTCTTCAGCAGTGAAGAAACGAACCTGATGAATAAAAGCTACCCTTTTTCCACCCTGATGCTATAACTGCTTTGGTTACCTCTTATTTCTTGTTTAGTTCCAGGTGAACCACCCAGTTCTGTGTTAGTAACTCCTCACACGACTTCATCTGTCCTTGTGCAGTGGCAGGTAAGTAACATGAAAAGCTTTGATGTTTCTGGAACAATTTTTTGGTGGCTTTGACTTGATGGTACAGTTCAAGGGACTTTTTCTTGAGCTTGGAAGTATTGTAAAGTTGAAGGACTGCAGCTACTTTCTTATTTTCCTGATCTTGGCATATATTTTAGCAATGGATGGAAATTTCTGACAATTGCTGCTACTTTGTGTCCCATGAGGGGAAGCTTGAGAGTTAACAGAGTTTCTGTAGTGATGCCCAAGATCACTGCTTGTACAGATTCTCCTGTCCTTCCATTGATATCAATAGATGTGCGGCTTTACACTGAAAACATTTAGCAGAGTGTGGAATTGGTAGAGATGAGGTAATCAAAAGCTCACTGTCACTCACATCGCATACTCCCTCCTTCAGCTGCTAAATTAATCAGAAGTGCTTGCTGTGCCTGAGATCCTGTTCATACCTGTGAGGAACTCCACATGCCTTTTTGGCTCTTTGAGGGCTAAAGTCTGAGATCTTTTTCAGAGAAAGGAAAGGAAGTTTGAGCTCTTCGTAACATCTCTGAGTTGGATATGAAAGTATTCATGCCAAGTCTGCGTTTTATATAGGCATTTCCTCTGCCTTCCTTTATCTTTCAATAGTGGCCTCCTGGGAGATGCTGGAACATTTTGTGACCCCAGTGCCTGAGGCGGCTTTTTGCAGAGTGAGCATTAATAGAGGGAACCCAATGGGGTACTGCACGTTATCCATAACCTATCCTGGAAAGCCTTTGCCCACCCTGCTCTCGGGACAGTGACCCATACACATAATAAGGATAACTTTGGACAGATTGCATTATAGTGAAAAATGTACATATGCATTTACAGTACAGATGGGGCTCCTTGCATTTTTGGAAGAAAAAAATATGTATGAGGATCTGTTTATTGCTATGCAGCAGCACTTTAAAAATATGCCTGGCTGTACTGCTGGCTTCCTGGCCCAAGTTCATGCAGCATAATGCTGAGCAGCAGCATTGCTTACAGCATGTTGAATAAATAGGAGATATGTTGAACAGTTTTATCAAAGGAATTGTGGAGAGGTGTAAATCTACCATCCCACCTAGTAATAAAAGGCCTCAGTGAAGAAAGAAAGATACACCAGGAGAGGACAGAGGATGTGAGGCATGATGTACTGCAGAAAGAAACATTCCCCCAACTGACTGATTATTGGTGTGTAGTTAATGTGAAGTAGATGGTTGTTTAGGTAATTGGATGCTTTTTATTTCATGAAAATGAAACGGGGTTGTTGTGCCAGAGCCTTCTCAAGGGAGTTGTGGGCGATTTTATGTCATTACTACGTGTGTATTAATAGGTCCTGGTAATTCAACTATACTATATTTTTCAAATAAACAAAAATCTTCAAGTCCCACAATAGCCTCCAATTAGAAGAAAGTTTCACAACAGTGCCTAAGAAACAATGTAAACTGAAACCAGCACTCGAGCTGAATGGGGAGTAGATTTCTGAGCAAAGCTACATTTTTAACTTGGAGCTGTGTTAATAATTCACCAAAGTGGAGATGCCCTATCTGGGCTTTCAGCTGCTGGGCCCAATCACTCCATGATTTTTAAATTTCAAGTAGAAGAAAGTATGTAATTTCCATTGAGATCTGTGGTATCAATAATGCAAGGTTAGTTCAGATGTTCTGTAGGATGTTACGGTTAACATCAGGATTGTGTAGTTCTGCTTCTACCTTAGAGATAACAATTATTCAAACTTACATTTTAGTCTTTTTTTTTCTTTCTTTTTTTTTTAACGGCACGAAAATGTTTCTCTTACTTCTGTACAACATTACAGGCTGCCACTCATAATCATTTTACCTATTTCAGCAGATCCCTCAGGCCTTCCTGCAAACCCCTTAATAATCCATTACATCAAAAGCAGAGTTTTGTCCATGAAAGACAGATAGGAAGCGGAAGACCTGACCTTTTAGCAGAGTACCCTTTTCAGGAAGGAATTATCATTTCCATGGCGAGGAGAAAGGCAGTTTTCAAGCCATTTATTTTCTAAGCTTTCCTGTCCTAAATTTAAAGGAAGGAAAAACTGGAAAATCACATGAAAGCATAAGAAAACAATGCTTGCTATCAACAAATCAGTGTTGTACCACAATGAGGGATTAAGCTTTATCTGTTAGGCAGTTATATGGCAGAGCAGGGAGTAACAGTCTCTCTCTCAGCTTCAGCAGTGTTTTCCTTTTAGGATTCTGTGGGATACTCCACCTCAACCTTTTTTTTTTTATGACTATTATTGTTATTAGAAATATATATTAACAGTTAAAGGAGGAAACGATTTTGGATCTTTCCAAGAGCACCTTCCTTCTAGGTAACAATTACCTGAAATACAAATCCATGGAATGGTCACTGTATTTTTCAGTGTGTGAAGTTTATTTCCATACTGGTTAGGCTTTGTTTTCTTGCAGCCTCACTTCTCCTTTTGGTGATACACTCAAGTTGTATCTTGGTAGTACAGGGCTTCCCTTTAGCCTGTCTGGAGAAGGCACGTCATGCTTTGTGTTGTGATTTCTCCCTGCCAGGATAGAGGGAGGCAAGGATGTTGCTGTGTTGTGGAGCCCTTCTCTGCTATGGCATCATCAGAGCTAAAGCAACTTCAGTGTAACACAGAAAACCAAAGAGGAAGGTCAGAAGAATGGAAAAGAAAAAAAGGATCATGATAGATCACATGAGTAATTTCCAGTAAACCAGATCTCATCTCCACCTTGCAGAGGAGAACATTTCAGCTGGTCCATGAACAATCATGTCATCAGGCAGCCCTGGAGAAGGCTGTCGCTTTGTTTGGTCTCTTTGCTTAGTCCCTTGGACAAGGGGGCTTAATCTGAGAGTAAGAAAGGCTGTTGTACAGGAGGTTGATTTATATGCCTTGTACAATGGAGCCTGAGAGGGAATACGATTGCCCTTTTCAAAATACATCACGGGTGTAAACACCCCTTAGGGAGAAGAACAATACAACCCAAAAGGCAATGTTAGCACAGTAACAAATGGTTATAGACTAGCTATGAATTATTTAGATTGGAAATTAAATGAAGGTTTCTAACCACCCAGGTAGTGAGGCTTGGAACAGCTTTCCAATAGGAATACTGGGAAGCAGAAAAGTCGCCATGGTTTTTGGTGGAGTTTCTGATTGTGAAATGGACTTTAAGAAAGTGACTTTCTGCAGTCTTGGAAGGCCTAGTCCTGATGGTTCCTGATGTCTCTCACAATCTTCCTTCCTAGGTCACTCTATAAGGCAGATGCTAAATAATAGTGAAAGGTGGTCCAAGTTTCTCCAAAGTATACAGCACAATAATGAGCATGAAATGATGATGAATGAGGTTCTCCATCCATGCAGAGCAAGTACAGCAAGATCTTAGGACTATTGGATTGCTTTCAGCAGGCTCTGGGCAGGACAACTGCCAAAGAAGACTGCTTCTTGCAGGAGTATTTCTCCTCCTTTTCCTGGTAGCTGTGTAGCTTTCTTACACACTGCTTCACATAATTTTGCTTTTTGGTTTCCATATACTGCGATCTTTCTACTTAATTCCTTCAGCCAAAGCAAAGCCTCTGCCCTTAGTCAGGACTGCCCGCACTGTCCTCTTGCCATCATGTTGAAGTAATGGAAAATTCTTGTCATTTCTGGAAGCAGAATACTAGGTTATTACCAAGTATCTTCCGCCTTTCCTAATCTTCCTTTCTTCATTAAAGTTACATGTGGTATTACCTTGTATTGTGACAGTGTTTCACACCAGCAGTTAGTTCCACATTGGGCAGGTTTTCCTTAGTGGAGTTCTCAAGACTGCTAGGGATCTTTCTGGATTAAAGGTGAGATCATCATTAAAATCCTTTTCATTTATACTTTCAGCCTCTTAAATTTCAGTACAAGAATCTTTAGAAGATAAATGGCTCAGGGCATCTTTTCTTCTCTGCAGTTCTTAGCCTGTATTAGACTCATGAAAGTAATTTTTTTTCACCAAACATAAAGAATCCCTCTGCTTGTCTCTATTTAAGCAAGCCATTCAGACAAAAATCTCCTTTTCAGTGTTCTGGCTGTGTATCTCTATCTGAAGGAAGATGTGAGTGGCTGCTGATAATCCTTGCTGAGGTACTGTGTCTCTGAGCATCTTCCAGCATGTTGCAGAAGAAAAAACCCTCATATCTGGGTCAGCTCTGTGGTCATACATCCTCTACTGCTCCAAGCTGTTATGGGGGAGACCTGGGTTTGCCTATGGGACTGGACCTATGCAACACACCAGAGTCCATTACACCATGACTCTTCTCTAAATACCTCTCTGAGGCTACCAGATGTATTTTGTCTTCCTAATCATAGCTGGAATACACCAGTTCTTTGTTATTTTCTCATCAGTCTTTTCAATAAAATCATGCCAAATGAAGAATGCTGTATGAACAGCCCCCAAGGAAAATAGCCACTATAGAAATGCTGTCTTTGACAAAATAATTTCTTTCTTTTCATCTCAGAAGATGTGAAATACTGTTTTGCTGTTCCACTGTTGGTGGCCAGCACTATGCACTTTCAGGGGCAAGCTTGTTTATGTTTGTTGTCACACACAAGTTTCTGTGCACCAAGAAGGAAAGGAGCTTAGCTCTTAGCGTAGTGCATCAGGTGTCAGTCTTAAATAAAGAGCCTTTCGTAACTGCCACAGCTGAGTGAAATCATCAAAGTTGCCTTTAACTTGTGTTTTTCAAATCGCACAACTTTTGGTGCTGTGTATTCCCTGTATATTATTCATGGCTGTTTTCATCAGAGAGCACTGTGTCCCTTTGCATAGCACCAGTCTACAGCTACTGCCTGTTGTGATGGATGTTTGTTGCAATGCTCATCTTAATAAGCCTGTTCTTATGTGAATGTTTTTCAGCCACCCAAAGTTGAGAGTCTAAATGGCTTGCTCTTGGGATACCGCATCTACTATCGGGAGCTGGATTATGACACTGGATCTGGAACAGAAACCAAAACCATCCAGACCCCTTCAGCTTTAAGAGCAGAGCTCACACGTAAGCCTGTGTTTTGGACCTTGTAATATCCCAGAATGGTAATCTGTCATTATGCCAAGCACTGTATGTTCTCTTGCCCCATGGAAGTAACACACAATTGTGTCTAAGAGTGCTTGGGATAATCTAGCTTTTACAAACTCAGGCTGAAGGTGCTGGAAAATGGTTGTAACTTCTGTCTGATCAGCATCACTTGTGATGGTGCATGCTAATCTATGCCAGCATACTCAAACTGATGTTCTGTCCCTGATATAGCCTCTTATTTCCTGCCTTCTGCTACCTCCATTTCATGATTACCCTGGTATACTTTGTTCTGCCATCAGTCAAAAGAGAGAGTTCATTTTCCTCAGCTGGGAACCTTTTTCTTTCTTGTTATTTTTTAGTAGTTTTTATAATTGACATTTTGGTTTTGTAGTATCAGAAAACAGCTGAGAAGAAATTTTAAATAGAATTTTTACAATTTCAAAGTGCTTGTCCCTACTTTGGAAGTAAATAGCAAAAATGAGCAAGAATTTTAAGGTGCATGTTTGCCATGTTAGTCGCTGGGATTTTTGGCTCACATGGAAGGAAGGTGGAGAGGAATGCTAGAAAAATGAAGAGGCTTTTTAGACAAAACCTAGAAAGGAAATCAGAGGAAAGAATAGGCAGAATAAGATGATTTGAGGCAAAGATGTGAGCACTCAGTAGCCTGACAGATATATATGGTCCAGGAATGAGACATGCTCACAGAGGGGCCAGCTTTTGTCCTGCTTGATGCGGAATATTCAGAATAAGATAATACTCCAGCAGAACAGGGTTGAGTGAGACTATTCTAATGGCTTAAATCCTCTTCCATGTTTCCCTGAGCCCATAAAAGTGGTTTCTACGAAAGGGAGAGTAGGTTGTATGGGGGTGTGAAAAAAGTGGATGCTTTAAATATAACGTAAGCACCTAACTCTGACCTCACTTATGCATTCAGTGCTGAATGAGACTTCTCAGACTACACAGAGTTTTAACCAGGAGAGAGTAGAGATGTAAAGCTCCTAGAGGTGTAAGTATTCATAAGGGATTTTTCCAGTCAAAAGCTGACTATTTATATCATCATGAAATAATGACTTTGGATGCTCTCTAGTCTCACAAGCCAGGGAGCCTATGAAATCTACTGGTTTTCTGTCTTCCCTGTTCCTGGCTGGCCCTGCAGTTATGTTCCTAATAGCTGTAGAGTAGAAAAATATGTGTTGTACTTCTCCAGGAAGTTAAGAGCGAGAAAGGGGTGGAGAAAAGTGTATTTTAAGAGGAATTTCCCTCTTCATAATATGACAATCCCCACCTTAACACCTCTGTTCTGCACTGACCTGCAGTTTTGCACAGCTTAGCATATTATTACAATTCACTCACAGCAGGAACATTGAATTCTGTAAGTGAAACTGTGGGGAATCTAACACACATTTAAAGAAACAGGTCCTGTTCTATTGTAAATGTTGGCTTTTTGTGGCCCATGTTCCAGGTCTTTACCCTGCACCTCTTAAGGTTTTGAATTTTGCGTGTTGAGAAATAAGGAGGTAATACAATGCTGAGAATTTCCCGCCTGTAAATTGTTTCCTTTTTACCCATTTGTTCTATTTAATATAGGTGTCAGAACATTTCTGTGTTGTATATTTGTGAGATTCTCTGTTTGAGGAGGAAATGAAACAGCCCTGTGTGAGTGACATGCTTTTGATGTGTTATGAGAGAGTGATGTGATTTTATTGCCCTTCAAGGTATAGTCCTAAAGCTCAAACTGTGTATGTGTGTGCTGCATCATTTGCCTCTGTCTGCTGTACATCATTTGCAATAACTACTTCCTTGCACTGTAACAAGCTTTCTGCTTTGCTTACCCTGAATAGCCCAAAGCAGCTTCAAGACAGTGAACAGCAGCTCTGCATTAACGACGTATGAATTAACACGTAAGTGCATATTGCCTTTAGATGAGACTCTCTGTAATGGTTCAAAATACACTACAGGCAAACTTCTACAGTTGTCCTCAGTGGATCTAGTAGAAATCAACACAGATTAATGATTCTGCTTCTTTGAGCTTCTTTTTCTTTAAGCCCTAGCATTCCCTACATCAAGAGGCACTGATGATGCAAGTAGGTAGCTGTTGTAAAAATGTGGCTGCTGGGAAGGTAAAACATTATTGACTGTAACAACCCAGTATTGCTGATGCTAAATGAATTTTGATTCGCTTGCTACATATTTTGCAGTCCATCTGAGTTTAGCTGCATCACATCATTAGTCCTGTGATTCAAGCATTGCGATGCTCAGGCATTCTGTGGAGTAGGAGGCCAGTTTAGAATGAGCCCAATGAATTTATGTGCATCTCCAGAGGTGTTTTCAATTGGAAATGAATAAAATAGCATTCGACAGAGTTAAAAGGCAAGTTGCTTTGTGGTGATGATGGTTCACTAGATAGGTTTTGCCCAAGGCTTTTGAGTCACAGATTGTGATGAGCTAAAAAAAAAAAATGAAGCCCTATCCCCACTGAAAGTTGCATGCATGAACTCTCATGCGTTCCATTTTCATCCACATCCAGTTAACACTAACATCTCCCTTGTGACTTTTCATGGCAGCAATTAAAGTTTCCCTGTACAAGCTACCCAGTACTATATCTTATATATCTTACTGGGGTTTGTTTACAAACTTAGCATCATTACTGCTGATTTGCTTGCTCCATGTTTTGCAGTCCATCTGAGTTTAATGGTATCACATATATCGGATATCATTTGTAGTGTACCTGAGACTGGGGAATGATGCTGGACTATGAGTCACATACAGGAGCACAACAGTTGTAAACACTTCCATGAAACTGAATTTGACGAACCTGTGTGATCAGGCTTATTGAACCTTGCCAAACTGATGGCGTACTGTCAGCCACAGAGTTAAAGGTACTATCTGATTCATAAATAGCAGCGGATATTGTTGGCAAAGGGAGAACTTTGGACCCCTGACCATGTGTGTCTTAATCAAGTCAGTGCTCATCAAAATAGAGCAATTTATATTATTGATCGCTCCCTTACTCTTAATTTCACTGCTAAATATCGTGGCTGATAAATATTTGTTAGGATTGATTCTTTCATCCTGAAAAAGCAGTCTGTAACTGCTCAGGTGCTGCCTCCCCTGCTGAGGTTGACGTGATTTCTCCTCCACCCTTGTTTGCATCTGTTAATTACCCTCATACAATTGGGTTCTCTAGGTCTTTTCACACTGCTCTCACTCTCCTACCTCATCTATCAGAGTAGTTTCTGTATGTCGGCAAAGAAATTCGTTGCCAAATTGAGTCCAGACTCCAAATTCTCCTTTCTCTTTGTGATTGATGTTCAGGCTGTGGTCACTTTGAAGAAGAGGTACCCATGCAGTACTTCAGATGGGACTCCAGATTCCCCACTGTAGATCTTCTGCAGCCTGCTTCAGCTGTGACATTCTTGAGCCGTGCAGTTGCTAAATGATGCCCTAGATCAAAGTCTCTGGGGGTTAGGCAAAGGCTTGAAGCCACATTCTTTTCTACCACAAGATCAAAATGAGACTGTAAAGCTCATACAAAGGAAAGTCCTGCCTTTTTTGTCATTAAAAGTGACCTGGCAATATTCTTCTAGCTAGTTACTCATCAGGAATGATTACTCCTACTGAAGCAACGGTGTGAGGAAACACTGGAAAATCCTGCCGTTTCATTGCAAAGATCTTTCATAATTAGGCAAATCCTGCAGTGATGTGTGAGTTAAGGAAGGATGGAAGTAGATGTTGCATCATTGTACTGTTCAAATGCCATGTTTCACAAGAGGGAAGTCTGGTGATAAAGAGGTGATGGAGTCTGGATAATAAATAATATGCTATAATATGTAATAGAATAATATTTTACTTTTTCAGAGTTGAAGAAATACAAGAGATATGAAGTATTAATGACAGCATATAATATAATTGGTGAGAGCCCTACCAGCACACCAGTGGAAGTGTTTGTGGGTGAAGCAGGTAGGTAAAGGAAAATCAGTTCATTTTCTTCTTTTTTTTTTAAGTTACCAGCATGTTTTAGTATTCTCCAGATAATATTCAATATTTTTCCCAGAAAAGGGATGGTGAAAAATTCCCCCGTTGTGATCACTAACAGTTTCTTTCAGCGTCCTCTCCAGGAATAGGTTGTTACTGACAGTTCCTTGCCGTATGAAAGCCAGTGAGTCTACACAAACAAGGGAGAAAAGGCATTTGAAAGAAAGAAGAGAAAATCTGGTTGGAGTTGCAGGAGGATGACTGTTCATACCAAATTAGCTTGAGGGAAAAACTGACTCAAGTTAAAGAAGTGAAAAGTGGAGCACAGGGAAGCCACAAGGGAAAAGAAACAAAACTATAAAACAAGGGAGGCTTGGAAAGCTGCTTCTTTTATTTTATAACTCTCTGTGTAGAGACATTGCCTGTGTGGAGACATACAGCCTGCGTGCCTGTGCCACACCTTGCTGTATTTTTATGCACTTGAAGTCAAGAAGACACTATGTCTAGTTTGCTGCTAGCTTTGGAGGTATAGATGATGATTACACTCAGGAACATGCAGATTTTATAGCTGCATCCAGCCTCTGCAGAAGCTGAGGGTCAGTGGCACTATTAATGGCTTTGCTTATTATGGGTCTAGTGCATGAATCCAGGCTGTATTTATGAAATGTAAGGTGTCCATCCTGTTAAAATCCCTCCATTGAAAGGCTGGAGGTGGAAATAAGGATGAGACAGTTAATTAGACACGTTCTTTGAATGCTTTGTGAGACTGGTGATTTTGCAGAGCCCAGATGACTTGCAGCTGAGCCTGTTCTGGGTAGCTCTACACAGAGAAGCGCAGGACTGGAATAGCTGATGTCTTCTTCACAGCCACAGCAGCAGTGCTGTATTTATGGTGACCCCAGCTGGAAAGAGGCTGGTGCTGAAATAGTTGTTAGTTATGGTAACAATTTCTGCAGCAGTGTCTTTTGAAGCTTAGAACAGGAATAGGCAACACACACCCTCCTGTTGTTCACTCTGCCTCTGTGAAAGGATCTGACTACACTTCTGTTCTTCTGTCTCAAGGCTAGGATGTGGAAGCTATCAAACCCAGCAATAATTCATTTTATTCTTATTCATTAAATATTCTATTGCTGAAAACTAAGCAAAGCGCATCTTTTTTAAACCCTACTGCACATTTTTTAAACTCTACTTAACCTTTTAATTCCAAATATGGTGAAACATTTACTGTCTGCCTCTGAAAACATCATAAATTAATCAGAGCAGCATGGTTCTGCAGACAGCTGGCAATATTTACATCTTTTTCTAGTTTGCTGCTGCTCTTACTTGTGCAACTGCGGTGAAGAAAGCCCCAAGTGGAGCCAACTGTAGCTGGCTTCAAAATACATTTTTTGTTTCTGAGCTCAGTATCTCACTGCTGCAAATGGAGCCAGCACATGCATTCATACGCATGTACACAGCACAGAAAGTCAGCTGGGGAAAACAAGGAAATGCTGATACATCGTGTCTTTTGATCCCACTGTCCAGGTCTTCCTTATGGTAACTCAGATAGGGAGCAAAGCAGTGGAAGGAGCCAAACTTGGGAGAAAACTAATACATCAAGGAGACTTTTTTCACAGGCAGGACTGGTGTATCTGAAGTTTGAGCATGACTCTGATGGGGGTTTTTTAGAGATCCTGGATTTACCTCTGGTTAGGGACAGTCCAGGTTCATGCGGTAGAAATGATGAATGTAGGATCTTCCTGCCAATTTTCACTCTTGTTGTGTGAAGCTATATTACACTTTGTTATAGAACTGCCTCTTCCACCTCCAGAACTGGCTGTGATTTATACTGTGAGTAAAGTGATTGGAGCTGGTATTGCAATTTAAGTTTCAAATTGATTTGTGACACCTTTGAGTTTAAGTGTGCTGTGGAAATACAAGTTTTTGTTGTTATTGTTTGCTTGATGTTCTTACCCATGGTAAAGGCAGTTAAGCAGTAAGCTGGAAAAAATGGGTCTGCTTAGCTTCAGCAACTGGAGCATCCATGTTAAAAATAGAGAAAACCTGCCCAATAAACAAGTGCTGACAACACAGGCATAGCACTGAACACAAAATGACTGAAAGGAACCAGTCTCCAGGCTGAAAGCCCCATATAACATGCATCTCGGTATTGTTAAACAGCGCTTCCTTCTTCCATATGTGTTCCAGTAATTCTGGTAGGTGCAAGAACATTCCTCTATCGGTTGTAAAAAGCAATATACAGCACTTGCCTTTGGGAAAGTGTGCTGAGTTTAGGCCAGCTCAGTCAAGTACCCAGTACTGTGCAGTTCTGGTGGGTGTTTCATGCAGTGTGGGACACCTGGGAATACTACAGAGTTGACTGGCTGTTCAGCTTCTGTGTCTGGTGCAGACAGATGAATGATGCAGAAGGAAGTGTGTCTAATTCCTTGCTTCCTTCTTGTCCTCTCCTCTGTTAGATTGGAAGATTTTCCTACCCTCATGCCCTGGCTTCAGCAGTAGCAGTCATTTTTTGTCTTCTCAGTAGCTGGTGCAGTGCTGTGTTTTTGACTTTCGGCCTGGGAACAGTGCTGATAACATCAATGTTTTTAGCTGCTGCTCAGTAATATTTAGTCTGACCAAGGACTTTCTGAGCCTCGTGCTCTGCCAGGGAGGAGGGGAAGCCAGGAGGAAGCAGAGACAGGACACCGGACCCAAACTGACCAAAGAGGTATTCCGTACCACAGCATGTCATGCCCAGTATATAAACTGGAGGCAGTTACCTGGAAGGGTTAGATCACTGCTCGGTTGGGCTGGGTATTGGTCGTCGGGTGGTGAGCAGTTGTATCCTCTTCCCTTGTATTTCCCTTATCATTATTATTATTGGTGGTAGCAGCAGTGGTTTGTGTTATACCTTAGTTACTGGGCTGTTCTTATCTCAACCTGTGGGAGTTACATTCTTCCTATCCTCCTCCCCATTCCTCTGGGAATCGGGGGGGGGGGGGGGGGGGGCTAACGACTGTGTTGCTGATTTACTGCTGGGCTTAAACCATGACAGTTCTTTTTGGTGCCCAACATGGGGCACCAAAGGGTTGAGATAACAACAGATCTGACCAGAGTGTGTCTAATCGTATTTGTGATAAGCATTCATTGTTTCAGATTAATAGTCACTTGTCACAATGCTGATTTATTGGCTCTCAAAGTTGTTGTTCTTGATCTCGGAGTTTCAGCATGTCATACCTTACTTACAGCCGGTATTTGCTGTGTTAGTGTTTATTGGCTGGGAACCTTGGGCTAAGGTTCTTGTCTCATTTTACTTTATGGTAATGACTTGTAATACAATAGCATCATTGATCATCAAACTGATCTGGCTTGCATTCACAGTGTGGTCACCACCTCTATACTTTGGGAGGTATATAATAGAAGTGCTTAGCAATCACACATCTTTTTTCCCCTCCTCGGGTGGTCAACCTGTGAAGGAGACATTCCCTTATGCTCCCAGCCCCCCACCAGACTGTTTACAGCATCATTTGAGAGTTCTGACTGTTTTGAATGACCTTTAGGTATCCTTGAGACCTGCCTGTTGATTGTGATGGGGATCACCATGCTGGCACACATACAGAGTGTGTTTTACCCACGACCATTTCATCTGGTCCCGAGAGTTAAGCAGAGTCAGGTTTGGGCCTTGTCTGGGGTTAGACGACGATGTAGGAGGACCAAGAGATTTTCCCCGAGGATGTTTTTTACAATAAAAGATCCAGTAATGGAACCTCCTGACAAACTTGGAAGAAAAAAACATTAAAACCACCCTGCTGGCAGATTGGCCAATCAAACAAAAACACCCAATGGGGAGATTCTCTTAAGTCCGGGAGTGCCACTGAGCTGTACCCTAGCCAACAGCCTCCCCAGACAGCCCAAGTGCTCAGATCTCACTTGTCTCTGACTGATGGGCAGGGGGAAATTTTGGAGAGAGAACAACCTGCTCGTACGCAACAGGCCAGACCTGAGTAGCAGACCTCTGTATCCTGACTTGCCTGGTGAATAAGTGAGCTGGATGCAAGTGGTTTGGGTTTTGGGGATGTGGTTTGGAGCAAAACCTTTTTCTTTTTACAGTAGCCCATAAGATCAAAGGCTCAAAATTGAGTTCTGCCTGAATGTTTGCAAAGCTCACTGGCATGGAGAGCAATTCTTCCTCATGTCAGGAAAGTGGGCTGGGCGTCCTTGTGCTCAGCACAGCCAGCAAGGATGTGCTGCCTGCTCAGTCTGAGCAGAGCTGGTTCCTTCCCCCACCTGCCTCAAGCATCTGGATCTCTCTGCTCCACAGACTAGAAGATCCTTGTAATTTTGCCTTTCTAGACCTGGCTGCAGCTCTGCTCTGCTCATTAGAGAACCATGTGCATCTCCTGACAAATGACAGAAAAATTGAAAGCCACCACTTGCAAAAATTAGGAAGGCAGTCACAGCCCCGTTGGCAAACGCTCTTCTTGCCTTGTTAATTCATTTAACAGTTCAGCTGTCAGGGATGCTGGCTTTGATTGGAAAGGCAGTGAGTGTTCAGCAAGAGTCTGGGTACCAATATTCATCCCAGCCCTAAATGCAGCTGCTACCAGAGGTGCTGTTCTGCTCAACTGAAATTAAGACTCTGTTAGAGCAGCCACTATATCAAGAGCTTTATTCTACCAGGTTGCTGTCACTGTCTGATTGTGTGGTGGGCTCTGGAGTTGAGGAGAGTCCACCACCTGCATTTTAATTAAACAGGTTGGGGCAGGCGTGCTTCACCTAATTTGGGAAGGTGAATAACATGGAAGGTAGCAATACAAATCCTCTGCTAACGAGTCTGCAGCCTCCAGTGCTTCTCCCATATACTCAAAGCTGGCTTGGATGAAAAATAATGGAATTCTTAATTCCTTCCAGCAGCTGCTGCCGTAGGAGAGTGTGTGTGCACGGAGGGGAAGTAGCAGAAGGGGTGAAGTGCACCCAGAGACACTAGCCTTTAAACTGATTGTAAATCCATTTGTGTGAAGAGGGGAGTGACTTGTGTCATTATAACTGATGGTGACATTGGTGGCCTTCAGAATTCACAAGAAATTACAAGGGTGGTTTATTGTTGTTATTGTTCTCTTTAATAATGACCTCTGAATGCTGGTAGAGCAGTGGGAAAGACAAGCAGTAAGAGCTGGGAGACAGATCCTCTTCTGAGTAGTCAGCTGTTGAAATGCCGCCTTGGTTGTACCATTATCTTTCAGAAAAGGTTTGCTGGCTGTCTTGCTTTCTTCCGAGTGAAATTGTAGCTTGGAAAGGAACAGGAGTGGGACAGATGGTCAGCTGCTTCTTACCTCTCATTTTCTTACTGTCTTAGAAAACCTGAGTTGGTGCAAAACCTCTTGGTGCAAAGCTAGCAGACACCAAAGCAAATGTCCCACTGTTACCTGCAGTTATCCTCTGCCCTTCTGCCTGCAGCTCCACACGTGTTCCTGGAGCTTACAGACTTTATTTTGTTTACCGTAGCTGACACATGTAGGGAAGCTCTGCACTGCCAGTAGCATCAGGGGACACACTCAGAGCTGCCTGACCACCTCCAGCATTTTACAGGCAAGGAATAAAAACCATCTGGAAAGCTCCAAGGCCAAAGATAGTGATTTAGGTTTTCCTCCTAAGGAGGAAAGAGTAAGGAAGCAAAGACTTAACTCCATGCACCTGACTCCCCTTTATAAACTGTTTCTAGCCAAGAGCTCTTGTCCCTTCTTACCTCATTATCTGTGCTTGGACTATGTCCCTATGTCTATCGTGCTAATGCCAGAGAAGGTTGTCAGAACAAGGCTTCTTTGTCCTTGAGTGTTTTCATCTCTTTCTGCAGGCCTCACTCTCTTCATGTGTTCATACAAAATACCCTAATTGGTGTCAACTCTCCATCATAGGTCATTTTAGGGAGTCCCTCAGCACTACCTCCTTTTCTTGTATAGCACAGAAGCTTTATCTCCTTCCCTGCCCTGAATGTAGCTGAGAAGATGCTGTGCAGAGAAGTCCCCTGTGCTTCCTTGTTAACAGCCTACAAGAGGAATGACAACATTTCAGTGCATTAGAGCTGGCAGCTTCAACCAGTGTGCTGTGGCCCCCTTGGCTGTTTTCTTCTATCTGTCTGGGACACGTGGGCCATGTCTCTCAGTGGCCGACTGTGTGTATGCAGATAGGGAGCGCATTGCTGCTGGCACAGCTGGGAGAACTGGGTGGGCATTTCCATCCCAGATGCCACTGGAGGAGGGAAGAAGAAGGATTATCATGGCAATTTCACATCGCAGTAGTCTAAAACCTGTCAGCCTAGGGACAGTATGTTCCATTGATAAACAAAAGAGGATGGAGGGAAGCTATTGAAAGTAGTATCATAAATAACTTTGTGCTTTTACTTCCTCAAACTTTAAACAAAGGGGGTTGACCTTCCTTGGCATTTTGAAAGCACCAAGCCTTTTAAATGGTCAGGTATTTGCCTTTTTATTGTTGGCACTTATGAGCATCAGCAAAAGGCTACTTTTGCAGGATAGCAGGGTGTTTAAAACATTGGTCTCCTTTTCCCCGCTGCTGAATCTGGAGAGCTGTTCAAACATCATGCTTAGTTGTGAATGATCATCAAGCAGCTGTTCTGGGAATGCCTTGCTCCAGGTGTGACACTGGGTTTTCATGCTGTCCCCAGTGTCTGTCTTCCTAAGGAAAGAGAACTTCTCATCTGAGCTCGGAGTTAAAGATCCCAGTCGTGTTCTTCACCTCTCTTTAGTGCACTAAAAGAGAGAGTAAAGTCAGACAGAGCAGGAAAGGGGAAGCATAGGAAGGTGGAGAAGAAAAAGAAATGGTGAGACATTTCCTGTTTAGACTGGGGAAGAAACTTCTTCAGTTTCTCTTGCATTAATGGAAGCCGTTTCACCTGTATGCCAACAGCATTCCATTTCTCAGCTACTGGGTACATCTCATCAGTATTTCTTGGTGGATTTTAAACTCCTCCAGACTCCCTCTATACCTGGTTTCCACTTGGGGATTGTCTGCAGCAAATCCAGTTTGGATTTGTTGTTCCCATCAATGCAGCTCTACTGGTTGTAATAGCAGTATAGATAGCACTCGGCTGCATTATCTAATCCCCCAGGGCTGTGACAGGAGAGTAAAAAATAACTAAAAAGTAACTAAAGCGTGCCTACATTAGAACGTTAGTCATTCCTCGTGTGTTACTGGTATTGCTGCAATGCTGGGGAATTATGGATATGAATTCTCTATATAGACCTTGCTCCCTTTCCTATTCAAACTGCTGTTTGTTGTTTTTTTTAAGGCTACTTTTACATTCTTAATCTGTTTACAGATAAGCACAAAGGTTTCATAATTAAACTTCCAAATTTGGTAGCTTAGCTCGGTAGCTGCTCTTACAATGGTAAGGCCGAATGTAACTGTGCCAGTGTGAGTCTGTGGAAGAAGTGTCCTTAATGTCAACATGTCAAAAAGACATCCCTGCAGCTCTCTGGAGACTAAAGTCTAATGTCAAGGCAGAAGGAAGCGAGGTCTAAGTTAGAGTCATACTGCTGTCAAAGCAAGTTATTCTACCACATAGGAAAATGAATTTTAAGAGAATGCAGTGGAAAGCAGTGGCCAGATTGAGACATAGATTTGATGGGCTTATTTGACATCTTTAATTCTCCATTGATGATTCAGAAGCTCCCTAAAATGATTTGCAATGTTTTCATGCTGCAAGTAAAAGCCAAATGCGTGCTTCATTAACAGCTCATTAAGTTGTTCATACTGGTCATAAGCAGCCTTTGGTACAGCAGAATGCTTTATACAGTGCGGCAGCTCCTGCTTAGCCCTGGTGTAATTGCCTCTGTTTATCATGCCTCAATGTAGGAAAGATGTTTCTGTCCAAGCAAAAGTATCATCGGTTTTTGATCAACTGCCTGTGCTTATATCTCTGTCACTGCTATTGCTGGTGAGGGTGGCGTTAGGCTGCAATTGCCATGCAATGTTTTGCTCAGGTGATGAACTTCCATCTCACAAAGCCAACAATTTGATGTCAGTTTTTAGTACTGACTGTAACCCAAGACAGACAGACAGTTTTTCTGCACTCAAATTCATCATCAGGACTCCTATATTTGTTCTGTAGTAGGCACAAGCAGCAGTGGGAGTGGTAGGACAAATTAGCTGTTCTGCTGCAGTGTTATATAGCCTGTGAAGAACCAAGTGCAGGGACATCCCTGCACAGTGCACAGAGGGTGGAGGGAGGAGAAGCCTAATCATGTATGCGAAACCTTATTGAGCTAACAGCAGAGCTACTCCATTAAAAGCAAAAGAATTAACCTTCCTTTCAAAGATATGAGTGATCAGTAGTAAAGTAAGACGAACCATAAATTGCACTGGTAAAGAAGTGGGGAAGCCCCTGGCTGATAACTCATATTCAAGGACACACAGGCTGGAGCTTGAGTATTTTTGACTAAAGGGTTATATTTGCAGCCAAATTTCTGTTGCCTCTAATTGTGCAGCCCTGCTCTGCTTGGTTTCAGTCATCCTGTGACATGTGAGCGAAACGTTGTAAGTATTTTCAGATGGGTCTCAGCTCCTGTGGCTTTGCCTCCTCTGTACAGCTTTTCTGTGAAGCCAGCTGTAGAGAAAACACAGTTGGTTTTCTTTTCTGACATCTGTTTGCTGTATCTGTCATCAATCATGGAACTGGCGACTTCCAGCTTGTCTATTTTTGATTTCTATTTTTCTTTTTTTTTCTTTTTTTTTTATATTTTTTCTATTTTTCTTTGTTTTGTTTTGTGGTTTTTGTTTGTTTCTTTGTTTTTTGGTGTGGTTTTTTTTTTTTTTATTGTAGACAGGCTGAGAAAGTTGGGGCTGTTCAGCCTGGAGAAGAGAAGGCTGCGTGGAGACCTCATAGCAGCCTTCCAGTATCTGAAGGGGACCTATAGGGATACTGGGAAGGGACTCTTCATTAGGGACTGTAGCGATAGGACGAGGAGTAACGGGTTCAAACTTAAACAGGGGAAGCTTAGATTTGATATAAGGAAGAAATTCTTTACTGTAAGGGTGGTGAGGTACTGAAATGGGTTGCCCAGGGAACTTGTGAATGCTCCATCCCTGTCGGTGTTCAAGGCCGGGTTGGACAGAGCCTTGGGTGACATGGTTTAGTGTGAGATGTCCCTGCCCATGGCAGGGGGGTTGGAACTGGGTGATCTTCAGGTCCTTTCCAACCCTAACTATTCTATGATTCTGTGATTCCATGATTCTGTGATTCCATGATTCTGTTGTAGACAGTTGCCTTTTTTGTAATGAAAGTATGAATTAGCAATATCTTAAAATATTTTGCCTGCAGCAGTTTGGACCCTGAGATTATATTGGTGGGTATGGGACCACAGTTTTGAACTCAGGGATGCTGTGTTGCAAAATAAACCAAGAAAGAGAAAACTCTCACTCAGAGTTGAGAAAATGTAAATGAAATCTCTCTCCGGAGCAGATCACAGCCCTCCATGGACTCCACATTGCAATCTGTAAATCCTAAATGAATCCCTCATGGGGGTGATTACCCAAACTTGTATTAAAGCCACAGCAAAAGGTTCTCACAGTGGCAGATCTCACCTGCTCAGTTGGACTTTTTTCTAATATGGCTTTTAACATTTGGTCTGTGGCAAACCCAGTGGAGATTCACCCTAATTATTCTATGCGCTCTCTTGGCTTTAGTGGAGCATAAGGAGTTGTTGGTGCTTTTAAGGCTTTAGTAGGAGGTGCTGTTATTTTTAGTGAACATTAAGTGAGTGCTTTTGTTTGCTGTCTTATGGTATTGTGAATTAGAGTGTGGGATTAAGAAATGATTATGAGTGGAACATGGCTATAAATGGGAAGAGGAAGAGTCTTGGGAAGCGGAGAGCCTGGGGAGGTAGTCTGAGGTAGGTAATTCTGCCTTTGTCTAACGGCTAGACATTTCTAAGAGAGTTGAGAGCAGGATGTTCCCACCTGCTGCTCCTACTCCTCCCAGTGCTCCTGAGGGAGGATCAGGCCAGAGTATCAAACACTCAGCAGTTCTTCACCATCCCTTGCACCCTTGAACAACCTTCAGTACGTCATGGGGAGTGAATCCTGCATTCCTCAGAGCTGACACTGCTCTCACACACTGGCTGAGGTCTACTAGCTTTAGCAGAGCTAACCCTCATTTGCACTGATGTAAGTGAAAGGGGATTTTAGCTTGTAGGTTTATGCCTGTGTGTTTGTTTGCCCATACCTAATGATTGTCAGACTCTTGCTGTTCCTGCTCGTGGGTTTGTCTCTGCTGACTGATGGGCTGCCTGCCTGTGTGTGATCATACCCTTGTGGACACAAAAGAAATAGAGGAAAAAACTCCTTATCTTATTTATCCCCTTCCTGGTTTAGCCACCTGTATGCTGTTTCCAGAGACAGTCTGACAGTTCTGTAAGGGCTTTACTTTTGGGCCAACAGCTCTCAGTCCCTTGATTGATAATCTCAGTATGCAATGTGATAGCCTATTTTAGGTTTATATTAGCTAAGTTGAACTGTGAGCTTCAGCAAAACAAAAGCATGTAGGTTTTGCTTGAAGGTTGTTACTGTTTCACAGTACTTCTGCATGAGATTTGCCTTCTTTGTAGGCATGGTAATGCAGTCACAGTAACTTCTTGTGCAGTCACAGTAACTTCGGATCATGTCTGTCCCCTGAAAATCCTGGATTGCACATGATTTATTGGAAAATCTGAACCCCACATGAGAAGATTAGCGGTCACAGAAACTGTGATTTCACCACCATTGGAAGAGGCAGTGAGGGACAGGATGAGAGTTAGCTTCTGCTTCAATCACTTGCCAGTTTATGAAGGTTCTTCATGAATAAATCATATCCATGGAGGTTTCCTCAAAACATGATTGCCTTCTCAGTTCAAAAAAATGGCCTTGGCATATAACCTCCCAGAGTCTGTGTCCATGGAAAGGATACTTCATTTCTAGTCCTTGTTTCATTTCAGTGTTTTCCATTATGTGTGATTAATGTCATCTTTCCCTCCTTCCTCCCTCCACCCTCACATCCTTTTCATGTCTCTGCAGATGCTGAAGACAGGCCTAGCCAATATTGGGAAGCTTCCCAGTGCTAAGCAGAGAAGCTGGGGATGTTACATTTGGGTATCATTTGCAGCTGCTTTTATTTATGCTTTTTCATGACTTCAATATCCTTAAAATTTTGATGTGGCAAAACACAGCTACATTACAAAGTGTAGCATACAGGGAGGGGACCAAGTGTTTGCCTACCCAAATAATATGGCACAGAGTAACGCAATTGTGGGTGTGCTAGATTCCAAATTTTCCATCCTGACAGCTGTTTTCCTCCTCTCCACCCCACCTTGTCCACCAAGGTAGGCTTGCCTGTTAACCTTTCTATTTTGCATTGGTTAGCTTGTGCTCCCTCTTCATCAGTGTTCATGAGGGTGAGAAAGATGTTGTTCCTGTTAGTCTTGTATTGACTTCCATTGGTCTCTTGTACACTAGGAAATGTTTCAATTTCTCTTACAATCATGTAAATCAACACATCGATCAACACCCTAAAAAAGGGTTATTTCCTTCTAAAACCTGGCTTTTCGAGCTGCTTTAACCTCCTCCCTGCCCAGTAGAAGGTGGGGGAGACCAGATTGCTTCTTTCCTGAGACTCATTTCAGGTCACAGGGTGACACAGGGCTGGCAAAGTTAGTAACTGGGTTCATGATTATGTAACCTAATAACACCAGGTTTTGGTGCCAAACTGTCATGCCTGAATATGAGGATAGGAGCACTCGAGTCTAATGTTAGCAAATGGAGTTGTGTTGAGGGAGTTAAGATCCTTTATGTGCAGCTCTGCTTGTCTTATTGCATCTGAAATACATCTAAGTAACCCCAGAAAGTGCAGTCTTTGGAAAAAGCACATACTTCCATCACAGAACATAGCCTAGCCTAAACCAGCCAGAAATTGGTGGGAAACATTCTAAATATAGCTTGTGCTGCTTTGTCACAGCAGAAAGCTGCTTCGCAGTAGCTGTTTCTAAAGCACAATTAACTAGTTGTTATTGAACTAATCAGCATCGCTCACACAGCATTCCTGATGGCAGAGGTACTGCTGCACAGGGAAAGTGTGCCACACTCCCACCTCTCTTTCCCAGCCACTGCAAGAAAATGGCCAATAAACACTGAACATGTTTCTCTCATGCTGCTTTTCCATCGTGGAAGGAGTGACTGCAAACATCTGCTGATACACCTTATTGTTCTTTCTTGGGAGGTACCATCTTTGCATTCCTTCTCTAAACCCATACTGCAAGAAAGCCCCTTGTGTTTTGCTTTGCCCATTCTGCAGATCAAGTCTTGCTGTTTTATCTTATGTCCTTCTGTTTGTTATGTTGTGTTTGGCTTTTAAAATCCACTTAACTGTTGCTTACCTACTCCATAACTTGAGGGCAGTGGCTGCAACGGAGAAGGAACAATCTGTTCTCCATGCCACTGGGGACATAAGTTCAATACGATGAGGATGGAATAGGCTAGACATTTGAAAAATAGTAATATGAGGGTTATTTTAAGGGTTATTAAAATAGGGGAATGCTGGCAGAGTTTGTGTGGGGGTGGCAGGGGAATCCGAGGAGAGGTCAGTGATGGAGATTACACCAGCATCTGAGCAGCAGAGCTGATCCCGGTGTGAGACAGGAGGATGGATATCTGAGCCCTCTCCAAATGCGTTCCACCACTGTTTTCCATGACTGTGTGTGCCAGGAATCAATGTGCGAACTTCAGAGGTGCTGCATGTGCAAGCTTTGTCAGCCCATGCTACATTGAATATTGCTGTGTCTTCTCTCTTCTGTTGTTACTAGGTAGATAAGATTACAGCTGGAATGTCAGAACCACCCCTCTGTTATAATGTGTTATAATGTGTAGACTTATAGATTAGACACTTTTTAGGCCTGGAGCTGTGTCTTTGTTCTGTGTTTATGCAACACATTGCACAATGAGATTCTGGCCTCTAGGTGCTAACACCAAAATGCAAATATATCGATTACTAGGGAATAAAAGCAGGCATGTTCACAAAGGCATGCTTTGATAAACTAGGGAGGAAGTGCTTGCTAGACAGAAAAGGATCAGAGGTCTTTACAAAACTGAAACTTGCTTGGGATTGTTTGGAACTGTGGGATCAAGCTGATGCACAGAAAATCTTCAGTCTCTTTTCACTGCATTTTTCTCCTCATATTTTTTTTTTTTGCCTAAATGTTTATTTAAATGGCATGAATGTCAGGAAATCTTGTCCCAGTCTTGTCTGTGAATTTCCTGACATAATACTGGCATTACAGAAGCAATTAGAAAATCAGTAGAGGAGAAATCTTTTCCTATCCAGCATTTTGGAGCAGATGTAAGAGCAGCAAGGAACGCTTCATAAAAACAGTTACTGAGTATACCAAATGAATCACAAGGATTTGTAGCCTACCTGTGCTACAGAGCATCGTGGCAACTGTCACTGAGAAAAGGAATAGTAGTTTTGTATTGATGAAAAGCTCTGGGTGACACAGAGAGCAAATATCCCAAGGAAGCAGTGAGAAAAACTGAGGTGAGCCTTCTGCAATGCACAGAGCTCTGTCACAGGCAGGCCACTGGGGATTTTAAGCACCTTCTGTTTAAAGGTTATAAGCATTTGCAAGCTCAAATTGACTGCAGTGTGGGCAGAGGCTGTTTAGCACGACTGGAAAATGAGGGCAGTGATATGTTTAAATGTGAATTTAGATGTGTAAATTATTTATGGGCTCATTTTGACACTCACTGCATTTCCCGATAGAGTTGTTTTTACTTGATTCTGCCAATCTCATCCCAGACCGTAGTTACTGTTATTTTTTTTCTAATTGCTATACAACCTGTGCAGCCTTTCTCCTTATGGTTTTGGCTGAGAAAGTGTTTCAAGGAGGCAATCTCAAAAAAATCAGACAAATCAGACAGATATCGGCAGGAAATTCCAAGGCAGGATACGTGCACAGAATTAGACTTCATGGGTACATACTTTTTGTTTTTCATGGAAGATGAAATGCCTTCCACCTGCCAAGAGCTGAGTTTGGACCCTCAGGGGTCTGTGTCACTCCTGCTATAGTTGATAATGTCACTCACACCTAAAGTCGTGTGAGGTTAGCTTTAATCTTGATTTTTATGTATTCACGTTTTCAACAGCCATGAAAAAACTCAGAGCTCAGTAATCTTGAACTGCATTCTTAGAAGGTAAAAGGCTTTTGAATTCACCTTTAAAATGCACTTTTTATTGGCACAGGCTGTCCACACATACAGTGAATGGTTTGGGGTTTCAAACAGGTAGAGGCCTTAGGGATGTGTTTCCTTCTTTTTAAAGTATTTCATTTCACCCTTAATGTAATGTGCTGTCTGCACAGAGCCACATCAAGCATCAGCAGCACTGTTTTGTCCCTTGCTGTCAACAAGAAATCTGTGCTTAGAAGAGGAGGTACACATCAGCCTTTGAAAGTTGAGCAGAGGGACAGGCACACAGGGCACAAAACCAAACAATTTACATCTCATGGAGGATCTGGGGTAGTGAAAAGAAATGTCGTTTTCAGCACCAGCCTCTTTTTTCTTTCCTTCCCATCAAATTTTCTGCCGCTGTGCCAGCAAAAGTGCAGCTCCAGCAGTGAGTGTGTCAGTGCAGAGTGATCACTGGCAGATTTTAACCATTGTGTTTCTTAGACGTGCTCCAAAAAGAAGTTGAGGAAACGTGGTGTTTTTCTGGCAGCAGGTCGCGCACGCTGGCTCTTCTAATGGTCACATCTCGGAAGCAGCAATTTTTGCAGGCTGGCACAGGGGATCCAAAGAAAAACACTATTATAGATGCTGCTTTAGACCTGAGAATTGAGAGCACTTTGGAGCTGTCAGCTGAGGACAGGCAGTAGTGTCACTACCTCAAAAGAAAATACATTGCTAAAGTGATCCATTTTCTTCTGCGATTGTACCTATTCCTGTTTCCCTGAGCATGTCATCATCTGAAAATCTCCAAGATGTATTTTCAGGCTTGTACTGTGTGATCAGCTTGGCCTCACACTCTGATGTGTGCTGTGGAAGTCTCAAAATCTTGAGCTTTTTGCTACTTAACAGCAGTACTGTTGCACTGAACTTCCTGCGCTCCACCATGAAGCCCAGAAGACAGAGCCCCAATTAAACGAGTGCACCCCTCTGAACAAGCTGTATTTTACTGATGGTCACTGTCACCTTGTGCATTCACTATGTGCAGCTGAAAAAGAAACAACAAAAATATTATAAACGAATAGTTTTAACTGAGCCCCGCAATAAAGGCTATTTTCAATTTTGCCGTTCGCGTTTTAATTGTACAGCAATAATTTTGCAATCGAGTTGCCAATGGCAAACATGCAAAAGACATTAACTTTATTTATGTTTGGGATTATTAATGTGGCTGTTAAAATTCCTCCAGTTAGTTTTGATTGAATTGTTTTTTGTGCAATTCTGTCGTTTAATGGAGCGGTAAATAAGAATTTCTGATAATGAGCCCAAGCATCTGTCACAACAACCTGGCGCTGGTTATTAACATTTCCATTAACGGCAGGGTGGGCAGTGATAATATGGAAACCACACAGTTAGAACAAAATAAATAGTTGGTGTCAGGCTGAGTGGGTGTTAATTACTATTTTATTTTATAAGTCGGGGGGAGGGAGTGTTGGTAGAAAAGTGTGACTTATGAAGGTCATTCTCTGTAAAAAAAGAAGTCTCCAGAGGAAGGGGTAAGCAGGGCTATCTAACTTGAGCAATGAATGTTTTATCACTTCTATTTATGGCCCATAAAGGGGCAGAGAGAAAAGAGGAGCTTTCTCTGGTGGTCGGGGTGAAGGCTATGGCACTGTGAACACACAGAAAGAAGAAGTGTACCCTTCGCCCTGCCTTTCTTTCCCTACATCGGGAATTTGAACAAGGCACACTTCAGCACCTTTTCTGTAAACAGAACATGTGCTGTTTTGTTAAGACCTGCCGGAGGCAGAGACAGCAGGTCAGGAGAACAGACTGTCCTTGCTAGCCGCTGGGGAAGAAAATCCACCTGCACTGAGCTGGATCCTGACAAAGGGAAGGATGGTGTGAACCCAGGTGCACTCCAAGATTAGTTTTCTGGCATAGCACAATGCAAGGAAGAAATCATCAGGAGCCCGAGAAGGCCAGTGTGTATATGTGAAGGTATCATCAAAAAAGAGCAAGCAAGTAGCAACTCAAAGTCATTTTGTCATTACATAAAATATTAATTGAATTGCTTAGCATCTGACTGGTTTGGGAGGTAATTCTGGGCAGTATTTTGGCCCTAAGTCTTGGACTCTTGCAAAGAGGCTGTTATAAAGACTTGCTGCTGAGACTGTGGCCGGGCTGATGGTGGCAAGGGAAGCTGCCTTGCTCCCAGTCACTCTCAACATCACTGCCCAAGGCAAGCCCAAAATCATAGAATGAAGACAAAATTCTCATTTCTTTTTCAAAGCTGCTGGCAGGATCAAGTTGGTTCAATGTCTAACCCAGCCTGTGTGGGAGCAACCACCTCTGGAGGCTTGGCTGCTCCTCAGTCCATGTGTGCTGAGACTTCCCTGTGATAGATACCTCCAGGGCTGATTCTGTTAGCTGACTTGCGGCGTAAACAGAGCCCATCCTGAGTCCTGCAAATGGGAAATTGCATCCTGAATATGAACTAGTTTTGCTTGTCACTATTAATTCTTTTGTCCTCCTTTCTCTGTAGCACCAGCACTGGCCCCGCAGAACATCCAAATAAACTCCCTTTCTGCAAGCCAGTTGGAGCTCACCTGGGACCCACCTCCGGCTGACAGCCAGAATGGGAACATCCAAGGCTACAAGGCAATCCTCCTGTTTCTCCTGGTTTCATTTATCTTGCTTGGTGTTGCTATCACTGTAGTTTGTAGAGCTATCTCACAGTTGCCCTCCCTGCATAAGGCAAATTAAAACAGCATTCAGATTGCAGTACAGAAATGGCACTGGGTCCCAAAACAAAAAGAAAGAGAATGAGATTGAGGGGGAGAGCAAAGAAGTGTGTTGCTTTTCGTGGAGAAGGAGAGCATGGGGAAACAGGGTATGCAGATAAAGAGGCAGTTCTACTTATGCAGGCAACATATCTGCTCCAAAAAGCAGCAGACATAAGAGCTAGGGGCAAGAAATGTATTGAAGAAAATTAACTGAGCTTTCTGTCTATCGAATGTTACAAGCCATTAGGAAAAGCAGAACTTTCTCTAAGCTAGAAGCCTGAGCCAGGTCAGATTTCGGAAGAATGATTTCATTTCCTTAACTTGTAACAAAATTAAATCATAGTATTAATTGCATTTGGTTCATAGGAGACGAGCATGTTTCAGAGGCATGTTGTTCAGCTTCTCCAGCATGAGAATGGACCCTCAGAGAGTGGAAATGGGCAAGTCTACAAACACTTGAGCTTGGCTTTGGTTCAGTGTCTGGCTCTGCCTCTCTCCATGAATTTAGGTCCATAAGCAAAGAAAAACCAAGCCAATGTGAATAATCTGGCATCCTTTCTTGGCAGTAACAAGCATCCTTATATATCAATTCATGTTCTTTTCCTTTTGTACATATAGAGAGCTCTAACAGCCTGGCTTGTAGAGCCAAGGAGGAGTCTTGCTTTGGCTCGTTCTCGCAACTTTCTGGCTTGCTTTGGCCTGTTGTAATGCTCTCGCTGCCAGGCCTGTCCAATAAGTAGGGCTGGCACCATTTTTCCTCTTGGAAACAACTTCTCCAAAGCCTAATTTTATGGCATCAGGATAAAAATTACGTAAGGCAAGAACAGGAAAAAGTACCTCAAGAACCTTTAAGGAAAGTCTTTTTTACCCTCATCAGGAAGACATTTGCTTGGCTGTCCGTGACCACAAATGATGAAACCATTGTGTGCATACAGAGGTGAATTATGGACCTTCATAGCAGGATGCCAGTGCTGACAGGCAGCTAGCTTTTCAGGGAGAATTTAAAAACTGCCCTCTCATGCTGATCTCTGGCAGCTCATATCTGCTGTCATTAGGCCACATTCTTCAGCCTGTGCTCTATTTTTGAGTGGTGTACTCAGCTGCGCAGTCACTGGACCACTTTGGTGCTGGGAATTTGACAAAGGAAGCAAAAAGACTGGGAACATGGTGGAAAGTGTTAGGATCCCATTTAGTGTAGGAGTCCAGAGCAAGACTGTGCATCTTTGATAGCTGCAAAGCCCAGGTATTTTCTACATGTAGGATATACTGAAACATGTCCCTGTTCCAACAGATTTATTACTGGGAGAGCGACACCCAGAATGACACAGAGAAAGTGAAGGTCCTTTTCCTCCCAGAGACAACTGTCCGGCTCAAGAACCTGACCAGCCACACGCGGTACATGGTCTGCATCTCCGCGTTCAACGCAGCCGGGGATGGCCCCAGGAGCAGCCCCTCACAGGGCAGGACACACCAGGCGGGTACAGGATTGTTGTCTTGTCTCAAAGTACAGCCTTGATGGTGACCAGCGTGTAACTGGGCAGTGGCTGAGGACATGGGTGGATACAGGAGGGCACTGGTGTTCAAATTTAGCTTTCGGATGCGTCATTGCTCTGTAATGGTCGTGGAGGGTTAAAAAGGATCAAGTATGTGGACCACGGGGGAAAAGGGGTGATGCAGAGGAAATAAATTGACTTCCAGAAGGACCGGTCCCTTCACAACCGGTCCAGAAAGCACCTATGGGTCTGTTTCTAGCCTCTGCTATCACATCTGAAAATATGAAGGAACTCATCTCCAGTGCCTGGAAATTGCCCAGGCAGTCCTGTGAGAGAATTATTGTGCTTTTTGTCATTCCCCCTTTTTTAAAGCTGGATCAGCAGCCACCCAGTTGAACTGGGTTCTGTGTTGGATGTGACCGTGGTGGTAGTGCTCCAGCACAGGACGAAGGTAGTGCCCTTGTTGGTGGCAGTGGAGGTGTGCACTTGGGCTGTATACTCACACAGCACCCTTTTGAGGGTCATTCACTTCTGTGCCCTATCTCCTTGCTTGCTTTTGAGATTCAGCTTTGCAGCTGTCTGCTGGGTTTTTTTAGGACACCTGGGTTTCTAATTGATTACCAGACATAGGAATACAATTGAAAAATCCCATTTTCAGCTTGTTTCCTTTAGATTTAGGCTGGGCAAATAAACCAATGTTTTATTATATACATCAGATTGACTATTTCTACTGCAGTTCATTGTGTTTGTAATCCTTTCAGCACCCAGTGCTCCCAGCTTCTTGACGTTCTCGGAGATCACTTGCACTACACTCAATGTGTCCTGGGGCGAGCCGACAGCAGCAAATGGAGTCCTGCAGGGTTATCGAGTAGTCTATGAGCCCTTGGCTCCCATCCAGGGTAAGACAGACCTCTGATCATACATATTCATGGGGAAATGACGGAAAAGTACTATAGTAGCTTTTATCTCTGCCCAATTTCCTACTTACTCTCTGTCATTTTCCAAGAGAAGCCAGGTGGCAGAGTGCAAGTAAAACAATTCCACTTTGGCCAAAACTGTTCAGCAAACTGTAATATTGTGGATTATAGGGTTTTTTCTGCCCCCTCTCATTTTCTTGCACAAACTGTGTTCTGTGTGATTTGAAAAGTCGTTTTACAGCCATCATTACCTGGTGTGGGCAAAGAAGAAACTCAGCCTGAGAGTGCTTGATTGTCTCCTTGTGTTGCACTTTGAAATTGCTGACTAGGCTCCATCCCAGAATAATCAGTCAGACACATTTGCCTTGCTTATCACATCATGTGTCACTTCTGTTATCACAAAGATTGCTGGGCATCAAATGTGCTAGTCATCACTGGTACCTCTGCTGCTTTTGACAGGGTAGAATAACTGCGAGAGATTTAGTTGTGTCTGTTTACATGGAGTTTTCAAGCAGCATTTTTACCCGAGCACTAGAGTTAAGCTAGACCACAACAATGTTGTGCCCACAAATGTTTCATTAATTTGCCAGAACAACAACAGAGAAAGATTTGTCACTTTCTCTGAAAATAAATGTAAATTCATTCCAAAGAAGAATTAGAAAAGATTGCAAAGTTTGTGGATGGTCTTATTAATATTTTTATATTCCTGGTAGGTTGCCACTAGTTCAATAGGATGTCCGACTTTGGCAGTGTGACAGCAGGCAGAGTAATTTCAGCCTTTGCCAATCCATTTTAAACTCTTTTCCAAAGAAATAAGGATATCAATCACTTGTATTTGCTTCTTCTGTAAGGAATAAAGTTCTATATTGTCTGAATATCCATGTCTCATGCACTCAGAAAGTTATATTCTGGAATGAAAATACAAGAATAAAAGCACTTTCAGCCTTTATGGCTGGCAGGTCTGAGCGCGAAGAGCTAATGCAGAAAGCATTTCTAATTCTGACCAAGAAATGTACACAGAGTATGCAGGAGGTTCAGGATGTTTGGGCATTTCCTGCCTTTTATTCATTCATTCCTACACGATGTTTAAGAATACATTTTCCCCCCTGAAAATATGGAAGTGTCAGATCGTGTTTTCTCTGTATGTATTTGATTTAACATCCTCAGAATCTTTGTTTTCTTTTCTTCTTTTCCCCCCTTCTGCCTGTACTATCTCCATCTCTAGTTTGTCTTTCCCCTGTAGAAGATTTCTGATGTAAGCAAGGACGTTATGGAGGACTTTGCCTCAGATTATGAATTTTTGCCTAAATTTATTTCCCAGTTTCTATCCATTTGCTTTTGTGCCAACATTTTTCTTTCAGCAAACATATTTATTCTCTGGCCATGGTAAGAAATCCCTCCCTTGTTGCCATCATTTTCCTCTTGTAGTAAAGCCATGCTCTTTTTTTTAGAGAGCAAGGTAGAGCCAAGCTCATTTGAAGATAGAGCATGTAATGTTGCTGACTGCAGGTAGATCATGCAGACCCAGTGATCCCAGAGCATCCTTCCGGCCCCAAGTCTCACATTCCTCTGTGCCAACACTACAGTGCAACAACATGGATGGACCAGACCCCCCTGGAGCTTTTTTTCTGCATCTTTTGACTTCACGCACATTCATTATATTCAGCTGAAAGTCCTCACTGTGACATCTCCTGTCCTCCCACTCAGAAGCCACAGCTTAAAGCCTGCTCATTTTGCACAACTTTCTAACAGGAATCTGTTCTTTAGCACAGCCTTCTCCCTGGTTGACCTTTTATTGTTTAAGCTTTACAGCTTTATGTTTTACACAATAATAGACAACAGAATTGCCCTGGGGCCTTTTTTAACAGTTCCTTTTTTGGGGAGAACATAACTTCAAAATGACAAATGCTTCCTGATTTGTCTTAGAGAAATGAAATAGTACACCTAGGGAAGTAGGGAGCACTTTTACTGTTTCCTTGTTATCCAAGGAAAGATTCCCTGAGCTATAAATTGTATCTGGGAGAAAACTTCGAGCAGAAATTGCTTGGACATTATTCTTTATTTAACCAATAAAACTGAACTCATTGTTTCAATTTGCATAAAACAAGCATCTGGATTGAGAAATATCTTCCTTGTGCATTTTTCTGGAAAGATAAACTAGCAAGCAGACTTCTCCAGTGTGAAAATCATTCTCCCTTTCCCATCTTCTTGGTTTGCAATGTGTTATGTACATCTGCAGAACTAGAAAGAGTGCCAAAATGACTCTGTAAAATCAAACTTTCTGTTCTGTTCATTTGATTTTATAAATCAGATTCTTTCCATTGACTAGAAAACCTCAGTCTTTTCAAAGCACTCATTTCCACTCTGCCCTTTATGCATTCAGAGCCTAAATGTGAAACTAGCTATGAACTTTGATAAAGGAAACAGCACTGATTTTAGTTCCTCCATGTAAGAAAACTTTTTGGAGACTGAGAAGAGGAAAACACCCTGAAGTCATGACTTCAGGCTTGTCCAAGCTAATAGTGCTTTGATTGCATCCTCTATTGCAGTGACATTCACACCCACAAGTTACCTGTGAGATACACATCCTTCGGTTTGCATTCAGTTGGCAATGGTGGAAATGACAGGATGAGATGGATGGAAAAAAAACTGGCCCTTGTTTCCACCTTCAGGCAATGTTGCCGGTTACTTGGCAAAGAAGCAGTGGAGAAATGCTTGCTTAGGAAGCTGTCTACAACATGCAGTCCTCTTCATTTACCTCCTCCATTCTTCGCAGAGTAATTAGTGAAGTTGCATGTAGTCTCTTGGTAATTTCCCAGTTGTGTTGTAAGGTTTTTTTCTTGTCAGTACCCACTTATCAAGCTTAAACTCTAATTATACTTATCAGTGCTGAAAATTGGCCATTATCACTACTTAAACTCCTGCTAATTGTAAGAAATACTTTCTTAGCAAACTGTTAGATAATTTTACTTACCATCTAGATGTAATAAGCTCCACTTGATTTCTTTTTTTTGCCTTGCAACCCTCTCTTATGTTTTTTATCTGCATGACTGTTCCAGGAGTAAGTAAGGTGGTGACTGTGGACATAAAAGGGAACTGGCAACGCTGGTTGAAGGTCCGAGATCTCACCAAGGGTATGACCTATTTATTCAAAGTGCAAGCTCGAACCATCGCCTATGGACCTGAACTGCAAGCCAACATTACAGCTGGGCCAGCAGAAGGTAAGTGGAACAATAAAAGCATCAGTTATACAAAGATGGTCCAACAGTGGGGAATAGCGCAATCAGGACTTCACATAAATTTCCGAGCCAAGGAGAAGTTGAGTCACAGGAGCTCAGGACATGATTCAGTGGGTTTTGCAACTGCCCATAAAAAACATGCTTCCCTTTTTCCTGAAATCAAAAAGTCTTATGTGAATAAACAAAACAGTGTGAATAAATCATAATGTAAATGGGCTAGCCAGGGATTTCCAAGCTGCAGCCTGACAGCACAGTGCAAAATTCTGACGGTACTGCTCTGTGGTGGAGTCAGAACTGAAATAACTGAAACCAGCAGAGGTTCCTGGATACAAAACCAGAAAGAACTTACAATTATTCTTTCCTGACTCTGGCTTATGCAGATGGAGAAGTCTGCAAATTTCCTGATATGTCAAGAGAACAGCAACATTCCCCTCTTGGTTCAATGTCTGTACAAAAGAGTCGGTTTTCTTATTTGGTCAGTGATAAGCAGATAATGTAACAAGGTAGATGCCCTCCAGTGATACCAGCCTGTCCAGTAAATCACAGAGCATCAGTGCAATGGTCACAGTTCTGATTTTCCAGCTCAGGGAAGTATTTGCTTCCTCCATGAGAGCCACGTGTGGCAGTTCCACCTTTCTGGGTGCCAGCAAGATTCCATTTTATCACAGTACCCTCCATAGCCATGATCTGGGACAGCAGCACTGTGGATCCACAGTTTAACTCTCATGCCCCACCACAGATAATATAAAGCGGGAATCCTCTTTAAAATGTCCATGCCATCTTCCCAAGTGAATGGGCAGGCAACTGTCCTCTCAAACCTCTCCCTGAAACTTGGAGGCTGGGTTCACCTCTAAAGGCAGAAATAGCAGTGGCAATGTGCAACCCCTGCTGATATGCTAATGATTAAAATGAGAGTGTTTTCTTCTGTTCTTAACACAGGTACCTGTAAAACCCAGCCATTGATCTATAACTGCTGGTGCTAGAACTAGTGGAAAAAATTAGGTCAATAGCCCATTGAGCTGGTTCATGGTGCATATATGTTGAGCAATACTGCTAGACAACTTTTTTCCTGTTAAGACAACTTATCAATGAAAGAAATTAATACTGCAGTCTGTCTCGGATACCACCACCATTTGCTATTCTTTTTTCATCCTTCAGGGTCTCCTGGCTCCCCTCAGGAAATTCTGGTGACAAAATCTGCTTCTGGGCTTACACTACAATGGACTGAGGGAGATTCAGGAGAAAAACCTACAATTGGCTACATTATAGAGGCACGACCCTCAGGTAAGGCATGGGAAACACAGAGAGCTTGGTGTCATGAGTTCGCTTCCTTTGGTCAACCCTGAAAGCACCCCGCAGTGGAGAGATTGTTTGTCATCCCAGTAAGGCAATGGGTTTTTGTGAGAGAATGCAGTTGCCAGCCAATATTAAACCATTGCTGGTTTATTATGTAGTTTGTCAGATTTTAATTCTGCTTAGGAGTAGTCACAGAAAATTTCCCTGAATAGTCTGGCTTTTGCTGTGCTACATCACTGGTAAATTATCCATCTGATGAGCTAATATAGTTAATAATTAAAACCCACTTAAATGCTTACAGCATCTTTCATGTGCAAGGACTAATAAGTACTTGCAAGCTGTGTTTTGAGGACCAAAGGTAAAAGTCTGTCCTCTTCTGCAGCAGAACACAACAGCTAATTGCTGTTTTACTATTAAGACTAGGGCCAGGACTTCAGCATCACATGCACACTGGTTTCCGCATTTGTTCTGCAGGGAGGGTATTAGCAAGGGAAAAGGAATCTCCTCATCACCACAGTTTTTCTTAGCGCTTTCCCAGAGCAACTTTGCTGCTGGGATTTGATTTTACTGAAGCTGCTCTCTTGCTTTTTCCAGAATATTTCTCCAGTTGGACAAAGTCATTTGAAAAGCAAGGATATAGTCCAGCCTCTCCCAGCTTGGTACCTGTTGCAAATTGAATAAGTGCACACTTTTTGGTAACCAAGTCATTAAGGAAAGCTGGTGAATGCTGCCAGACCCCAGTGTAATCTCGCTTGCTAATTTCCATTCCACTCTGACAGTGGATGTTGGTAACCATTCGCCAAGTACAGTTTTCCAGCTGATGATGCATCTACCAGATACTTGTTTCACGTAGGCTGTGTTTGAATGTTATGGTGTCAAAAGCTTTGCTGAAGTCAGGATAGATGATGTCTGCTCTTTCTCCTCTATTGACGAGGTCTGCTACCCTGTCACAGAAGGAAATTAGAAATGATTTATACTTGACAGATCTGTGTTGGCTGCTTGTTTCCTCTTTTACTTCTAGGTGCTTGCACATTGCTTGATTATGTATTGGTTAAGTGAGTGCTTATCTATTTGACTATATAAAAGATCCTGTTTCTTGTCTGTGTCTCGAATGTAAGGTTGCATTTAAAACCAGTGGTCTTAATTGTATTCAAACAGACCAGTAACAAAATTATGGCCTGCATTTCTGTGGTCATCACTGAAAATGCAGCTTTCCATACCTGCATCTGATAGAATTTGCTCTGTAGTGAGGCTCTGCCATGACCCTAAAATTTCTTCCTTATTTCTGTCATTTAACTTGAGGATTGTTTTCAAAACAAACTCAAGGACAATGGGTACCTTCTCAAAGCACTGGAGTTTCCCAGAGCACTCAAGATTACTTTTCTATTTAATTAGAGGCATGACACTGCTGTGCTTCTATTTCTTTTACATCAGCTTATTGATTTCTGCCCTTATTTCTTCATAGGTAGAATATACTCTCTTATTTGAACAGTATTGTTTAGATAGCAAGTTAAACCAAAGCTGTACACTGAAGCTCACTCACTAGCTTGATTTCCCCAAGCAGAGCTTTCTGAGTACAAGTATTTTAGAGGGAAACCTGCGGCCCATGTGCACATTGTCTGCAAGGTGGAAATTCAGCTCATATGGCTGGTGATATTGCAATGGTGACAGTGATGTTCCTGGCCTTGTCTCACTATTCGATGTGAACATTTTACAGTTCATGGGTAAGGATGTAGGATTTGTGGCCCACTCTTTTTGAGTAGGAAGAAAATAGTCCCTCCAAGGCAGGTCTGAGCTGCATTAACCCTGGGTCACTTCTGCTGGCCCCGCTCCACTGATCCTGGGAGCACACAGAGGAGGTCTTATTCTCCTGCTCTTGCAACCTGACTGTTGAGGCATTTAATTCCTCTCCAGATTATTTTAATCCTATTCATGCTGCTGTAGGAAATGAACTAGGCATTTGTATGCTGGGTTCTTATCCCTCGTTCTGGTTGCAGCTGTAGGAAGCGTGAAATGTGATCCAGGAGAGGAAGCAGCCTAATTGGAACATTTACTTACTTCACCCAAGCGTCAGCTTCCTTTCTGCGCTGCTTTTTCTTCCTCATCTCTGCGTGGAGAAGTTCGAAATCTGAATTATGAGCTTAACAAAAGCAAGGAACTAATTTCTCCTGTCAGGGCTGGTCCTTGAGAGCAGCTTCTTTTTTAATATCATTCTAAGAATTTGCTTCTGCTTGTTGATTTGTATGGGTAGTGGAGCATGGATTGGAGCAACTTTTGTTTTTAAGGAGTTGTTTTCCAAGAGAAGAGCAGTTGACTTTTTCCCCTCGCATAAAATCAAGGAAGGAAAAGATATTCGTCTTTTTAAGATCAAAAAAGGGGCATTGGACAGATGAAAAGCTTTAGCTTGTTGCCAGTATTTAAATGCAATACCGCTACCTTAGTGTTTCACATCTCAAGTGTCATCTATTATAGGCCTCATTACCCCAAACGCTAAATGCTGTATCATCTCATTTTCCCTGCTGTAGCTCCCTGCCAAGACTCTTCCGTCAGAGTAGGAGGGTGGCTTTCTGTCAGAAATAGCAAACCCTACCCCCTTTTGTCCCTTCCCTTTGAATTTTTTGGTGCCCTGCTGTGTCTCTCTGGGCTTCAGCTGCCCTGCTGGGTTTAGCAATGGAGGCAGCAGGCAGCTGAGATTGCTCATTTGATCTCCCCATTTCTCTCCCAGACTTATGGAAGGTGACCAGGCTGACTACCTCCTCTGCATTTTGAACATACTCAGACATGGGGATGGAGCAGGCAAACCGGTTTTTTTTCCAGCATGATCTGTGCTAGAGAAAGACATTACGGAAACAGAAGAGTTTTTCTTTTCCTTCTATTTCTCTGTCCCTGGAGAAATAGATCTAGTTTAGCTCCTTGTGCATTACAAGAAATGCAATTAAGCAGCCTCTGTCACTTGCCATCGTAAGCACTCCCTAGATACCAACTAGGCTGGCTGAGGAATGGGTCTTACATCGTGGCCTCAGTTTTTACCTACAGAGGAAAAGACAGAAATGGCACATTGGCGTTAAGGTTCCCAGTGCTGCTGGAAGGAGTTGAGAAGCTGGTTTCACTCCTCTTTTCCCAACCCCATGCCCCATCCAAGGCTCTTCTCTCTGTACTGTGCTTTAATGGTGGACGTGTGGCCTGTCAGGTACCAAGCGTCTCATGTGGACTTGCCTTCCCAGTTATCTCCTATCTACAAAGGAGGTGTTTTCTGTATAACACCCTATGGATCCACACTGCCAGGAGTGCATTTGGATGCTTAACTGCCAGCATGAAACTTTTGTGTATGTAATGGCCTGCTGCAGTCGTCCTCGGCTGCAGGGCAGCCAGGAAGGTGTTTAGTCAATCTGCTTCATGGCTTGTGTTGCCTTGGGAAAAGCCTCTGACCCAGGACAAGCTGAGGTTTCCTCTTCTGCTGCCTCTCCCCATCATGCATTTTGGACTTTCTTTGTTTGCTTTTCCCAAGAAGGGGATAACTTAAGCCCAGTGGAAGAGAATTGCATCTTAACATCTTTGCAATAACAGTATTTCTAGCACCCTGGCTGACTGGCATGAACAGGCCAGTAAACCTCAGATCAGCCACAGATCATGAGCTTAGGACACAGGCAAGTCAGGACAGTGTTTTCTTCTGCTCTCCCAGAACAAAAGTTCCATGAAGGCAGCAGGCATTTTGGGGAAGAAGAGCCTATCTCCTCAGAGTGGGGATTGTCCTTCCCATAAATGCTGGTTTTCACTTCTCATACCCTGAGGGCAGATCTCGCTTTAGTTTCCTTTCTGGTATCTTGAGTAATATTTTTCTGTTTTCTTCCTTTTCTACTTATTTTTAAACAAATGAGGGAGTGCAGTGTCAAACATGGACACAAACCAGCAGAAGTCAGTAAATTCAAAGTGAAGGGTGCAGCTGCAATGCCGGCATCTGCCATGGGGCCTTTTTCACTTCCACTCCCAAACAACATGCCCAGGCTGACAGTTTGTCAGCATTCACTTCCTATTCTCATCCTTTCACTAGTTTACATGATAATCCAACCCTTTGCCTCTGACAAATCCATCCACATTTTAATTTGATGCAAGAGGAACACTACTCACATTTAGCTGGTCCTTAATTCTCTGCGGCTTCTCCCCTCATAAACCTCCTAATGTGTAATTAGGAGAAAGTTTTGCAGCACAGCTCTCCTTTTACTCCAAGAGGGGAAAGCTGGTGTTTAAGACCCAAATAACTGACAGCTTTCCATCTCCCCAGCTGCAGCACAGCAGTTGTTTGTTAGTGGCCTGAGTTAGCAGAGCTGGGAGCCTTTGTTACTGACTGACAGTTTTATTCAGCATGGAGACCCCGATTAATTGCCTGTGAAACCAGGTTGGCCGGTGGGTGCTGTGTTGGCTGCAGCTGGAATAGGCTGCTCAGAGAAGCTGTGGCTGCCCTGTCCCTGGCAGCATCCAAGGCCAGGTTGGATGGGGCTTTGAGCAGCTTGATCTAGTGGAAGGTGTCCCTGCCCGTGGCAGGGGTTTGGAACTGGATGAGCTTTACGGTCGCTTCCAACCCAAACTATTCTGTGATGATTCCTCGCAGACACAGGACAGCCAGCACCTGGCCGGAGGGTGGCTGGGGCAGGCTGAACATTGTGTTAGGTCAGAGGAGTTTCACCTTCCCCTTTCATTCAGATCATCTCCCCATGTACATGCCTTCCAGTTTGGATGGAGGAGTTGAGGCTGGGAGATAAAGATCAAATCTCCCATCAGCAAGACATAAGGCTGAGACAGGGTCTGGTGAAGTGTTGATAAACCAGTTTTTTTTGAGGGGCCCTCCCTTTTCCATCACACATTTAGGCCTTTTTTAAGAGACCAAGTGCCCAATGAAAGTCAATGTGAAATGAAGAAAGGGACAGATGTTACTGAAGGAAAAGTATTTGAGTGGTGCAAGTGATTCTGGCTGCCAGCTGTGCTGCCTCCTTCCCAGTAGGGACTGGGGTTGATGAGCCTTGCTCCTCTTCACCAGAGTGTGGTGTGGCAAACTTTGCTTTTCTTGGCAGTTTCTATGAGTTAATATTCAGCTGATGTCCCGACTACAGCACGTGTATCCTTCCTCCCTAAACGGAGTAGAAAATACTGTGTACAGTGTACTAATGATTTTTCTACTGAACTTAAAGGCCAATCTTTGCTATCATAAGCGACCTTCTAATGAATTCTCTTTCAGCTGAACTTCTAACATTTAGAGCAAGCCTGGTTTTGAGGGATGGGAGAAGAGATGCAGTGAATGAATTCACAAGTTGTGTTTTTGATATTTAATCTCAAAGTTCACCACTGAAAATGCTTTTTCAGTTGGGATATATCCGATTGCGATCTGTCTACAACGAGGGACATGAATATTCCAGATGGAGATAAGATAAATTAATTGAGGCTATGGAATTAAAAATCTTGTTGGCCAGGTCTTTGAAGGCCACAGACTCTCCCGTGCATAGCACTGGCTTGAAGTCAGCAGTGGAGGAAATATAAGGATATCCCTCTTCCCAGGCTGTCACCCTGCAGACTGCTGACCATTGTAGCTGTATCAGCGCCTCTCTGGGATCCCACACTGGTCACACACTGGGTCCCATCTTGACCAAGCCCTGTTTCCTCCCCAGAAAAATAAGCTTGAGCAAAGATTTTTTTCAATGGGTGAAACAGGGATGGGCCAGAGAAGATATGGCCACCAACTGGAGCATCTTTGAGTCCCTGCATGACAGGAATCCCCTCTGAAGAAGCATCCACCAGCAGCCTTTGCTGCTCCACACCATCGCCACCATAGCCAGCGGGACAGAGAGGTAGAAATGCAATGTTGACTTTTCAAGGGCAGTTTTCCCAACTTACTTCAAGCTTTTCAAACTGGTTAAATGTCACTTCTTGGACCATAGGATATTCTGCATTGCGCACCCTGATAGGTTTGAGAAAATGAGTGAGAAAGTGAGTGTGTGAACAGTTGTGTTTGTTGCAAAGAGTGTTGAACATTCATTTTTATTGTTGCCTTTTCTTCCCCCATCTAAGTGGCTTTCAATGCAAACAAATTGCTTTTCAGGCAATTCGCAATGGGCTCAAATTCTCTTATTGCTGTTTACAAATGTGTTTATGAAAGCTCAGGCAATTTTAGCAATTATGGCAATATTTTATAGTCTGAGATGCATCTTCCTAGTGTTTGTGGTTACAACAATCTAACTTTGTAAAAACATCCCTCGCTCCATCCGCTTCAGAGAAACTAAATCCCAAACTCCCTTTTTATTACATTGTAAGATTATGTGGTAGAAATAATCTAGCCTTCTATTACCCTGTAAAAAGGAAGTCAATATTTTATCTCTTGTTTTATAGCCATTGTAATATCCAACTAATACATAACAATGGTACATTATAATAACTTCATTATACTCTGATCATGCTGGTGAATAATATAGTGGTCTGAATTTTAAGCATGGCAGAAAAATTACCTATTTTTATTGTTCTTTGGTATTTCTCAAATGCAGCTGTAACAAAAACATTTCAGGCTACTTTTTGCATCCACTGAGACTGTCAATCCTCATGACCAGAAAAGAGGTAGACTGGGGGCTGTTAGTCACTGTGTGTGTTGCTAGAAGTGCAGCACGGTACAAATTACTGATCCGATATTTACAGATGCCAAAGTTAAACCATTCACGTGGAAATGAACCTGCAATGTTAATCAATCCATCTTTGCTGCTATTCCCTGTTGCACAGAAGTAGGCTAAGGGCCAAATTTTGCCCTGTTACACCAGCACAAGTCTGGAAGCACTGTGGTGACTCCAGTTAGTTTATTCTCAGGTAAATGCAAAGCAAATGAGACCAAATTCCTGCCTTACATTGCAGCAGTGGAACAAGTCATTGAGGGTATGCTGCTGGCTCCTGCTTTATTGTTACCTCGAAAACAGCTGAGCTACAGAAGTCATGCTGATGCTCAAATTTCACAGTGCAGAGGACTTTCTTTCAAAGCAGGCAGTTGGAGTCATATCTCTGTAGAGGTTATCATCATATTCCCATTGCTGTGGGACATGCAGAGAAAAATAGACATTGCTCGAACAGCTTTGATAACTGAAAGTAAAAGCCCAATGGGATACTTCTGAGGTCAGATCTATCAGAGCTACACTGGCTTAGGCTAGCTGAGAGTTTGGCCCTATGCATAGACAGTAAGTCCATTTTGTTAGAGGAAGTGCTGGGCACCAGTTGTTACTGAAGAGCAGTCCAGTTAGATTAATGTTTTGTTCCTGCACTCAAAATTATTTACTGTCATTTTTAATTCTAGTTGGCTTGGGTTTTTTTTCCAATTGTTAAGAGCATCCATCCTGTTGGAAGTTCTTTCCAGTGTAGTCAAGTGAATATAAGATTACAGGTATGGATCAGGGACCAGACTGGTGCCTGGTGAGGATGTGCATCAGGGTTAATGTCAGTACGGATGTTGAGAACCGAGATTATCCCACTGAAACACTCTCATCAGAGTGGTCTCGTGTTTGTAAGAACTTTCAAAGGTTTATAATCCAAACAAAAGCTCATTCCTGTTTAAAAATGCATGGCACAGAAGTGCAGCACAGAAGCCTTACCCTGTGGGCTGTGCCATGCTGCAGGCCAGCATATGCAAAGGACATACCATTACTGATATTGTGGAGCAAGCAGCACTCCAGTGGCACCAGTCCAGCAGGCACCAGTTTACGCAAGGCCATGGTACTTCTACCAAGACCCAAATTTTACATTACTTTGCAAAGCCTATGCACTTTGAGACTGAAGTCAATTTTGCAATGCAAAAAGCAGACAAAACCTGTGTGATCAGGACTCTTTGATGGAGCAGGTTGCTTTGGGCTTACTTGCTCTGTCAAATACCAGGCGTGCTAATGTGGTGATCTTACCTGATGAGGGGGGACCCAGATGGCTGGCAGCTGCTCTAGCCAGCTCGGGTCACTGTGAGTGCTGCTGCACATTTTAGAGGAGACCTGTTCCATCTGGGCTATTATTATTAGACCCCATCATGAATAAATACATTTACAGATGGGGTCCTGCAGGGCATTCTGACGTTTGTGTGTATCATTGAGCAGCCTTCAGGTAAGCATGTCGACTGCCTGTGCTTGAAACACACCATTAATGGCAATTCTTTTCAGTGAGCAAAAGAAAGCGCTAAGTCACACGGTTCATGCCATTTCTCTCCTTGCTGCTTTCCTAGATGAAGGACTGTGGGATATGTTTGTGAAGGACATCCCTCGCAGTGCTACCTCCTACACAGTGGGCCTGGACAAACTCAGACAGGGTGTGACCTATGAATTTCGGGTGGTGGCTGTCAATGAATTTGGCTATGGAGAGCCCAGTGTTCCCTCTGTGGCAGTATCAGGTAATCATGGATTGGTTTTTTTTTTATTATCTTTTCCAATGGAATTTCTTGGGTAGGGGAGAAATGAGGGGGAAAAGCCCCAACCCATATTTTCTGGTTGCAATGAATAACCAAGGGCAGCTTGTTTTCACTTGGTTTAGGCTAAAACCAGAGTAATATAGTGGTGAATCAAGGCTTGTTCTTACAGTGTGCTTTACTTTCAAGAAGAAAAATGCATGTGTGCCATTTTTAAGTTTGACAAGGAACCTTCTCGGGAATCTCATGAGTGTTTATATATGAGATCTCTTGCTCTAAGACTAATTTGCACAGTCTACAATTTGTTTGGGTTTTCACCTTTCTAATCTGTTGGTTTGTTCGCTCTGCTTTCTTCTTTATTTTTTTCCCCAAGGTTCTCTGATAAATATTTTCTGTGTTATTTTATATTTAGCTCTCAAAACTATTAAGTTTAGTTTCACAAAATCATTCCTGATATCCTCTGCCCGGCAGTTCCAGTACAGCATGATGCCTCCACTCCTCCTTTATCAGAGCAGCTTGTTGGTGATGCTCTCAGGCTTCTCCCAGCCTCCCAGCTCTATTGTGCTTATTCCCAGTAAACAGGACTGTGGTTTAAACATGCTTCCAAAATGCCTTTGAGCAGCCCAGTGCTCTGGTTTTCTGAAGGGAACTTCAGTACCTCAAAAAGCAAATTCCACTCAGCTTGCCATGTCTAGACAGCCAGAGTTCAGTGGCCTGTCATGAAGTAGGAGAGCTTGGTGCTTTATTGAGGCCTCCTCTTACCCTTGCAGAGACAGCTGTACTCCAGGTTGCTTTTGAGCAACAGGTTTCACCCTTGCTGTGTCAGCAAAGGCAGGCAAGGGGAATAAAAGAACCTGATAAAGCAGCCTTGTGATTCAAAATGCTAGAGAGTCCTGAGAACCTGGCAATGCTCCAGTATCTGGAGTGGCTTTTATCTCTGCTCCTCCAGTGAAAAACATAAACAACATTCAACAGTTACCCAGCAGGCAAGAGTAGTAAAAGCTGCTATCACCATCACAGCTCTGTTTGTCCTTACACAATTAACCACTTAGCCCATGAGAGCTGTCTATGGATTTCAGTGTGAGTGCTACCCTTGCTTTTCTCCTTCAGGACAAGGGCATAGACAACCCACCTCAAACACCTAGAGTCAATGTTTTTCCTATCTCTGGTTTCACAGAGGCTATAACACAAAGTAAAGGATTGGTAATCATGTCAGTCTTCCCTTTTCTGAAAGACATTGTTCCTCTGAAGCTGGGCATGCATCTCCTTCTGATGCTTTTTATACATAAACTACTTGTTTGTAAGTTCCCACTTGAACAGTACTATTTAATTCACCTCCTTTTGCTGCTTCAGTGTTCATCTCAAATTGCTGCATGAAAGTAAGAGGTTTCCATTGAGATTCACAATCATAAAAGTATGGAGTATTTTTGGCTGGCCACTTCAGCTAGCACAGGGAGGTATAAATTGCACTGAATCTGCTCAGCCCAGCATGGCTTGTGCAGTTTGCCTTTAGGACTTTTATTGGCCTGGGCTGGTCTCCTGGCAAAGAAGGATTGTGGCTGCTTTTCACTGCTGCAGAATATGCAGTGATCTGGAACAAATTTGAGCTTGTATCATGAGGCTTACCACAGACTTATGCTTAGATCCAGAGCTCAGGACAGTTGGGGAAAGAGAGTGCCTGGGTTCAGTGATAGTGAGGGGTTGAAGTTGGTCTCCTGGCATTGTCCATTCCTACCAGGTGGTGTTCTACGTTATGGACTGCAGGGAAATTACATACAACTGCTGGGTTGTGCTCCAGCAGCAGCATTTTTCCACTAAGCTGAGGGATGCTGACAAAGAGAATATCACTGCAAGAAAATAACAATACTTATTACTTTAAACGAAGACTGGCAAGGTAACTCTAGAAGGGGGAAGCTGGTCTCACTTTGCGTCTTCAATTGAGGTCAAATGAGGTGAAATGGCTTGAGATTGCACAAAATCCAGGCAACTGAATTGATACCCATGTACTGCAAATAAGGCTTGGCTAAGCTGATGGGGAGAATATATAGAGGAGCAGCGAATGTTGGAAGTTAGAGTTAATGGAAGCAGTGAAAGACACTGAACCAAGCATACTTTGTTCCCTGGCACTAGCTGTATTTTTCAGAGCCACTGAGCAGCATTTTGGCAACTTAAGCCTCATAAAAAGTGGAAAAATTCTGTGTAATGATAGATATATTGGTGGCTCCTTTGACCCAGGGAGTACTAAGCATACTACAGTAGTCAGGAAACGTAGGTGTACAGACCAGTAGGAAGAAACCTCCCTTTCTTCACTCGGTGATAACTTCTTAGCTAAGGCTCTGGGTGTATGAAAGATGCTTGCAGAGATGTTGGAGCTGTGTTAAAGTCCTGTTCTCTTTGCCATCAGTGTCAGCAAGCCCCTTGAAAGTCTGGCTGCAGAGCAGGCTGTGTTACCTCCTTTGAACACCTCTCTCTCCTGAACACTATTCCAGATGCATCGTTCACTGTGGGGAAGAAGAGAAAATTTTGAAGGAGCGTAATGAAGGAATTGTTATTTGTTTTTTGCTCTTTAAGCACAAACAGAAGCCCCTTTCTATGAGGAGTGGTGGTTCCTACTAGTGATGGCACTCTCAAGTCTGATCCTCATCCTTCTGGTGGTGTTTGCATTGGTCCTGCATGGCCAGAGCAAGAAGTACAAGAACTGCAGCGCAGGTAAGACATTGGCTTCATGCTGTGCACACGCTCTTGACAGCTGTGGGAATTAGAAATGTCTTCCTTTTGAAACCCTGATTTAATTAGTGTGAACTCTGTTCATAGGTATTTTATTTGGCAGAAAACTCAGATATTTTTGCTGTCTGGTTTGGAAGAAATGGCTTTTGCCCATAGCCATACTGGGCAAAGAGTGCCTGATCTTATCAGGTTCTGGATGATAACCAACCATGGGCTTGGACAGGACAGCATCTGGAAGTCTCGACTGTAGCAAAAGCCAAGGAGTCTTAGTGAAATGCTTGGCAGAAGACCACAAAAAGGAATAAGCTGAGACTTCATTTAGGTTTGTCATCACTTCCTGCTAGATGGGGAGAAGGCAAACGATTCTGCTTTTCCATGGCTTTACCCAGTGCAGATATTCTAGGTCTGTATGTGTGAGGACTGTATCTCAGCTCCTCTGTATTAAAGCGTCCTGCATCTCACATTCATCCCCAAGACAAGCTGCAGTTACAGGGCCGAGCAGCTAGGAGATGTTTTGGATGTCTGAACCTCTTAGACTTTAATGCATAATGAGTGCCAAGCTTTGAATTTTCCTTTAGTTACAATTTTTACCAGGTTCCTTTCTGAAAGGAAACAGGAGCTACCTGCTCTATGACTAGGAATGTTAAAATAGTCCCCTTTCAAAATGCCTCGTTCTTGAGCTCTGAGTATTGTTTTTACCTTTTCTTCTCCTTACATGATAAAGTCCTGGAAGAGTTGTTCAAATGTGTATTTCCCTGATAGCCTCCTCCACCTCCAGCAAGAAATTGTGCTAATGCCAGGAGGTGCCAGAGAAAGCACGTTAATGAGTAGAATCAGGTGAATGGGTCTTTGCACTACTTGTTCTTAGGGATTAATGTAATGAAGGAATCTTCCAGGCAGTATGTAGTAATTCAGTCCCAAAGTGAAGATCTTTTCTTTCTTTATAATTCACTTCTAACAAGTGTTAGAAAATCAGATTTCAGTCCCATGAGATGTAAGATGTATGAACACCGTGGCATTTTACCAAGTTAATGCTATTACATATTTGTATGCATAGCTCATAGGAAATCTCTCATCTTCTTAGTTTTGCTCTGTATTTGAGGAACGGACATGAAAAGACAGGTCTGACCTGTACTGTCAGATACCAGTGTTCACACTGAGTCTTACAGTAGCACTGAAATTGAAGCCAAGGATAAAGTACCTGTCACTGCAAAGCAGCAATATGCAACCTGTCCTTCTCCCCCGGGCACAAGCTGAGCTCACACCTTTGGGATTTCAAAGAATGAACATGGGAGAGAATAAGCTTGTACTATATTTGATCACAAGAAATAATATACTTTGCTGTATTTTTCCTCTTCTTCCAGTCCCCTGTCCTTTTCCCTGCATTACATTGTCCAGTGGTTTCTCACATCTACATCTTATCCTCATTACAGCTCTGAAATCTTTTTCTCATTTGCTATCCACTTACCCTTTCTCTTACTTTCTTTCCTGCCTTTTATTCCCTTCCTTTTCCTCTTTTTCTGTCTTTCCTAGTTTTACTTTCTCTTGCTTTGCTTCAGTCAGCATGAACGGGATTCACAGCATCTGATTTAGGACATCTTCAGTGACTACCTGAATTAGTCACCTCATTTCTATTTATAGTCAAAAGACAAGAATAAGGACTTTTGGAGCACAGTTCATCTCTACTATTTTAGATATTTTTGAATGAAATGCATCTATCCACAACTCCTTCTTTCCCCTCTTTTGGCTCCTTCTGCTCATTCACACTTGTAGTAAACTCTTCTCCTTCACTCTGATTGTTCTCATTTGCCAATAATAAAGGTAAAGAGATTTTTAAATCATTAATGGTGTCATACAGAACACAGAAGGAAAAGTTAGTTTCTGCGGCTGTAGTGGGGGGAAAGTGCCTTTGTTTCAGCTGAATCTTTCATTGCCTGGCTCCAGGTAAAACCATCTCCAATGTGGAAGAGTCGGTTACCCTGGATAATGGAGGCTTCACTGCTCTGGAGCTCAACAGCAGACACCTGATCAAGAGCACCTTCTCAAAGAAAAATGGAACCAGGTAAGAAGCTGAGAACACCAAGCTCTTAGAAATGGCTTTTCATCTAGCTTAAATCAATTGTGAAATAGGCAAAGGGGAGAGAATGTTGTCTGTAGGATCTAGGGAGGACTTTAATGCCCAAGTCACTGCCCCAGGCTGGGATTCTGGTTTCTAAGCATGATTTAATTGTGTCACATCCCATACCCTTACCCTTTACATTTCCCAGGTCTCCTCCTCGCCCAAGCCCAGGGGGGCTGCACTACTCTGATGAGGATATCTGCAACAAGTACAATGGAGCTGTGCTGACCGAAGGCTTGGGCCTCAACGAGAAGCCCTTAGAGGTATCGGAGTCAGAGGTAAGGGTTTCCCTTTGCCTTACCAAATGTTGCCAGTCACTGCTGACATTCATTTGCCTGCTGAATCCTGGCAAGTCTTTGAAGTCTAAATCCCATACCTGCATTATACCGTGTTCTCACTGTTCGTCTGTCTTGGGGACTTTAAAATGTCCAATTCACTGAGCTGTTCACATCATATCTTAAAGTGTCAAAGGAAAGAATAACAAGCAGGGCCCAACCAGGGGAGATTCCAGACCTGGCGTTGGTGGATATTTGTGGTTTTCCAGTGTTACACAAGAAGACAAGTGCAGTCAGTCAGCCAGTGTGCGCTGACCTCCCTGGAAGGGGCTGCACATGTGGGCTGCAGACTTGAAGCACTTTTAAGGAAATCTACATATACTGCAAAATAACCAGCTGGCTGGAGCTACCATCTAGATGACGGGACACTCTTTGGACTGTTGTATTGACTGAAGTATGGGATGTGGTTTGAAGTTCTCACAGTGCCTTTTTCAGAAAGCTACAGCAAACACCATGGTTCAGAAGAGTGGTCTTGAGTGGTGATAACTACTGCCTCTGTTACAGGGGGAGTAAGTGGGGAATGAGTACCCTGCCAGGGAGCACATGGCCATAGCTGTGAGCACTCAGTGTTCAGGTTTCTGAACATCCCAGCCTGCAGCATTAGTTTAACTCAAGTGGAGCCTTCCGTTTGGGTTGCTTTTAGCCTCTGTTATTGTCCTGGGTTCAGCAGTAGCAGTCATTTTTCTCCTTCTTAGTAGCTGGTGTAGTGCTTAGTAGTTGGTGCACCTCAAAGGAAGGTGGGTATATGCTGGCGTTATCCATCTGGCAGTGCTCCATCTTGTGTCTTATATCCCCTTTAAGAAGAAAGAAAGTTCATGTGGTCTGTAGTCCAATAGGGGCCAAGGGTGAATAGACAGACTTCAAGGGATATCCAGAAAGGTAATTCTGTCTCTAAAACTGTGTTGTCAGCTGAGATCCTGACAAATCTGAACTGACAGTGCAAGAAGCGAGCAGTGGGCCAAACCACTCCAAACCTGACCCTTCTAGCAAGAATAAATCAAGAGCAGCAAATAGTGAAAGATGATGACAGTTTTCATCTGTAGCTTTTCTGCACCTGCAGCTACAGCTGCTTTTCCTGGCTACCTAGCTCTCACCTCCTGCTAATTACCATGGACAGCCTGCTGCTTTGTGCTGCCCGGTGGTCAACCTGTCATGCAGGCAGCTTTCCTTGGTGCAGCTCAAGCTGCTGTCTGTGTGACGTTACCCTCCAGATTAAACCCATAGTGCTTTGGTCATGTCACTGTAACAACTTGGCATTAAACCTGTCATTAAAAGAGTTTGCTGAGCATGATCACGAATTTAGCACTGGCACCTTTTGACATTCATTTCAATGCCCCATGTGGTATTTCCTGGTAATGTGCAGAAGTCTACTTGCAGGGTGTCATTACTGCCTTCTGTATGCACTGTTTGTGCGGCACTGAAGAAAGTGATTTTGGGTTTGTTTTTTTTTTCTCAGGCTATTATTAATATTATTTATTTATTGTGTATTGCAGTCGAGCCTGAAGGCCTCAATTGAGATTCTAATGTTTCTGTGAATCTGTGTGTGTGTGTATGTGAGTATCGGAACAAAATATGCCTCCTGTTCTTCCTTGGGGCTTAGATATGCAGCCTTTCTATATAATGTCTTTGATGCTTGTTGGGTTTTTCTTGTGGTGGGGTGTGCTTTTAGTCACGAAGTGTTAATACACTCCCAGTAGAGGCAACAATAGGAGATGCTGCCTTTTGATCAGCCTGAAAATGCTGTTTATGTTGCCTGGTTCAGACAGGAGGTGAGGGGTCGGTTGGGGCAGGGGTAGGTATACATGTTTAGCCACTCTTTTTTTGAGTATTCCTGTACCTATTAGCTCTTCCTGCTTGTCTTTCCTAATTTTTTGTGTGTGTGTTTCTGTTCTCAGAGGAGATCTTAACAGCAAGTTCTGTTTTCTGAGAATTTCAGAATTTCTATCTCTTTTAGCAGTCAGAAGTGTTTCCCATTATATGGAGAGTTAAAGATATCTTTATATAAGAGCTCTACACAGGTTTGGTCATCTGCAGCAAAAGGGGGTCCTTGTGCTGTTCCCTCTAATACATCTTTGTGTGGATATCAAGTTCCACTTAACACAATGCGCAAAAAGCCAAGCAGAGCCAAAATCTGTGCTTTTGCTTTCAACCCCCATGTCATCTTGTTGCTGCTTAGTCTTACCCCTGTTGCCTGAGGTGTCAAGATTTTATATGGAAAAGAAGGAAGCTCTCTGGCTTCAAGTCTCATGGGCTTTACTGAACGTAAAGAAGTCTATGAAAAACTCTCAGGCTGACTGACTGCACTTGCAATTCATCTGCCTGGGAGCGTTCCTCTGAGCTCCCTCCTGATGAGGAGAGCAAGAGAGAAACAAAGAAAATCAGGAAGACCAAGCAGTACTCAATATCCATAAATCAAGAGGTTAACTTACTCCACGTCATGAAAGCCAAGCACTAGTGCTGTTAATGAGGTTAAAGTACTTTAATTGGCAGGTATGGAGCAAGAGAGTGCTAAGAGTGTAATTTCTAAGTGATTAATAATAATAGGCTTTTAGATATTGAGTCGAGTGGACGAGGTTCTGGACAGATAATCTGAAGAAATCTGGTGTTCACCACGAACAGAAATGTGAAGATATATCTGCGGTGTCACCCAGCCATGGAAGAGCAGTTTTAAAGGAGAGAAGGATGTGTATTTGTGTGTTCCCACGTGTCCTTGTGGTCTCCCAAAACCTGTTTTCAGGAGACAACATTCTCCAGATAGCACATGTTATCAGTCAGTGCTAAATGCTGGTGGTGTTCTGGTCTTTCCAGCTGCTCTCTGCAGTCTGACTTTTGCTTTCGTAGCTCAGTAAGAAGATATTATAAATTTCCTCTTAACACTTAATAGGGAATATGATTTAACTTGTTTCCAACAAAGTCCTCATGATTTTGACAAGTTGGGCACTGTGTGGAAACCAGCTGCAGGTGACGCATTAATAAAGCAAGGGTACCTTGTGTCCAGAGAAATCTTTTTGCATACTAGGCTACCTTGTTTCTTTCACAGCATATTCATTTCATGTCAACCAGAAGAAACTGCTGCTTTCTACATTTTTAGAAATAATCTCATAAGGTTGTTCCTTATGCAGTCACTTTAAAAAAAATGGAAGGTAATTGGAGCTATTTGCACATTTCCCATTCACTAAGCTGGCCAACTCTGGTTGCTGACTTGCCTCTGAACAGCGCTTGGGTACTTTGTGCTATCAATAAAATACTTAAATAGGCTCCTATTTCCTGTATTTGTTATTTCATAGGCATCCATGCACCTTTGGTTGACAGTTGGTAATGTCACCGCACACCCAATTCTGCTCCAGCCTATGGAGGTTTCCAAGGTAACAAAGCCACAGTCAGGGAAGGGAGAAAACTGAAAACAAAGCAAAAAACCCTGCAGCATTTCTATTTACTCAGTAGTTTAAAAACCACTAAAAAGTAATCCTCTAGTATAAGCTGTCTGCATTGTCATGCAAAACAGGTTTATCTTGCTACTCCTTGATTTTCATCAGGGCAGAGAGGGATGTGGGATGGAAATTTAGGAATTTCCTGGCTGGTAAGGGTGGTTCAGAGCAGACCTTCGAAGATGCTTTAGAAACATTGGAATAGTCAGTTCCTGCTGTTCTGGAGGAAACACAAAGAAAACACACTGTGTTGGCACTAACAAATAGGTTATTCTTTCCAGCATCAGTGCTAATGATAGTGGAGTGCAGCTATATGTTTCATGAAAGTTGCTTCTGAAAGGCACTGGCCTTATCTACACCAAATCAGTGTTCTCTTTCACTTGGTATCATGGACAGATTATCAGCAGGGGGTATTGTTTTAAATTCCCTCTTTCTGTCCATGACAAGTCCAAGTTTCAAATGGCAGCAGCCTCTGTAAAAGTGTTCCCAGTATTTCTCCTCTTTATTATGATGACTTTTGGCAGTCTTGAAAGAACTTGTCTTAGGTACAGAAATTATATTAGTTTTGTGGTGAGTGTTTTTCTGCTGGCAATGGACAGAAATCAAGGGCCTGCATCAGTATATTATTATGCCTAGCAAGTCCTGTGTCAGTCTTCTGGATGCAGCTTCTTCTCATCATTTCTTCTTAGAGCTTGTAATTGTCTTGTTTCTATATGTCTGTGGGGACATCAGGAAGACCAGTAAGGAGCCACTAGAAGTTTGTGATGGGTTTTCTTTTCTTTATGTTATGTTTCTGATGCCTCAGCTCAGCTGTGATCCATCTTTACAGCAGGGGCTTGTCTCTTTGGAGAGTGTCCAAGTCAATAAGTGTGATGGTGGACTGGGGAAGGACTGACCTATAACCTGCTCAGGATGTGGAGACTTCTGGGTGCCCACATCACTGTTTATCTTCCCAGGCACTTTTAACCTTAATATTAGACAATGAAGCTGCAGCAGAATGTTTGAAGGTGTAGGCTGGTGCAAAGTGTAACAACTCTTTTCTTGATAAGAATGGAAGAAACCAGGGTTTGGGGATCTTTGATCTGTAGGTAAAGTTGGTTGCATCTGCAGCTGAGGATGAGCCAGCCTGAGCTGTCGCTGCCTGCTGCCATGCCCTGCCATGCTGCCACATCTGCAGTCAGCAGAGGCACTGTTGTTGGAGCCCCTGACAAAAATAGACTGGGCAGTGCTGGCAGGATGTTCCCTGCACTGGTGCCAAGACTCTGGAACTGTTGCCTGCACCCACTGGCTGTGAAGTGGTCCAAATCCGGGAATATTCCAGGCATGCCACAAAAAACACCATTCAGGAAGGTCAGTGGAGGGAGTTGGGTGCTGGCTTCTCAAGGCTGGCAGTTGGTGCAGAGGAGTGTTTTTCTAGGAGATGAACTTGTCAAGTTCCTTCTGGAATAAGTATTAAATGCTGGTAGGGATTTGTTGTAATAGTAATTACATGTCAGAGCACCTGAGGCTTTGTAGTGCTCAGATAATCGAACAGTACATCATTCAGAAAGAGCCAAAGCATGGGTAATGGAGGAAGGGCAATTTTGCCAAGCTGTATAGAGTTGCTTTACTCAGACTTTTGGAAAACTGGGAAAAATTTCTCACCCTCTGTGCTGCAAAATGGGCACAAAATAGTATAGAAGCAGCTATCTAAGCAAAGAAGTGGGATGATGGATGCGATGCCCTTTTCAAACGATAGTTCTCAAAGCATTTGAGGATTGTTCTTCAGAGACCATTAAAAAGGAGCTTTAGAGAAGGAGAGACTAGTTGTGTGGCAGGCAGGATCAAGAAGGATGTGTTTGCTGTGAGGTGTCATAGATCAGAATGATACCAAACTTTTGAAACTGATTGCAACAACTAACTGTTACGAGCTGCACTTACCTGCCTCTCTCTTGTAAGTTTTAGGCAGCTACTACTTTGATATTTCATTGCCTTTAGAATTGGTTATGTGGATTATTGGGGGGGGAATAAAAGCTTTTGCATGCTCAAAGCAGAGATTCTGAAAGAAGGCATGAGATACAGAAATGACTGGGTAAATGCTTGTCTGCTGTATGGGATGAGTCTGTGATAGGTGGGAGCAATAGTGGGAGCAGAAGGAAAATGTGCACTTAGATACCGTGGCTTTGCTGTGATCTCTGCACTCGGAGATGTACGAGCCCTCTGTGATTCTCCAGCTGTATCACAGCAGCAGTACTTCAGAGGAGGGACAGATACACAAAGCTTAGCTGGTTATATTTCACTAGAGCTCTCACTCAATATTGATATGAGCTTTAAAGCTATGCGTCCATCGTGCATCAATGTTGTAAGTGTAGATCCACTCTGAACACGGAGCTGCTCCCAAGCTGTCCCGAGAAAGCCACCCCTCCTATCTGGCCATTGTTTTCCAGATTTTGCATTCTCTTTCTTCTGTCACCGCTGGTTGTGCATCTTGTTGTACCACCAATAATCAACCTGAACGTATACAGATAGATATGTTTGCCTGAAAAAAACCTGCTGATTTTGCTTAATTCTCTTTCAGTGACAGAACTAATTTTCAATGCTTAAAAGCTCAATCCAGAGTACTGTGCAGGTGCCCTGGTTTGACCACCACAAACAGCAACATGTCTGGCTAACTTCAGTATGTTTGCAGGGCTGTCCTTGCATCAGGAGAGATATTCTCAGCTGTAATTGCATGCAGTCTTGTTGATTATGTGATTGAAAGCTGTTGGATTCTCTGTGGCGTCTCTACACTTCCCTGCATCTTCTGTTAACGTAGCTCCCGCCGCAGCATTCTGCAGTGAATTAGGGGGGATTTTTCTGCATCTCTTATCACCAGTGTTTGTCAGGGGACTCTCTCTAGCAGCAAAGCCTGTCTAAACCAGCGCACAGTGCTTTTCTACAGGCCAACATGCATTACACTTGGACTACAAACCATCCTACCCTAAAATCACAGCTTTTGTCAGCTGGTGATATTAAACTTGTCTCTGATTTCTTCTAAGGTGGAACAGGCTAAATCCTGGATGCTAATGGCTGATTTGTGGTTTTTTTTTTTCCTGATGCTCCAGGCCACTGACTCAGATTATGAAGATGAGTTGCCAAAGCACTCCTTTGTGAACCATTACATGAGCGACCCCACCTACTACAACTCATGGAAGCGGCAGCAGAAAGGTGTGAAGCACCCAGCATCCTACAGATATGAGGAGTGTACGGCCAGCGAGACAGAACCCTATTTCCAGACTGTCATCACGACACAGAGCTCAGGAGGGGTGTACACCCCAACGGGACAGCCCGCGCCCGGCTCCCGGACTCCAGTGACAGGGTTCTCCTCCTTTGTTTGAGACGGGAATGGAGGATGGAGCCGAACCGCCGGCGGCACTCGGGGGGACCCGGCGCAGTGACTATGTGTGCGGTGAACTGTGGGTAACTTCTCTATCAGGGTAGAAATGGATGGGAACATGGATGAGGCTGGGGTTTGGGTATTTGTCCTGAAGACAATCAACTCTAAAAACACTGAGCTGAACTAGATGAACCTTTGTTTAAAAGAGGAAAAAAAAAGGAATTCTGAAAAGTGATGATTTTAACCACTTGTGAATAGTAGGGTTTTTTAACTGCTTTTTGTAACACTGCTTCAGGAAGCAGCTCCCATACCCTTCTCTTTCCTCTTTCTTTCTCTCCCCTCCTTCTGTCTTGCCTTTCCCAAACAAGGAGGTGAATTCCCTAGATGCAATGAGTGACTTTGTAATGCGATTTGAAGAGAAAACGTAAAACCTCCCAGGCTCCTTTTTCTTTCATTTTTCTCTAGTTTTTCCTTTTTAATTTTTCCTTGCCATCAAATCCAAGTAGGAAGACATAAAAAAGGGACAAATTCTTACATGAAAAGCAGTCATCTTCTCTCTCCTCATTGCTGCTCCCCACATTAGGAGCATTGGCTGATCAACTTAGGCTCAGATGCGTCACTGTGTCTGCTCTAGGCTCACTACCAGTGTATTTGTACTGAATTTTTGACCTGCTTTTCTTTGTTTTTCAAATGGGACCTGCTACATTCTTTAAATAGTCCAACTCCAGGACCTTTGGAAGAGGAGATAGCTCAAAAGAGCACTGTAGGCAGTGGCAGGTGAAGAAAGTGGGAAGAATTCAGGTGCAAGGTCAGTTTATTTTTGGTGTGGCTCTGATCCTCCCTCATGGACTGCATGTGCCATCGGAATTGGTCGCTTTTAAGAAGTCAGTGGACACGACCCAGGAAGCCAGAAAAATCTGTCAATTAAGATTGCACCAACAAGCTAGAGGGTGTACTAACTGATGAGGTTTCTGATCATCAAAGTTATCCTGCCCTGTCAATAGAAGTTGAACACCCTTTCTTGCCCAGACTCCACAGTGCTGCTTACTGGTGTATAAACCAGTGCACAGTAGCTGGGTTGGTTTGATTTATTTTATTGTGCAAAGACACATCACACAGACTGGGTGAGTTTTGGTGTCCACAGGTGCCTTTTATTGATTCTTCAGCTTTGTATCTGGGAGAAGTATCTCCAAATACAGCTAACCAGGTTCTGCAAGCATTAGGGTCATGAATTACCTTGTACGCATTTACAGTCTTCTTTGTGCCCTTGAAGCTATAGCCTTTGGAAAGGAGAGGATTTTTAGTTTATTTTCCATCCTTTTGTATAAGTCACTTTTTGTTTTTTTCTTTTCTGTCCTTTTCCTGAGTCTTGTCACGTTTTTGCAGCAAGTTGTTTACTTGCAAGGAAGTTATCAGGAGTTTAAAGACTCCAAGTCCAGCCCTTGGACCTAGCAAGAGCCCTGGATCACCAGGCGTTTTAATCACAAGAGTTTGAAAGCTGAATTTGGAAGTAGGCAAGTCCTTGCCTCTCTAGCATCTGGCATTTCCTCCCAGATGAGTGTAGGTCAGCCAGGACAATTGATACCCTGCTGCTTCCTGACATCCCATCAGGGCACGTGTAGGCACTGCTGCTATTGCAAATTGTCCCTGGCCTCTCTGGAGGGATGTGGGACAGCTGTGGCACTGGGTGCTGGTGTCTTCAAGGCAGGTTGGTGAAATCAGCCTGGCATTGATTGCAGTGCTGACTGTTCCTGCCCTCAGGGGCTGGTTAGAAGTAGCCTGGTGCCATCTCACCTGAACAGTTGAGGTCCAAGGGCAAGCTCAGCCTTGCTGTCACCTTTCCGTGCCTCTTGAACAGGGCAGAAGAGCTCAGAACTGCTTTTCCTCTTTGGCAATGCCTCCAAGCGCTGCTGCTCTTGGTGCATACAGATTCTGGATAGCTTTGGCACTGGATTGCTGTTCCTCTCCAAAGGCTCCAGAAAGAAAAAGTTCGAAACCAAAAACTCCAGTGGGTGTGTTTAAGGGCTTTTGAGTTTGGGATAATGATCCCCACACAGCTCCTTAGATGGCAAGGAATATACAAAGGCATGAGCTTGAGCCAAAACCTTGTGAGCCATCCTCCTCTCTGCACCTGCATAGGATGTGTGTGGGATGGAGAAGGGGCTCTAAAAGAAAGACTGAGCTTACTGTGAAGAGGAATGCAAAGCAAACAAAACCCCCACTGCCTTCTGTGCACTTTGACTGTTCTCTTAAGCCATATGGACTTTGCTTTAATTACTGAGCTGCCAAAATTTGTTTGAAGTCTGAGTTTTTTGTTTCTTAGAGAAAATCATCTACATGACTTTCTGATTTGTTTTCTTTCTCTTTTGTTATTTCCTGCATCAGATTACATATTTTAAACACCTTGTTTTATATACATGTGACATAGCAATGCAATTGCTGTTGGAATTTTAGTGGTGCTTATTCAACGGGTATGAGAAGTAGCGCTGTTCAAGGACCACTAAGGGCTTAGGGATATAGATTAGTAGGAAGTAGATGGAACACTGAAGAGTTTGTTCCAAAGGAAAGCATAGTGCAAGTAGCTCTGTATCTCCTGAGTATTGCCAGATCTGTATCTGTGTAAGGTGCAGTTACTCCCTCGGGCTGATCTGATACCTCATTGAGCAAAAAAGCAAGGGAACAATAGGGAATAAAGGAAATGGACTTTGTGGCCACTACTCCATTGAATGACAGCGTGGGGAGCAGCATGATTTATACGAAGCGAGGAGAAGAGACTGTTCCTTTTTTCTCAGAACCATCTGCTGCTCAAAAGCCTGAGCTTGCTGAGTTGGCTGTATGGCCTTTTTCTTCTGGCTGCTGCCAAAATAATAGGTTAGGTGTGATTCCTTTAGGACCTGTTGATCCAAACAAGGTATTTCTGTTCCGGTCCAGTCCACAGTGGTTTTATTTTACTTAAGCAATTGCAGAGCATGGAAGTGCACTGCCCTGCTCGTCTCTAAGATGAGCATAGGACGTGTATTCTGCTGCCCAGGATCCTATATAGCTACATGTATGATGTCTGTGCCTTCTTGTTAATGTGCTGTACTTAGGAACTATGATTAATGGGTAGATTTTATTTACCTCAGATATCAGGTAAATTGTTCTATCTGGAAGGAAGCACTCCATCAGTTAGCAAGAAAGCTCTATTTCATAAGTGTAATCTTTGGGAATCACAGCCTTGAAATATGCCTTTTAAGCATTAGTTTTCATGTTACAATAACTTCATCCATCAAATCCACTTCTGTTTCTGTCTTCTTGTTTAGAACAGTCTTGAAAAATGAAGGCTTATATTTAAAACACCTTCTTAGGATATTTTGTTTATTTACTTTGCCATGATTCTTTGGGTCTCTTGGTGCTGGGTTTAATAGAAGCTCATTTTTCATGCAGTAGCCATGGAAATATCCAATTTCCTGCAGGAAAAATGTGCCCAAGTGTCCACCCCCCTCCCAGGGCTGAGACGACACCAGCCATCACCATCAGCAATGCTCCCGTCTCTCCCAACGGCACCAAACCTCAGGTTGTACCCCTCATAAATCATGTGCAAAAGAGCACATAAGTGAAAAAGCTGTACTGTTCCACTGTAAGTGGAGCATTTTTATCCCTCAAAAGCCAGTATGACACATAGTCTGCAGCACAGCCCACACTTTTGGGTGGAATATTTGCCATTCCCATCTTTTAATCCTCCAATTTTGGTGCACCACCGATGCTTCTGGGGTGCAAGTGGCAGCAGCGAGTAGGGACAGGAGAGGGAGCTGTTTTACTTTCATTGAAAGTCTTTTTCACCGCCCTGAGAGTCACCTCTGTGAAACCTCTTCATGGGAAGGGCATGGAGAAGGGAGAGCCCAGAGCAAGGGGTTTCATCAGTGTTTGCTAAAGGAATTGCACCACGACCAGTGATCCTACTTTTGGAAGTGGTTGGCATTACTGGAGAGAAGATAAAAAACCATACAGAAAGAGAAACCAATCCATTACCCAAAAGGACTTTTTTTTCCGTCTTCATTTTGAGTGTTAAAGCCAGTGATGCTTTTCAGATGGGCCAGGATCTCATTTTCCTGTTTATATCCAGGTCTCTGCCAGAAGCTGCTGCAGCAGTTGTTTAGAATGAATGTCCAAATCTGTCTTGACACAGGGATACATTTATTATCCTTGTCATTGCTTCCCTCAAGAAATCCATTGGGTCATCCAAAGATTATCCACTCTGCTCTCCAAAAAAGGAGGAGAGATGGCTGTTTATACATACAGAGCACTGGTGTGTTCTCCCACTTGCTGTTTTCAGATCATGCAGGGCAACTTGTTTCTGAAAAATCCTTTTACAAAAGGAACTTATTGGGAAATGTCAAAAACTAAAACCAAAAAATATCCCACCAGAAAGATAACCTTAGCAGGGCCACTGAAATTCTTGAAGTCCTAGAAACCTGTGATATCTAAAACTGAATATGAGTTCTAGACCTCCTATCTTTAGTGATCTCCTTTGTCAATAGCAGCCAGAAGAGCACATGCAATGAGGGGTTGTATTTGGAGAGGGAAAAGCCAACACAGAGCAGTTGCTGGATGGGCAGGTTGTACTGCAAACAGCTTCATTCAACCTGGAGTTCCTGCTAGTTCAATCACATTTCTTAGGTTGTTTTTATAGGTTTTTTCTGGCATGTGTGGAGTCCATATATCATCACGGCAATACTAGAGGTCACAAGGGGAGAGGTATGTTGCCGTGGTGTTTACACAGAGCCACATGCATGACCACATGGTTGTACAGTATCCATTGAAACTGCCTGAGGGAAAGCCACCCTTGAATTAGTAGCACATTTACTGAATATTTTGGGCTGGGCATGGGCATTAAATGGCTCCACCTGACAAGTCCCTTCAGTTCTTTGTACTTCTGTATCCCTTTTCTTCTCCCCTGCATCTCCACCCCCAGCCCTCCCAGACAAAGTTGGCTTTGTACTTTGTGAGGGTGTAAAGTTTGCCGCTCCTGGTAGAAGAGGCCACAAGCGATAAGCACACACATAACACATTGCACAGGTGAGATCTGTTTGAACGAGTGAGATACCACTGGGACATGCAATTTAGGCTCTGACTCAGAATTCTATCTTCTCAAAGCTGCCACCCTCCCATTTTAAATGGCCTTGGAGTCTCACGACTTGGCAGGAAATTCATTATTTTGATGCTGTTTGATCACTGTGCACTTTCTTGGGGTTTGAATCGCTGGATATAGAGACTGGAATGGGATTACAGAGCTTTATATCTGAGTGCTTTCCCATGTACGTCTTATTCTCTAGATCTGGGAACGACACCTTTCTGCTACCATATGGTGGCATTCTGCAGGAGGGGCAGCTAGGAAGTGCCACGGGTGCTCCCCCTTTGATGTTGTCATGCTTCTGGGCAGTGCTGGGACCTGTCACAGTGTTGTGGGAGCTCTTGGGTATCAGAAAGATGGAGGGACACTGTGTTACGGTGAGTTTGTAGCCGCTCACTTTGCCACTCTTGGGGTGGAATCCGTCCTCTGATTTGGTATCTGCTGTCAGTTTAGGGGTAGGACCACCTTACACAGCTGCGTTTGAGTTACCCTTCAGTGTACTACGGTTATCGGATCGTTGCTTTTAATTCAGTGTCTCCTTGGGGATTTGCCCTGGATTTTTGTTCCACACCTCTTGTTAGCCTCACCTTCACCACTCCACTATTTTATATGAGAAAGTTACTTCTTCTTTTGCAAACTTGCTTCTAATTAAAAGAACCCTTTTGGAAACGTGTGTCCTTGGTAGTTTTTTTGGGGGGAAAAGAAAATATTTTCTAGCCTCTTTCTGTTATTTTTGTCTTGAAGAAGTTTCTGGGTGCCTTGCCAGCATGCTGATGAGTTAACAGCTCAGGACAGTGAAAACGTAACACACTGTAATTCCTCACTGTTAGTTCTGGACTGTAAAATCTTACAACCCCTCCTGCTTTGCAGCTAAACTGACTCTAATGGTTTCCACCCTAAATTTGATCAGCCTTAAATATTTTGTTATTTTGCAGTGAGAAGCTTCTTCCAGATCCTGAATAAGGGAGAGTAGAAAACCCATTCAGAAGTGGAAACCACTTATAGAATAGTGGGGGCACTATTCTGTACACCTTCATCCCCTCAAATAATACTTGTCCTCCCCTGCAGTGTTGTAGCAGCTGTTGATCAATTCCCACAAAGGTGCTGATGTTGGGGATGCAGGACCAGATCCCTACTGGGGGAAATCAGGGCAGCTTTGTTATTCCAGGTTCATTGTTGGGGCACTTCGCCAGCTGAGCATTTGGCCTAGAGAAGTAAACTAAACCCAGTGAGGTTTGCTACAGCTCTGGTGGGAAAAATGAGGGGGAGAAATCAATGTTTTCCAAGTGGGAGAGTTGGGGGGTGGAGGGAGGGGGATCAAAAAGTCAAACTGTTAAGTAAAGAACTCATATAATATCTCTCCTGAAAAAGATGTTATAAATAATGCAGTGTTGTATAAATACAAGTAGTCCTGTGTGACTGGTAGCTTGTAATAACCCAGAGGTATCAACGTACCCATTTTGAAGATCAAAATCCTCACACTGCAGCATTTTGTGAATGAGACATTATCCTGCAAAACTGCCAGAAGATGCAGAAGTGCTTTTTTGAAGTTATCCGGCTCCAAAGTGCATCACCCTCCCGCTTCCAGCCCTTACTCTTCTCAGGACGTGTTTCCTCCACACGTTATTGTGGTCAGGATTGGAGCATGTACATAAACACGGGAGTGGATGGGAAATCTGCCACGGCATTTGTAGTCTAAACAATACCAGAAAAAACACAGAGATTGGCTTCCCGCCCTGCCCTGCCCAGCGCAAGCAATGGCTTGACTGAATCAAATCATCCGGGCTTTCATTACTGATCCTTTCCCTCCTATTTGTCTCATTTGTTTCTTCTGCATTTTTGCTCCAGGTTTATTTATTTTTCTTTTTGCTTCTTTCTTTTTAAGCCTGCCTCTTGTTGTTTTTTCTCTCTCCGCCTCCTGCCTCACCAATTACTTTCACTTGAAACCTGCATTTCCCACAAAATCAAAAAGAGCTTTAGCTGAACGCATGTTTTTGCTGAGGTTTTGTTCCCTTCCACTGTGCCCCAGCAACAGGAATCCTTCTGCTGACTTGTTTCCTTGGAAATGCGGGGTATGTCCTGCTAAGCGAAGGCCATGTGGCCACTGGTAGAGACCTTCATTAAGTAGGCAATTGGCATGTTCATTACTGGTTGTAAATGAGTTAGGATATTCCTAAATCGGAAGAGTCTGATGTGCGAAGTCATTCAGTGAGGTTTCACAAGGCAAGTTTCTCAGCAGCACTGAAACTGGTGAAGTGATTTGCACAGTCCAAGGATCTGCGCCCGTCTCTGGAGGGATGAGCAAACCACAAACTATTGATGCATTCCAGTGACAATAACACCTCAGAGGAAGAAGCAACCAACACCCACGATTTCATTCAAAGGTTCTTCCCTGCACTGTGCAATTTCCAGGTCATTCAGTGCACCACACGTGCTGATCTGGTTGGGACATGCACCATAGCAAAGCAACAGTGCACACTGTGGCGAAGCCACAGGCGTGTTCTGCACCCTGACCTTTGATAATCTGAGTTCATGCAAATGCTTGTACTTTCTGCACTGAACAGACAGTGCCGATAAGACTAAAAGCAAGTCTGGAAAACAACATGTGTAATACAGCCTGGGGCCTCGTGCCAAGAGTGATAAAATGCCTTACAAACTCAGGTAACCTCACCACAGCCCTACTGAATTGGGAAGGATTAATATCCCTCCTTTGGTAGGAGGAAATTGAGGCACAGGCCAGCTTTGCCTGTGGGACCAAGACACATTTTGTGTGACTGGTTGTGCCCAAGTGGCCTCAATTGCAGATGTCCTCAGTGCAGGGCGAAGGAAACACATCCTTCTTACAGAACAGCAGGATGAGTTATTTTTGGGTCCCTCTAAACTGTCTGTTTTCCAGCACTATCATTCCTTCCCTACCAGGGGAACGTGACTGACCTAATTTGAGTCTAATTCCAGCAATACAAGACCCAACTTGTAAACACAAACTTTCTTACATATAATTTTGTGCTGGCTTTCATATAGGTACAAGCACATCTGATGGGTATAAACACCCCAGAGGTGAGGGGCAGGGGAGGAGCAGGGCAGTTGGAGTCATTGGAGAAGCTGAACTATGGAGAATTTGGGATGAAGCAGGGCAAATTTCTGGATTGATTTATAAGATTATGACTTAATCTGCTGGGAGACTCTATCCTCTGGGATTAAACCTCACGTAACCTGATGGAAATTAGGAAATGTTTTACTCCCCACTATAGAAAGGACTGGCAGAAGCAGGATTCAGCATTTCGATCTTCCATCCAACAAAAACCATCCAGGGTGATCGATGAAAACACTTTTATTGATCCACAGCCGCCTCTGGACCACAGAAGAAATTAAAGAGGTGAGAAAAAGACTCTCATTTTCAATGAAGCTTTTCATGAAGCAAATAAGGGTTAATCCCACCAGCTGCACATCTGGCTTTAGTTCCTGTAGAAAAATCCTCCTGGTGAGGTTGAGTGAGAAGCTTCCAGCCACACCTGCTTGGATTCTTGGGATGGACTGTAGGTGAAGATACTCAGGATGGTTTGCATCTAGGACCTGCTGATGGGTTGTCCACAAAGCTGAATGAATCACAAGCCAAACGAATTTATCCCTGCTCTTAGTCCACGCACAGGATGTGCCTGGAAAAATCAACCAGAGTCCAGGCCACCAGAGAAGCGATGGACCAAACCCTGCCCTTGAGCAATGATGCTGCTCTGAGTGCTGGGTGTGGCTGAGCAGAGATCGGGGCTCTGGGATGGATTACACCCACTGGGCTGGCTTTAACATGTGTCCCTGTGAGATGATAGGGTGGGCTTGGAGGTAAGTGGATTATGGTAGAAAGGGCTGCATGTTGTGTGTTTAAAACTGATGTCTTCAGGGCTGCATCATGACTTTTGTTTTATTCTGGCTTGACTTCTGATCTGGAAGTGGCTCAGCAGAAATTGAGGTCATTGCAGATGCATCAGTGCCACTTCACTTTCTGTAAAGCACTGGCTGCTTTACAAGTGAGCCCGAGCTACCAGCTGGGAGGCCTGAAAAGACAGAGAAGTTCTCTGGCGGGCAAAGGAGAGGCTGTCCTTGGAGGAGGTGGGGTCTGAGTGCATGGGGGTGCACACAGCACTGCCCCCTCTGCGTTTATGTGATTGGTTTTATGCTGTAACACTGATTGTGGCTTGTCATTTTCCATCCTTTCTTGGAAATTATAGAGGAGTGAAAGGGAGATGGGTTTCAGCTGTTGACGCTTCAGGAGCATTCAGCAGCTTTGCTGAATGAAAGGAGCAATGTGGTGGTTTTGCTCTGCAGAGGTCTCAGAAATAGCCAGGCATGAAGTACTGCGTGGTTTCAGGCTCAGCGAGAGGGCAGGCAGAAAGCAGTGCCAGCCCCCCGTCATCCCCCGGCTGCTGGAGCTCTTCAAGGAAGTCGTACATCTGGTGCTTTCCCATTTAGTCCTTTCAAGAGGCTCATTGAGAGCAAGGTTTGTAAGGAAGAGCCAGAAATAAACAGCTCATTATCCCATTTGTGGGACAAGAGGAAGATGAGAAGAGAATTGTTAAAGATGGGACAATCGGTGAATGAAAGCCTGGTTTTCAACAAGGCTGACGTTTTGCCGTATCTGTTAGAAGGCTATCGTATGTTATAACATGAGTTTTTCCACAGCATGTGGAGGAAAGGAAAATCTTTGAGTCTGCAAGGCAGCAGCTAAAGAAGAAGCCTGAGATGCAGCAGAGCATGTGTCTCCTGGGAGTGGTCTTCTACTTAGGGGTCCATGCAAGACTTCTCTCCCCTTGACCTCACTCACTCCCTCCTACCAGGCAGTGGTAAAATCACCTCTCCTCTGTGGAGAACTCTCTAGTTTAAGTCTTTGTACCTCTGTCTCTCTGGGAGTTTTTACAAACAGAAGGGGGTTTCGTTTGTCAGTCCTGCAGGAGGTTTAACATCGTCTCATATTCCCCACCAATTCAGCTCTTGTTTCCCCAGTTGCTCTTAAGAAGTATTGTCCCATTTTTACAGTTAGGACCCTACCAGTGACTATGGACAGGTACCACAGCTCAACTCCCCTTCTGTTTGTGTTAACCATGGTGACCATCAGCTTTTGAACCCCCATACGTCTACCTTGCTTGGCCACACATCCCCTCCTGGCGCAGAAGAGTGCAGGGCGCTGACCACAGCAGAAGGGCGCTGATGACAGGAACACAAACCCAGGGAAAGTATTCAGCACATGAAAGCCAAACTCCCTGCCACCGCTGCGATAAGGCCTGGTTGATCTCATGTGAGTTAATATTAAAGCCAGATTGCTGTCAAGGTGGTGTGAGAGGAGCAAACATGCCAAGAGTCACTGTGGTGCAATGGACTGTGTGGTGGCCAGTGGCCAAACATGGGAGGCATGTGGGGCAATGGGTATCCAGGACCGCTATAGGAGACCTTGCCATGAGGGGAGCAGGGGTCACGCTAAGTCACTCCTGCCTCCATGGTGTCAGAACAGTCTGTTTATGCACTGTGAATATTGCCAGGGCCCCCACAAGCTTCTTTAGAGTCCTTGGGTTTTCCTATTAATGCAGAAAGCAATGGCACCGTGTTGGTGCCAGTAAGAAGGGAGATGTCAATGAGTCTGAGGCCACGTCTGGTCATGGCCTGGAAAAGGAGGTTCCTTCTGGACCACTCTGGACCCTCCACAAATACAGATCATTAACCCTGGAAGCGTCAGGGGGGGCTATAAACCATCTCTGTGCCTGCAGCCCAGCGCATTGAAGAGGCCATTGATGCGACTCAACAATGGGGTTTAACAGGTCTTTCTGAGACAATTCCTATTAAGGTTATTAACTGAAATGGGAGAGGGGGGAAAAAGTACCAATTTTGTGAAACAGGTGAAATGAGGAGAAGCATTGGTACCAACCCAGTCTGCTGCTGTGGTGACTTGTCACTTGTTTTAGCACATCTGCTGCACAAGGGCAGTGGGGAGCATTCATCACTCCCCCTTTCAGTACTGTGAGATGCTTTTCCCTGCCTTGGGCAGACGCGCTGTGTAGCTCAAACTTGAGCAGTCTTCTCCCTTTGCCTTAGGAAATGCAGCCTCACCTGCAGCACTCTTGCGTGGTTTGCTTGTCCACAATGCTAAAACCCTTTAAATGTTGCCAGGAAACATGATCTGAGAGTCTTTCCCTCTGCTTTATCCCTCCTGGGTGCCATTTCAGTGATACACCCATTAAAAAAAATAGCGTCTGTAAGTATATGCTCTACCGTAGCATTTGGTCCAAAGGGCTGTGGAAGTGTAAGAGCATCACTTTAATACATTCCATTTGTATAAAAGTATGTGACAGTGAGTGTTCAGAATCACCCCACCTGCAGCTCTGAGTCATGGTAGCAATTTTGGGTGGGAGGTGGACCACTTATCAGCTATGATTTGCTGAGATCTGCAGAATCAGACAACAGCGCACTTTTGTTTCTTCAAGCCTGAGTGTTCCAAAAGCAGGAGAGACAAACCCTGTGCAGGGGACTGTGATGTGTACGTGGGGTCCTTGGCTACCCGTCATCTCCCCTCGTCCGTGAGGGTCTGCTGGTGGGTTCAGGGGACATGGAAAAGGGGACCGCACAGAGGGAACCTGTGGCCCTTCCAGGTGTGATGCGGACAAAGGAGACCGCATCCTGATCATCCTCTCAGCTGCTCACAACATAGTCTGCCCGCACGTGTAAGGGATTTATCCTGTTCTCTAGTAGAATGCAGCTGGTCCCATGTGTGTGTCTGCGGGAGGATACTGAGCTGCCTACAGTGAAACCACAGAAGTCATCATGTGCAGTGCCTGAGAGCAAACAGTCTGGGGCAAGAGGGAAATGGGAACCCACCCCTAAGCACCATGGCTGGAGAGTGTCAGCACTGGCTGACCTCCTTGTGAGGCCGTGCCCCTGTCCTGGTGGCTTCCATGGGCTTGAGCTACAGGCAGACAAGTCAGCAAAGCCACTAATCCAGGCAGTGGGACACTGGCAGAGCTCCCATCGGCTCAGGAGTGAGCACAGGTTGTGTCGCCACAGCACCACATCCTTCTCCCCACCAAGTCTGTGATTCTGAGGGTAAGAGACCCCTTTCAACCTAGAGAAGTGTTTCCCAGGCAGTCTGTCTCCTCCAGCCCCTTATCTCCTGGGCCCTAAATAGGAGGTGCATGAGGAAAAGGTAAATGGGGATGGGAAGAAGAGGCATAAGGGAAATTACATCTGCACAGCCAGAAACCCCCAGGAGCTGGGTTAGGGGGGACAATAGCAGTTCCATAGCTCTCCCCATTATACCCCTCAATAAAAGAGATGAAGCCAGCAAAAGCAAGACTGGAGAGGGTAAGGAGGAGCTGGTCTGGTTCACCATCACTGCTGCTGTAGGAACAGCCAGGGGCTCCCTTGCAGACCCCTGTGAAGCCCATAGCTGTTGGGCCTGAGGCAGGAGAAAGGAGTTGAGGGGTTGACACTCTTTATTAACTTTTCCTCTTGTAAACTCTCTCCTTTCAGCAGTTTCTCAAGACATTTGGAACTGGGCATCTTATTGGCATCCCAATGCAGGGAGGCACCTGCCCAAGGGTTAAAGTTTGAGCAACCAACAAACAAGACAACTCCTTCTCTGTGATGTGAGCTTGGCCGTGGCTGAAGGCCAGGCGTCACAGGAGACAAATGCTCTCAGGGCAGGCTGGGCACACGATGGGCCTCATGCCAAACTTTTCTCTTGTCACTTGGCTGCACCTCATCCTTTTCCTTAGCCTTCTGGTCCTGTAAGTAGAGACTGGTCCCCCAGCGTGACTGGGGAGGAGGAGAACCCTGTGTCTGCCTGGGGAGGGGCTGGGGTCATCATCCTCTGGATGCAGTGCCCAAGTACATGATTCATGTCAAAAACTCATCTTCTGTCTCCCAGTGCTACCTTCAAGGCAGAGCCAAGGGCTGGTAAAGGGGGGCTCCAGGGGTCCCTGTGCCCTCCCATTGCCACCGGGAAGGGAAGGAGGAAGATGCGCTGGGTGGGAGGGAACTAAAGAGGAACTTACAGATCTGCTTGCTTTTCTCAGCAGATCCAAAAGGAGAAGTGACTTCCATGTTTTTAACCACATCAGGCTCTGGTTGGCAGCAAAGGGGACAGGGTGTCCTTGGGTTCTGCAAGCTGGGAGCAGGGCAGCGGGTGATGTCCGTGTCTGCCTGTGCGCTTGTGCCAGCAGAAGCCCTTGTTTAAATAGTTACGTTGGCAAAATTGCCCTTTTGCTTATGTTGCTCAGGGGAGCTGTAGTGAGCTATACAGGCAAAAACTTCATTTTGCTGCTGTAATTTATGTCCTTCCTCAGCTGCTGCGCTGCTGCGGCCCTACCACCTGAGCATCACAGTTAGTCTTTGCAAAGGCAAACACAAGGGCAGGTCGCAGCTTGAGAGCTTAATCCCTCTGAGATCCCTCCTCAGTCACCTGAGTCACTGTTGTCTGATCTGGGGAACTAAATGAGGCCCCTGAATGTGCCCAGGTACGCTGTGTTTGCCTAAGCTGGGCTGCAGCTCTGCCCAGCCCTTGATCTCTATCACAATGTACCCCCACTTATCTTGTACCCCACATGATCCTGCATTTATTGCAGGAGTGTCCTCAGCTGACCCGTAGCTCCGTCTTTCTCTGGGGGTCGGAAACCAGTTATTAAAGCTGTTCACCGTGCTCAGGGTGAGGACTATTCCCTTTTCATTGCATAAACGCATCTCACGTGCGCTTTGCTTGGCAGCTATGGCGTATGGCCTTTCCAGGCCTTCAAGAAGCTGGGCATTCCTGGGCCACGGCCTCTGCCATTTCTGGGACCTTTCCTGGCGTACCGGCATGTGCGTACCAGCAGCTGCTGCTCCGAAGCTGTCTTAGATGCTTCTTTGTAACCGGTGCTGGTTTTCCCCATCTCTTTCGTCTGCCCTTGATGCAGTCAGATGGAAACGATGTTTTCAGGTAGGGAGCAATTTGGGCACACAGAGAACGCACAAATTCAGGTTGACCTGAATGAGGTGTGCTGTGTTTTTCATCTGCTTTGCAATTTAAGCTATTCGTTTCTCCCTGGATTTGTACCTGCTCCTCAGCAGCCGAAGGTCTGTTGGAAGCAAAGAAAGAAAACCACTGGAGAGATGCTTGAAACTGCTAATTCCTGCAAACTGCATGTGCTTTGTGCCATCCTCATGAAGAGGCTGAATTAGCCCCAGCGATGCCCAATAAAACCACTTGCTGATGGACCAGCCTGAGACTAAGCCCGACAAATAGGTTCCTAAATAAAACTCAACTATTACAAAGTTCCCACCACTTACCGAGCAAGTGGGTAGTAGGTGGTCCCAGGTAGCTGACTGTAAATGCACACCAACATGTATTAGCTCCAATGAAAGAGGTGTTTGGGTTGGGGTTGCTGTGTTTACAGCATGCAGGTGGTCTCTCACTAATGGTTTAATGCATGGTGAATGCTGTGTCCCGTAAGTTTCATCCTTACGTGTAGCATCAGTTAACACCTTAATGGAAACAAAGCAAAACAAAAAAGCCGTCCCCACTCCAGGTCTGTAACTGCAGGAGCTGTCCTCCCGAGAGCAAGGTGGCAGCAGCTCTAACCTATGGAGTTGAAGGTGAACGGATGCAATGGTATCTAGTTGTGCCTGCAAACTGTTCACACTGAAACTGTGTGCCCTGTTGTCCCTCGTTTTCATTGCAATGTTAGCTCAGGATAGCTAGTGGAAGTTGAAAGTGCTTTTTGTCCCCTGCCTCTACGCTCTCTTTTTTCCTTCCTGCACAAACGTCCCCCATGTCTATATGATGCTTAAGAGGTAACCCAACCTCTGCTGCTTACGCTGGGGTTGTGGGATGCGTATGGCCCAGCCAGCCGTGCCCTGCTTTCATCCCTCCGTGCTGGCAAACTTTGCTTCTTCTTTTGCAGGGAGTCCTGGAGTTTGATCAGAAGTGCTTTGAAAAGTATGGCAAAATCTGGGCGTGAGTTTCCTTTTGCAGAACATAACTGCCTATTTGGGGTGCTCCATGGCCCTGAAATAGAATGGAAAGAGGCGCGTTGCCACCATGCCTCAGCGCTGTAATCCTGCACTGAATGAAAATACAGGTTCGCCACAGCGAAAGTCTGCAGCCATCTCTCCAAGGCTGCTCTCCTGCTGGGGTTTCATCAGGGTGCAGGGCTCGGATAATGGTGGCCAGTTCAGGGAATCATTTGTTTGCTTAAGCTCTGAATACACCCTCCAGTGCTTGGTGTCACACTGAGCCTCACGCCTTTGAAGCTGCTTTTCCGGCTGCCTTGAGCAGAAAGCAAGCTGCAGGCTGCCATGGCGGTCTTCGTCTTGCTCCCTGCTTCTCCCACAGCCAGGGCATGAGCTACCCTTTCAACCTGCCCCCCTGCTCCCTGCACAGCGCTGGTTTTGTGCAGAAGCCTCTTACCCTGTTTCTATTGAGAACCTCTCAAACCAAAGCCAAACTGCTGTGCGAAAAAAGATGCTGGGAGGCTTCATGAAACCCAGCGCATCCCTCGGAAAGATTAAGTGTTCTCAAGCCTCTTGAAGACTGCAGCTCCCCTCAGCTGCCCCCAGAGCTGCCTGCTCTTTAGCCCGCATCGTGGCTAATGGAGGAAACAGATGAGCTTTTCCCCTCTCATTGCCTCCTAGGCCAGGCAGGGAAATCTCTTTACCCCTCATGTGGACTCTTCAGTGTGGATTTATTGACTCCAGCTACCAGTCGCGGAAACAGAGCTCACACAGCCCAAGTGCAGGCGATCAGTGTTATGGCAAAAGCCGCCTTTTATCTAAACCCACACTGCTTTGGCACCTCAGCCGATTGCTAGAAGTGCTCCTGCTGCCTGGGTTTGGCACTTTCTTTCCCTGTCTCCTGTTTTACCCCATAATAAACCAGTTTCAGCGTCATCCCTTTGGCTGTTTTGTCAGAGAGGACTCAGCTGGCCCAAACGCTTTGGGCTGCAGCAGTCGATGCGCATGGCTCTGGCCGCAGACAAAGCAGGCTGCTCACGCTTTAACTGACCGTGGGCAATGCTCGGACTGTGTGTTTCTCTTGGCATAGGATTTTTGATGGCAGGCAGCCCGTGCTGGCTCCTTTGGACCCCATCCTCATCCAAAATATCCTGGTGAAAGAGAGCTACACCGTTTTCACCAGTCGCCGGGTAAGTATTTAGCCCCGTGCTTTGCTCTCCAGCGCAGAGTGCTTGCAGCAAGAAAGGAAGTGTTCTTTGAGCCCTTCAGCAAGTAGTTGCCCTCTATTGATGGTATCAACAATAAAACCCTGCTCGAGGGTGTAGAGGCCACTCCGGTTGGGACACTGGGACATCAGCCTGGATATACCCTAAAGCTTATGTCACTTACGACTCTCACACTTCTGTTTCTGTTTGCTGGTTGAGGTGGAGCTGATATGACTTCAGGGGCCAAGTCAAAACTCTTTTTGACTTGGAGGGTCTCTTTTTGGTTGCATTTCTATGGTGTAGAAGGCGGCTGGCAACCTTCACCCATCCTCTTGTATAACCATGTCCCTTTTGCTGTAACATTCTTCCTGTGCAGAACTTTGGTTTGAATGGGATCCTGGGGTCAGCCATCAGCGTGGCTGAAGATGAGAGGTGGAAAAGGATTCGTACTGTGCTTTCCAACCTTCACCAGTGGAAAGCTGATGGAGGTAACGTATAGGGGCCACTGGTACTTTGCAACAGCTGGAGGAGGGCTGGGCCATTTCTGAGTACAGACCTTCCCTTCAAACGGGGGAACTGCCCAGCCTTGGTAGAGATAAAGAGTCAACAGTGCCTTCTGCTTTGGTTTGCATTTCAGACGTTCCGATCATGACAGTAAAGGGGTAAGTAACTGTGTGGGGCTGGCAGGAAAGAGTTTGTATTCAGTGTGGGGAAGGGGCCGTTTAGGAGAGCCTTTTCCATGCTGCAGCATAAACCCCTTGTCAGCTATGAAGACAAACTCCATCGTGGCCGTGGGCATGGTATGTTCCTCATCAGGGGGCTTGCTGTGCTCTGCTCTGCTCAAATGGGGTATCCTTTCACTGGGGATGCATTCTGAGGAAGGAGCAGTGCTGATTCCAGAAGCTCTGCAAGGTGTGGTAGCTGTGGATGTCATTTTTGCAGTCTCTTTCTCAGATGGCAATGACACCGCAGGCTTTGCTGCCCTGGGCTGCAGTTCAGCGCTTTCCAACTGCAGCCTAGAGTTCTGACGCTGGAAAAATTCGGGAGGTGAATGCAAGTGAGGAAACTTGGGTTACCACCAAACCAGGGCAGGACCTGCTCTGCTAGCACTCTGCACCGAGCCCTTGACTAAGGCATTCCCTCTGTCAAGGACCGTTCCTAGAAGGGCTCTTATTCATTGGTCTGGTTGGGTCCCTCCCATTCACTCTTTCTTCTTCTCTACATAGCATTTTTGGAGCCTACACCATGGATGTGGTGGCCAGCACTTGTTTCAGTGTGAATATTGACTCCATGAGCTCCCCCAGTGACCCTTTTGTCACCAACATGAAGAAGTTTCTCAAATTCAGTCTCCTGAATCCTGTGCTCGTATTCTTAGGTATGACACACCTCATCTCATACAGCTCTCAACTGATGTCAGAGCTGGTGAGCACCTGCATTGCCTGGTAGCTCCCTTAGTAACCTTGAGGCCTCTCTCACCATATGGGAGATGCTCAGCTCTTTGCAGGATTGCATTTACCCTAGCACAGTCAAGGTTAGTATAGCCCATGTGGGTCTTAGCAGCATCCTCCTACAAGCAGAGACCCTTTTTGCAGGGGCACGGTGGAGAGCTGAAGACAACAAAAAGAATTGAGGGGGGCCAGGGTCCAGATTTACCCCTCTCCTTTCTATGTTTTGTGTCACTTTTGAGTTTCTTGGGCCCCTTTGGCCTAAAACACATTGTTCTTTTCTCTGCTTTTAGTATTATTCCCCTTTGTTACCCCAGTGCTGGACAAGATGAATGTGACTCTGTTACCCTTGAGGGTCATGGACTTCTTCAAGGGCATCTTCCTGAAAATGAAGAAGGAGAGGGAAAATGGCAGCAGCACGGTGAGTCCAGCCCCAGCGGCCTCTCCTCTTCACTGTGCTGTCCTTCCGAGTTCAAGAGGGACCTGGTGGCATCCCCTGGGCTTCCACATGGGGAAGGTATCTGTGTCCATAGAGGGTCTCCAGTCTGAACCCCAACATGCACTGAAGCCATGAGCTTGCCCCTGGGGCTGTGAATGGGGCAGGTCTCAGCAAGGAGCTTGTTCTGAACAAGGTTTGTCTCCTCCCCACCACACCTTCTCTCACTGCCTCTGTTTGTCCCCAGGGCCGGGCTGATTTCGTGCAACTGATGGTTGACTCACAGAGCTCACATGACAGCTCCCAGTCCACTGAGACCCACTCCTGCAAATGTAAACATTGAGATATGTCCTCAGCAGACGCGTGGTAGTTCCTTGCGTGTGTAAAGGAAGGAAGTAGGAGAGGATTTTAGTCATCAGTCCTACAGGAGGTTCAAAGTCTCAGTAATAGGGCCATAATAATGCTTATCATATCAACTATATTTTATTATATCCCCTTTCCTGTGATAAATCCTGAGGTCTGTTTGTGCAACAAAGAGCAAACAGGGTATCTCCTTTCTCCCATTTTCCATTTTGTCTTCTCAAGGCCAGCACCATTGGCTGTATTTCATAAAGCACACAAAGCACGTATGCTGTGTGTACCTTCATCCGTGAGCTCTTCTCTGTTCCTCATCCTGGGTGAACTGTTAGATTTAGAAAGCAATGGCTCAGCCAAGGCATAGTCCCAGCCCATCAATCTCAATCAAAGCAGGCTGCTTGTAAACTTTGAGGTGCCAGGGCAGGGTATTTGTATGATGTCCTGCGCTACAGACTGCATCCTGGCAGCGCTTGGACACTACTGCAGGACCAGCGTTGAATCCTGCATTGTCCTTGCTAGCACTGCTCAGGGCTGCTAACCTCTCAGCAGCACAAAGCTCACGTCGTGGTTTAGAGCAGCTGCTGGACATCTCCTCATCTCTAACTTTCCCTGGAATATGTCCCAGAAGAGAGCAGAGACTTTCCGAGACTTCTCAGGCTGCACATACCTTGATTCTGCTCTTAAAGAGAGCAACGTAACACTGCTGATCTCGACAGCAGTTTTCTGGCTGTACAACAGATCCACCTCTTTGTGGCACCAGAAGGTTAGCTGTTCCTTTACCAACTGTGGGGTATATGAATAGCACTGCTTAGATTGACAAGTGGGATCCTGAATCCCCAAAACTGTAGTTTTCAGCTCCTTGAATGTGCTTTTATGCATCTTTTCAGCATTAAGTGATGAGGAGATTCTGGCCCAGGCTCTTGTCTTTGTCTTCACTGGCTATGAGACCACCAGCTCCACCCTGAGCTATTTATCATACAACCTAGCCACCCACCCTGATGTGCAGCAGCGACTCCAGGATGAGACCAATGCATACCTGCCCAACAAGGTAAAGGAAGGTGGAGGGATGCTGGGGCTGTGGCAAAAGGCGGGTTGGAAGCAAGACAGAGTGGAGGAGATGCTGGCACTGAGGTTTCCCCTCCTCTTGACTGTAGTGTGTGGAGGGGAAGCATCACAGGGTTGTTGGAGTGGCGGCAGTCCCATGTTCCTAACCATCCTGTTTCCTTTCCCCAGGCTGCTCCCACATACAATGCCATCACACAGATGGAGTACCTCAATATGGTGGTGAATGAATCCCTCCGGCTCTTCCCCCCTGTGGGCCGGATTGACAGGGTCTGCGAGAAGACCATGGAGCTCAATGGTGCAACTACTCCAAAGCACACGGTGGTCATGATCCCAGCCTACATGCTGCATCGCGACCCGGCACACTGGCCAGAGCCAGAGGAGTTCAGGCCTGAGAGGTGAGGGCCAGGCAAGGGGAATGCTGCATGCCCAACCTTAGCCCTGGGAGTGAAAATGGCAGTGAAAGTGGGGAATGCATGATTATAACATTTAAATTAGGCATTTATCATTGTCTGACATCTAGTCCCAGCATTAGCATGAGGGGAGTTTTATGATCTACAACCATAAACTGTGCATGGAATTTAATTAACTGCATTGAAGGGAGCAACAGTGAGAGCAGCTCCCAGCAGCTGTAACACTGAGGGGTTTATGGCCAGATATTATAACAAGAGCCATTGGGTGACTGGCACGATGCCATGCAAATCAGCAGTGGAAGGGCAAAGATGGGTAGGAAATAAAACTCCGTATTTCAGCTCAAGTCATGAAACAATCCTTGCTTAGGAGTCTCTGACAGACCCTATGAAATGAAGCAATAGCCCAAGGCAGACCTGGTGGCTACAGAGATGCTGAGGGCTGGTCCAGAGAACGCAGGACCACATCTGTACCCTTGCACCAGGAGATGAAATACCCCTGGAAGTCAACCCCAATGTGGGGATGTGGTGATCTCTGGGACAAAACGTAGCAGTATCAGGCAGAAGTTAGGGAAGGAGATGGATGCTGCTGAAATCACCTGTGGACCCCTACGGTCCCCTTGTGTTGAATGCAGAGGGAACCACCCAAATGGGAGTACTCTGGCAATGGGCATGGGTATCTGGGCAGGAGCTCTTTAGGGATCCCTTGTCTTGCTGAGTGTTCCTCAGAGGGATGTGCTGGTGTCTCAGTAGTGAGGTTACTGCTCACTGCTGACTTAGCGTGGCTGAGGTTTGTACCTGAACCTCATGCACTGGGAATAAAAAGCTTTCTGACATGAAAAATAACTGATCACTAAGAAGTATGACTGAAAATGCTCAGTGGCAAATTTCTCTGTGAAGCTGATTGTTCTTCCCTGTTTTTCATGATGAGGAAAGGACCGGCTGGCGTGTCTCCAAAGCAACCCTGCCTTTAGTCACGCAGGGGGAGAGCGTCTTTGTGTTCACTCGGTGCTTTGATCTAAAGGGAAGACGTGAAGCTGTAGACCTGTGAGGTTTAGGGTTTGAAATCTGGGTTCAGTTTTTGGAGTTGAGAGGGAGTTCTGAGAAAAGAGTAGTTACAAAACCCATTAGCATATTCCATGTATTCCCTGTTCACCTGGTGCACCTGGAGATGCACTACCAGCTCCAAGCAGCAGGATAAAAGCAGAGGCATAAGGTGTCCACTGAGACAGAACTAGGGGACTTAGCTTGATTCTTCTAGCATGCACAGAAACACAAGAAGCTTTTGCCTTCCCAGACCCCTCGTCACTTCAGAACTGAAACCTTGCACAACCACAGCTCTAACTTCTCTTTTTTGTTGTTGTAATCAGGTTCAGTAAAGAAAGCAGAGAGTCTATTGACCCCTACACCTTCCTGCCCTTTGGGCTGGCCCTGGGAACTGCATCGGAATGAGGTTTGCTCTCCTCATTGTGAAAGTGGCTGTGGTCGCCCTGTTGCAAAACTTCTCATTCAGAACCTGCAAAGACACGCCGGTGAGGATATGGGATGATGGGTTTCATTATCTGCCCTTTAGTCCCACTGAGATGGTCCTCTACAGTTCATTTTGCATACATCTCAGGACAAACAGGGAACTGTCTCTCATGCACATTAAATCCCTCTCTTCCCCTCGGGAGTCCAGAGGCTGCTAGCTTCAGAACCACTGAACCTTGTCTGCAGACTTGGGTTGTACTACTTCATGCAGAGATCAGGGAGGAAGATTTCCCTGGGGATTAGAGAGGCATATGGGAATAACCGCATTTAAATCTTCTCTGTTGATTTAAATCGTTCACCATGAGTTACTGATACATTTTTTAAGCCTTTAGAGGAGCAAATTTAATGTTGGTGGAGGCTGAAATCCCTGAAGTCCTTCGCTTCTCTTTGGGCGCACCTAAGTTGTGGGGTTCTTGCTCCCCAGTGGTGCACTGCCAGTCTGCCTTGACCAGGCTTAGGAAGACCTTGCTCCAGGGAGCAGAAAGGGAATATCCTACTGAAATAATGGCAAATCCCTGTGGCTCAGAGGCAGGTAGCTCTATTTTTGGTGTTAGTTTCCAGCCCCATCCTGGCTTTCTGCACTGGCTGCTGCAAAAGGCTGTGCCATTAATACCTTGCATTCACGAGGCGAGCTTGGGAAATCAGAGCAGAGGGGACAGCAAGTGTATTCAAAGGACATTTGTTGTAAGAAACAGAAAAGTCCTTATTGAATTATTGCTTGGCACGGGTGCTCAGCTGGAATATCTGCACAGTCAGATTGCAGCTCAACTAGTAACCTGGAGGTGAAAGACTGTAATAGTCCATTAACAATGCAGTGACCTATCCACCCTCCCCCAAGTCTAATGACATTTTTCTAATCCTCTGCAATCCATAAAATTGATTCTTTTTATAACTGCCTTTAATTAAAAGGAGACAAGTTAAATATGTATTGTATTATTGGTGCCCATAGGTTTATGGGGGCTTTTTCAGCCCCCTCTACAGAAGATGTCATGTACGTCAGATCAGAGTGGGAGGGAGAAATTCATGCCAAAGCATGCCTATGGAATAGATGTATATGGAAGCTGCAGCCTCTCCTCACTCCTCATTGATGGCACATTTTGCTCTGACCCACATTACTTAAATTTCCTGAAACAAAGCTTACAGGGATATGGGGAAGTTAATGTAGCTTGTTGGGTTGGGGGTGTATCACCCTTGTCTTGATGGAGAAAAGGAGAGCTGGGATTGAGTTGATGGAGGAACTTGGTAAAACACTCTTCCCTCCTCTGCAAGATGACTCCCTTGAACAGCCACTTTCAATGTTCCTTTTACTGAGATTTCCAGCCTATCCCATGGGAGCCAATCGCTTTTTCCTTGTACTCATCCTGAGCAGCAATCTTAGTTTCATTCTTTCTGAAGGGCTTATTGCTCCTCCAGCTCCCATTACGATCTCGCTCCCCTTAGTGCTTGCACACTTCAGCATTAACAGTGGCACTGCGTGTCCCTCCTCAGCTGCAGCTCCCAGATGGATTTTGGCGGGGTTTCCCCTCCGTGTGTAGCCTATTTATCAGTGCACCAAGCTCTTAGGACCATGCCTTGTTAAAGCCAGAATTCACTAAGCAGTTTATTCAAGAGTTGAGGGCTATCAAACCCCAAATCATAGCTGCTTTGCATGAGTAGTAGCAACAGTCCTACTATAAGTACTCCTGTAAGTTAGGAAATGCATTGAAAACAAGAGGTGGCCAAGGTGTATGTGGGCTGCAGGGGTCCTATCCGTGTCATGACTGTCCTTTTTCCCAGCTTACATGGCTATTTTGGTTTTATCTCTTGCTCAAGATCCCGCTGGTTCTGGACACGAAAGCTTTCATGCAGCCAAAGAAACCCGTCATCCTGAAGATGGTCCCCAGAGCACACGCTGATGTGGAGGAGTGAAGGGAGCAGGAACAGATCAGAGACTCTTGTTTGATGGTGCCTCCTCTAAATCCTGAGTTGAGCCCCAGACTGATGCGCGCGCTGTGGAAGAGTCAGTGGTGCAACCCCCATTTCACCACAGGGCGTTAGGGGTTGGTTTAGCGTAATTACTTGAGCATTATTCTAATGAGCCCCAGATCCTGCTGTCCTTGATCACGATAGGCATCTTGCAAGACCATTTGCACTCAAGTTATTTGGGCATATTTTTTTCTCTCCCTCTGAAGAGGCACTTTTCTAAGCAATTTGATTCCAGACACTGTCAGTCTCTTCTGGCAGTGTAATTTAAATCAAGATAGTGAGAGCAAATTGCACATAGTTAAGTAATGCTACCAATGTTCCTGTTCCTGCTGCCTGCTGGGTGACTCTGCATGTCTTCTGGTTTTATTCTCTTGGGAATGCAGAGTTGTTCAGGGCTCTTTCCTCAGCTGTGCACTATGACCCTGACAAGTGTTAAAGTGGTCACATCCTGGCAGGAATGAACACCCGCAGCAAATTTTCTGATGCTGATTTATTTAGATTTTCTTATGATTTGAGATGGCTTTTGCATGATTCAGAGCACAGATGAGGAGCCGAGTGACAAGCAGTTACTCCTAATGACTGGAGATCTGCAAGAGTGGAAGAGAAGTGCCCCACATGTGTCTCCTGATTGTTTGCTTATTTTACCATGGGCACGCTGCCATCTCCCTTAGAAGGATTTGTCAACACAGGCACCGTCTATGCTGCTACGTAACTCCTCTTAGTCTCTGATTTGTATTAGGCCAGCGTAAGACCAACTTAACTGAATTAATAATGATGCAGGGTGCAGCATCGAGAGCCTTCAGATGTCCTGGAGAGCCCCAGTCTGGATGAAACGTTTTGCCTTTGGCTATTGAGACCTGCAAATTCTTGCTTGACATAGATTCTAGAATATCTCTCTGTCAGCATTTCATATTATTCCTTTAAAAACTGCTGCTGGAGGCCTACTTGCAATGAAGAGCTCACCTAGATCTTCTGTCACCAGCTGATGCCAGTCTTCTGCTCTTTCATCCATATACATATGAATCTCTCTGTTGGTCTCATAAGCCAACGGCTAGACCATGATGTGGCCCCACCACCTCTCCCAGCTGAGCCTCTTCACTTCTTTGATGAGATCCTCAAAGGGTCCTCAAAATCAGCACTGCAGAGTGGAGATAGAAGTTCTCTTCTGCAGTTCATTCTTCCACTGTCACCCTGCAGCACCACAAGTTATTGAGTGCATGGTCTTGCCAGTCTCAGCCATCTGTCTTTCTGTGTAAGCAGAGGGATTTGATTCCAGCATCTGCTTTATGCCTCAGAATCCTGTGCTACAGGATTCAAAGGGCTCTCCATACTCACTCCTAAAGACCTCGTGCGCCTGCTTTGCTTCCTTCACAGGAGGATATCTTCTTCCAAGCTGTCAGATTTCAGCACTGGGTGAAATATTTGCATGTGCATATACCTCCAACCCAGTCAGTACCATCTACAATGCTGCCTGGATTCCTGGGAGATGAAACCTTGTTTTATCCTGAATGAATCTCTGTGTGTATCATCAGTACGAAGACCTGCTTCTGGAGATGCAGAGTTTAAGATGCAACAGTCCAAAACAAACGGCAGAGTAGAGTCTTCGATAGTGTGAAGCGGTTCCTATTGCAAAATTGGGCTTAGGAATTTTATTCACTACTTAGCAGTTTTTATATTTCTTTTCTATTCTTTTAGATATAGATATATTATACATCTCTTATTACACATTGATTTTCGACTTCCTTTCTATGTTTTTAGGGATTGAGTAGGAAACTGCAGAGGCGCAATAACCTTTCTGCCGCAGACTGAACTCCCCAGTGAAAGACACCCTTGACTGGAAGTGCAGGGGAAGAGCGAGGCTGCTTCCCTAGAGAGTCACCGAGGAGCTGGGTGAGAGGGTTAGAAAGTTCCCAGCAGCTCCGGCAGCCACAGCTTCCCCTTCTGCCTTCCTAACCTGCCGCAGTGCAGCTCCCTTCTGCCCCCAACATATCAAAGTGACAATTCATCTTGATGTTCAGCTGTTACTGTCCCCTTCCTAAAGCCAGGGCACTGTGTTTGACTGTGATGGCACCTCTCAGGGGAGAACAGCAATATACAGAAGCAGTCAGACCCCTGGAGAACAAACAGCCGAAAAGTGCCTGCGCTGTCACAGCAGTGCATGGAAAGGGGCATGGAAAAACCTCACGTCTCTGCCTTGAGAGGTGACCGAGGAGATGAGGCTGATCAAGTCACGCACAGTGTCACAGGTCAGGGATGAGTTAATACCCTTGCCGGAGCAAAGGCCACAGCTTGCCCCGTGACAGCGAAGGAAGGGTTTTGCCTCCTCACTCCACGCCTGTGCTGGAATTAATCACTCGCACACAAATGTCAACATTACGGAAAATATCCTTCAGGATAATCTTCCTCACAAAGCTGCTCTAACATTTCCGCAGTGTACAGCTCACTTGCAGGTGTCAAAGGGTTTCAGCCTCTCTCATCTCTGTTCAAAAGCATCTTCATCTGCTGGCACCCCACGCCGATGAAGCGAGTGCTGAACGCACAGCACTGCTCTGTCTCCCGGCACCTGCACAGGACTCTGGCAAGGGGTAAACCAAGATTGAGATGTGCCAAATGTCATATTCGTTTTGCTGAATTTGGTTGTGCTTAGGAGCAGAAGGCGCACACCTTTGTCGGTTCCAACTTGTCATAGAGGGAGGTTTGCCATCAGGTTTTGGCTTTGTGGAGGGGTTGGGCTGGGCCTTGCAATGGGGAATCATTCAGACCCTGTGAGTTTTCCAGCAGGCAAAGTACATGGGACCGTTTCTCGGCTTCATTCTAGCCTGAGCAGCTATTTGGAGGATGTTCTGTGTCAACCCTTTCTAGTCTGATTTCCAGAGTATAAACCCCTGCCCCGTAGCCAGAAGGCTGTGCTCTTCAACAGCCATGTACCTCAGTTTACTTGTATGTAATTCATTATTATTACTTACAGTTACTGGTCCTATGGCCTACTTACAGTCAGGCAACAGTGAGCTTTGCTGTGTGTCCACTTTATGCCATGCTTTGATTCAGATCACAACAAGGTCATGGAGTGAGCAAATGGGTTTCCTTTTGGAGGACACTAAAGCAGAAGTGTTTCAGGAGTTCATCTAACGTGCTCCAGCTGCTGACAGCTTGAAGCAAGTCCTCTACTCCCCCTAAGAAAACCACATAGGATGAATATAGGGCTCTCAGCATCAAGTCCTTTGCTCTGCACATCCCCCTCCTATAGCACAGGACTGCTTCCTAATGCAAACATAGCTTCAGCTCAGCAACAGCTCCTGCTGTAAGGATAGCTCACCATCAAGTTGCATCATCCAAATCTGGCTCTGTTCACTTGTGCTTCAATTATTTAGGCTTGTTTCAAGCAAGAGCACCCACTTGCACTTGAGATGGTGCTCATGCATTGAAGTGGTATCACTGCTGGGCTTAACACGCTTGAGTGCTTCACTGGTTCCCAGTCCACTCCCATCACTGTGCAAGCCAGTGAGCACAAGGTCCCTGGGTAAAGGGACCTTAAAAGTCCCTTTTAAATCAGCTGTGCCTGCCACAGTTTCCAAGACGCTTGGAGCTTTCCTGACCCTGACCCAGGCTTGCATAGAGATTGTCCACATTATTGCTGCTGGTGCTGTACTGGACCTGTTGCTGAAGAGAAACAGGCCTCCAGACACCCTTATTGAATGCTCAATCCAGTTAGTATTGATGGAATAATCAGCCCACAGAGTCTGCCCAAAGGTCAGGAAGCAGTGATTCTTTTCCTGAGGCAGCTTTGGTCCTGAGCCCTTGTTTTAGCACGAGGGTTGCAAGCAAAAGCACTTCAGCAGGTAGGTTATAAAAGTGTTATGACTGCTGGTATTAAGCTGACAGGCTAACGTAACGTGCATAACAAAGTCTCCTAAAATAGAGAGGTAAATTCTTTGTAGTGCTCATTTCTTGGGCAGCTCAAAACCGAGCTGGTTATGGACATGGGGCAGGCTCAGCTGGTGTCCTACAAGGCAAAATGCGGAAAACCCTCAACGAGAGGCCCACCATTATGGAGAAGGATGCTAGGAGAAGGGGTGCTGGACCATGGGACAGGACCAGGTGGGAAAAACCCCTTTTTCTCACTCCATTCCACCCCAAAGCCCCAAATTTCATCCCTCCCCAGCTTCCCTTCGTCTGTCACACAGAGACGCCTCTGTGGCTCTTCAGTGCTCCATGTGCCAGCAGTCATCTTCAGAGCTAAAGGGCACAACAACATGAGGACCCATCTTTGCCCCTGCGGTCACTCAGGCTCGCATACACAGTCAGCTGGACACGCAGCACACCGTGGCCTGAATCTGCAGAAACACTTTGATCTTTCGTTTTTAAGCCCAGTGGTTCAATCCCCTGCAGAGCAAAGGTAAACAGCTGTGATGCTCCTCCACCAGATTCAAGGTTTCAAGTCAAACAGCAGTCATTTAACCACGCTTTTAAAGTTCATATCATTTGAATGTCATATGTCAAACTGATGCTACTTCCACTGAAGGCAAATAGATGTTTATTCCCCTCGCAGCTGGCCAGCAGTCTGACATTCATTACTGAAGCCTTGCAGCTGCCAGGGATTGAAGCTACCTGTAGGAGTGCGTCTATCAAAGCCTTCCACCTCTTAAGGGTTCTTTGCTGTTATATCAGCTCATGTTTTAGTTCAAGCTCATTTTACAGCTGCTGCAGGTCTGCAGTTCTTTGTTTCCTGTGTCTTGGCAGGGTCAGGTATTGGTTTTTGCCCATTCCCTCTAAAATTATGTCATTACTTCATTTTTCATGGCTTCACCTGGGTTCAGACTCACCACCACTGGGCACCAGCCCCTGAGGTTTATGATGTGAATGCTCCTCTGTTTGGTCTTATGGCAGTGGCCAGCCCACAGGACCACAGCAGCTCCAGCCCCCCTCAGGGTCAGCACTGCAAATGCTCATTCTGGGGAGTAAATTCATGCATTAAATAACTGATATTTTGTAGTTTATTGGGCATTAAATTGTTCAATTGGCTGCAGAGGAGTTTACGGGATTAAAAAAAGACAACAGAGGTGATCAGATGAGTTTGCATTTAGACATTGCCCTGAACAGCACAGAGCAATTTACACCTGTACAAAGAGTCTGCAGAGTTATATTGAATCAGACCTGGAGCATTTTACAGCCACTTTGCACGAGCATAAATGATAACATAAGGTGCAAAGGAAACAGCCAGCCGGACAATTACCGAGTGTCTTCACACGCCTTATTAATCCTCATTACAACCCTATGTGCTGAGACTCAGCATCTTCCCTTCCCCGACAAGGGCCAGTGAGGCTGTGGAGCCAATTTAGCTGCATGCCAAACTTGCAGTGTCTGGCTGCTGGTATCAATGTGCCCTTGGCCCTGGAGAGCTGGATGCCTGAGATGCATCTTGCTAAATAACAGTGACAGAAATCTCAGCTGCCTCCTGTCTTACCAAGCTTCTGAGCAAAGTGTGTTGTTAGGCTCAACTATATGTATGTCTTTTTGGTCTATTTTGGGGTTGTTTTAAGCTTATCTCCATAGGTATCTCAGGAAGAGGGGGTGATGCTCATATAAAAGACCACAAGCCCAGTTCCTTGCCTGTGCTGATACGCCCATGAAACAGGTCTGGATGCTGTGTGGGCGTACAGGGTCGTGAGCCTCAGGAACGCAAGGAAATGGGCTAAAAAAGGATGATTCAGACCCTCCGAGAGTGAGAGGCTGGAAGGACTGCCAGCACATGTCTGAGCCATGCCTGCGCAGGTTAACAACCCAATATACAGCTGCCGGCATCACTCTGTATCTGCAGTAACATTTCATGAGCGGTGTGATTGTTTGCTGTAGCTCTCACATTTGTGTCTGATACGGAAGCTCCTTAAAATAGAGCAGCTACCTGGTATATTTCAGCACTCCCAGAGCTCTCACCCCATTTCCCACTCAACGCCTCCTGCTTAAAAGCTGCTGGACCTGAACTTTTTCCACTGATGATGACAAGAAAGACCTGGCAAGTGTTGAGCTATGCAGGTGGGAGACAGCCTGAATAGTTAGACTGCTTGTACACAGCTGGGAGATTGGCTGTCTAATGTTCTTTCTGGGAATCTTATTAATGTTATCTTATTATTTCATAATAGATATAAGCCATGCGCTAGTGCTGGCAGCCAGTAATTGGCCCTTGCCAGGGAATTACTCATATTTTTCATTCTTGAAGGAACGAAGAGTGTATTCGGTTATGCTAACAACCTCATTTGTGTGGATTCCATTCACTTGATATGTCTCACTTGTGAAGTATTGCAGCTAGAGAGATGATTTCTCACATAAAGTAAACGTCGAGGTGCCTCAAAGCAGATTCCCTCTTCTCCAGTTGCTGAATGGATGCCTCACTATGTTTGCCTCCCCTTCAACAGCCTCACCCAGAGGTGATTGTTTTGCAGAGCACTTTGATGATGGTGATGCACACCTTTCCCTCTCGGTGTCTTGGGAGAAATGGAGCTCTTTGAAACAGGGTGAAAAAATGTTTGTTATGTATTGCTCCTTTATAAATCCTTTCTGCCTATTTCGCTACCCTCGTTTGGGCCTTGGGCCCTTTGGGGTGCCTTGTAAAACACAAGAGGTAGAGTCTCTACCCAAGTTCTTAGCTGAGGAGGTTTTTTAACTCTCCACAGGGTATAAATGATAGTGTCAGCCACAAAGAGCCTTCCTCCTCATATTTACAATTACTCTCCTTTGTGTGCGTATCAAAGCACAAGCAACATATCCTTGTCAATAAAAGCCCTTTCTAATTCTTTTTTATCCTCCCCAGCGGAGTCCTTAGAGCCCCGTGGAACCTCGAGCAGCCCTTTAATTCCTCCTGCTTTGGTCCTTGCCACTGCTTGGGGCCTGTTGTCGGAGCAGCCGTGGCGGCTGTAAAAAATGCTGCTCCTTGATAGAGCAGAGCAGTGGCTGCTGATTGACACAAAGCATTACCTGCCCACAGGGACCCAACGTGCCCGCTCATTCTGCAGCACTATCAGAAATGTTTCCATGTATTCGTTTGCAAAATGTCTTTATCCAGCCAGGAGAAATGTCCCTTGAAGTCAACCAACCAGATAAATAAATAACAGTCAAAGACAATACAGGGAAGAAGAAGAAAGTTTCTAGAGGGAAATAAGTGATGGATTGAAAGAGATTTGAGGCTGGCGAGCTGTACAAGTCGGTGCACGTTGTGACAGGAGAGTGTCCTCACCCCGCTGCTTCCTGGTCTTCCGTTTGAAATGGAGTCCTGAAAATGCCGATTTAAAAGGGATGAAGAAACAAACGGAAAAATAGCCTGATGTACGCTGTCAGCAGTTTTTAGACCTTCTGAACTGCTTTCATAATGTATCTGCTGGTACTTGTGTCAAAATCAAGCTCTTTGAGCAAGGTGCAGGAGGGATGCTGGAGCTACTACATGTTTTTCAATGTATTTATGCACAAATCTGGGCAAATAGAGGAATTATTTCACCTTTCACATGCATAGCATAGAACAGGAATCATGACCTGGAATTTGGGTTTGCTTTCCAGGAGCACCTCTGAGTGAATGGTCTGTTGAGACCAGAGGAAAATGTAGATTAATAGCACCGTTAATGAGAATAAACATGGGCTAAAATTCCAAGCACCGTGATTGCTTCTCAAAGCATTCAGGAACAGTAACAGACACAATAAAGCAGAAATCCACTTTGACTGCCAAGAAAAAATGTTCCCTATATCAGACCCAAGTCTGGGGGGAGACCATATCACCCATTGCAGAGCAGCCCATGGCATTGAAGCTCTTGGATGTTTGAAAAGCCATCTCAGAGATGCAGCAGACCTGAGTGCGCCCAAGGGCAGCTTCCCAGCCCCTGCGATGGGTCTACTATCATCTAATGACCTGCATCTGCCTACTATCATCTACTAAACCTGGGTACTGCTCTTGTGCCTGCTCATTGGCTTTTTCCATCTGCATCTTTATCTCATTGATTTGACCAAAAGAGTTACAGGGTTGAAAGAGTATTAATAGTTCCCTGCCCATCCAGCTTCTTGTTTTGATTCATTCCATTCTTATCACTTTGAGTGAACTAAATAATTAATCATCTTACCGAAAATAATTAGGGCTAATATTACACAGATTACACTCGCCAGTTCAAACAATAATGTTGAAAAGAACATCTGTAAAACCTGATATTTAACTACAGTCTGGCTTGTTTAGTGATGTACAGCTTTGGGGCTTTCACTCCAAATTTTGGCCAGCTACATTGACTAAATAAGAAGTTTTTATAGTTAGTGTTCAAATTACCAAATACTTGCCTAAAGCAATCCCATTGATCAAGTGTATCATTTGTAATACAAATGTTTTTATTAGGAGGCTTTGTTCAAGATAAATGAAGGATCAAATTAACTGGAGATTGGATTGAGTAGAAAATGCTGCAGCTGGATAATTTCAAGCAGTGAGGCTGAACATTTCTTTCAACTGATGAGAAGTCATCAACTAAGTCTTAATATAAAACATGCAGCCACAGAGGCATCTCTATTGATTCCTCTCATGGCTATGGCACGCTTTATACAAAACAAATCTGGGTTTGTAGGAGAGGCTACAAACCCATCACCTCACTGCAATCAAAGCAGCCTGAGGTTTTATTTTGACCAGAATTAGGTATGCTTTCAAAATACCACCGTGCACCAAAAGCCTCCTCCCGCTCCCTCATTTTTCACGCTGCCTCTGTTACCACCCAGTAAAACCCATTGTGCAGCTCTGCTCTTAACCCAAATGCCTCCTTTGCATTAAGTAGGGCAATCATTTTCCTCTTTTTAGGACAGAAAACCCCTAGAAGAGAGCCAGCGTGAATACTTAGCTATTTCACTCTTCCAGCATTCTGGTAACACAGCAGATCCTGGGTGAGATTGAGTATACTCATCATCAGCCAGTGGAAAATGACTGTGTGAGTGAAATGCTCTTACTTTAAGTGTGTGTATACATATATATATATATATGTATACATTTTAATATAGTCCAAATTAGGAAACCTATTTGGGATTACATTTCTTTGGCTGTCATGTAGAGCTGTAGGTATTAAGCAGTTGCTTTCTGAAATAACTCTCCCTTCTCCGCATCCCACTCCCAGAGTAACATGTAAACTGTTTGCTGATACAGGAATTACGGATGTTGGAAGAGCGCCTATAAAACCTCCCAAGATTTACATCTCCTCTGTGAGGCTTCTCCATGGGCTGACTTCACAGGGAGAGATTTTACAGGCATTCAGGATCCTTTCCAATGTATCTCAGGAGACATTTGTAATAATTGGAGGAAATCCCTTGGAGCCCATCAGATAAAACACACAGAGTTAGGAGGGGAGCACGGAGGTCAGTTGGTCCCCATGGACAAACTATATTTGGCTTGTTCCGGGACACAAGGCCAAATATCCAACTCATGCTGAGTGTTGGCTTTGTGAAGACCTCCAGATGCTTTGCAGCCTCGACCCAGCTCCAATTTGGTCTGGCTTCCAGCATGAAAACAGATGTAAATCTCCTGTAACTGCTGCATTTCTTCTTGGTTTGGGGTAAAGCGGAAAGTTCAGCCCTTACACCTGGATCTAACCGCTCCTAGTTCCCATCGCAGCGCTCCACTGATGTTCAAGCAGTGAAATACACAGCACAGCTTTTAGGGAGAATTACTTTATTCATTACTTTGATGAAAGAAGTAATGAGCCCAGGTGGAATTACAGGTGGTAATGAAAAACAGAGACTTGTTTTTCTCAGATACCATTTGTGGCCACTTCAACTATACATATATATATATATATATATATATATATGTATACATATTTATATGTATGCAAGTACCATATGTATGTATGACCAGTACAGAAAGGATTACATTATATATATGCCATGTTACATCCATAGTTTGGAGCTGCAGGCTCTGGGTTGTGAGGGCTTGTGTTCTGCTTTTGTGCTGTGGCCAGTAATAGCTTCTTTCTGCCATCATAAGGTTTTAGAACCTGTGACAATTACATTTGCTGAAGGCGGCTTAAACTTCACTTTGGAAAACTGCAGGGTATTGATGTGAGGTGCATTTTCTCCAGAAGAGCTACAGCTCTCGTAATAAAAACAAGCAAACAATCACATTTATGGGTTATATTTAAAGGGATGGGTAGTGAGAGCAAATTAACCCCTTTACACTGTAGCCAAGGCTGCAGCACAAGGAGATTGCTGCTGCCTGCTCAGAGAAGTGAGGAATGAAAACAGCAGCGTGTATTGATAATGGGTGACTTGGTACGAGTCGAGAAATTCAATTTCTATAGGGAAGCAGTGATTGAAAGCAGCACTAATGCTGATTAATCCCCCTCCCCCTTCTCTTGTCTCCTAATTTGTCAGCGCTCAGTGCTCTTTCTTCCTTCCAGCTCATTTCCACTGCATGTGTACGTCAAGATGTCTCATGATACATGCAGTGAATACATGTAAAATCCTGCACACTACACTGTTGTCTTTCTTAGAGAGTATTACCAGTTTATACCATTGTGTTTTACTCTGTTAGTTCTTAAATGACCTACGTAGTTCATTTAATTACTGCTTTAGTATTTTTCCACAGGAAAATCTTGATTTTACAGCAGTCTTTTGGGGTTGATTTATTTTCAGGTGAGATTTTTGAAGCATTGCATCCCTGTACAGCTCGCAGAGGACATCTCTTACAGGATGTGTGCTCTCTCCTGCCTCTTTTCTCAGTCTGGTCCCAGGTATGAGGACAGGTAAAGTCAAAGGGGAGAGAAGTTCATGCTCCTAATTGTCCTCATTTCAGGAAAGCTGACCCAGCTTGATTTCACCAGGAATTTTTGTTTTGCCTTGGTTTAATAGATAATCTGATTTCAGCAGGAGAAAAGCATCAGTTTAGAAATGGCTCGTGTTTGGTCACCCAAACAAGGTAACAGCCCTCTGACTCTTACTCTGTTGGGAAATCTCAGTTAAGTTCAATGTCCTGCCTCTCCTGGAAAAGCCGTAGAAGTGAGTCATGGGTTGCTTCATCCACCAAGACTGTTACTGACCGCCACTGTTGCAGAAAGAGATTTCCCCATCCGGGGCAGCAGCTGGGTTGCTGTTTGTGTGAAAGCAGAGGATGTCTGGGAGACAGGTTGACGCAACACAGTTTCAGGCAGGAACGCATGTGAGGATGGAGTTTGGCTGGGAAAGCTGAAAAGGGGAAAGTGTGCACAAGCTGCAGGATGAAAAACCTGATTTTTCTCATATTGTGTGCAAAAGGGGGGTGATATTTCTGGGGGAGGCGCCAGGATTTTCAGTACCTGGTTTGCCTTCCCGAGTTTTCAGACAGGCCTGCCCAAGGGACACAGTGGTGAGAATCAATTGATTGGCTTTGAGAGAAAGTGTTCCAAACTTCCAAGGAGGCCAGGCTGTATATGCTGGCTAAGAGCAGCAACTACTCGTCTCGTCATCTTTGTTCACATATGTTAATAGTAATAATGATAATAAAAATAGGGGAGTTCACAGGGGTTCTCCTTAGGATGCAACAATAAAAGAATATATGATCTGGGGTAAAATAGTTCTGCTTCTGCCTGAGGCTGTGGGTGTGATTTCTATATGGTCAATGAAACTCAGTAAAACTGTGGTCAACTGATGTCAGAGAGATGCTGGGAAGAGGGGGAGAGCCTTCAGTCAGCCAAGACATTGTAAACTCTTGCATAGAGGAGCAGTGTCTTGAAGGGCTGAGGATCAGCCAAGTTGTATTGGAGGCCAGTGGACTTCAAACTTGGTCCTTGCTGTCCCAAGAAGCATAATCTCAGTGTCACTGATGCTGATTTTACAATGACTTCAGCTGGAGCGGGCTCAAGGATTTTGTTTTTCAGCATCCACTCCATCTGCTTTACTGCAAACGTGCGCAAAGATTAAACAGGACAAGAAATTTGTTTCCAAGAGACTGATATTTAGGGATGGATTAAGAATTAGAAGTACCCCTTTTCCTTGGAGAGTGAGGCAGGCTGGCTCTGCCTCTCAGTCCTGGCCTCCTCCATGCTGGCCAGTACCATGGAGCAGAAGAGAAAACCATACCGCAGCCATCAGGGCTTTGGAGATTTATTTCTCTGCTTTCCCTACAGATACCGTCAATCCAAACTCCAAAACAAAACAAGTTCATCAGGTGTCATCTCAAGAAAATCCATCTGCATTGAAGCATCCTGATTGTGAGAAATGACTTGTTGGGCAGTACCACAGCTAGCGTTCTCCTGTTCCGATCCATCTCCTGTCAGCATTCACATCCCTGTTGACAAACTGAATTTCACCTTGATTTTGTCTTTCCAGATAACACAGATTAACTGGGAGCTGTGCCATTTGTTTCGTTTGCTTTGAAAGCATGCAGAAGGAGCAATCCTGCAGAAGGGATAAGGATGTTGTCTGAGAAAATCCCACCCTGCTAGTAAGCAATCCAAAGCAACATATTGCTGGGAACAAGGACACTAGAGGTGCCAGTGATTTCTGTAAGACTTTGAGCACAGTAAATGTAAATGCTTCTGTTATTATGGTGGTTTAATAGTCGTTTCATGTCTCAAACAGCATCACCAGTGACTGTCTCCATCGTCTCACATTCAGTCTGGCATGGTCGGCTGAGATACCTCTTAAAGCGGATCTAGGAGATCCCTGAGCATCTAATGTGGCCTTGTGCGCAAGGCAAGGACACTCAGTCCATGGCTCAGGCAGAGCAGGTGGCTTCATATCTCGGAACAAAGCCATTTGTATTATGCTGTAGTCAGTATGTATTGCTGTATTCACCAGTGAGAGATCATTCCTTCTCACTCTATCCAAATAGACTTAGGGAATGGAGGCTGTGATGACAGAAATGGTTATTATGAGGTATAGACATTTTTAATTAGCTCCTGCAGACTGTGCCGCATTGCTAACGAGCTCTTGCCAAGTTTCTTGTGATTCCTCTTTACTTTCTGTAACTCTGTTATAGTAACAATACAATCATTTTCTATAATAACCATGATAAACTCCAGATAATCCTTCTGTAACTCCTGCATAAGCTTCATGTAATTTAATCAGTTGGTGAAACATTCTTGGTTTGAGGGATGGATGGATGTAGCACAGCTCTGCCACCAGATGAAAAGGATGATGTAGAGAGCGTATTCCCAATATCCTCCTACCCCCAAAGCAGTATAAATCCAGTGCAAGGCTGGAATAGGGTTACAAAGAGAAACAGTTGTGTTTGGCTCTCATATTAGCCCTTTGTTGCCAAAGCAGAGGCCAGAATATTAACAAGCAGTAAATCTGGTCCTCAAGGAACAGCCTGATTTGTGTGAGGTGAGTTGGAGAGCAAGCAGTCCCTGAGCTCCCAAAGGAGAGAGCAGCTCCCAGATGGGTGGGAAGATGTGAGAAGGGATGAGGGAAAGAGACATCACAGGAGTCTTGCTTTCATCTGTCCTTTGAAAGAAGGGGGACTGCTTCTCAACAGTGCTGAGAAATGTGATTTAGATAAATAGCTGGCGGCTCCTATGAACAGTTTACCCAGCTTGTTATCTTCCACTGGTCTGCTGCGATTGATGTACCCCAGGTGGTGTCATATGTGCTTATTCTTTCCTTTCCTTTCCTTTTAGTTAGGAGACATGTTTTTTTTCTATAATTACTCCTCTTATAAGCTTTTCTCATGCAAACGCATATACACATTGCAAAGGAACAGCCCCTCTGCACTTGAGGTGAGTGAACAACTGCAGATCTGCTGCCCCCCCCCCCGCCAGGAGCCTGGTGATGATGGAGCCTTTTGTGATGCTGCCTTTAGATGAGAACTTAGCTTCTTACTTTCCTGACTCATGTTTAAGCCCGTAGAGTTTATTGTCAACTGCAGGGGACTTAACTTGGGTCAAAGAAAGGCAGCAACCACCTGCAGCAGTGATTCCTGCAAGGATGCTTAAGCAGCTGGAGATCCAAGCCATTCCACACAGTCCTGCCACACATCCCCATCCCATAACTTCACAGTCAACAGCGGTAGGGAGATAAATAGAGGTAAGTGAGCTTCCGAAATCCCCATCATACATTTCCTAGGTAGCAATTAATGCTGCAGCATGGCCCAGCCAATGTGGCAAACCTCCGTTCAAGACAGGGCAGTGGAGGAAGGTGAACTTGTAAAACAAACCTGCTTTCCTTCCCCAGCAACCCCATGTGCTCCCAAGCACCAAGGTGTGCATGTATGTGGTTCAGGGTTATTTGTGGTGACAGAGAAGACAACTGGTGCTGGCTGCTGGCTCCTCCTTGTACTCTTCTGAGGCCTCCGACATTCTACTGGATTTGGGAGCATTTTGTACCCATTAGGAGCTGACAGTGATTGGGATGTTTTGTCTCTCCATCTTCTCCTAAGCCCCTAAGTAAGTCACTAAGGAACACGTAACTCCTCTGCTTTGTGCCTCTGTCTCCCTGTCACCTAAATGGCTTCATCCAACAGTCTGCCCTTTGTTTTGGCTGTGGTTTAGTGTGTACTGTGGGCTTTTGGTATGGATGCCCTGCATATGATGCGCCATGCTCTCCATGACCTGCTAGCACAGGGACCAGCGACACAAGGTAGTCTTTCACACATTCCTCTTCCAGCTTTTCTTCTCTGCTGGGTGCTTTCACACCCTGACTTTCCTTGCTCTGCTGTGATCTCCTCCCCTCTGAGCATCTTTCTTGTGCCTTTGCTTTAATAGCTCAACACAAGAAGAGCTTCAGAGATTTTGGGAAGGACGTTCACGTTCACCATTTTTAGGGAAGGACTCAGGAAAAGATGTTCATCTAGAAGACAGTGGAATGTGCTGTGAAATGGGTATGAGCCCTGAAAACAAAAGTCCGTTTCATTAAG